>CM075353.1:124075000-125275000 GCA_037693485.1 Kitagawia praeruptora | reverse complement strand
AAGCTACCTAGGACTTTTTCTCGATGCCCAGGAAGCTACCTGGGACTTTTTTCTCGATGCCCAGGAAGCTACCTAGGACTTTTTCTCGATGCCCAGGAAGCTACCTGGGGCTTTTTCATATCAATCATTCGTAGTCCACGTATTCTGTCAAATCATACTCACACTTCTCACAACCTTTTCGTCTCAGGTTCACATTCATATTCGTATGCTATCAATGCTGCAGGAACCTGTTCGCCAAGGTAACCTGTTTTACAAGTACTAAAACAAGCACTTAAAAATTTCAAATTGGCATATGAAAGGCTAATCATATCATGCACAATATTGTCTAAGTAGGAATACTACCCCCAAGTTCTTTTGGGTAATTATTGTTACGTAAAAGAACTATTATGAAGCTATAATCATCAATACTGCAATCAACAAATTCAATGCAGAGCTATCAATGCTCAATAAAACTGTCTTGCAAGTAAGAAGGTTCACATCAAGTACCCCCTGATTACATGCAAAATTAAAATACTGGAATCAACAATTCTGGGCAGCTATAACTAATAAGCTACCTTTATTCTTGGGCTGAAAGAGCCTTACTTTTCCTAAGAAAGTATAATAAAAGAGAATTACTGATAATACTTCTTGAGATGCTCCGCATTCCAAGCTCTCGGAATGAGGTTCCCATCCATATCCATCAAGTGGTAGGTTCCTTCCCAAATGGCTGACTTTATCTGGTAAGGTCCTTCCCAGTTTGCTCCAAAAGCTCCATGCGCCAGAACTTTGGTATTTGGCATAACTTTCCTCAAAACTAGGTCTCCAACTTTAAAAGGTCTTGCTTTCACCTTCTTGTTGTAATACCTTCGAACTCTCTGCTGATATGCTGCTAACTTCACCTGTGAATCTGTCCTCAACTCAGTTGTAGTTCTTGGAGTGGTATTGTACAACCACAAAACTCCAGGGAGCTCCTCAGGCCAGCTTCCTTTCTTATCTTCCAACCTTGTCTTCAAAGTATGCTTGATAATTTTGTTCACAGCTTCAGTCTATCCATTACTCTACGGATAGTACACTGCTGAAAATGCCTTCTGAATTCCAAACTGCTCACACAATCCTCTAAGCTCTTTACTGTCAAACTGCTTCCCATTGTCAGATATCAGCTTCTGGGGAAGACCAAACCTGCAAATTATTGCTCGAAAAACAAATTCAGTTAGTTTCAATGCTGTAATCTTAGAAAGTGGCTCTGCTTCTGCCCACTTTGTGAAGTAATCAACTGCTACCACTGCATATTTTACTCCACCCTTTCCTGTTGGAATCTCCCCAATGAGATCTATCCCCCAAACTGCAAATGGCCACGGGCTGACAATTTGTTAAATAGGGGCTACAGGTTGGCTATTTAAATTTGCAAATTTCTGACATTTGTCGCATGCCTGTACAAATTTGTATGCATCTGTTTTAATGGTTGGCCAGAAGTATCCTTGTCGAAGAACTTTCAAAGCTAGAGAACCACCCCCGAGTGATTCCCACACATGCCTTCATGAATCTCTTCGAGAATATATCTGCACTGCTCTCCTGCTACACATTTAAGCAGAGGTTGATTGAAACCTCGTTTGTATAGAACCCCATCATAAAGGACATACTTGGCAACATGATACTTCAACCTTCTGGCCTCATCCTGATTGGAAGGTATCTCCCCTTTTGCCAAGTAATTACAAATGGGAGTCATCCATGAGTCTTCAACTGGAAATTCAATATCCATTACCTCTTCTTTAAAGACACTAGGTTGCTCTTGAATTTGAAGGGGAATCACACCAAGCAATGTGGATTCTCTCTGCGAACCTAACTTAGCTAATGCATCTGCATTTGTGTTTTGCCCTCGAGGTATCTGATCTAGTTTCACTTCCCTGAACCTTGCAAGTAACTCCTGGGAGTATCTCAAGTACAAGTCTATTCGTGGACCTCTCGCTTGGAATCCACCTCGAATTTGCCACACCACCAGCATTGAGTCACTGAACACTCTGATATTCTCGACTTTCATCTCTAATTCTAGCTTGAGCCCTGCAATTAGTGCCTCATACTCTGCATCATTATTAATGGCTCTAAAATCGAAATGAATCGAACTATGCAATCTATGTCCTTCCGGATAGACCAGCTCTATGCCTGCACCTGATCCATTACTGTTAGCAGCTCCATCTACATACAATGTCCACCAGGGTGCACAATTATCATCTTCTATCTGTTCTTTTTTAAACTCTTTCGGTACCTCCTGGCCAGTAACCTCTACATGAGGTGGAAACTCAATCAAGAAATCTGCCAGAGCTTGAGCTTTAATTGCTGTCTTGGGCCTATACTCTATGTCGAATTGCCCTAATTCCACAGTCCATTTTAACATTCTTCCTGAAGTTTCTGGCCTGTGCATCACCTGTCTAAGTGGATACGAGGTTCGCACTTCAATCTTGTGTGCCTGAAAATAAGGTCGCAGCTTCCTGGAAGATAGAATCAGAGCATACACCAACTTCTCCATTCCTGTATTCCTTGTTTCTGCATCAAGAAACCTCTTATTGACATAATAAACTGGGCTCTGCTGTCCATCTTCTTCTCGAACTTAGACTGCACTGGTAGAATATTCCGACACAACTAAATAGAGCACCAATGTCTCTCCATCAACAGGTTTAGCTAACAAAGGAGGACTTCCCAAGTGTTCTTTCAATTTTCCAAAGGCTATCTCACATTCCTCAGTCCACTCAAACTTACTTCATTTCTTTATAGCTTTAAAGAATTCTTGGCATTTGTCTGTAGACCTCGAGATAAATCTGTTCAATGCTGCAATTCTTCCTGTAAGAGACTGAACCTCCCTCACAGTTCTTGGTGACTTCATATCAATTAATGCTTTAATTTTAGTTGGATTTGCTTCTATACCTCTGTGATTCACCATGAACCCTAGGAATTTTCCAGCTTCCACACCAAATACACACTTCAAGGGGTTTAACTTCATTCTAAATTTTCGCAAAATTCCAAACATCTCTTCTAAATGCTTCACATGATCAACAGCTTCCTTGGATTTAACTAACATATCATCCACGTATACTTCCATGGTCTTGCCAATTTGCTCTTTAAACATCATGTTTACTAATCGTTGATATGTAGCTCCAGCATTAATCAATCCAAATGGCATGCAAACATAACATTAAAGGCCTCTATCCGTAATAAAAGAAGTATGCTCCTAATCAGGTTCATACATAGGGATTTGGTTATAACCTGAATATGCATCCATGAAGCTAAGTAAGGCATGTCCAGCTGTTGCATCCACTAACTGATCAATTCGTGGCAATGGGAAGCTATCCTTTGGGCATGCTTTGTTGAGATCTGTGAATTCCACGCATGTCCTCCATTTTCCATTAGGCTTCTTTACCAACACAGGATTTGCCAACCATATAGGATAGAAAGATTCCTTGACCAATCCTGCATCCAGCAACCTATCAACCTCTTCTTTCAATGCCTGAGCTCTCTCTCCACTAACTGGTCTTCTTTTTTGCCTCACACCTTTTCTCTCTGGATCAACATTCAACTTATGGCACATAACCTTTGGATCTATTCCCTCCATGTCTGCATGGCACCAAGCAAAAACATCCAAATTCTCACTCAAGAAGGAAATAAGGGATTCCTTCAAAGTAGGTTCCAAATGAGCTCCAATCTTCAAAACCTTCGTACCATCTTTATCATTTATCTTCACATCCTATGTTTCACCAGCTGGTCCAGCCTTTACCACCGTTTCTGGCATTCGAGGATCCAAATCTATATCCATCTCTGTAATTGAATCTCCTTGAAGTTCTTTCACAACAGATGATACAGGTGCTTCCTTCATGACATTCCTCCTCTTAGCAACTGGTTGAATATCCTCACTATTTTCACTGTGTTTGAATTTTCGAGAATTCTCAGAATCCAATTCCTCTGTCATACACACATCACCATCATCGTCCATAGGGGGTGCACTTTTCAAGAACAAACATGGGGTATCCGGCCCCTGAAAAACTGGAATCTTGACATGAGGTTCCTCTTCTGTGACTTCTTCAATTCTCACCATACTGCATGATGCTGGTACAAAACCCTCTAATGGCCCGTAATATCATCCGGATTTTTTCCTGAAAAATCGTCAAGAACCTTATCCATTGGCTCTGGTAGCTTGGCAGCCTTAGCAGCATGTTGCAAAGCCTTTGTGTAGCATTCTCTCGACTCATATTGACAACCTCGAACTATACCAATGCCACATGGTGTTAGAAACTTCATAGTTAGGTGATAAATCGAGGTTACCACCCTCATCTCTTTCAGAATTGGCCTCCCAAGGATAGCATTATAATTCATGTTGTCCTCTATAACAATAAAGTCTGACAACTGCGTAATGCAACAAGGCTTATCCCCTAGAGTTACTGGTAAATGAATCTTACCTTTGATTGGGACTTGATTATTGGTAAAACCATATAGAGTATCCTTTGTTGGAGTTAAATCTCTATCCATAAAATGCATCTTCTTGAAAGCTGAATACGATAATAGATTCACCGAGCTTCCATTATCCACTAGCACTCGATGAAACTCATAAGAACCGATTCCCGCTTCAATTACCAAAGCATCTGTGTGAGGATGATGCACCCTAGAAGCATCCTCTTCAGTAAAAGTAATATCTGCATCCTCCCCTTCAAACAATCTGGGCGACCTCTATGACAAATTACAAACATTGGTTAATGGACGCTCCCTAGCCTCTCTGGTATATCTTTACATAGCATTTCTACCACTTCCTCCCACATGAGGACCTCCGATGATAGTTCGTATGCATCCAATTTTAGGTGGCCCTTCTATCAGCACAGGTTCTGGCACCTTTTGCGTCTTCTCCTCTCTGTACTTCTTTCCTTCCTGAGCTACCCATTCAGTCAACTGTCCTTGTCTAGTCAAAGTTTCAATTAGATCCCTCAAATGGCGACAGTCTGCAGTATTATGCCCATTGTTGTCATGAAAATCGCAATAGGGACGCTCATTCTTATTCCCAGGAGGTCCCGTTCTGAGAGGCTTCCTAAACCAGGACGACTTCTAATTCACAACATAAATATGATCAATCAGAGCTACCAGAGGGGTAAAAGTCTCGTAAACAGGTCTTTTCTTCTTGAAATTATTATAGGAAGCTGGTGGTGGCACCTAGTTCATAGCAGACTTGGTAGGATTCACAGCTTCCACCTCAGGCTTGACTTGAGATGTTCGACTAACCACCTTCTTATTGTCACGGTTGTTAGGACTTCTCGGCCTTGACCTCTTGTTTCCTGGCCATACACCTTGCTTCTCATAATCTGGATCCTTCTTTAAATTAACTAAAGACTCTTCAACCAAGCGAAAAGATTCCGCTTGAGAATAGAAATCCGCTAGGGTTTCAGGTTCCTTCCCTTGCAAATCTTTCCAGAAATCAGAACCCCTTTTGACTCCAGCTATCAAGAAATTCTTTATAGTCTCCTCAGATGCTTTCCTAACCTTTGGAACCTCTGCATTGAACCTCTTAAAATATTCTGTCAACGTCTCGCCAGGTCTCTGCTTGATGTTGGCTAAGGTATTGGTAGGTGGTGCAAATGCTACTGATGCCCTAAACTGAGTTACGAAGAGCCTTCCCATACTTTCCCAGGAACCAATAGAATCAGCAGGTAATCTCTTGAACCATTGATGAGCTCCACCTTGTAGGGTCGCAGCAAGTAACCTATACCTAGTGGCCTCCTTCACCTGATAAACATCCATCTCTGTGTCGAAACGACTTAGGTACTCAATAGGGTCCGTGGTTCCATCAAACTTCAATTCATTCGAAGGTCTATAGGACCTGAGTAAAGCTGACTTTCGAACCTTCTTGGTAAAAGGAGAAGCAGTTATGGGTCTAGTAGCAAGATTCTTCTCATCCTTGAGTTGGGTAAGTATCTTCTTTATATCTTCAGCAGTTACCTCTCCAACAACATCTGTCTTGGCTTGCTTACTTACTCCTTCATCATCCTGTGATTCTGCAGTACTAGACTCCTTACTTGTCTCCTCTGAATCTGTTTCCTCATCCTCGATTATCTCAACAGACGGCTCCTTGTCTTTCTTTTTCTTGCGCGAGGAACCGCCTTTTTTAACCTTCTTTTTAGACTCAGTACGAACCTAGGATTGCACCTTCTTAGCAGGAGTCTTATTCTTCTCAGGATTATCTTGTTCTTCTTCATCACCATCCTGTTTTGGTTCTTCCCCCTCTTCTGGAATCTCTTCCTCTTCTCCCAGTTCTTTGTCCTCAAAATTTATCTGTTTAGGAGTAACCTTCGATTTCTTTCCCTTTTTTGTCTTCTTTTTCTTCTTTCCTGAAACTTGTTCCAAAGTTGACAATCGTTCTCCAAAAGTCTTCAGAACCTCCAATACATCTGCCGAGGTAACCTTCTTTACTTGGGGAACACGTTCATCCCCGTCATGAGTTTTCTCCACAGAACGGGTTGCTTCGCTATCTGAGTCGCCTGCCATCTTTCCACTCTTAAGATGTTAACTCCCCTCCTTCTAGTGCCAATGTTGATGAGTGGATTTTGTAACAACTTTTGTGAGGTTCTCGATGAGTTGTAAGGCTAACGATCAACTGTTCAATGGATGGTTTGGGTTGTGTTTGTGGGGTTGAGCTGAGCTCGAGGGTATCTCCAATAATCTCAGATGCCTTTAGAGAAAATTAGAGAGCTGTTATCCGTCCCCCCTCAAGGTGCCTACGTATCTTTATATAGGAATCAAGCTCATGTAGTTCTAATGCAACTCTGTCTCTACTGGAATAGCTTTGTTCGATTACCTAGTTCGTATAGGACTCAGGTTCCTTTAGATCCTTTTACGAACTAGTTGTGGGAATAGAGTAGAACTCGAGTTCGTACCCCATTCTAATTCTCTCGATTATTGGAGATATTCTAGGATCATCTGCGCCCTAGAATTATACTCCAATAATAATGCGTTTATCTGTTATAGATAGCTTCTAGAACATTCTGTCGGTCATACTGAGGAACCTGGTGCTCAGGAACCTATATTACAGGAGCCTGTTTCTCAGGAACCTCCTTATTTCGGGACACATTGCTTAGGGACCTCTTTATAGGTACCTGTACCTGCACAAATAGCAAACATGTTAGGCTGGATAACTCATTTAGTATCTTTGTATGTTCTTACCTTATTTTGTGGCTGCAACTGTATTAATTCAAACTCTTCTGCTTAAGGGAATCTGGTCTTCGGATGGTTTACTTAGCTTCCAGACCTTTAGGAACCTCCTGGTATTCATAGTTTCAGTATCATTTCTCTATCTGATGCTCATTTTTTCATATCTAATTCTTCATATCGTGTACTAGATCTATCTTCTTTCTCTCGTGGATTAAATCCTCAGACCTAATGGGCCTAAATCTAGCCCATGGTGATTTTGGGCACAACACTAGCCAATACAATCAACACACCAAAATTACTATAAATTAAACATTATTTAATAAAAACAATGTCAACATTGTAGATTTAATACAATCATTACACAACCATCAAAAAATAAGGTCTAATATCTGCTAGACCAATCTATATACAAACATACAAATTTGAGAGTGATTGTCAGGTTTAAGGTGATCAAAGAACTAGTATCTTGAGAAGGTTCATTGTAACATCCCACATCGATTAGATTAAGAGTGTTTGAGACCTTTATAGATACAAGTCAACAATTAATGTGTACCAATTTGCTAGCACTTTTGGATTGACTTGTGGTGGGTTGTTGGGTCCGGTATGCATTCGGTTGTGGGCTTGGATGTTATAAATGGTATCAGAGCTCTGCCCAGAGCTCTGCCCGGCCGGAAGTGCAGATGCACTGCCCGGGTTTAGTTAGTTTGTGTGTGGGCTCGACGAGGACGTCGACCCAATAAGAGGGGGTGTTTGTAACATCCCACATCGATTAGATTAAGAGTGTTTGAGACCTTTATAGATACAAGTCAACAATTAATGTGTACCAATTTGCTAGCACTTTTGGATTGACCTGTGGTGGGTTGTTGGGTCCGGTATGCATTCGGTTGTGGGCTTGGATTCATCCTCTCCTGCAGTATCCATAACAGCTTCAATGCAGTTGCGTGAATCATTCGGTTCAATGCTTGAAGGGTTGTAAATAAATTATCAGACCTTTGACAACCTCAAAAATCATACAAGATGTAACGTTATCAAATAGGTGAAATATTTCTGCAAACCATTATTAACAAAAAATTTCAAGTTCATAGAAGTTACGTAATCAATATACTTGACGAAGGATACAAAAGCACACAATGCATGGAATTAGTACCTGATTCTTTGACCATTTAAATTATTACAAAAGCACACACTACAAGGATCATAAGTGTCATGTCCTGAAAGGCTTCCCAAACAAAAACCCAGAATCTGTGGGGTTCACTTTTAGTAAACTTATACCAAGAAGTTATAAGTGCATCTATTACTGCAGTTATATACCAAGAAGTGTCAGTTCGATGTACAATTTCAGGATGCAAAGTTTACTGAAGGATAATAAGCTAACCTCTTGTGAACTTATAAGCTGCTTTGGAAACCAGGACTGCGACTCTCAATTTATTTTCCTGAATTATTTTAAGACAAACGAATCAGCAACACACTACATAACCAAAAAAAACAGAGTATACACTTTGCACATTAGGGATGACAAAATTGGGTTGCAAGGAATTAGAGAAGCAAGGATAGTTTGAACTTACAGGGATAGGTATCCTCCTATCATGAAAAGCTACGTCTGACACAAGGAACACATTATCGAGTACATACTGATTGCTCAACACACTACCAGCTATATACATTTTGTAAAACCTTGCAAATTTACAAAATATAATTTTACAAGCAAAATGTTAACAATATAGTTAGGAGATTGGTATCCCATCAATCCCAAAGATAACCCAAGTGCTCGTCATTCTCAATTTCTGAAACTCCAAGCATTGCCAAGGCTAAATGGTCCTTAATATCACTTCTTGACTGTTGTAATGGAGTGTAACAATCAACAACATAACCATTACCTGGAAAACTAGAATTCTTCTTGTTAGATGGGTTAGGTTCAACTTCTTTCAATATTGAAATAATTTCATTGATGTTAGGTCTCCGAGATTCTTCATTGGCTATACAAGCAGGCAGCTGCAGCTTAGACCATCCGACTTATTTGTTTAAAGTTTTTCTAAGTGAACTTGACATTCGGATCAATTATTTTTTCGATTGCTCCTTGCTGTAGAAGTGGTTTTTCCTGCAACAAATGGAAACAAACATTTTCATATAGTACCAATATGCAACGAAATTTGGGTATGACATAGCAAGAACGTACATATGACTACTACATCAGCATAGAAGGTGCTTTACTTTGACAAGATGCTTTACTTTGACACGATATTTTTGGTGTTAAATCGCTCTCGAAACATGATTCATGGAAGCTAAGTAGAATACAACTATAGTATCTTAGTCTTGGTCAGTAATCAGTATACACATGTGCGATAGTAACCTAACAAAATTTTGAGTGAGCAACTGAACAGGACACTTATGTTTTTGGTCTAATACTTGCGATCATGCTAACTGAAAGTTTTTCACTATTATAATTAAAGTGGACATATGATTTGAGATGTCATTAGATCCTATATATATGTCATTTCTGGACAAACTGAAGTACCAGTCCTATGCACATAACACCCACAAAAGTTTGCAAAGAATCTAGTTCAGGTTCATGAGTTCATCTTATGTTCTTATCTCTCTCGGCAGAAGTTACTACAAATAAGAAAAATGAACTAGTAATGTCTAGTAACCTACCCATGAAATCATGTTTCCATCTCCTGGTTCTGTTCTTGTTTCAATTGGCTTCCTCTCAGTTACTAATTCCAGAAGAACCACATCGAAAGCATAAACATATGTTTTGTCCGATATTTTACCATGTTGGAAATATTCAGGAGCCAAGTACCTGCATATGAGATTTTCAGGCTCCATCGATGGGGATGTGTTAAGAAAATTAATGTAATTCTTAACTTAACCAGTGTTTTAGGTTGTAGAGAATAGAGATCAATACCCAAATGTTCCCTAAACAGTTTTGCAAAGAAACGGGACAGAAGGCATTTCAGTCCATGTAGCTAATCCAAAGTCACACAACTGTAGTATCATTTAAAGTATTGATATTAAACATTTTAATCAATCATCTGATCTCTTCCTTCCATCAAATCAATTTTAACTACAATAAAAGAATGTTACTAAACGAAGCTTGATATGGGCTAAAAGTAAACCCTAAAGACACATTTAATGTGGCATTAATTAGACCCGGAATGGTCCAAACGTGGGGCCCACCAAGTAGACCCAAATCCCAATTATAATATTAATTTCGTAATTAATATTTAGGGGTAATTAACAGCTGGGTGATACAAGTCAGATAAGGACGTTATCTCTACAAAGAGTAGCCTCCAAGCCACACAGTCATACAAGGAAACAGACTCCTACAAGGAAAGAGTCTAGAACCTTCCTCAAGGCTGACTTACCCACCAAGTCACCTAACCCTAATACAACTCTAAGGCTTCTCAGCCTATATAAAGGGTCAGACCCCTCATCTCAGAACTACGTTTTATTGGCTTGATTCTCTTAATACAGAGATACGTAGGCATTCTGTGAGGACCGTTTAAGTCTCGAACGCAGAAGCAGCCATTGAAGCACGAAGCTCACGCACCCCAGCATTAAATACATCAAACCCTAGCCGCAATCTAATAACCTAGTTTTTATTCCACAACATTTGGCGCCGTCTGTGGGAAGAAGACATCAACCATGGTTCAAACACGAAGAACTGCACCAAGCACTACAGAGCCAATTGCCACTGAGGCTCTACCTCTTAGCTCTGCTCCGCCCCTTACTGAACAAGTACTTCCGACATCTGAGCAAGTACCTCCGGCATCCGGGACTATCGTTCCGTATCAAGTTTCTCAACCCCTAGGGATGACTACCCATGTTGAGAGTACGCTACCTCCAATCGTCCACACAATTCCAGGGACTAACCCGGGGATTTCTTCCCTGATTGTAGACCGCAACAACCCTACACGAGGGGTTTAGATCCACACTACGGATCTCCCCATAAGCACCAATCCAATGTATGGGATGCCCAATTACGGAGCTGGACCAAGAGGTCATGCCCTATATATTCGAGATCGAGATTATCGCGATTTTTCTGGTCCTTATTCAGATGAATCATCTTCTGGCGATGATTACGAGCGTGATGAAGCTCCGAGGAGGCGACGTGCAAGTAAAGAGCCTATGGGGAGAATTCGAACTATCCATGATGGACTCCCTTCAATAGCTGCTGAGAGGATTAAGGCTTATGAAGCCGAGATCTTAAAGTTAAAGGAAGATATGGCCAGGGAGCAAGCCAGATCAAATCAGACTTTGCCACCTCCCACGTCAGGACCGATTCCCTTCATAGATCTGGAGAGGCCTCTAAGGAGGCAAAGAAGGACTACCGTCCCACCTGAAAGAGCTACAAGGGTGGAAACCCCTAAAAGCAACCCCAAGGATCTGATGCCACTTGGGGACCCTGATGATCCCACACCTCCGTTTACTGAGGACGTGATGAATGCTCGTATCTCGAAGAAGTTTAAGATGCCAATAATCAAAGCTTATGATGGAATGGGTGATCCTGCAAACCACGTTAGAACGTTTTCAAACGCACTGCTGTTGCAGCCTGCAAGCGACGCTTTGAAGTGTAGGGCTTTCCCTCAAACTTTGTCAGGCATGGCTCAAAGATGGTATAGACGGCTTCCTGCAAACTCGATTGGTTCCTTTAAGGAGTTGAGTGCTGCTTTCATTAGTCAATTTATCAGCGGAAGAACGCATGAGAAAAGCTCTGCATCTCTTATGTATGTGGTACAAGGGAAAAACGAAAGTCTGAGAGACTATCTTAAGAGGTTCACTAAGGAGACTCTGAACATCACTGATCTGGACAATAAGGTTGCAATGGTAGCCTTGGAGCATGGTACCACCGACCTATACTTTAAGAGATCATTGGCAAAGCACCCCCCGGAGAATATGGCTGATCTCCAACGAAGGGCTGATAAGTACATCAAGGCCGAGGATAGCACGAAGAAGGAAGTCACATTAGGCAATGGTCAGGGAAACAATGATACAAAAAAACGTAAGCAAGGGCAGGAGTACGATGCTAGGGACAAGTATCCCCGAACTAGCAAAGACTCTGATTCGCCACCAAAAAAGAACTTGGGACCAAGGTTCTCTGACTATGCAAGGTTGAATGCCCCTAGAAGTCAAATCTTGTTGGAAATTGAGAAGGATAAGGACTTCCGATGGCCGAAGCCACTCAGGGGAGACCCCGCAAAGAGGAATAAGGATCAGTACTGTAGGTTCCACCGAGATGTAGGACATGACACGGATGATTGCAGACAGTTGAAGGACGAGATTGAATTCTTGATCCGTAAAGGAAAGCTGAACAATTTCACAAAGGGTGGAGATCATGGAACCCAAAGAGGGGATTACAACAGGAGAAACAATAACAGAAGGGATAATGATCGTGATCGTAGCACGCAGCCCCGAGGGCCAGTTATCAACATGATCTGGGGAGGTCCGACAGTGGCCGGTACAACTCGAAACTCTCGAAAGGCATACGCAAGAGAAGTAATGCACATTGTGGGAGAAGCCCCGAAGCGTGCCAAAACTGAGATGGTAATTGGTTTCGATGATTCAGACTTGGAAGGGGTGAAGTTCCCCCATGATGACCCACTGGTCATAACTCCTGTGATTGGAAATTCAGAAGTAAAACGAGTCTTGATAGACAATGGAGCTTCTGTGGATATTTTGTTTCATGATGCGTTTGTGAAGATGGGATACAACGACTCTCAGTTGACCCCTGTAAACATTCCTATATACGGATTTAATGGAGTGGAGTCCAACGTTGAAGGGACTATTCAGTTGCCCATGACTATTGGGCAGGAGCCTAAGGAGGCGACTCAGATGCTGAATTTCTTGGTGATTAAGGCAGCTTCAACATACAACGCAATCCTTGGAAGGACTGGATTACATGCGTTTAAGGCTGTGGCCTCTTCCTATCACATGAAGATTAAGTTTCCGACACGGAATGGTGTCGGAGAACAAAAGGGTGATCAGAAGATGGCAAGAAGTTGCTATGTAGCCGCTTTGAGGGCCGATGGAGTCGGGGGGCAGGTCCTTCCAATTGAAGACATGGATGTCCGTGACGATGAAGAGCATAGAGGGAAGCCAGCAGAGGATTTGATTCCCATACCCCTCGAGCCGAATGATCCTGAAAAAGTTACTTATGTTGGAGCATCTCTGAAAGAACCCTTGAAGGGCAAGTTGATAGAATTCTTACAAAAGAATAGCGACGTGTTCGCTTGGACAGCAGCTGATATGCCAGGGATTGACCCCCAACTTATAACTCATAAGTTGAATGTTGACCCCAAGAGGAAGACAATAAAGCAAAAGAAGAGAAACTTTGCTCCGGAGAGGCAAGAGGCCATTAAGCAAGAAGTGGATAAGCTCTTGGAAGCTGGTTTTATTGAAGAGATTCAGTTTCCCGAATGGTTAGCAAACCCTGTGATGGTCAAAAAGGCGAATGGGAAGTGGAGGATGTGTATAGACTTCACTGACCTGAATGATGCATGTCCAAAAGATTGTTTCCCCCTGCCAAGGATTGACATGTTGATAGATGCCACAGCTGGACATGAGATGTTAAGCTTCATGGATGGATTCAGCGGCTATAATCAGATTAAGATGCACAAAGATGACATCCCTAAGGTATCTTTCATAACTGACTTTGGTGTCTTCTGTTATCTTGTTATGGCATTTGGTCTAAAGAATGCAGGAGCTACTTACCAACGCTTGGTGAACAAGATATTTGCCCATATGATTGGAAAAACCATGGAGGTGTATGTTGATGACATGTTAGTCAAGAGCCTACTCAAGGATGATCATATTAAGCACCTCGAAGAGGCATTTGAAGTGCTGAGGCACCATAAGATGATGTTGAATCCCGCTAAGTGTGCCTTTGGTGTTGGATCTGGAAAGTTTTTAGGGCTGATGGTTTCAAAGAGAGGCATTGAGGCCAATCCTGACAAGATCAAAGCAATTTTAGACATGGAACCACCACGTTCTGTAAGAGATGTGCAGAAGTTGACCGGCCGAGTGGCAGCCTTAGGAAGGTTTATCTCCAAGTCGGGTGATAAGTGTTTACCTTTCTTTCAAACATTAAAGAAGGTAAAGAATTTTGAATGGACACCTGAAAGCCAAGAGGCCTTTGAACAATTGAAGAAATACATGGCCGAAGCCCCGCTGTTGGCTAAGCCTAACATTGGAGAGACTCTTTATCTATACCTGGCGGTATCCGAGCAAGCATTGAGCGCCGTCCTCATAAAGGAAGAGAATAAGGTTCAGAAACCCATCTACTACGTAAGTAAGGTGTTACATGGAGCTGAGTTGAACTATTCTACCATTGAGAAGTTTGCTTTAGCATTGGTAACAGCTTCAAGGAAACTACGACCTTATTTTCAGTCACACAAGATTGAAGTCTTGACGGACCAGCAGTTGAGAAGTATCTTGCACAGCCCTAAGGTCAGTGGAAGGCTAATTAAGTGGGCAATCGAACTAGGAGAATTTGACATTGCATATAAGCCTCGGACAGCCATCAAGGCTCAGGCATTAGCTGACTTCTTGGTGGAATGTACCATTGGCAACCAAGAAGTCGGGGGGCAGGATATAGTAACCACCCCTGGAGTTGAGAGTAAGGATGAAGAACTTGTACCTGATCAGAAAGAGTACTGGGTGCTCTATTTTGATGGAGCATCAAAAACAAAATCTAGTGGTGCAGGTTTGGTTTTGCAAAGCCCCGATGGGTTCACAGTTGAGTACGCTTTGAAGTTGGACTTTCCTACAACCAACAATGAAGCTGAATATGAAGCATTAATAGCTGGATTGGGATTGGCCAGAGTCATGAGGGTCAAGAACCTCAAAGTGTGTGGAGATTCAAGACTGGTAGTCTCGCAAGTGAATGGTGAGTTTGAGGCCAAGGATGAAGCTATGGCAAAATACCTCAGAGTCGTGAAAGCTGTTATGACTCAGTTTGAGGAGTGCTACCTGGAGCACATTCCTAGGGAAGAGAACGTTAAGGCCGATGCCCTCTCTAAGTTCGCTTCTTCTGAGATAGAGAATTATGCAGGCAGTGTTTACTTTCAGGTCTTGAAGGCCCCGACTATCAACTCTAAGTTGGTAGCACCTATCGATGTTGGAAGCTGTTGGATAGATCCTATTAAAGCTCATCTAGAAACCGGATGGCTCCCTAACAATGCCTTGGAGGCACGGAAATTGTTAGTGAGAGCATTGAGATATGCCTTGATTGAAGGCATCTTATACAAGAGGTCGTTTGTCATCCCCTACTTGAAGTGCCTAAGGCCCCTAGAGGCAAGAGAAGCATTGGAAGAAGTTCATGAAGGGATCTGTGGGCAGCACTTGGGGGGCAGAGCCCTAGCTCACAAGATTACCCGCCTGGGATTCTATTGGCCGGAGATGTTAGCAGATGCCCAGGATTATGTCAAGAGGTGTGACAGATGTCAGAAACACGCCCCTGTTGTAAGGCAGCCGCCTGAGAGGTTAACCTCAATCAGCTCTCCCATTCCGTTTGCAATGTGGGGAATGGACATTCTTGGTCCTTTCCCCATGGCTTCAGCACAAAGGAAATTTCTGATTGTCGCCATCGATTACTTCACTAAGTGGATTGAAGCTAAGCCATTAGCAAAGATAACCACCAAGCAAGTTTCCCAGTTCTTTTGGGAGAACATAATCTGCAGGTATGGAATTCCCCGAATCCTTGTGACAGATAATGGGACACAATTCAACAATGAAGAGTTCAGGAAGTACTGCGAGGAAAATGCTATCGAGCTTCGTTTTTACTTCAGTAGCTCACCCGCAAGCTAATGGACAGGCTGAGGTAGCTAATCGGATTATTCTTGATGGACTTAAGAAGAGGGTCGAACGATCGAGAAATACTTGGGTGGATGAATTACTGCCTATACTTTGGGCATATCGTACTACTTGCAAGATAACAACTGGGTAAACTCCTTTCCTACTGGCTTATGGAGCCGAGGCAGTTGTACCACTAGAAGTCATGCATGCATCACCTAGAATTGAGGCATTTGAACCAGAGACTAATGAAGAAGGCATGAGGCTCGCCCTAGACTTGATTGATGAAGTCAGGGACGAGGCAAATGCCAGGAATGCGGAGCATCAAAAGAAAGCATCTTTCTACTACAACCACAGGGTTAAGGAGAGGTTCTTTCAGCAAGGTGACTTAGTTCTTAGGAAGATCGAGGCTTCTGGAGTTGGTCAGAAGGGAAAGCTAGCCCCGAACTGGGAAGGGCCGTATCGAGTCAAGAAGACACTAGGACGAGGATCTTACAAACTGGAAACCTTGGACGGGGTTGAGGTACCCCGGACTTGGCATGCATTGAACCTCAAAGTTTACTATGTTTAAGCTCTCCTGAAAAGGACCTAGCTTTTTGCCTATGTAATAGAAGTAGAAATAAGGTTCGAATGAAACCATAACAGAGCATACTGCTCCTAGTAGGAAGTAGAGTATTTATGTAAGGGCTGAGCCCATTTTATCAGTATTCCTTTGACAGCCTAATAAAGCTTGTTTTGATTCTTCTCTGAATTACATCCTTTGCTTTGCTATTTTAAACAAGTCATAAACCATAAGCCTGGTGCAAGCCAAGGGGCCAAACACCTAGAGAATTCTAAAGCTTAACAAATTACGAGCAAAGGCAAGAAATAAAAAGCTAGAAAGGAAGTTAACTATACGAATAGTTAAATTAAAGAGTTGCATAAATAAAAGCCCGAAGGCTATTAAAGTTAAGTTACACAAATTGATAGTTTAAACAAAAGGCATAACAAGCAAGCTAAGTGGCCTTAGGAGCCTCCTTGACAGGAGAACCACTTTCAGAGCTGGTAGCAGTGGTGGAAGCTTCCTCATCCAAGTTAGCATCTTCCTCTCGAACAGGGGGCTGCTCAGGGTTCGAAGACCTTGCTGCAGTATGCTTCCTGACCAAGGAATCATCCTCACCAAATAACTCCTCACTAGAGCCAGCCTCAGCTACAGTAGTCATGGTCCTAGGAGGATGAGGGCTAGGAAAGGCAGAAGACTGGAATAGGCCAGGATGGCTCCTAAGAACAGCCTCAAGTGCCTTGTTCCACCCCTCTGTGAACTGGCTAGGGTAAAGCATCTCATCGTGCTGATCCATGAGACTCTTGTACTCATCTGAGTCAAGATAGTCATCAATCAGCTTCTCTCTATCATCCTTCAAAGCCACCACCTCTGCATAGGCACTCACCAGCTCCTCATCTTTTTTCTTCAGCTGTTCCTCAAGCTGGTGGATTTGTAAGCTTCTCTTCTGGGACTCAGTTTCAAAACCCTTGGCCTTCTCCTTCCAAGCCTTAGATTGATAAATCAGGCTTTGGAAATGAACATTGGCCTACATTTAAAAAGCAGAGTTTTAATAATGAAGACAGTGGAGTGTTTGAAATAAAAGAACTAGTAAGATGGAAGGCTTACCGCAGCAAGGGCCTGAGAGCCAAGTGCTTCAGACTCACCAATGCCTCCGTTGAGAACTAGGTCTTTGTAATCAGGAGGAGTGATTGAGTTCAACGACCAATCCATAGCATGCTTTGTTGAGCCCACCACAGAATCACGCTTCCTGAATCCCCAAGATGGCCTAAACACAGCAGATTGAACATTGACTTCAGAGCTACCCTCCAAGTCAGCTATGTCACCAAACTTAAGGTTCCCTTTCTGAACCTTGTGTGGGCGTAAGAATGAGGGCTCAACCCCTTTCTCTCGAGGATCTGCATTCCTCTTTGCCCGAGCCATCCTGAAAGTCTCGTCATCAGGATCAGGAGAAGCCTCCACAAGCATCTTTGCCACTGCATTAACAAGAACAGATACAACTAAATAAGTCAAGTATGAAAATATAAAAAAACAAAGAAGGGAAAGAAAGTTACCCTGTTCAGAAACTGATGAGAGGCCTACTGCCCTCAGAGATTCTTCATTTATAAGACTCTGGCAGGTTATAGACAAACCATCACCTGTGGTCAGGGTGTTAAAGGCGGCTTGATCTTCTGTACTAAGGGTGATCCCCTTAGCTTTTCCATCCGAAACTTTGGAAAAAGTTTTTCTAAAAAGGGTGCCCCAGTCACCACCCTCCCACTCAAGATATGCAAACTCTTTTTTCCAACCAGGGTTGTTATCTGGTACTGATTTACCATTGAAAATAGGGGGGACTTTGGGGCGAAGTTTGATGTATACCCAGCCAGTATGCAAAATTGGGCTGTTATAGATTTGGAAAATTTTGCGAAAAAGAGGCACAGATAAAGGCAGATTTTGCCTCAGGCATAAGACCATAAAACAAAGAATTATTCTCCATGCATTTGGAGGTAGTTGGCAAGGGCTGCATTGGATATCAGCTAAAAGACGTGGGATAAACTCATGAAAAGGAAAACGGAGCCCTGCTACTAGGCACTCCCTATAAATACACAAGGCATTGGGCCTCCAATGACAAGGCCTGTCACCTGGCCCAGCTGGAACGAGTTTATAGGGTTTTCTAATCTTAAACAACTTATTATACCTAGCTATTTCCTCAACATCATGATACGTATTACAACAATCATATGCATCTAACTCGGTTAGGCTAGGGTAGTCATCTGCTCGCTCATTTAGCATATCTACTAAAGATGTGTAAGGAGAGCGAATGGTGATAGTACCTTTAGAAGAAGCAGAGTTCATTTTCATGAGTCGAGCTTGAGCTTTGTCCGCCATTAGAGAGAGCTTAAAAACCTTAACTGAAAACGGAGAAGACAACCGGAGAAGAAGGCCGGAAATAGCCAAGAAAACTTCAAACAGAAACTTTGGAGAGAACTCTGAGCCAAAACTTGAGAAGTGAAAATATGAAGTGAGAAGTGAGAGTGTGAGAAATGAACTCTCCACTCTCACTCTTTTATAGAAATTCTCAGCCGGTTGAAATGCTTACAAACGGTCAAAAAAACCTACTGTTACAGGTCAAGATGATAAAAGTGACCTATAGAAGGCCCATGGAACCGGCCCAATTAAAATAGGCCCGATTCTGGAACATTCTCATAAAAATATCTCAAAATACCAAAGATATTTTGAGAAAATATCAAAGATATTTTTGAAGAATTAGGGTTTGTTGATCCATCGAAGGATCTAGAATTTGGGCTAAAAAGGCCCGGACAGGCCAATTACAGCCAAATGGCCGAGCCCAACAAAAGATATATATTATGAATTTTTGAAATAATACTAAGCCCAGAAGGCCCAATAGGAAATGAGCCCAAGGTAAAGTAGCCCTTAATTCGACCAGAATCCTGGTCGAAATGACCAAGAATCCTGGTCGAAAACTCGTTCGACTAGAAGATTTTTGGATGCTTAATTCGACCAGAATCCTGGTCGAAATGACCAAGAATCCTGGTCGAAAACTCGTTCGACTAGAAGATTTTTGGATGCTTAATTCGACCAGAATCCTGGTCGAAATAACCAAGAATCCTGGTCGAAAACTCGTTCGACTAGAAGATTTTTGGATGCTTAATTCGACCAGAATCCTGGTCGAAATGACCAAGAATCCTGGTCGAAAACACGTTCGACGAGAAGAAAAATGGACCCTTAATTCGACCAGAATCCTGGTCGAATCGACTAGAATTCCTGGTCGAAAAGTCCTTCGACGAGAAGAAAATTTGACCCTTAATTCGACCAGAATCCTGGTCGAATCGACTAGGATTCCTGGTCGAAAAACCTGTCGACCAGAAGAAAGTTGAAGCCTTAATTCGACCAGAATTCTGATCGAATTCCTGGTCGAATTTCTGGTCGAAAAATGACAGTCCTGGTCGAAATTTTGTTATAAAAATTGATTTTTTGACAGCGAATCTTCATGGACATAGAATTTTGATGAGAAAAATACCTGTGGGTACTATAAAATCCTAAAAATTAGAATAAGTGCGGAAAATACGAGGGATTCTGTGAATAATTCCTTGAGAAAGATATATAAAAATTCTGTAACTAAGGTTATGGAATATAATCGCTTAGCCTCGAACAAGGCCAATCGTTGTAAATGTGTAGGTCGCTCCACACTTTACAAAAGACGATATATGTGAAACACTAGTGTACATATGTAAACCCTGACCCAAGTCTCGGAATGGCCGTTAAAACTTCAAGGAAAGCCTGATCAGTTTTCCTAGAAGTTGGGGGGCAAATGATATGGGCTAAAAGTAAGCCCTAAAGACACATTTAATGTGGCATTAATTAGACCCGGAATGGTCCAAACGTGGGGCCCACCAAGTAGACCCAAATCCCAATTATAATATTAATTTCGTAATTAATATTTAGGGGTAATTAACAGCTGGGTGATACAAGTCAGATAAGGACGTTATCTCTACAAAGAGTAGCCTCCAAGCCACACAGTCATACAAGGAAACAGACTCCTACAAGGAAAGAGTCTAGAACCTTCCTCAAGGCTGACTTACCCACCAAGTCACCTAACCCTAATACAACTCTAAGGCTTCTCAGCCTATATAAAGGGTCAGACCCCTCATCTCAGAACTACGTTTTATTGGCTTGATTCTCTTAATACAGAGATACGTAGGCATTCTGTGAGGACCGTTTAAGTCTCGAACGCAGAAGCAGCCATTGAAGCACGAAGCTCACGCACCCCAGCATTAAATACATCAAACCCTAGCCGCAATCTAATAACCTAGTTTTTATTCCACAACAAAGCTCATCTCTCATCTTGGGGTTTTTATTGGAAGACAGAAGAATGTTTGAGGGCTTAATGTCTCTATGAACTACACATCTATCAGTTCCGTTATGTAAATATCCAATCGCCTCTGCGATTCCAGTAGCAACCTTATACCTACCAGACCAGGGAAGTGAACAACCACCCTTCACACCCTGTGGATGACCAGCATTGTGAATCCCACTTGCAGATGTCCGGATAATACATCACCTTTATCCACCAAAAACACACAAAACATTCAATTTAGACCACTCAAGACATAAGAGAGAGAGAGAGAGAGAGAGAGACAGACAAAGAGACTGAGGGAGAGACAGAGAGAGAGGAAGAGACACACAGAGAGAGAGAGAGAGATTGAGGGAGAGGAGAGAGAGACGAAGAAAGAAACAGAAATATGGGACAGAGAGATGAGAAGAGAGACCTCGTTCGACTTAGATGGAGCTGTAGGATTCGATTTTGACCACTTTCGAGTTCGACGGAGCTGCTAATTGGTGCTAATCGGAGCTAATTGAAGCAGGGAGATGGGTTAGGGTTCTTAAGCGGGGAGAGAGAAAACGAGGGGGTGGATTTACTTTATGTTGTAGATGTTTTTGTTTATGAGAAAAAGCATGGGCTTCTTAATTGGAGATAGGGCTTCTTAAATCCACACCGAGAGAAATAGCACCGAGAGAAATAGCACAGAGATGAACTTTAGATACAGAGATATAGAGATGTAGATCTGTGTTTATGTATATGTTTGGACATAGAGAGCAAAGGGGGGAAACAAAAAATGAAAATTTTGGAGAAGGGGGAAATGAAATATTGGATAAGCGGGAGAATGGGAGAAAATATATTGTTACTTAATTAATTTTACAACATATTAAGAATTAAATAGTTTATTTAGTTTAATTAGTTTAATTAATTTCTGAATCTTTTTTTTTTAATGATTTTTTCGATGATCGAACCGTACGAAAGTTAATAAACACTCATTTTAGTGTTGGTAAAAAATAATCAATAAATAAAAAGGTCGGGTTGTACGAAATTTTAACAAAAACGTAGTAAAAGTGTTGGTTCCTATAACGGGACACGATCCAGATTCGTTGAATAATTTTTTTGAATGATTTCTTCGACGATCGAACCGTACGAAAGTTATAAAGACACTCATTCTAGTGTTGGAAAAAAATAATTAAAAAATAAAAAGGTCGGGTTGTACGAAATTTTAACAAAAAAGTAGTAAAAGTGATGGTTCCTATAACGGGACACGATCCAGATTCGTTGAATAATTTTTTTGAATGATTTCTTCGACGATCGAACCGTACGAAAGTTAAAAAACACTCATTCTAGTGTTGGGAAAAAATAATCAAAAAATAAAAAGGCCGGGTTGTACGAAATTTTAACAAAAACGTAGTAAAAGTGTTGGTTGTTATAACGGGACGCTATCCAATTTCGTTGAATAATTTTTTTGAATGATTTCTTCGAAGATCAAACCGTACGAAAGTTAAAAAACACTCATTTTAGTGTTGGGAAAAAATAATCAAAAAATAAAAAGGTCGGGTTGTACGAGATTTTAACAAAAATGTAGTAAAAGTGATGCTTCCTTTAACGAGGCACGATCCAGATTCGATGAATAATTTTTTTGAATGATTTCTTCGACGATCGAACTGTACGAAACTTAATAAACACTCATTTTAGTGTTGGGAAAAAATAATCAAAAAAATAAAAAGGTCAGGTTGTACGAGATTTTAACAAAAACTTACTAAAATTGTTGCTTCCTGTAACGATGCACGATCCAGATTCACTGAATAGTTTTTTTCAATGATTTCTTCGTCGATCGAACCGTACGAAAGTTAATAAACACTCATTTTAGTGTTGGTAAAAAATAATCAATAAATAAAAAGGCATGGTCGTGCCGCATCTTAACGAAAATGTTGTAATAGTATAGAATCCGGTAAATATTGTTCTTAAAATATCATTCAAGAATAATTTATTTTTTTCTAATTTTTTGTACACATCACTAAAATCAAAATATAACATCATCCGTATGGTTGGATCGTCCAAAAACATTTAAAAAATAGATCACGTTCAATCGATACGACACTAGTTAGAAGGAGTAATACTTTTGGCTGATTTGTATTATAAACACGTACAAGGATGATTGATTTTTTATAATTTTTTATACACATCACTAAAATCAGTATATAACATTATATGTATGGTTGGATCGTCCAAAAATATTTTTAAAAAAGTAGATCATCACTAAGAATGATTTGACAAAGTAGTACTTTGACAGTTGACCATTAAAATATCATACAAGAATGATTTGTTTTTTTCTAATTTTTTTGACACATCACTAAAATAATTATATAACATCATCCGTACGATTGGATCGTCGATAAAAAAATTTTAAAAAATAGATCATGTTCAATCGGTACGACACTCGTTAGAGCGGGTAGTACTTTTGGAGGATTTATATTATAAACACGTACAAGAATGAATTTTTTTTCTAATTTTTTGTACACATCACTCAAATCATTAGATATTAACATCCGTATGGTTGGATCGTCGAAAAAAAAATTATAAAAAATATTATTCCAAAATTATACTAGTTTGACCAAGTAGTACTTTGACAGTTGACCATTAAAATATCATACAAGAATGATTTGTTTTTTTCTAATCTTTTTTACACATCACTAAAATCAGTATATAACATCATCCGCACGGTTGGATCGTCAATAATTTTTCTTAAAAAAATAGATCATGTTCAATCGGTATGACACTCGTTAGAGCGAGTAGTACTTTTGGAGGATTAATATTATAAACACGTACAAGAATGAATTCTTTTTTCTAATTTTTTGTACACATCACTCAAATCATTAGATATTAACATCCGTACGGTTGGATCGTCGAAAAAAAAATTATAAAAAATATATTCCAAATTATACTAGTTTGATCAAGTAGTACTTTGACAATTGACCATTAAAATATCATACAAGAATGATTTGTTTTTTCTAATCTTTTTTACACATCACTAAAATTAGTATATAACATCATCCGCACGGTTGGATCGTCGATAAAGTTTTTTAAAAAAATAGATCATGTTCAATCGGTATGACACTCGTTAGAGCGAGTAGTAATTTTGGATAGTTTATATTATAAACACGTACAAGAATGAATTCTTTTTTCTAATTTTTTGTACACATCACTCAAATCATTAGATATTAACAGCCGTACGGTTGGATCGTCGAAAAAAAATTATAAAAAATATTATTCCAAAATTATACTAGTTTGACCAAGTAGTACTTTGACAGTTGTGTTATTATTATTTTAATAATAATATTTGGGCCACATATTAATATTCAATTATATTAGCTATTTGTTTAATTGGGTTAAATAAAGTGATCAAATAAGAAACCCAATTAGATTTTAAATATTGTATGGGCTAAATGAGAGGACACACAATACCAAGCCCAATTAAATTATAATGGGAGATTTAATTAGGCGGTATATGAAAAGGTTATAGTCCCCAATATATTAAACACGTTAACAGAGCTTTTCTTCTACCCATCAGAGAGAGCTTGCTGTGGAAAACCTAAGGGTGTTTGATTGACGAAGACAATAACAATTACACCAAGGAAGGACTGCTACCGCTACTACTTCATCATGGATACAGGTACGCTTCCGCTTAGTGATTTAATCTTGATAATCAAATATGATGTTGCGATCCTTATCTCTATTTTAGAGAATTAAGTGTTTATAGAATTATGATTCTATGATTCTATCAATTGGTATCAGAGACGCTTCATATTTGATTATTGGGATATGATTTTCCTATGATTTAAGATATTCCTGTAAGTGAAAGGTCCAAAATTGGTACTATTTTGTTAACTGATCGTTTGCTTTTATCTTTTAAATTCGTAATTTTTAATGAATTGTCAAGAATCAAGTTATAAGCTTTTTTTTCGTTGTGAATGGTTTTAATTTTGTGGCCATTTTTTAATTAAAACCATGTGCTTCACATAATTGTGTTATGTTTTATACGGGTTAGTGGTTTTGATAATCCCTAGAATCAAACATGTGTTTTATATTCATTATGGTCCTATTCACTTTTAGGCTTCATTTGTTGATTGTCACATGGTGTTTTACTGACTGCATACAAGAGATGTATGTCGTGGCATTAGTTTAACATATTATACATGTCATGTGATGGATATAAAATATATGTCAAGTGGTCATGTATCATCATGTTAGGTATCATAATTTCATAATCTGAGCAGTGGAGCCATGTTTATTAGTTTGGTTCTTTTATGGTTATGTGTAAATTGGTGGCTTGTTTGTTTTCCTGAGGAGACCATAACTAGTAATGTAAAATTTTCAGATCTTACACTTCTGTGTCTAATCACTACTGCTACTAAATTGTCAAATTTTGTTTATGGTTCCTGTTAATATGTGTTATATGTTACTGTGCATAAGAAATCGTTTGGCATTAGTATCATACAACGTCTCCATTTACGATTAAATATTTTATTTCTGTGATCACATCGTTCAGGAATAAATACATAAATTTTGTGATTTAAATTTAATTATTGGCAAATTAATATTAACTTATTTATTTAAATGGTCTAATATTTTTAATTTAGTTGATTGAAGCAATATGTTACCAAAGTAACCTCTTTTGTGTAGATTAGTTAATTTAAAAATATTATTATGATGTTTGAATATTTTATTTTATGCAAATTTTATCGGCCCAAAGGAAGGTATAATTTTGCCAAAATTAAAATATTCTTGTGATAATAAGTATGTAGCAATATTGAGTTTTTTCATGTGAGTAATACGTCGGTCCAAAGAAAGGCATATTATTTGACAGAAATTTATTGTTAATACTTGATTATTGCACTGAGAGTACCACTTGCAAATTGATTTTTCTGTCCAAAGACTAAAATTCAGTGTTGCGTTAGGTATCTTGTGATGGTGTTGCCAGTATTTAATTTATCACATATATTTAGTTTTGAGCATTTTTGTATATTTGTTTTCTATTTCAGTTACTGCTAATGTTAACTCTGCTTCTGCTCAATTGAGTATGATTCTAATGTTGAATGGGACAAACTATGTCACATGGAAAGAGAATGTTGAAATCGTTCTTGGGTGCATGGATCTTGACCCTGCGCTAAGGAAAGAGCAACCTGTTCCTACTACGGCTGATCCGAAAACGGATCAAGTTGAGAAATGGGAACGCTCTAATCGCATGTGTCTGGCGATCATGAAGCGGACGATTCCAACTGGTTTTCGGGGCTCTATTGCTGAGAGCACAAATGCCAAGAAGTTCCTCTCTGAAATTGAGCAATATTTTGCTAAGAGTGAGAAAGCGGAAACGAGTAATCTTCTGTCAAAACTCGTGACCATGAAGTATAAAGGAAAGGGGAACATAAGGGAGTACATCATTGGGATGTCTAATCTTGCTGGCAAACTTAAGGAACTCAAGTTAGAACTTCCGGATGAGTTACTTGTTCACTTGGTTCTTATTTCACTCCCTCCTCAGTTTGGTCATTTTTGTGGTGAGTTATAACACTCAGAAGGAAAAATGGACTCTTAATGAGCTCATTTCACACTGTGTTCAAGAGGAGGAGAGGGTATTGCGAGACAAGACTGAAAGTGCTCACTTGGCATCTAGCTCTCTTGATAAAAAGAGAAAGAGAGGTAAGGATAATGCAAGTGGAAAACCCAAGCAGTCGCAAGAGAAGCATGATAAGGGACCAACCTGCTACTTTTGTAAGAAGGCTGGACACATGAAGAAAGAGTGTTCCAAATATGCTGCTTGGCGTGTGAAGAAGGGTAAGACTTCTGTCTTTGTTTGTACTGAAGTTAATTTAGTTTCTGTACCTAAGGATACTTGGTGGGTAGATTCTGGTGCTACTACTCACATAAGTGTATCAATGCAGGGTTGCCTGTGGAGCTGACCGCCAATTGATGCTGAAAGATTCATCTATGTGGGCGATGGCAATAAAGTTCCAGTTGAAGCTGTTGGAACATTTAGATTATTGTTTAAAACTGGTGTTTATTTGGATTTATTTGAGACTTTTTTTGCACCGTCTTTTAGACGAAACCTTATTTCTATTTCCTGTTTGGACAAATTTGGATACACTTGTTCCTTTGGAAATAATAAAGTTAGTTTCTCTTTAAATTCAAATTTGGTTGGCACTGGTTCTTTAATTGATAATCTTTATATGCTTAATACTGTTACTTTTAATAATGAGATTTTGCACTCTAGTGCAAGAGGTACGAAGCGTAAGTTGACTGAGAATTCTGCCATGTTGTGGCACAAGCGTTTAGGTCACATCTCTAAATAGAGAATTCAAAGGCTTGTGGATGATAGAATTCTTGATCCCTTAGATTTAAGTGATTTTCAGGTTTGCATAGAATGCATTAAGGGAAAACAAACAAACTCCAGAAAGTTAGGTGCCAATAGAGCTACGAGTGTCTTAGAACTGATTCATACCGATATTTGTGGACCATTCCCTACGGCCTCTTGGAATGGTCAACGGTATTTTATCACGTTCATAGATGATTACTCAAGGTATGGTTACCTATACTTGATACATGAGAAGTCCCAAGCTTTGGACGTGTTTTGTGACGCCCCCAGATCCGGGGTCGGAGATCTAGGCGCTCACGGTCCATTTTCCATTAATAACATACTTGTTCTTGCACATAGTATAAATAAACAGCCATCGACCCCACAATAAACTCACACCGCACATACACACACACACAGGTTAGAGTCTCAGAAACGTCATACATATGAATAAGCAAAAGTAAGAATTTTAGAGTTATTACAGACCGAATTAAATAGCATTTATGCTACCAGCAACACTTCGATATGAAGCGAAGTTGGCGGCTTGAAAGTTTGTTACGGTACACTGCCTTGCACAGGTCATACTTATAGATAAAACGTACTAACAAAAGTTGCCGACCAATCCGGCTAATGGGGCCTACCGGTGGAATCTCAACTGCAGCCTGGGGTCTAGTCACCTGCTTTCGAACAGTCTGACAGGTTCTTGCCATTTCTCTTAGCTGTTGTGTTTGTAAAATTTGAAAACAAGCAAGAGTGAGCAACTATAGCTCAGCAAGAATATAGGTATAAGATAAGCAATATAACATTTCATATGTATAACAGTCATTAAACTCGTTGTGTCAATCAGTTATAAAATCACTTGTCATTATTGGTAAATTTCAAAGGTGCACCAGTACGTGCCCTTGTTTTCAAAATAACCTTGCAGTTCTAGCTACTGCATAAAGTCAACATCTTTCTCATCAAAATAGGACACTATCGGCAACTGGCACATAGGCCTAAGATGCAGTGTCAAAGCATTTTTCCAATGTGGAGGAATGGGACTTAAAGAAAACATAAAACCAGACAGGGATTGACGATGATCAGTCGCCACATCCGAGTCCAATAATCCGCGGGTCTTCTCTACCGGTAGAAGGATAGAAACTACATCCGTAACTATCCCCGAGTGAAAACTACATCCGTAATCACCCTCGATGAAAACTACATCCGTAATCATCCTTCGGCAACACCTGGGCCGGAATAATAAGTGATGGACCGCCTGGCTCACGGCCGCTTACACATCCCGGGAATCGTTCGTCAACGGTTCCCACACCTGCCAGAGTCCCTTTTTCTTTTTCTTTTAAAAACTTGATTTTGATTGAAAACAGAGTAGTTGTGGTTCGACATCAGTCGACCGATAATTCTTGAAATCATACAAGAAGCAGAACCGGACCGGGGGTTTTCGAAAATGTTTTGAGTTCGAAAAAGCTCGAGTTTGAAAGTATTAAAAGGTATCTTGGATTAACTTTGTTTTTAAAATAGTGAACAATAATTATTAAATGATATTTTAAGATTTAATATTAATAATTAATAAAATAATTATTTAGTAAATTAAACTTTTAATCCAAGATAGGGTTTCGAGTATTTACGAAGATATAATAATAGTTATTTGAATATACGATACCACCCGAATGACCCTTCGGGTTTTCGCAATATAGATACGATATAATAATATACCGCTCCCCGGTCAATAGTATATACGGACCGCTACGACCTCTATTGCTAGAGTCGTTGTCCGAAGAAAACATTTCAATCTAAGTTCAAGGGGTACAAGCATATATGTACTTATACAATCTCAATTGCATCAATATTTCGATAAACATAGCATTTGATATAATTTGAAAACTACAAACACAACAGTGAAAATCCTTGTATAGGGATAAGTTTTGAAAAGTAAACTTGCCTTGGTTTGGTTGGGGTGGTCGAGCGTGCGAATTCGAACGATCTATACATAAACAATAATCGTTCGTTAGTACCTTAACAATTTCTTTCTGATTACGGGGTTTTAAGGGGATACGAAATTAACTTAACGACTTCGTCTTATGACTCCCTAGCCCCACTATAGGTCCATGACATCACTCGTTTACGCTCGTCACTTACTCGACTTAATTTAGTTACCACGTTCGAACCATAACCACTAACCCTAAAATAATGTTCCACTAATCGACCTTTTTCCATTGCACGAATTTTACTCTAGCATTTTTATAAAATCCAAAAATTCATATTTTAATCCAATTCCTTTTGGGTGGTCTTCACCACTGCATTACCTACGTTCTCAAATTTTTCCATGATCCCAAATATTTTTAAGGTGTTTAAACAAGGTTCACAAGGGGGTCACTTTATGCAGTCCATAGTCCAGAAACAAAATTCACTCCTCCGGCCATAACTAAAAATCCACGCATCACCTAGCTATGAATCTTACATATCCAGAAACTACATTCAATTATCTTTCCAACAATATAAGGTAGGACATCAGGAGACATCATTTGGGTGTTCAAAATCGTGCTACAACACAGATCAAAGTTCCTGGACAAAATCAGCAAGCTCAAATCACTTAGATCAACCATTTTTCATGCTTCCATAACATAAACACCACTTAAAACACTTAGATCATGACTCATAACACTCATGGAGATATATATATTCACCATAGTCATAAAATTCACCATCTCAACATCAAAACCCAAGATCCATGTTATCCAATACATATACATTCAAGATAACCCCTAAAATGCATGGATCTACTACCATACTACATGAACAACACATAACCAAGGGTGGTTTGAGATTTCATACCTTCTTGAGCTCCTAGAGACTTTGAACAATCTTTATACAAATTAAAAACACCTTAGATGGCCTCCTACAACACTCACAATGCAAGATCTAAAGGAAGAACAAACTTGGTTACTATTCATCCAAACTTTAATAATTTATAACTTGGAATTGGATGGATGAAATGGAGTGAAATTGCTAGCATACCTTGCTTAGATGATGTAGATGACCTAGGAATTATGTTATGATTTATGAGTGATGAGAAGTGGGAGAAAGAAATTTCTTTCTTCCTCACTTTGTTCTTGGCCGAGAGTTGTGTTCAAGGGGGGGGGAGAGCTTTTGATTTCTTTTTGTGTTTGTGTTGGTTGAGTGTTTGATTGGGTGATACATATAATTGTATGTATTAGTATGGTACTAGCCTAGATATGGCTATAGGTATGGCTCTTTGTACTACATGTCTCCTCCTTTTTCAAAAAGCATGTAACTAAACACTATTCATCTTCCAATGGCCAACTAGTTTGCTAGGTTTCTAACTACTTGGTTGCATGGGCTTGCATGCAATACTACTCCTTGTATTATTATTCTCCCACCAATGCTTATTATCTAATCTTTAATTCGTATCGTATCTTAATTAATCTCTCGTAATAATATTTTGTCGCGTAGAGATTTCCCCTATAATTCCTTAAGTACTAATTGTGTAAATTCCTCTAATGTCCATAATTCCTTATCATAATTCTTAATAAATCTTTTAACACTCTAATCATTCTCAAATCCCAAGTTTCATAAATCTCACTAACAATAAGACTCTTGCCTTCACAATCTCCCTTTTTATCTTACATAGTGAACACAACAACACAGTTTTCCAGACAATCAACTCCATTAATCACAGGGATGACCAGAAAGGTTCCATATTGACATTGCCACAAGATATTAAATAAAATAAAATATTACCAAAAATTAGGGTTCTTACAGCCTCCCCTCCTTAAAAGGATTCCGTCCCGGAATCAGGTTGAAAACAGCTGGGGGTGCTTTTCACGCATTGCGCTTTCTAGTTCCCATGTTGATTCTTCGACATTCTGATTCCTCCACAAGACTCTCACTGGTTTGACAACCTTGTTCCTCAGCACCTGTTCTTTTCTATCCATAATTTCTACGGGTTGCTCCACATATGTTAAGTCTGGTTGCAGATCCACTTGATCATGTTCTATCACATGTCGGAAGTCGGTATGGTAGGGTCGTAGCATGGACACATGAAACACATTATGTACTTGCTGTAAGCTCGGAGGTAAAGCCAATTCATAGGCTAACTTTCCAACTCGTTTCAAGATCTCAAATGGTCCAATAAATCTCGGGCTTAGTTTCCCTTTCTTACCAAATCTCATCAATCCCTTCCACGGTGATACTTTTAACATCACAAACTCTCCTACCTCATATTCTTTGTCCTTGCGGGTCTGGTCCGCATACTTCTTCTGTCTATCTTGGGCCGCTACCAGCCGTCCTCTTATGAGCTCGATAGTTTCTCTTGTCTGTTGGACCAGTTCAGGCCCTAAAATCTTCCACTCTCCAACTTCTTCCCAACACAAAGGAGACCGACATCTTCGTCCGTACAAAGCTTCATATGGGGGCATGCCTATACTCGCATGGTAACTGTTGTTGTAGGAAAATTCAATCAACGGCAAGTGGTCGTCCCAACTTCCTTTGAAATCTATGGCACATACTCTCAACATGTCCTCGATGGTCTGGATGGTTCTCTCGCTCTGTCCGTCTGTTTGGGGATGGTATGCAGTACTCATGTTTAACTTAGTCCCCACACAATCCTGAAAGCTCCTCCAGAACCGGGAGTTGAATCTTGGGTCTCTATCTGATACAATGCTCACAGGAACCTCATGCCTAACCACAATCTCCTTTAAGTAAATATCCACCAGCTTGTCGACGGTGTATCTCTCGTTGATTGGAAGAAAATGTGCTGACTTGGTCAATCTATCAATAATTACCCAAATGGCGTCATGATTAGTCTTGGTCCTTGTTAATCCGACCACAAAGTCCATCGCAATCTGTTCCCACTTCCACTCGGGTATCTCTAAGGGTTGCAACAATCCACTGGGCCTCTGGTGTTCGGCCTTCACTCTCTGACATGTCAAGCATTTACTTACCCACTATGCTATGTCCTTCTTCATATTTGGCCACCAATAATATTCTTTCAAATCCCTATACATCTTGGTGCCTCCAGGGTGAATCGAATACCTTGAACTATGAGCCTCTTGCAAAATCTCATCTTTCAATTCTTGAACGTTCAGGATCCATATCCTAGATGCGTACCTCATAACTCCATTCCCGTCCTTCTCACACCTAATTTCTTCGCCAGTCAAAATTTTCTCCATCGAATTCTTTTCTTCTTCTATCTTCTTTTCCTGGCATAACTTAATCTTTTCCAGTAGCGGTGGTTGGACTTTTATTTCCATTAGACTCTCTTGGCCGATTCCTGGCAACCTCACCTCAATCTCCAGCCTCTCGAGGTCCTTGATCACTTCGTCCACTGACGTTATCATCTTAATCTTCTCCTTTCGGCTAAGTGCATCGGCCACTACGTTGGCCTTCCCTGGGTGATAATGAATCTCACAATCATAATCCTTGATTAGCTCTAACCATCTCCTCTGCCTCATGTTTAACTCTTTCTGAGTGAATATGTACTTTAAGCTCTTGTGATCCGTGTAGATTTCACACCTTTCTCCGTAAAGATAATGCCTCCAGATCTTCAAAGCGAAAACTATCGCTGCTAATTCCAAATCATGGGTGGGGTATCTTATCTCATATTCCTTAAGTTTTCTGGACGCATACGCAATCACCTTACCGTGCTGCATAAGCACACACCCTAAACCTTTATGGGACGCGTCGCTATAAATCACAAAATCTCCCTTATCATCGGGTAGGGCTAGTACTGGTGCTGTCACCAACCTCTTTTTCAACTCTTGGAAGCTTTCTTCACATTTCTCAGTCCACACAAACTTCTCGGTCTTGCGAGTTAGCCGGGTCAAAGGGGCTGCTATCTTGGCAAAGTCTTGGACAAATCTTCTATAGTAGCCGGCCAATCCTATGAAACTTCTCACCTCTGTCGGAGTGGTTGGTCTCTCCCAATTTGATACAGCCTCTATTTTGGCTGGGTCCACTAGGATGCCTTGTTCGCTAATCACATGCCCCAAAAACTGAACTTCCTTCAACCAAAATTCACACTTCGAGAACTTAGTGTATAACTTTTCTTCTCTTAATGCTCCCAATACAATCCTCAAGTGCTCTGCATGTTCCTCCTTCGTCTTGGAATAAATTAAGATGTCATCGATGAAGACTATAACGCATTTGTCCAGGTACTTCTTGAAGACTCGATTCATTAAGTCCATGAAAGCTGCGGGTGCATTTGTCAACCCAAACGACATTACTAAAAACTCATAGTGTCCGTACCGGGTGCGAAAGGCCGTCTTTGGTATATCTTCTGGCTTAATCCTTAACTGGTGGTACCCGGTTCTCAAATCGATCTTGGAAAAATAAACCGCGTCCTTTAGTTGGTCAAACAGGTCATCTATTCTGGGCAAAGGATACTTATTCTTGATGGTCACCTTATTCAACTCCCTGTAGTCTATGCATAATCTCATACTGCCATCCTTCTTTTTCACGAATAGCACCGGGGCTCCCCACGGTGACACACTAGGTCTTATCATTCCTTTATCCAACAGCTCTTGCAATTGGGTGGCCAACTCTTTCATCTCCACTGGGGCTAGCCTATATGGGGCTTTTGTAATTGGGGCCGTGCCCGGAACTAAATCTATAGCGAACTCGATGTCTCTATCAGGTGGTAGTCCTGGAAGATCATCCGGAAATACATCCGCGAACTCATTAACGACTGGGATTTCCTGTAGGTTTGGCGCCTCCTTCTTGGTATCCTTTACATAGGCTAAATAGGCCTCGTATCCTTTACGTAACAGCCTTTTTGCTTGAATCATAGTCAGAAACTTTTGGGTTTGTCGTTTTCCACTAAACACTACTCCCTCATCCCCTGGCAGTCTTAAACTCACTTTCTTCTTCACACAATCAATCTGAGCTCTGTGGGTTGTCAACCAATCCATACCTATTATTACGTCAAACTCTCCTAATTTAAAAGGTATTAAATCTACCCGAAAGTGTCGCCCTTCTATTTCTAGGTCACAACCTGGGCATACTTGGTTAACAGGAATAATTTCATGGTTTGCTATCTCTACTTGCAGTCTGTCTCTCAGTGGTTCAGTCTTAAGGCCTAACTGACTTACAAAATCTAGAGATATGAAAGACTTGGTAGCTCCCGAATCAAATAAAACATTCGCATTAACTGAGTTGAGTAGTAGGGTACCTGCAATCACATCCGTGTTCCTCACGGCATCTTGCACAGTCATGTTAAAAGTTCTTGCAGTCGGGGCCCTGTTAGAAGCAGTTACACTCACTCTTGATGCAGCTGGCCCAGAGGACATTCATTCCCTCATTCGGTGCCCTGGTTTCCCACACTTGAAGCAATTACCTCCGGCACTGGTGTTGTTACTAGTTCCTCGATAGGTGTTAGCATAGTGTCCTGTCAGCCCACACTTGAAGCACTTCACATCTTGCAGATTACACACGCCCGCATGTTTCCTTCCACATTTATTGCATTCCGGGAGTGGGGCTCGGGGTGGGGTAGAGTACGATGATCCCTGGGGTCGGCCGCTCTGGCCCACACTCCAACTTTCCGCTCTCTTGTTTCCAAAGTTTCCGCTGGGTTGGGACATTGTTCCTCGCTTAAATTTGCTTGGAAAGCTACCTCCCGCAGAGTTCCCCTTTCGACTATCAAACTTCCTCTTCCTTCCTTCTCTCTCCTTCTGCATCTGTTCACCTCCAGCCTCAACAATCGATGCTTTCTGTACCAGGGTGGCATAGTCTGTCAGCTCAAGAACCGCCACACGATTCTGAATCCATTGCTTCAGCCCCAATTGAAACCTTCGGGCCCTCTTCACCTCAGAGTTCACATATTCCGGCACAAACCTTGACAGCTCAGTAAATCTTGCCTCATACTCGGCCACCATCATGTTGCCCTGCTTCAGTTCCAAAAATTTCAGCTCCATTTGTGTTTCCATGAACCTAGGGAAATACTTTTCCAAGAACAACTCGCTAAACCTCTCCCAGGTCACTACACCTCTTCCCTCCAAATTCTTTTTAGCTTCCCACCAATAGTTTGCCTCACCCTTCAGCAGATAGGTGGCGAAAACAGTTTTCTGCTCTTCAGCGACTCCTAGTATCTCAAAAGATTTTTCCATTTCTTTCAGCCAGGCTCTTGCCTCGACTGGGTCCGCAGTTCCCTTAAACTCCGGGGGTTTCAGGGATTTGAAATTCCGAAAGGCATTGGCATTCGCATTGTTGAGTGGTGGCTGAACCGGGGGACGGTCCAAGTTCTGCCTGAGTAGGTCCATGAATCGCTCCATAGGGTCTCTCCTTGGGTTTTCCACCTCTAGGGTATCATCTTCAGCTTCCTCTTCATCATACTCAGAGTTATCAAACAAGTTATAGTCACTACCTTCATCCTCGCTCAGGTTCGGATCCTCCCTCTCTCGGTTTTGGTGGCCTTCCGGCCCATGGTGGCTACCCTGGCCTTCAGAGTTGGCCGGGTGAGCTCGAGTGTTCATTCTTCTGGGTGGCATGATTCTGATAATAAGACAAAAATGGGTTAGGGTTTGCAGATTATTTGACCGTATTTAGAGAAGTCAGGAACGTATTGTTCCTCCTTATACAGGGTTAAAATTTCGAAACTCGTAGTGCCCTTATAATGGCGATAAACTGTAAAAACTTTTTAGGGGAAGTCGTTACGTGGTTTGAAAACATTTGTAGGAATTTCCAAGATTTCAAAACTTCGAACTTATAGAAATATTTTCAAAATTTTAAATAACTAAAACCGTTTTTTTTTTTTTTTAGAAAAATTGTAGGAATATTTTTGGAAAATGTGGAGAACAATTTGAAATCACATATCGTAATTTGAAACAGTATGGTTGTATTTGGGGCTTGTAGCAGTTGTATAATCACAGTTGTATATCAAAACAGTAGAGCATGGCATCGGAAAGTAAAGCAATTGAGGCAATATCAAGGAAACTGAAACTAAATAAGTACGGTACAAGGATTGTCACAAAGTTTGGATGTTAGAGCCAAATACATAGTTCCGATGTCAAAGTCTAGCAAAAGTGGAACAAATACAAGTACATAATCCGAATAGTCAGAGCTACACAAAAGTAGGGCTACATCCGTACATCCTATCCGTAGTCACATCTAAATATATGTAGGTCAGTCTACTCATCCACTTGTCAGAAAGGACGCCACTGCACAAGTCAACTATCCCGCAAAATCAACACACTAATGTCATCTGAACCTAGGGGACTGAGCTATCAGTAACACATCACGGGGCCGCACCGCGACGGAGCAAGGCCCTCACTCGGGCAAATGCACGACGCACAACACGTCTAACATCCCTAGCCTGGATCACTCCGCCCCCGCGGATCCCTAATCCGAGAACCCTCTCGCGACTCCTCCTCTCAATCCTGTGGAGTCGAGCTCTAGTCCTCCTAGCAACAGTAGTCCTCATCTCAGCCTGGATCCTCAAGCGCGCCTCGCGCTCCTCCACTATCACCCTCCTCGCCTCGTTAAGTCGGGCCTCGGCAGAAAGTAAGTCTCGGGTCATGAACTGCACGACATAGGCGTGCTCAGCGCCCGACACCGGGGGTAGGTCCAGTGGTGGGGGTGGCATAACAGGGGCAGGAGCAGGGGTAGGGTCACGCTCCTCCTCGCTAGAAGTATCCTCCTCGGGATCATCATCATCAGAAGAAGTGAGGCTCAATGACTGTGGAGAGGGTGGGGGTGACACAACACGGACCTCACCGGATCGCACACTCTCCTCATCAGTGGCCACAGGGGAGGGGGTAACAGGCTCAGGCTCAACAAAGGGCTCCTCATCGGGATCCTCCTCCTCAGTGTCCTCTATCAGCTCAATCACAGGGTCAGTCTCAGAGTCAGCATCAGTATCCCCAACAGGGTCCTCAGTCTCTCTCAGTAGTGCCTCATCATGCTCCCTCTCATAGGCCTCAGGGTCTGGTATCTCCTCCATCTACACAAGGGAAATAAGCTAGGTTACTAACCAAAAAGAAGGGTTTAAGGAGTAGTTCCCTCACGGGCCTTAGAAGTCAGGGCTATATCCGATAACCCGACTGTGAACTCGATGAGAGCTCTAGGTATTAATGGGATTATTATTATTGTTATTATTATTAGTATCATTATGGTTGCTTCCCTAAGTTACTATCATTTCTGAGAACTGTAACCCTCTCTCTGATACCATTTCTGTGACGCCCCCAGATCCGGGGTCGGAGATCTAGGCGCTCACGGTCCATTTTCCATTAATAACATACTTGTTCTTGCACATAGTATAAATAAACAGCCATCGACCCCACAATAAACTCACACCGCACACACACACACACACACAGGTTAGAGTCTCAGAAACGTCATACATATGAATAAGCAAAAGTAAGAATTTTAGAGTTATTACAGACCGAATTAAATAGCATTTATGCTACCAGCAACACTTCGATATGAAGCGAAGTTGGCGGCTTGAAAGTTTGTTACGGTACACTGCCTTGCACAGGTCATACTTATAGATAAAACGTACTAACAAAAGTTGCCGACCAATCCGGCTAATGGGGCCTACCGGTGGAATCTCAACTGCAGCCTGGGGTCTAGTCACCTACTTTCGAACAGTCTGACAGGTTCTTGCCATTTCTCTTAGCTGTTGTGTTTGTAAAATTTGAAAACAAGCAAGAGTGAGCAACTATAGCTCAGCAAGAATATAGGTATAAGATAAGCAATATAACATTTCATATGTATAACAGTCATTAAACTCGTTGTGTCAATCAGTTATAAAATCACTTGTCATTATTGGTAAATTTCAAAGGTGCACCAGTACGTGCCCTTGTTTTCAAAATAACCTTGCAGTTCTAGCTACTGCATAAAGTCAACATCTTTCTCATCAAAATAGGACACTATCGGCAACTGGCACATAGGCCTAAGATGCAGTGTTAAAGCATTTTTCCAATGTGGAGGAATGGGACTTAAAGAAAACATAAAACCAGACAGGGATTGACGATGATCAGTCGCCACATCCGAGTCCAATAATCCGCGGGTCTTCTCTACCGGTAGAAGGATAGAAACTACATCCGTAACTATCCCCGAGTGAAAACTACATCCGTAATCACCCTCGATGAAAACTACATCCGTAATCATCCTTCGGCAACACCTGGGCCGGAATAATAAGTGATGGACCGCCTGGCTCACGGCCGCTTACACATCCCGGGAATCGTTCGTCAACGGTTCCCACACCTGCCAGAGTCCCTTTTTCTTTTTCTTTTAAAAACTTGATTTTGATTGAAAACAGAGTAGTTGTGGTTCGACATCAGTCGACCGATAATTCTTGAAATCATACAAGAAGCAGAACCTGACCGGGGGTTTTCGAAAATGTTTTGAGTTCGAAAAAGCTCGAGTTTGAAAGTATTAAAAGGTATCTTGGATTAACTTTGTTTTTAAAATAGTGAACAATAATTATTAAATGATATTTTAAGATTTAATATTAATAATTAATAAAATAATTATTTAGTAAAATAAACTTTTAATCCAAGATAGGGTTTCGAGTATTTACGAAGATATAATAATAGTTATTTGAATATACGATACCACCCGAATGACCCTTCGGGTTTTCGCAATATAGATACGATATAATAATATACCGCTCCCCGGTCAATAGTATATACGGACCGCTACGACCTCTATTGCTAGAGTCGTTGTCCGAAGAAAACATTTCAATCTAAGTTCAAGGGGTACAAGCATATATGTACTTATACAATCTCAATTGCATCAATATTTCGATAAACATAGCATTTGATATAATTTGAAAACTACAAACACAACAGTGAAAATCCTTGTATAGGGATAAGTTTTGAAAAGTAAACTTGCCTTGGTTTGGTTGGGGTGGTCGAGCGTGCGAATTCGAACGATCTATACATAAACAATAATCGTTCGTTAGTACCTTAACAATTTCTTTCTGATTACGGGGTTTTAAGGGGATACGAAATTAACTTAACGACTTCGTCTTATGACTCCCTAGCCCCACTATAGGTCCATGACATCACTCGTTTACGCTCGTCACTTACTCGACTTAATTTAGTTACCATGTTCGAACCATAACCACTAACCCTAAAATAATGTTCCACTAATCGACCTTTTTCCATTGCGCGAATTTTACTCTAGCATTTTTATAAAATCCAAAAATTCATATTTTAATCCAATTCCTTTTGGGTGGTCTTCACCACTGCATTACCTACGTTCTCAAATTTTTCCATGATCCCAAATATTTTTAAGGTGTTTAAACAAGGTTCACAAAGGGGTCACTTTATGCAGTCCATAGTCCAGAAACAAAATTCACTCCTCCGGCCATAACTAAAAATCCACGCATCACCTAGCTATGAAACTACATCAGGAGACAATTATCCAGAAACTACATTCAATTATCTTTCCAACAATATAAGGTAGGACATCAGGAGACATCATTTGGGTGTTCAAAATCGTGCTACAACACAGATCAAAGTTCCTGGACAAAATCAGCAAGCTCAAATCACTTAGATCAACCATTTTTCATGCTTCCATAACATAAACACCACTTAAAACACTTAGATCATGACTCATAACACTCATGGAGATATATATATTCACCATAGTCATAAAATTCACCATCTCAACATCAAAACCCAAGATCCATGTTATCCAATACATATACATTCAAGATAACCCCTAAAATGCATGGATCTACTACCATACTACATGAACAACACATAACCAAGGGTGGTTTGAGATTTCATACCTTCTTGAGCTCCTAGAGACTTTGAACAATCTTTATACAAATTAAAAACACCTTAGATGGCCTCCTACAACACTCACAATGCAAGATCTAAAGGAAGAACAAACTTGGTTACTATTCATCCAAACTTTAATAATTTATAACTTGGAATTGGATGGATGAAATGGAGTGAAATTGCTAGCATACCTTGCTTAGATGATGTAGATGACCTAGGAATTATGTTATGATTTATGAGTGATGAGAAGTGGGAGAAAGAAATTTCTTTCTTCCTCACTTTGTTCTTGGCCGAGAGTTGTGTTCAAGGGGGGGGAGAGCTTTTGATTTCTTTTTTGTGTTTGTGTTGGTTGAGTGTTTGATTGGGTGATACATATAATTGTATGTATTAGTATGGTACTAGCCTAGATATGGCTATAGGTATGGCTCTTTGTACTACATGTCTCCTCCTTTTTCAAAAAGCATGTAACTAAACACTATTCATCTTCCAATGGCCAACTAGTTTGCTAGGTTTCTAACTACTTGGTTGCATGGGCTTGCATGCAATACTACTCCTTGTATTATTATTCTCCCACCAATGCTTATTATCTAATCTTTAATTCGTATCGTATCTTAATTAATCTCTCGTAATAATATTTTGTCGCGTAGAGATTTCCCCTATAATTCCTTAAGTACTAATTGTGTAAATTCCTCTAATGTCCATAATTCCTTATCATAATTCTTAATAAATCTTTTAACACTCTAATCATTCTCAAATCCCAAGTTTCATAAATCTCACTAACAATAAGACTCTTGCCTTCACAATCTCCCTTTTTATCTTACATAGTGAACACAACAACACAGTTTTCCAGACAATCAACTCCATTAATCACAGGGATGACCAGAAAGGTTCCATATTGACATTGCCACAAGATATTAAATAAAATAAAATATTACCAAAAATTCGGGTTCTTACATGTTTAAAGAATATAAAGCTGAAGTTGAGCTTCAGTTGAAGGGTAAAATACTAGTTGTCAGGTCTGATCGTGGTGGTGAATACTACGGCAGATATGATGGATCAGGTGAGCAACGTCCAGGACCCTTTGCTAACTTCCTAAAGGAGTGTGGAATTGTCCCTCAGTACACCATGCCAGGCAAACCTAATATGAATGGTGTTGCTGAGAGGCGAAACCGTACTCTTAAAGATATGGTGAGAAGTATGATAAGTCATTCTTCTTTACCTGAGGCACTTTGGGGAGATGCACTAAAGACTGCAATTTATATCCTTAATAGGGTTCCAACAAAAGCAGTGGCCGAAACCCCTTACAAACTTTGGACTAAGAAAATGCCTAGCATTAAGCATTGTCATGTTTGGGGTTGTCCAGCTGAGGCAAGGCCATATAGGCCAAATGAAAAGAAACTGGACTCTAGGACGGTCAGTTGCTACTTTGTTGGATATCCGGAGCGTACTCGCGGATTTAAATTTTATGATCCCACTACTAGATCCTTCTTTGAGACGGATAATGCAAGATTTTTTGAGGAAGTTGATTTTGGGAGGGAAGGTATAGGTAAAAGTATTGTCTTTGAAGAAGACAGTCATGATTCTATTCATGACATTGCTGAGAACAATGATCAGATTATCGTACCTATCATTGCTCAAGGCCCTCCGGTTCAAGACAACACTGACATTCCCCATGAGGAACCAATTCAACAAAATCAACAACCTTTTGAATCACAAGAAGTGCCATTAAGGAGATCCACTAGAGAGTGAAAAAGTGCAATTCCAGATGATTATATTGTTTTTCTACAAGAACATGAAGATGGAATTGGCATTGGAGAAGATGACCCTATTAATCTTCAACAAGCCATGTAGAGTCCTAATTCTCAAAAGTGGGTTGATGCCAGGAATGAAGAGATGCAATCTATGAAAGACAACGACGTTTGGGATCATCTTGTCGAGTTACCTAAATGATCAAAACCTATTGATTGCAAATGGGTATTTAAAACCAAAAGGGATTCGAAGGGTAACATCGAAAGATATAAGGCTCGTCTAGTCGCAAAAGGATTCACTCAAAAGAAAGGTATCGATTACAATGAGACTTTCTCTCTGGTTTCCTCGAAAGACTCATTTAGAATTTTTATGGCACTTGTGGCTCATTATGACCTAGAGCTGCATCAGATGGACGTAAAGACGACGTTTCTCAATGGTAACATTGGTGAGACAATTTATATGGTACAACCAGAAAACTTTATCTCTGGAGATCTAAAGACTATAGTTTGCAGGTTAAAGAAGTCCATCTATGGTCTCAAGCAGGCTTCACGTGAATGGTATCACAAGTTTCATCATGTTATCACATCATATGGTTTTGAAGTGAACTTGGTGGAACATTGTGTATATCACAAGTTCAGTGGGAGCAAATTTATCTTTCTTCTCTTTTACGTTGATGACATCTTTCTTGCCACCAATGATATAGGCTTATTGCACGATACCAAGAATTTTCTCACTAGTCAATTTGAGATGAAGGACTTTGGTAACGCCTCTTTTGTATTAGGAATTCAAATACATCGAGACTGCTCTCGAGGTATCATTGGATTATCACAAAGGAGCTATATCGAAAAGATCCTGGAAAGGTATGGGATGAAAGATTGTGCAGGAATAGATACACCCGTGTCTAAGGGAGACAAATTTAGTCTCAAACAGTGTCCCAAGAATGAACTTGAGATAAAGGAAATGCAAAGGATACCATATGCCTCGGCTATGGGAAGTCTAATGTATGCTCAAGTTTGTACTCGCCCTGACATAGCATTCATTGTTGGAATGTTGGGAAGATATTTGAGTAATCCGGGGATGGAACAATGGAAAGCAGTCAAGCGAGTCCTACGGTATTTGAAGAAAACAAAAGACTATATGCTCACATATAGGAAGTCAGATCATCTCGAAGTCATTGGATATCCAGATTCTGATTTTGGAGGATGCATAGATGAAAGAAAATCTACTTCGGGCTATGTTTATCTACTAGCTGGTGGAGCGATTTCATGGAGGTCTGCCAAACAGACGCTCATAGCTTCATCCACCATGGCTGCAGAATATATAGCATGTTTTGAGGCATCCAATCAAGCATTATGGCTGCGAAATTTTGTCACTGGTTTGCGTGTTCTTGATGGTGTTGAAAGATCATTAAAGATATTTTGTGATAATAAATCAGCAGTGGAATATTCAAACAACAATAGGAGCACTACGGAAGCAAAACATATAGATATAAAGTTCCTAGTTGTTAAAGAAAAGATACAGAATGGACAGATTTCAATAGAACACATTGGGACCAACTCCATGATTGCGGATCCGCTCACCAAGGCTTTAGCACCTAAGGTTTTTCACGAGCATACTGCTCATATGGGTGTTACCTTGTGTGATACTTTGGTTTAGTGGGAGTTTGTATTTTTTGTTGTTTTATGTTATAAACATTGAGTTGTTTATGTTCTGCAGAATACAGTTGATGGATTTAATTTAATTAAATGTCACTCTGTTTTTGTTCAATTTTCTTATTGTGGTTTAACATTGTGTTGAGAAAATTGAAATCAATCTCATTAGAGATTGGCTAAGGACTAGTTGGAAATAGACATTACATAGATCACATTGTATGTAATTTCCATGTCACTCATCCATGCTTTGATTCATGTCGTTGAATATATTTATGTGGTGACCACGGAAGGTTTAGTCACGTTATAATAGTGACGAATGCCGCCAGAATCTCATACTGATATAGTAGACGGACCGAATTGTTTTAGTAAAATCTAAAGGATAATGAATAGCATAAGGTTGCGCACTAAAGATTTGTATAATTGATTTTGGATTGATATGCATCCCAAGTGGGAGATTGTTATTATTATTTTAATAACAATATTTGGGCCACATATTAATATTCAATTATATTAACTATTTGTTTTATTGGGTTAAATAAAGTGATCAAATAAGAAACCCAATTAGATTTTAAATATTGTATGGGCTAAATGAGAGGATACCCAATACCAAGCCAAATTAAATTATAATGGGAGATTTAATTAGGCGGTATATGAAAAGGTTATAGTCCCCAATATATTAAACACGTTAACAGAGCTTTTCTTCTACTCATCAGAGAGAGCTTGCTGTGGAAAACCTAAGGGTGTTTGATTGAGGAAGACAATAACAATTACACCAAGGAAGGACTGCTACCGCTACTACTTCATCATGGATACAGGTACGCTTCCGCTTAATGATTTAATCTTGATAATCAAATATGATGTTGCGATCCATATCTCTATTTTAGAGAATTAAGTGTTTATAGAATTATGATTCTATGATTCTATCAAGTTGACCATTAAAATATCATACAAGAATGATTTGTTTTTTCTAATCTTTTTTTAACATCACTAAAATCAGTATATAACATCATCCGTACGGTTGGATCGTCGATATTTTTTTTTAAAAAATAGATCATGTTCAATCGGTATGACACTCGTTAGAGCGAATAGTACTTTTGGATAGTTTATATTATAAACACGTACAAGAATGAATTCTTTTTTCTAATTTTTTGTACACATCACTCAAATCATTAGATATTAACAGCCGTACGGTTGGATCGTCGAAAAAAAAATTATAAAAAATATTATTCCAAAATTATACTAGTTTGACCAAGTAGTACTTTGACAGTTGACTCTTAAAATATCATACAAGAATGATTTGTTTTTTTCTAATCTTTTTTGCACATCACTAAAATCAGTATATAACATCATCTGTATGGTTGGATCGTCGATAATTTTTTTAAGAAAAATAGATCATGTTCAATCGGTATGACACTCGTTAGAACGAGTAGTACTTTTGGATAGTTTATATTATAAACACGTACAAGAATGAATTCTTTTTTCTAATTTTTTGTACACATCACTCAAATAATTAGATATTAACAGCCATACGGTTGGATCGTCGAAAAAAATTTAGAAAAATATTATTCCAAAATTATACTAGTTTGTTGACCATTAAAATATCATACAAGAATGATTCGTTTTTTTCTTATTCTTTGTACACATCACTAAAATCAGTACATATATAATTTTAAATTAAAAAAAAAGATCATGTTTAAAAATATAAATTTTAAAATTTATCATATATAATTTTTTTAATAAATACTTACTCAAATTACTACTACTACATTACAAATTTATTTTAAAATATAAAAATGAAATTTTTATAAAAAACAAGACTTACTCAGTTATAATACCACTCAAAGTGGTGTCTGAGAAGGGTAGATGTACGCAGACCATGCCCCTATACAATAGGGAGGCTGTTTCCGAAGGACCCCCGGCCAAGTACAGAATTACATATACAGAAATACAAATACAGAAAGAAAATCTAATACAAACTAGGAAACTCACGCACACGCATGAGTCGAACCCCTGACCTCCTTCAAAGAAGACCAGTGGCTCAACCACTGCACCAACATGTTGTTGGCAAAAATGAAATTTTTATCATTTCCTCAATTCATTTCCCTCCTCCACGCCAATTTCATTTCCCCCCTTTCAGCTCTTAACCTAAAATTTCATTTCCCCCCTTTCAGCTCTAAGTCAGTCTCAACACAACACAAAGAGATGGTGTGAGCCAAAGAATTAGAAACTACAATTTGGTCTTAAATCTTCAAAGTATATTACATCTCTCTCTCACTCACTTTGTCTTTGACCGGAGATGGTGTGACCGGAGGTGAAGACAGGCGGAGACGATGGCTGAGCAGTGGTGGGAATTTGTGGTCGGAGAACGAAAGGGGGTTGGAGGTGGAGCAGCGAGATGTGGTTGTAGGCTGAGTGTGTTGTGGGTGAAGAAGGAGAAACGGAGGAGAAGTGTAGGTGAGGGGAGAAGAAAGGTGGAGGTTGAAAGGGAATTGCAGGTGGCGATGAAGATTGTTGGGTTTGAATTGTGGTGATGAACTGAAGAAGAAGAACGGAGGTGTGAGGTTTGGTTGGAGTTTGTGGACGCTGGAGTTGGTGGGTGCTGTTGTGGTGGACAGAGGGGGATTGAACGGAATGGAGTGGAGCAGTGTTGGGTGGTGGTGTTTGATGAAGGAGGTGGGAGAACGAGGTACATGTTGTTTGTGTATTCTAGTTGCCTATGTTGAGGCGTTTTTGCATTTGACTATGCAGTCTTCATTTCATAATGAACTTTTAAATCATTGCGCCTAATTCGTTTCTTTTCAGGAAGAAGATAAGGCAAGGCTGGTACAGGAAACAGGATTGCAATTAAAGCAGATAAACAATTGGTTCCTCTTCTACAGCAATCCTTCCTCTTCTACAGCCCTAAAAAGCAAAAGAAAAAGGTAATTAATTACAACGACTATTCCATTCTATGTTCTTCTAGTGCTTGTAACTTACTAGATCTACCTGGTTTTGAAAAAGAAGCAATGTAGGTGAAAAATCTGGTGACCATCTCATGTAAACCAAGGACTAAGTTGAGGAACGAGTTTTGCAGATCCTTGGTCCTTACTCCTTAGCTTACACCTCTTCAAAATTTCAAATATCTCACCAAAACATTACATAAGCAGTTTTGTGGTATAGTATTGCATGTGAAATTGCAAACAAATATCAAAACTTCAAATGTCCGGCTCCTCGAAGGAAGATGAAGTTTTGATTCACATATATGCAGAAAGGATTCGAATCAAGAAGTTGTCTATGATGGCTTGTGATCAAGAAGGTGTCTGGTAATTCTTGATATTTGGAAGATACATCATTTAATAGAGACTCTTCTTGTATTGTATTGTGAATAAATATGATAGCTTAGTAGGGTGAGAACAATGTATCAATTATAGTGGCCCTCTAAACGATACTAGTTAATGGTTACACTTCCTCTCTTGCCATCTTTATTGTATTTTTGCAATGTCAGCTTGTTGGTCCCGGAATGTATTACAGAAGGGGGGTTGAATGCAATACTAATAAATTTCAAAAACTATTTCAACAACTTAAATAGAGTTTGTAATTTACTAGTAGAAGAAATGCAATCACAAGTAATATTTAACAAGATGTTTCACAAAATAATTGTTTTATTTATTTTGCAAAGTTTTGCTACAACCTTGAGAACAAAATGATTCTCAAGCTACAAATACTCAAGAGATTACAGTTGTTGAGTTATCTTTGTTGTATAAATAGAGTGCTCTATTTATAGTGTGATAGTCTACTGTACTACCACTATCAGCATGGGTTGTTGAGTTGCTGTTATATTCCTTTTGCAGCTCATTCCATGATTTATTCCCATGTGATCATCACAAAGTAACTTTAAGATACTTTCCACATTTGAACCACCTAGATCTAGCCGTATTCAATTTTATCTGCTCTAGACTTTACAGGTTGTTCCATGTGATCTCTCGATCTTCAGTTATAGACTTTCCAAGCTTGCTGTAAAGGTTGAATATTACAACACGCCTGCTTCTTTTGAACATGTACTCTGTCGCTTAATTTGACTTAGAAAATTCCTAAATCAAGCTGATTCTATATGACAGTATGTTTGCCACAAAGTTTGCTGTCAATGAATTATGCTTTGGTTGACAGTATGAATTTCCCGCAGAGATTACTGTCAAGGATTGTGCTTTGGTTGACAGTATGAATTCCCGCAGAAATTACTGTCAAGAATTATACTTTGATTGACAGTATGAATCCCCGCAGAGATTGCTGTCAGGAATTCCAAACTTACTGTCGCAAACTATATATCAAAGTTGCTGTCATCAGAATCTCCGCCAATGTTGCTGTCAAGCTAAACCTTGTTGTCGATTCAATTAAACTTGCTGTCGAGCTTTGCAACATGCTGTTTCCTTGTAATCTTACTGTCAATACTTGACAGTAACTTTTATTCCTGCTGTCGAAATTCTGTATTTCTTGAGGCTTGAACATGATTGAACTTCTTTCAAGAATTACAAATATCACATGACAGTACTTATTTGATTACAGAAATACATTTCAGGCTATGACAGTATGTTCTACTTAGTAAAACTAAGTATACTAATAAAACTAGTTAAGTTGTCTATTCCATCACCCATAAATCCCAACAATCTCCCCCAATTTGTTTTTATGGACAATAAGGACAAATTTACAAATATCATGCTGACAACTTAACTAACATAGATCAGAAAGAATAAACTCTTCATTTCTGACCAATGATTAAACTGAATTGTTTTCAAACAATATATCACAAAAGTTCACAATTAAAAAAAACTTTACTTATCTTGATTTGAACTTTTCACTTTGCTCCTTTTCCCTTAGAGCTCTTCTGAGATTTTCAATTAACTCATTTTCTTCAGGGGACTGTGCATCATCTTCATTTTCCACAATGTATTTTCTGATCATTGAGGAAGCAGTGTTTAATACATCTTTGAGTTCCATCCGGTAAACATTTTGCTTTACAATTGATCTGAATTTTAGCACATCTCCCTCCATCTTGAATCTCCTGCCAGGAAGCTGATTTAGAGTTTCCCTTCTTTGTTTGTCCAGGCTGGGATCCTCTCCTCTCCTCTGATCAAAAATCATATCAAGCTCCCAAGAACATAGTGTTTCAATTTTGTTTGATGATCCAACCACTTGCCCGTATAATTCTTTTAACACACTGGTCTTCAACTTAGAGAAACTATCTACATAAATTTCTTCTTTGCCATACTTGATTCTCAAAGGATTGTCCAGTACACATGGCTGATAGTTGGATTTTTCACTGTTGATCTTATTGAGTTTACTGCAGCTTTCCTTCATTTGAGCTTCAATCTCATCTTCTATCTGTTGACGAGATTTTCGCCTTGATGCTAATTCTTCTCTGAATCTCTGCTCTGCTTCATACATCTTCATTTCATGTTCTGAATAAGGTTTCTCCATTTCTTTCCAGTTATACTCAGGAATAGGATTGTCTTCTTCATACTCCAAACCAAGGATTTGATAGACATCATCATCATTGTGAAGTGTCCAATCACCAAACTTCTCAATAAATTCAACATGCCTGGCTTCATAGTACTTGAGAACTTGGTCCATGATCTTCTTTGAAACATTATCATAGGTTTGCAGTAGCTTAACCATCCTTCCCAGATTGAAGAAATCAATTCTTCGTTTTACTGTTTCAGAAGTTTGAATGAATTTCTTCGAGATCACCTTTGATTTTGTTATCTGAGTGAAGTCAGATTCCACTGTAATCAACCTTTCATTGTTTTGCCATAGAATGTATCTTGCAACTTCTTCTTTTGACTCATCAAATTCTATGGATACTGAGGTGATTGTATCTTTGGCCTTCAGCTGCATCATTTCAAATCTATTCATTCTTCTTCTCATGAGAGGTTTCTTGAGTCCTAACCCTGTAGCTTTTCCTTCTCCTTTGTAGACAGTCTTTCCCTTTGTTGGTCTTTTTGACTTTCTCTTGATTCTTACTGTCTTGGAGGTTTTGACAATAGGATCGTTGACAGTATCTTTTATAGGGCTTCTGACAGTGTCTTCTGTGACAGCATATTTAATGACTGTGACTTCATCCTGTCTGACAGCATCTTTGTTGACATCCTTGACAGCATCTTTGTTGACATTATCATTTTCAAGTTGTATACTGTCAATTTCCATATCTTCTTGATTACCTTTCAATGCTTCAAGTACTTCTTCCTTTTTCTTTTCATCAACTTTCTTGCTTGTGCTAGAATTTTCAGAGGTTTCCTTTGATTCTGCTTCTTTGACTTGAGTTTGCTCTTTTGAAGAGTCTCCCAGTTCTGTTTTCTTACATCCTCCAGCTTCACCTCCATCTTGATTGTCATCACCATCTTTTTCCAAGGTGTCATCAAAAGTGCAGTTTCCACCTTGAGCATTTCTGCTTGAATTTGCTTTGGCAATGAGCTTTTTAATTTTGGCACTGTATTCCATATCTCTTTTTGCCATTATCTTGTGGATATCTTTAACTGCCTGAATCCTTTCCTTGGTGATGGGTGCTTTCAGCAATAACTTAAGTACATCCATGATGACTTTGCTTTGTAGAGATGTTTTGCCTTCAAGAGTTAAGAACCCAAGTCCTTTAGTTCCTTTGGCTGTTGTCTGTTTAAAGCTTACACCATATGGCTGGAGACTTACTTCTGGAAGTTTGCTGTTAACCATTGTGCCCAGTTGCATATAGAGACTTTCATCAAAGATGGTAGAGTTTTTCTTCACTAGAATCCCAAGGATGTATTGCACTCTGGCAGAGAAAGTTTCCAGCAGTTGAGTTGTTATGAATATTGAATGTCCACTCTTCAGGTACACTTCAACTGCCCACCTCTTCTCTGAGCTAATCTTCACAGAAAGATTTACAATCTTTTCTTTCAAAGCTTCTGCCAACTTAGCAGGTTTTCCTTTAGATTCTGTGATTGCTTCATTCACCAGATTGTTGAATTCCTCATCCTTATTGTTCAAGGTGCTCTCCATATGACTTACTGTTATAGAATCAGCTTCTTCTTGAGAATATGTGCTTCCATCAGTCCAGGTGATAAATTCTGAAGAAGTCACATATTCAGGCAACTTGCCTTTGCCTTTACCCATCCTATTTGATTCCTCCTTTTCTCTCCATAGCCTCTCCAGTGTGGATTCTTTCTTCTCAAGAACTGGTTCACTGATTTTGATAGAGGATGCTTGATTTCCTTGTATATGTCTTAATACCTCCTTAGATACTAACATTGGTTCCCCATCTACTTCAGTTTCAAAAAGCTCCTCAGTTCCAGAGGCTATTGCAGTTTTTACTTCTTGCTCTTGTTCCCCCTTACTCCTTTGCTCCCCCTGTCTTTCAGCTTCCCCTTGTAACTCAATCTTTCTTTCTGGTTACTCAGCCTCTTTCTGATCTATTACTTTCTCCCCCTTTGTTAAGTTTGCAGCATGAATCAAGGAAGAAAGTGACAGTAGTGTGGCTTGAATTTCAGCAAAACCAGTCTTCACAGTAGATGACAGGGTGTCCAGCTTGCATTCCATTGTAGCACATCGATCTTCAAGAGCTTGGAGCCTGTCATTTGTGGATGCAGAAGGACCACCAGACCTAAGCCTTTTAGGAGGTAAGGGATAAGTCTGGGGCATGGAGGCTGTTGGGGTTCTCACACTCTCAGTGTTTTTATAGATGATCTCATCATCTCTCACAAAAATTCCCTCAAGGCCTAATGCCTTTTGTTTACTGGCTCCCTCAAGATCACTCTGGACATGCTCAAGTCCCTCACCTTTTGCCAGCACATTTGGCTGCCTCTCATTTTTAGACTCACTTCTCTTTTCTTTTATCTCTCTTTTCTTTTGCTCTCCCTCACTCATCCTAGATGCATGAGTATGAGCAGTACTAGCATGCAATGAAGAAAAAGATGACTTAGATTTTACCTTAAAAGCCCTGGAGAGTGGCATGTCATCATCAGAGATGTCTTCAATTAGTCCTTCCTGGAGTTGTGATTGAGCAGTGATGACAGCATCTTTTGGAGAACTTTTGACAGTATCTTTTGTCAGAATGGTACTGTCACTTGATTGTTTGACAGCACCTTCTGTTTTGTCATTGACAGCATCTTTGGCTGTGACAGCAACTTCCCTAGGGTAAGATGCTTTGAGGGAATCGATCAAGATGCTGGCTGTTTCAATTTCTGGCAAATTTGCATCTTGATCTAATCCAGTGTTTGATGGAGTGGTATCCATTTCACTTTGAGAAATGGGTTCTTGTGTACCACTAGATGGGGGCTCATCCATGATTTGAGATGGATGATCAAAACCTGAGGGGTTGGTGCTGTCCCCCTCTCTAGGTTGTTCAGAAGAAACAACAGATATAGGAATGAAAGAAGAAGATTGAAGTTCAGATTGAATAGTTGGCTGTTCCACAGAAGAAGATTGTGGAACATCAATAGTATGAATGAATTCCTCACTGTGCTCTATATCTATGTGTGTATCTTCAAATACAGGTTCCTCAAGCGTGAGTTCTTGAGTTTGTGCAGACTCTTTACAAGATACCTTGGGAGACAGGCCAATTTCAATAGATGTCCCTTGTTGAGAAGAGACACCTAGAGGTGAGTTTATTTCCCTATTATCCTCTACAGTCTTTTAGGAAACTGTAGGGTGGCTGACAGTAACCTTGGCCCTTCTAGCTCTCTTCTTCTTAGGCTCAGAAGGGGCTACTGTGGGTTCTATTTCACTACGAACCTTATTTGCTGCACTAGGTGCAGTGACTCCCTCTTGACTCTCAACTTGTTCACCAGTTGCACTCTCTAGGGTCCTTTTCTTGGATTCCTGTTTGGCCATTTTAAGGGCTTTTGGTAGTCTAAAGTCCCTAGGTGGAATGTATGGTGTAGAATGTGGATTAACTGAATTTGGGTCTAATTCAGCTTCATTCTCAATTGTGAAAACATTGTAATCTGTTTGAAATGGAAAACCAAGGTTGGGCACTTGATTAACCATGTGTTGTGTGAAACATAGTGGAATATGTGTATTTAAATTTTGTGTGTTGAGAGAAGTGTGTGTGTTTTTCTTTAAAACGGGACATTCTTCAAAATCAGAATTATCCTCAACATTTCCACAAATATTATTAATACACATAGTTAAAAAGCGAGGATAGATGGATACCTTTTTGCCTCTTGCACTTTTCAACTGTGCCATGATCAGTTTTCCAATTTTCACCTTGTATCCATGGACTAATAAATGAGTGAGCTTCTTGATATATGATGGTATTCCATTCCAGCCTGTAGTCTTGGTAGAGAACACCTTCACCATAACATCAAAAATCATACTCCACTCTTTTCTCAGAAATTTCTTGTCCATTTCCCCTGTTTGATACCACTTATCAGAAGTTTCTTCAAGTTTAGAGCCAGAGTACCCAATCTTCAGAAAGAACCTTTTTAGAGTATCATCAATGGCTAATTCCTTAAAGTTTTCTCCACTGGCTAGCACAATACCCAATGCCTCATTGATAATCTTTACTGAAAGAGAGTGACTTGCATCATCTATTTTGAACTTAATTTCTTCATCCTCTCCAGTTCCTTGAATACTTGCAGATTTCCAGAATTTTTCAATTCTAACAGTATCAATTTTGGGGGTAGAGGTTACTGCATGACCTAGGTAGGATTTATTTATGAATGAAATAAGTCCTTTGAAGTTTTCACCAGCATCACTAGGAGAAAAGATACCGGCAAAGTTGGTTAGAGCAACACTTTGTTTAGGTGCCATTGTTGAATGCTTTGAAAATTGAAAGAGAAAATGCGGTTTTTGGATGCAGAAGGTTGAAAGGTTTTTGCAAATGAAAGTGATAGTAGATTAAACGGTAGATTCAGTTTATAATATGAATCGATTTAACCTCTCTTAATTGAACGTGTGATAATGATATTTCCCATTAACTTCACTTGCTATATTACGTGGCAGTTGCTATTAAATCGTGGATTGGTGGGAAAAAAAATATGTGTATATATATATATAAATTAATGTATATATATATATCTTTCCACTATCTTTGATAGCAACTACCCGTGACAGCAACTTTCATTGACAGTAACCTGTGCGCTTTTCTTTCTCTACCAATTTTGACAGCAATTTCTTGTGACAGCAACTTTCATTGACAGCAACCTGTGCGCTAACAGCATTTCTGTCAATCAGCTTCATGAGTGACAGTAAGTTTTATCTGACAGTAAACTTATCATAAAATCATGCTGTCACTGTTCATACATAACTTAAGTTAAGGACACATGATTTCTTAAAATCATTTTAAGACAGACATGTAAAACTATTTTAGCATAGTCATAGCAAGCATGATATCTAAAAATCCTTTTAGCATAGTCATAGCAAGCATGATATCTAAAAATCCTTTTAGCATAGTCATAGCAAACATGATATCAAAAAAAATCTTTTTAGCATAGTCATAGCAAACATGATATCTAAAAATCCTTTTAGCATAGTCATAGCAAACATGTTGTCTGAACAAATAGCACATAGTACCTTAACTTCTCATGACAGTACCTTCTTGTGACAGTACCTTGAAAGTTTCTGTCATGAGCTGCGACTTCTTAGAATTGATAAACCAGTTAGATTATCATACCTGATTTAGCATTCCTAATTCACTTACCAACCTGGTAAATGTTGCTTCATCCAGTGGCTTGGTGAATATATCTGCAAGTTGCTTATCTGTTGGAACATAAACCAATTTTACATCTCCCTTTTCAACATGCTCCCTTATGAAATGATGCCTTATATCAATGTGCTTTGTTCTGGAGTGCATGTTGAACTGGATTGTCTGATATAGCTATGGCACTAGTGTTGTCACAGTAGATAGGAATATTTGACAACTCTAGTCCATAATCCATTAATTGATTCTTCATCCAAAGTATTTGTGCACAGCAACTTCCAGCTGCAATATATTCAGCTTCTGCAGTTGATGTAGAAACTGAGTGTTGCTTCTTACTGAACCATGACACCAATCTCCCCCCAAGAAATTGACAGCTTCCTGTAGTACTTTTTCTGTCAATCTTGCAGCCAGCATAGTCTGAATCAGAATATCCAATTAGATCAAATCCAGTTTCCTTAGGGTACCAAAGACCTAGATTTGGGGTGCCTTTGAGATATCTAAAGATTCTTTTAATTGCAACTAAGTGTAATTCTTTTGGATCAGCCTGAAACCTTGCACAGAGACATGTAGCAAACATTATGTCTGGCCTGCTTGCTGTTAAGTAAAGCAATGATCCAATCATGCCTCTGTAGGTACTAGAATCCACTTTCTTGTCTTTAGGATCTAACTCTAATTTGGTGGCTGTTGAGATAGGTGTCTTGGCAGGTGATGAATCTTCTAAGTTAAACTTCTTGAGAAGTTCTTTGACATACTTAGATTGACAGATGAAGATTCCTTCCCTCTTCTGATAGATTTGAAGACCAAGAAAGAATGCTAATTCTCCCATCATGCTCATTTCATACTTGTTTCTCATTAAAGATGAGAACTTTTCACACAATTTTTCGTTTATTGAGCCAAAGATTATGTCATCAACATATATCTGCACAAGAATGATGTCTTTGCCATGGTATTTATAGAATAAAGTTTTATCCACCATACCTCTTATAAATTGATTTTCCAGGAGAAAAGTGGATAGTGTGTCATACCAGGCTCTTGGTGCTTGCTTTAAGCCATATAGGGCCTTGAACAGTTTGTAGACAAAATTATGCAGTTTGTCATTTTCAAATCCAGGAGGCTGTTCAACATACACTTCTTCTTCTAATTCTCCATTTAGAAAGGCACTTTTGACATCCATTTGAAATACTTTGAATTTGCAGTGTGCAGCGAAGGCTAAGAAAATTCTTATGGCTTCAAGTCTGGCAACAGGTGCAAATGTTTCATCATAATCTATCCCTTCCTGTTGACAGTAACCTTTGGCCACTAGCCTAGCTTTATTTCTTGTCACATTTCCACTTTCATCTATCTTGTTTCTGAAGACCCATTTTGTCTCAATGACTGATTTTCCTCTTGGCCTTGGAACCAGCTTCCAAACATTGTTTCTTTCAAATTGATTGAGCTCTTCCTGCATGGCCATCACCCAATCAGAATCCAACAATGCTTCTTCAACTATTTTTGGTTCCATTTGAGATAAGAAACATGAAAACAAGCTTTCAGCAGAGATATTCCTCCTTGTCCTTACACCAGTATTAGGATCTCCAATAATTAGATTACTGGTATGATCTCTATTCCAATTTGTTGGTTGAGGCAAGCTACTTGTTTGATGAGATTGTCTTTCATCAATATGAGGATTTGATTCTCCACCATTTTCATTGTTTTGCTCATTTAGCTCAAATTCTCCAGTCTCACAATCTTGTTGATTGATGCCTGAAATTGTCTGTGATTGGGCTGAGGTTTGATTTAGATTATGAGTATTGACAGATTCTTTCTCATATCCCATTGATTGAGTGAGACTTGGTTCTTCATCAACATATTCTTCTTTTTCCAAGTATCCTTGATTCTCAAATTTGAAGGGTTGCATTTGACCATCCTCATGTAACCCTGGAAACTTGGTTTCATCAAACGTGACATTGACACTTTCTCCAATTGTCTTGTGCTCCATGATATAGACTCTGTAGGCAGTCCTTTCTATCCCATATCCCATGAAGATGCCTTCATATGCTTTAGTGTCAAACTTGCCTTTTCTTTCATGGTTGTCTTTCATCAAAAAGCACTTGCTTCCAAAAATATGAAAGTACATGACAGTAGGTTTCTTCCCTGTCAAAAGATAGTAAGGAGTATTGCCATGAGCCTTGTTGATTAGTGTCCTGTTCTGTGTGTAACAAGCAGTGTTGATGGCTTCTGCCCAGAAATATGTTGGTAATTTAGCATTGCTCAACATAGTCCTTGCAGCTTCAATAAGTGTCTTATTTTTCCTTTCAACAACTCCATTTTGCTGTGGAGTTCTTGCAGCAGAGAATTGTTGAACAATCCCTTGATCTTTGCAGAAGTTTCCAAGTGTAGCATTTCTGAATTCAGTTCCATTGTCACTTCTTAGAAATTGAACTTTTGCTTCAGGGGTCCTGTCAAGTACCCTTATGTGATCAATGATTTCTTGAGCAGCTTCATCTTTTGATTCTAAAAATTTCACCCAAGTGTACCTAGAATAGTCATCTATCATGACCAGTGCATATCTTTTTCTGGATAGTGATTGAACATTCACTGGTCCAAAAAGATCCATGTGAATCAACTTGAGTGCTTCAGTGTTAGTGTTGACTTGCTTTGATTTATGCATTGCTTTCCTCAGTTTTCCCATTTGGCAATCTTCACACAGTCCTTCTTGACAGAATTCCTGTTGAGGTAGTCCTCTCACCAATTCCTTCTTCATTAGCATGGTCATTGTTTTGAAGTTGAGATGGGAAAGTTTCTTGTGCCAAAGCATGCTATCTCCAACACTTGCTTTGCTGTAGAAGCAAAATATTCTTTCCTCATTTGTTGAGTTTAAGTCTGCAACAAATAGGCTTCCTTTCCTTACTCCTTTCAGAGATAGGCTTCTATCCTTCTTGTGGTGGATTGTGCATTCCATCATGCCAAAGTTAACTTTGAATCCTTTGTCAGTGAATTGACTGACACTGAGTAGATTATGCTTCAAACCTTCTCAACATATTGTGATAGCAGGGATATATCACCAGTCATGTGTTTGGAACATCCACTGTCGATTATCCACATGACCTGTTTACCTTTCTTTCCCTGCAAGACAGAAAGAGTTTAATTTGCATTTGGTACCCAAGTCTTGTTGGGTCCTGCATACTCAGTATCATCAGAAACCTTATCAATATTTGAAACAATATGTAAGAACCCAGATTTTGGGCAAAATTAAAACTTTTTATTATGTATTGATGTAAGAGTGAACAATGGTTACAACTGCCATGTAATACTGGTTTTAAGGAATGAATAATGAAAGGATATAGATTCCAAGGATATATATCCAGAAGGATGCTATTGGGTTATAACTTAGATTAGAATAATCTATCTCCTAGAATGTTAAGATAAGATTCCCTAGAGAGAAATAGATACCCTCGTGTCATCCAGATCGATATCGGTTACAAGTACGGAGGTTCCATGAAAGAGTTAAGGAACGCTCGAGGAAGCACAAAGATATTTTCTAAGTACCAGGACTAAAAAGAGAATAAGTGATGAATAGTGTTTTTGATGGAAATAAGAATATTATGAGACGACACTATATAGAAGTACCCGGAATGAATTTCTGGGTTCGTATTAGTGATTGTTAACTCGAATAACTTGTAGAAGGGGGGGTTGAATACAAGTTATATAATCGTGTATGATTTTTGCTTTATTATATGAACAAGAATAAACGAATGAATCAAACTCTTGTTTGTATTAATAAGATCAAATACAAACTCTACCAAAGGTGTACAATACCTTTAGCAGCTGCTGACAATACAAATATCTCTCTGTTTGTTTCGAACTCTCGAATACAAACCTTATACAGAGCTACGCACTCAAACTTACAATTTCGTCCACAGTTCGACTTACGCACTTTACAATGATATTGAGAGAGTATTTATAATGCTAGCTATCAACTAATAACAGAAAGATATAATCTATACATGACAATGTTCTGCCTTCTAGTCGATAGTTTCCATCAATAGAAAATTCTTTCCTTCATAATATCTTCTTGCTTGTTCTTCAAACAACGATCCTGTTTTATAGCACTTGCCAGTTTCTGTAGCATCCATAATGACATCATCAGTAACATGACTGATATCAGGATCTGCACACTGCATCAGTATCTGATCAACCATCAGTATTGGACCGTCATCAGGATTTGCTCTCTGTTCCTGACATGTAGTCTCCGATACACTGTTCATTCCTGACTAAACTATACAGATAACTGTCTTACACATAAAAACTATATACAGTGCTAAATCCTTTATAAGATCAGGATTACAAGAAGTATAATGTATAAATTCTATTCTTAACATCACAACTTATGAATTATTCCTAACAATCTCCCCCTATTTATGCTTTACAATCTGAAGCATAAATCTAAGTTGTGGATGTCAAAACATATAACAATACAACCAGAATAGAATTTATGAATGTAGAATTATGAAGTTTAAGTACCTCCTTCTCAGATGTAGACGTTTATCTAGTACTTAGAAGAAAGAATTTTAACTATTAATGCTTCTCTTCCTTTACCACTTCCTAGCTGAGATTTACCACTGTCACTCCTGCTAGTTCTTCTTTTTACTACCCTTTGTCTGATCTTTATCTCCCCCAGCTTTATCATCCTCAGTCTGGTGGTGTTGTTGTTGTCTTTGAATTGTCTTTATCTCCCCCTTTTTGACATCAGCAACATTAATTCCAAGAGATTCAGAAACAGAACAAATGAGATTCATAAGAACTGCTTGATTTTCCATAATTGTGACTTGGTTATCTTCAAGTGATTGAAGTCTTGTTTGAATATCAATTTGAGAATTCTGAATATCTTTCAAAACATCAGAATGAACTTCAATGTTGGAAGTGCTTCTAGTATCGTCAGTATCAGAATCAGAAAGAACTGTATCTTCAAGTCTTGTAGAAGAAGTTGCTTCAGTTTTATGATATTCAAGTAATAAAACCTGATTAGAAGTATCAACATCTTCATCTTTCTGTTCTGGAACTGAAACATGATCATCATCTCCTTCACCAGTATTCTGTGTACTAATATCTTCAAATCCTGACTCCTCCTTAGAGTGATCAGAGACTATTGATGTCTCAATTCTAGCTGATATTGGAAGTACATACAAAGGAACACTAGGATCATGAGGATCTTCATCTGGTACATATGTATCAAGAGATTGCTTTATCCTGGCACCTCTTCTGTTAATGATTCCTGCAAGCCTTTCCTTTTGCTTCTGAGCTTTAACTTCTGGCTTTGCATTGTGATGTGCTAGGTCATTCTTCTGATACATTTTGATGAATGAATAAGTACCAGCATCCATACCCAAATTTTCAGACCAAGATTCAGGAAAAACCTGATCCCAGAAATCAAATGATGGTTTCCTAATTTTCTCTCCCTCATTATGGAGTTGATCATCCATACCCTCATTCTCACTTTGACTTACTAAAGTCAACACTCTTTCTACCTCACCTTTTGCCTGGTCAGGAGCCAGCCTCTCAGTTTGTGGATCTAAGTCCATCTTTTCAACTATATCACTCATATTTAGATAAGTGCTCTCATGACCTACAGAAAAATAGAGTTTAGAAGGAGTTTTTATACCTGAACTCACATGGAGAGAGGGTTCCTCATATGGCATGTGGCTTGAGGTTTTCTCCAAGGAGTGAGCTGCTACAGTCTCTGAACCCATACAATCATCTTTTTTCCTTTCAGAAACTACAGGCTCCAGTATACCACTTTCAGGTTCTTTACTAGACTCTGATGTCTTCAGTAATACTTCATTAGACACCATAGTTAGTACATCACCGTCTTTAAGTGTTGTTTGCTGAGACACACCCTCAAGGTGGATAGACTCTGACTGAACAAAATTTGTTTGATCTTCAGAAAAATCAACCAAAGTCATTCCTCCCATATCATAGGGTATCTCACTTGCATTCTCAATCATCACAGAAGACCTTTCAACATCAGCTATCACAGCTCCTGAGTCATCCTTCCTCTGACTAGATGGTTCTTGTGTTACAGTGACTGTGATCTGATCTTTCCTACTATTCACCACTGGTGCAATAGTATCTTCTGTTGACTGCATTCCTCTATCTACTTCCTCCAGTTGTTCACCTTGAGCTGAAGCATCTTCAATAATTACATCCTTGTCAAATAAATATGCATGAAGTGATTGAAGTGCAACATGCTTCGAGAGTCCAAATTTCTTGACTAATTGTCTTCTGACAGACACATAGAAATACTTCTTCAATAAGTCAAGTCTTTGATGTAGAAGTCCATATTCATCTGGAAATAAAAGTTTTGGTACTCTTTCAACCAGAAAATCTAGAACAGGCCTTGACAACTTCACTTTCAGAGAAATTAGTCCCATAGCCAGTCTGTATGATAATGTAGTTTCCCATGAAGAATCAATATCCAGATCTCTCTTGTCAAATACTGACATAGATGTAGCTTGACTTGTAGAAACCTGCATGATATTAGTTGGACTAGACTCTGTGTGTGTAGGTGACAATTGAATCTTTCTCCTTGTTCTCCTGATATAGTGAGCAAAAGATTTATCCTGAGAAGACTCAAGAGGTGTAGACACAGAAGTGATCTTGGGATGAGATCTTTGTTCAATAGACACAGTCTTTTGAGAGACAGTATCCAGTAACTGTTTTCCCTTTTTAAGAACTACAGCCTTTTGAGAGACTACAGCCTGGCTGTGACTAGGTTTTTCATCTCTTTGTGCTAACAAAGAAAGTTGAATTGCAGCCTTCAATTCTGCTCTCTCTGCAAGAGTTAAATCATCATCATCTTCACTAGAATTACTACTACTACTTGACACAACAAATCTTCTCTTCCTTACAACTGATGTCTTTTGAGAAACACCAGAGGTTTGTTTCTTTGAAACAATAGGCTGTGGATCAAAATTTGGTTCTTGAATTGTTTCAGAGACTATAATGTTTTGGGCTACTTGGGTAGACACAGGTGGGTTCTCCTCCAATTGAGATTCCTGAGCCATTTCACCACAAAAGAAAGAAGAATTATAGAAAGTAGGAAGATGAGTTTTAAGAATTACCTGAACATGATGTGGATAATGAATTGTAGGTATTTCATCTAGATTCTTTTCATTGTCCTTCTTTGTAATGTCAGAGAAAATTCTCTTTTGCTGTTCATAAGAAGAAACACAATATTCTCTACCTAATCTAGTTTCAACATCAGGAATAAAATGGTTAATAAACAATTGCATAAATCTATGATAATAAACCATATTCCTGTTTTGATCTCTTAACCCAAGTTTGATACTCATCTGACTTAAGATAATATGACCAATGTTAATTACTCTGTCATAAAGCAAACTATAAGCAATATGTGATGTAACAGAAGTAATTTGCTGAAAAGAACTACATTTGCCAGTAAAACATTTAGCAATTTGATCAAAGTAAAAAGACCATTCCTTTCTAAGAAAAGACCTATTTAACTGGCTCATGTTATCTAGAGGTCCATTATAACCTAATTCAGACAACATAGTTCTTATATTATCATCAGATGGTACATTCTCATAACTATCAGTAACAGGTAAGCAAAGTACTGAATTAACAACAGATTCAGTAATGTCAAATGAATCTTGTCCTAAATGTAGAACAATCTTACCTGATTGACTCTGAGTAGAATCAATTACCTCAGTATTCTCCCAAGCTTGTGAAACAGCTACTTGATTAATCTGTGGAGATGCTGTCAATGCATAACTTAATGGTCCATACACCAGAAAGTCCATGATTGGATGAAAATCAGATGACACTCCTTCCTTGTTGGTGATAGCTGCAACATGATTGTTTGTCATAAAATCAAAGTCACCAAACTTGAAGGCTACTGATTTAGGTAATCTTCTCTGAGCTGCCATTTTTGATCTGAAAAGAAACTTGAAAAATTCTTGAAATGGATTAGTGATTTTGAAAACTCAAGAGTGATTTTTGCTTTAGAGAATGTAAGATTAGAGAAAGCAATTACACGATTAGAGTTTCAAAACAAATATATTTCACAAATCTTTCCGACCACTATCCCACGTTGACACGTAGATTGACAGGTGTCAGTCCCTGAAAAATGCGGTTACCCACGATTTTTGGAAAATAAAATCCAAAATTGATTTTCATTAAATAAATCAGGGTATAAATAAGCAATACTGATCAGCTTCCTTTTCCTGATGACTTCTCATCAAATCCTGATGATCATACATGAAATCCTGACCAATATAATCAGCGACTTAATATGGAGTTTCCACGTGGCATTTTTCTTTTATCTGAAAAAGAAAATAAACAATTAATCTGAACAGAAAATCAATTGGTTAGATATTTTGAATATTTCTTGAAAAAAGAAATATAGTCTCATGCAATAATTAGCATTTGACTTCATTAAAACTTCCAAGTGACTGCTCAGCTTCTCACGTCTTTCTTTAAAAGAACCAAACGCCTTATGCCATTCTCCATAACCTTTCAATTTCTTTTCTTCTCAACAATGCTTCTCAAACCAAAAATCCCTTCAAATCCATTTTCCAGATTTTTCTTGATCGATGAACATCCTGTTCTTGATCATCTCTTTGAACACACAACTCTTCTCATCGAACTAATCATGAATGGATTGGTTTTCGATAATATCCAGAAGTTTCTCCTAGAACATCCATCTGTTGGATACAATCTTTCCCTAACCTCCTCAAAACTTGAGGATGAAGAATTTGGCCGAGAGTCTGAGGTTGATCTTGATGGGGATGCTATTCATTTAAGTTAGCTGCTTTCATTCAAGTCGCCCAGACAAGGAATCCAAGAACACATGAGGCTTTCATCCCCTGATGGATTTCTTGAGATGCTCCTTGTCCTGTTCCTCAGAGTTCATATCAATAGACAAGTATAGAATAGAAATTTAGACAAAAAGATGTTGTATTTCATTTCCATGTAATGATTTCTATTAATGAAAATACAGTTTCTTGTTATCTGTTTGTCTTTTGATTTTTGAATGATGTATAAATTATCAGTATGCAAATATCAAAATTTGCTAGCATAGACTTAACACATCACAGAATCAGATTACTACACAAAGTAAACGTCAGGATCTGAAACAATTTTCATAATCCTGATACTGACACAATACTGATGACGTCAGCATCCTGATAACAAATCTAATCCTGATGATAATTAACAAGTCTATCATACTGAAATTTATCAAGGCAAAGTGTTATAGCTAAAGCATTTAACAATCAAATATAGATCCTGACAGGAATATCAAGTCTATAAGCTAAGAACAACATACCTTGCTACTTTTGCAGATGTTACAGATCTAAAAATTTAACATTCCTAACTCACTTACTAGTCTACTGAATGTAGTCTCATCTAGTGGTTTAGTTAGAATATCTGCAAGCTGTTTGTCAGTAGGAACAAAATGAAGTTCCACAGTACCATTCTCAATATGTTCTCTAATAAAATGATACCTGACATCAATGTGCTTAGTCCTTGAATGTTGAACTGGATTTTCTGCAATTTTAATAGCACTAGTATTATCACAAAACATAGGAATATTACTAAGTGTCATACCATAATCCATCAACTGATTTCTTATCCAAAGGAGCTGTGCACAACAACTGCCTGCTGCTATGTACTCAGCTTCTGCAGTTGAGGTTGAAAAAGATTGTTGCTTCTTGCTTGCCCAAGAAATCAATCTATTTCCCAAAAATTGACATGTACCTGTAGTGCTTTTCCTGTCTATCTTACACCCTGCATAATCAGAGTCTGAATAGCCAATTAGAAAGAAATCAGATTCTCTAGGATACCACAAACCAAGATTTGGAGTTCCTTTGAGATATCTAAAAATTCTCTTCACAGCAATTAAATGAGATTCCTTAGGATCACTTTGGAATCTAGCACATAAACAGGTAGAAAACATTATATCTGGCCTACTTGCAGTTAGATATAACAATGAGCCTATCATGCCTCTATAACTAGTATTATCCACACTCTTCCCCTTAGGATCAGAGTCTAGTTTAGTGGCTGTTGCCATGGGTGTTTTTGCAACTGCACAGTCTTGAAAGTCAAATCTTCTTAAAAGATCTTTGATATACTTTGACTGATTAATAAAAATACCAGTCTCAGTCTGTTTGACCTGCAAGCCTAAGAAATAATTTAGTTCACCCATCATGCTCATCTGATACTTAGACTGCATAAGCTTGCTAAACTTAGCACACAACTTTTCATTAGTAGAACCAAGAATAATATCATCAACATAAACTTGAACTAAAAGCAATTCACCTTTTATCTTTCTAAAGAATAGAGTTTTGTCAATTGTACCTCTTGTGAAGCCATTTTCAAGAAGAAATTTAGACAAAGTCTCATACCATGCTCTTGGTGCCTGCTTTAGTCCATAGAGTGCCTTGTCAAGTTTGTAGACATGATTTGGAAACTTTGGATCAACAAATCCAGGTGGCTGTTCTACATACACTTCTTCATCAAGTTTGCCATTTAGAAAAGCACTCTTTACATCCATCTGGTATACCTTGAATTTTGAATGAGCTGCAAATGCAAGAAACATTCTGATTGCTTCCAATCTTGCTACAGGTGCAAAGGTCTCATCATAATCAATGCCTTCTTCCTGAGAATAACCCTTGGCCACCAGTCTTGCTTTGTTTCTTACAATCATACCAGATTCATCTAGCTTGTTTCTGAAAACCCATCTTGCACCAACAATAGATCTATCTTTAGGTCTTGGTACCAGTTTCCAAACTTTGTTTCTCTCAAACTCATTTAACTCCTCCTGCATTGCAATTACCCAATCAGGATCCTGTAAGGCTTCTTCAACCTTCTTAGGTTCATTCTTTGAGAGAAAGCAACTATACAAGCATTCATTTTGAATTGATCTTCTAGTTCGAACACCACTATTTGGATCACCAATTATCAAATCTTCAGTATGATCCTTTGTCCATTTTCTAACAGGTGGTAAATCAACTCTGCTAGTCTCTCCCCCTAAGTTAGTGGTATCTCTTGTAGAAGAATTCTCTCTACCTTCAAAAACTCTCCTTTGATCAATAGAATCAATAGATTCCATATTGCTGCTAGTTACTGATCTTTCCTCAGTAGACTCTGAAAGGTCAGTTCCTGATGGAGTAGACTCTGAAACATCAATTCCTGATGGAATAGATTCTGAAAGACTAGTCTGCTCCTGATGATCACTGTGTTCTCTCTGATTTATTTGCTCCCCCTCAACAGTAGCATTCCTTTGAGAAGCAATAGAAATTCCTTCTGGAGAACCTTCATCATCACTTGAGAGTATCTCAGAATTCTTCAGATTTTCAAATTCCAATTCATCATGGCTTTCATCAGTTTGCAAAATTCCAAATTTCTTATCATCAAATGCAACATGAATTGATTCCATAACAATGTGAGTTCTGAGATTATAAACTTTGAAGGCCTTAGATGCTGAATATCCTAGAAAAATTGCTTCATCCGATTTGGCTTCAAATTTTCCAAGTTGTTCTGGATGAACTTTTACGACATAGCATTTGCATCCAAAGATGTGAAAATATTTCACACTTGGTTTCTTTCCTTTGATCATCTCATAGGGAGTTTTTCCATGACTATTTACCAAGGTACAGTTCTGAGTGAAACATGCAGTGTTAACAGCTTCTGCCCAAAAGTAGGTTGGAAGTTTTGCATCTGCTAGCATGGTTCTTGCTGCCTCTATGAGAGTCCTGTTCTTTCTTTCCACTACACCATTTTGTTGAGGTGTACCAGGTGCAGAAAACTGTTGAGTAATTCCATTGTCTGCACAAAACCCCTCCATTGTAGAATTCTTGAATTCTGTACCATTGTCACTCCTAAGTACTTTAACTTTGTACTCAGAATTATTATGAATATTCTTGATGAGTTCAATGATTTGCTGAGGAGCTTCATCCTTCTTGTGTAGAAAGAACACCCATGTGAACCTTGTGAAATCATCCACCATAACTAGAGCATATCTTTTCTTGCTGATAGACATAATGTTTACTGGACCAAACAGATCAAGATGTAGCATGTGAAATGGTTCAGTAATTGAATTTTCAGTCTTGCTCTTGAAAGTGGTTCTTCTTTGCTTTCCAAGCTGACATGCATCACAAAGTCCATCTTGCACAAAATTTGCCTGAGGTAGGCCTCTCACCAAATTATGTTTAACAAGTTGATTAAGCTTCTTGAAATTAAGATGTGAGAGCTTCTTGTGCCAATTCCAGCTTTCATCACTTGTTGCTTTGCTGTAGAGACATCTAACAATTCCTTTAGATGTATCACTCAAGCTGGCTTCATATATGTTACCATGTCTTTGACCAGTTAGAACAATGTCTCCATTCTGCATATTCAAGATTTTGCATCCTTCTCTGTCAAAGATTGATTTGTAACCTTTATCACCCAGTTGACTTATGCTTAAAAGAGTATGTTTCAAGCCTTCAACCAGTGCTACATTTTCTATGATGACATTCCCCAAAATAATTGAGCCATATCCCAGAGTTTCTCCTTTGTTGCCATCTCCAAAAGATATTACTGGGCCAGCTTTCCTCTCAAACTTTGTAAGCAGGGACTTCTTTCCAGTCATATGTCCAGAGCATCCACTGTCCAAGATAATTGAATGCTTCTTTCTTGTGCCCTGCAAACAAAAAGTAACTAGTTAGAATTTTTTAGGACCCAACTTTGATTGGATCCTTTCTTACTAGATTTAGAGACAACAGACTTTGAAGATTTTACTTTTATTTTACCTGTTGCAGAGTCAACTTTAGACTCTGATTTCACAAACTGTTTGTGACTAGGAGTTTCAGATTTCAAAGAATAATAGTCATAATACAGTTCATGATATTCTCTACACATGTAAATGGAATGAAGTAAACTACCACAATGATAACAAGCTTTTTGTGGTTGGTATTGAATTTTCTGAGTCTTGGGGAATCTGGACTCAGTTTTCCAAGAAGGTTTTTGATTGCAGTCTAGGGCCAAATGATTATGATTTCCACACTTATAGCATTTTTTCCTAGGTGCATCAGGTACATTCTTGTAATTATTCTCCTTGTTAATACCTTCTTTTCCATTCCTATTTCTCTTGATCTTGCTAGACTCTGAAAGACCATCTAATCTCTGTTTCAACTGAGACTTAGACAGAAACCCTATGTTTACATTCTTAGGTTTCTCTAACACTTTATCATCTGAATTACTATTGTTAATCCTTTTGTGTACAACAGGAGTACCTTTTGAATCAACAAATTTAACATGATTAGGTTCAGAAACAATTTTCTTACCTTCAGATTTAGATGTGTTAGCTTCTACCTTACTATCATCATTGACAATAGCTACTTTTTCTTCTTGTCTAGCCTTATCAAAACCTAAACCATTAACCTTACCACGAATTCCACTCTCAAAGATTTATATTGTCTTCTTACTGGAATTGTTAATGGTCTTAATCACATCTCTCTCTTCTTCTAGTTCTTTTCTGACATAGTCATAAGCCTCAAGAATTACACTATAATCATGCTTAGCTTTATCAGAACTCAACTTGTATTCTTCCATTTGAATTAATTCAGATTCAAGAAAATTATTTCTATCAACTAATTTATCATTCTTAACCTTAAGTTCATCTCTTTCACAAGTAAGAATTCTAAAATTAGTCATAAGATTCTTAAACTCAGCATGGATAGATCTAATTTCATCAGAATTTAAACTATCAAATGAATCAAGAGAGTGAAGTGATACCTTAACAGAAGATGGAGAAGTTTTCTTTGGAGATCCAGGTTTGTCTGAACTATTGGCCATCAATGCAATGTTTTCATAATCCAATTCATCTTCAGAGTCACTAGAATCAGCCCAATCCTTCTGTGTGACCATAAGTGCATTACCCTTTCCTGAATTCCTAGGCTTCTTACACTCACTAGCAAAGTGTCCAAGCTCGCTGCAGTTAAAGCACTTGATCTTGGCCTTATCAAGCTTGACAATTGTACTTTTGCTCTTGTCACTCTTCTTCTCATCCTTCTTTTGAAAAGGTCCTTTGCTAAATCTTCTTCTGTTGAATCTTCCTTTCTTGAAAGCTTTAGCAAACATAGCAAAGAGTTCTTGCATCTCAGATTCAGAATCATTGTTGTCAGAGTCCATATCAGTAGTCTCTGACTCAGAACTTTCTTTGCTTTTCTTCTTCCTTGAATTTTTTACAGCAATCTCTTCATGCTGTTCTTCAGGAAGCTTCTTAACTTCAGATTGAGCAGTAAGTGCAATAGTCTTCATCTTTCCTTCACTCCTGCTCTTCTTATGCTGCTTGTCAAGTTCATAAGCTCTCAATTTTCCATATACTGCCTCTAATGAAATCTCATCCAGATCATTAGCTTCCTCGATCGCAGATATTTTCTCATTGTAGAAATCAGGCAAAGCTTTCATGAACTTTGTATTCATGTCCTCCAATTCGTAATATTTACCATGCATGGCCATCTCATTGATGAGTTTTGTAAACCTATCAAAGGTATCAGTAAGTGACTCACCAGACTTGGATTCAAAGTACTCATACTGTTGTATAAGTAATGTCCTCATATTCTTCCTGACAGGCTTAGTTCCTTCACAGTGAACCTTAAGATTGTCCCATATATCCTTAGCAGTTTTACAAGAGAGAACATAGTTAGTGAGAACAGAATCAAGACTGTTGAATAATATGTTTCTCACTTTAGCATCTTTGAGAGCATTCTCCTTGTCCTTATCTGACCATTCAGATTTTGGCTTCTCTGCTGTATGTTCTGGAACAACCACACCATCAACAGTTGCTTGTCCAACGACCTTTGTTGGAACAAAAGGTCCATCTCTGATTCTGTCAAGATAATCAGGATCTGTTGCTTCCAGATGATGCAACATCTTTACTTCCCATAGAGTATATTCGTTTCTCTTGAGCATAGGAATTTTGGTATTCCCATCCTTGTAACCAGACATGATTGCAGATCTTTATGATTACTCGAAATCAACCCGCTCTGATACCAATTGTTAACTCGAATAACTTGTAGAAGGGGGGGGTTGAATACAAGTTATATAATCGTGTCTGATTTTTGCTTGATTATATGAACAAGAATAAACGAATGAATCAAACTCTTGTTTGTATTAATAAGATCAAATACAAACTCTACCAAAGGTGTACAATACCTTTAGCAGCTGCTGACAATACAAATATCTCTCTGTTTGTTTCGAACTCTCGAATACAAACCTTATACAGAGCTACGCACTCAAACTTACAATTTTGTCCACAGTTCGACTTACGCACTTTACAATGATATTGAGAGAGTATTTATAATGCTACCTATCAACTAATAACAGAAAGATATAATCTATACATGACAATGTTCTGCCTTCTAGTCGATAGTTTCCATCAATAGAAAATTCTTTCCTTCATAATATCTTCTTGCTTGTTCTTCAAACAACGATCCTGTTTTATAGCACTTGCCAGTTTCTATAGCATCCATAATGACATCATCAGTAACATGACTGATATCAGGATCTGTACACTGCATCAGTATCTGATCAACCATCAGTATTGGACCGTCATCAGGATTTGCTCTCTGTTCCTGACATGTAGTCTCCGATACACTGTTCATTCCTGACTAAACTATACAGATAACTGTCTTACACATAAAAACTATATACAGTGCTAAATCCTTTATAAGATCAGGATTACAAGAAGTATAATGTATAAATTCTATTCTTAACATCACAACTTATGAATTATTCCTAACAGTGATCCGAGGGGAAAATTAGTGTATGTAAAAGCTGTCGGATTCAGAAAAATAGCACTTTTATTTTCTCCGAGAATTCTCTGGACACTGCCAGACTTAAGGATTTATTAAAGGTATTTAAGGAATTTAAATTCGAGAAGTATTAAGTAAGATGGAGAATGGTATTCTAATTATTAAGAAGGTTTCCGGTAAAACCCTAACTAGAAATCTTTGAGATATTCCTACGAACGATCAATCAAATTGAGCAATAACCGGACAAAAGATCAAGCAAAGAATCAAGATGCATACATGTGCAATTGGTGGAAAAAGAAGAACCTAAGTGGCATACTTGTAAGTCAACTACAACTAGGATGATTCTTTAGCATTTAACCAAAAATGGACTTGCTTAATATGGAGCCAACACATGGTCCAATAAGAAGCCAACAAGTGGCACCAATAGATTGCCAACAACACATTAAAAAGAGATGCATCCAAGTATATACATAAAGATACATGCATTTAACCATTTTACACATCAAAAACAACAAAACAAAACAACATTTTCTCTCCATTTCTCCATAAAAATCTGCCCATTCTTAGCTAATTGGAAATCCAACTTCCAACCATCACTTGTTCTTCAAAATTTTATGGTAAGTACTACATATCATGGTGATGATCTCCTAGAAATTTCAGCTTCAAATTCATCTTTTTCCATTTTCAAATAAATCATCAAAATGCGGATGAATAGTAACTTTTATGAACTAATCTTGATTTCTTGAATTCTTATGGTGGATCTAGCAACTCTAAGGCCACACAAGGATAGATCAAGTCTTAGTGAGGCTCTAGGACACTCCAAGGAAGGTAATCATCACTTGAAACCCTAGGTCTTACTTTGAGATTTTTTAAGTTCTTGATGGATTTAGTGTAAGTGATGTAGTAGTATGATTATAAGCATGATTATGAAGTTTGTTAGTGGATCTAAACATGATTGTGATATGTTGGTCAAGATGATGTTCTGGACAGTAGGAGATGTATAATATGTGTATAACTTGTATTGATGCCCGATGTGGCTTGGTATTGACGACATGATTTTCGGAACGTTCGATATATAGCCGTTATAATGACGAAATTTCGTTAGCACTTAAAATCCGTTTTTGACAGTAAGATTGAACCTCTGATCTTGATGAATAATTAACCCAACCTTATAGATCTCGAGCCATAGATCATTTTGGAAAAAGAATCGAAATATTCTGACTTACGGTTTAGGAGTTATGATTAAATTCGTAAAAGTGGTTCGAAACCGAGAATGCGAATTCGTAATTGAAATTGAACCGTGTAAAATAAGTATCGCACTGGCGAATCTTGGTAATTAAATATTAGAGATCATAAGGGTGGTGTGAGAGAAGACCTCGTATTAAAAAGATCGTTTTTCGATTTTATGAAAATGTTCGAACCAAGGTTAAGTACGAAAGTACCCCTAAAGAGTATACTTGGATATAACTACGGTAAACCACTTAGCAAACGATCGATAAATCTCGAGGTGTAATCTTTCGACTTTAAAACTTTTACAAATCGAATGCTTACCATATGTAAGGGTAATGACATGCTTTATTAATGAACAAGTGTCGGATGATAAAATCAATAATAAGAGTGAATTAGAGGGGTATAACGAAACGACTTGAAAACGTGTTTCGATTTGAGTTAAGTTTATACTTAACCTTTGAAAGGAGTTAAGTGATTAATACCGAATGCCTTGGCTATTTATAGATCATCAGGCTGACCCGGGACACGCTACCACTACCCCTACCCGTACTCGATTTTCAGGCAAGTTTTCAAACCTTTTTAAAGGTTGTTGTTGTGAATATATATATATATATATATATATATATATATATATATATATATATATATATATATATATATATGATTTTTGTTATACATATGCCATAGCATGCATGCCTATTTTCAAGTTATATTGTGATACTTGTTCCCTGATTTATTGTTGGCTTATAAGCTAGATAGATATATATCAGTTATAAGCCGGAAATTATTTAGACCCTTAATAGAAGGGCAGTGAATCTCATTCTTTGATTATAGACCGGGAGTCGATAATTCTTGATATATATAGATATTATTTTCAGAGGAAAATAATTAAGTAAATATTTCCCATTTATTATCTGGCGAATATCATTGAGATATTCCTTTGAGATTATTTGATAAATATTATTCGGATTATCCATCAGATGTTTATTTATTCGAGGAATATTATATATTTAATATTCATCTAAAGTCGATTAAATATTCGAATATTATTCGAACCCTCAGTTAAGTTATTTGCTTGAAGAATATTCATTCTTATTTAGTCGATAAATATTATTTTGAATATTCATTCAAGTTTATTTATTTAATGAATATTATTTTAATATTCATTCGATCCTTATTTATTTAAATGAATATTAATTCGAATATTCATTCAATCTCTATTTATTTTATAAATATCAGTTGAACATTGATTCGAACTCCATTTTTTCGATAAATATTACTTTGAATATTCCCTTGAGATAAGGAATATTATCTTCAACCTTTATTTAAATTCGATTCAATTATTGAACATAATTTCAAATATTCATTCGATAATCATTTCTTCGCTAAATATTATTAAGTTGAATATTCATTATTTATTCAATGAATATTGTCCCAAATATTAAGTCGATAATTATTCCATCAATATGTACCCTTCTTGAGTTGAATATTCACTATTGATTCAATAAATATCATCTCCAATGTCCATCTGACGGTTACTCCATCAATAAACATTGTTATTGATTTGAATATTCATTATTTGTTCAATGAATATTATTCTGAACATTTATTCAAAGATTATTCCGAGCAACCCTTTTTCAATATCTGTGACTGAATAAATATTCTTGGAATATTTATTTAATTCTTCTAACTCGTTTCAAAGATACTTGGTTTCATTCACATAGTATCATCAACCCTCGAATGTTATATATATTATTTTAGAGTCCTATTATTATTATTATTATTATCAAGGAAGGTTCTCAGTAATTCCATTCTTCCTTCGATTCGAATATAAGGGAACCTGACTTGAAGAATGTTATTTATCTTGTGACTGCCCGGTCATAAATTATTCATTTCGTTCGCAACTTGGTTGCTATTATTCATGGAATTGTGTATACCCACTCATTATTCGAGGGGTAAGAATGTTGGAACAAGTTGGTATCCATTAACAAGCAGCGGCTTGGGAAATATTGGTGAATTTTCCTTTCCAATTAGAAACGATTACTTTGTGGAGTCTTATCAACAAGTATTATACTTGGGGAAAGGGAGGCGAACTTTACGTTTCAAGTTATGGATGTGAAATGAACTAGGAGATGCGTAAGTGACCCAGTGGCGCCGGTCCAGCAAATGGCCTAACCGTTGGCCGAGGGGGTTCCAGAGGGCGGTAGACAAGTAAATCCGTCGGTGCTTCCTTCTACATGTAGTAAACAAGAGGTGGGGAGCATAACATGCGACTGATCATCGTGTATATGCTATGTCTCCTGGCGCGTCAAACTCCAGTATTAGTTCATCACTCAATGTTGGAAATTTTCTGCAACATCATCATAGTTGGCAGAGTTGAAAAGTATTTCAAACTGGAATTGCAATATCTTTCTTGCAAGTTCCTATTTTATGAAAATGATGCTATCTTGCTTATTTTGGCATAGCATATGCTTCCATGAAATATATACCTGTTGAGTTCCCTGTAACTTATCCTTTATATTGATTTGGCACCATTTTCGGTTATGCATGGCATATGGTTTCAAAATATATCTTTGAACTGTCATATATATTATTGTTCAGTTATATTCTTGTTGGTGGGCTATTGCTCACCCTTGCTTTATTATTTATATCACAACAACAGTGAGATCAGATGGCCGCACAAGGTGCACTTGGTGCGAGCAGGTGTCAGCCGTCAGAGGAATCACCGCTGAGATCGTAGCTACCATTGCTGAAGAGTAAGCTATTGGAAGGCTAGTTGTTAGCATTTGAATATCAAATGTATTTATTATATGACATATACAAATGGATGGCAAAGAGTAAGTAATGTATATATTGTAATTCTTTGGGTTGTAAGAACTCAACTGTGTGATTAATAAATTTGGTTACTCTGATTACATCTCTGGGACTATAACGTGTGTGTTCTATATTATTGTTTGGGTCACAAGGTTGTTATTCAGTTTATATTGATTTTATGGATGGAAATTGAGACCGTAACGACCAGATCCCCGACCCCGGATCTGGGGGTGTTACACAATATTATTAGAAGATGGTTCCTTGACTTCTTTTATTACCCACTTAGTTTTTGACTTAGACTTTTTCTTAGTGAGAGCAGACTTCTCACTTTCTTTAGTAGATTCAGAAGTCTTTGCAGTTTGCATATAAGAACATAATTCATTAGATGAAATTTGCAAATTAAAACATGTACTCATGGCAGTAATTTTGCATGGCATACAGTCAATGTTATTACGTACAAACTACCAATTCTCTTTGCATAATGGGGGTTCTGTGTAAGTTCCCTTTCAACTCTGTTGCATTAGATATGCTACTAGTTGATTTCTTACAAACATGAGTTAAATGATGTGAGGAGCCACAATTATTGCAAAGTTTCCTTGGTGCCTGCTTAACATACGCATAATTATTCTTTTTATCAATGCCAAGCTTCCCATTTCTGTTTTTGGACTTGGAGACAACTGTCTTGACAATCTGTTCAGAAGATGCTGTCGAGCTATTTTTGACAGCATCTTTTGTACTTGCTGTCTTGACAGTAGGTTTGAAAGTTACTGTCTTGGTTGACTTCTTGACAGTATCTTTTGAACACTTGGTTGGACTGTTTAATACTGTTTCTGTCATAGTCATTTTGACAGAATCTTTTTCTTTCTTAGATATACTGTCAACCCTCTCATCTTCATCACAGAGTTCTTGATTAATAATTAGGGAATTTTCATTAACCTCAAACTCTGTACTTTTGAAGATTGGATTGCTCACATTTTTGAGGATGTGAGGTCTTACAGTATTGTTATCATCATTGTTCTGTATAACAGCCTCTTTACCAGGTCTCCTACTATAATCATAGCCTATGCCTATCTTCTTACTTTCAGTATGTTTCTCATGATACTCTTGAACTATTTTAGAGGAATTTCTAAATGCCTTTAGCTTAAATTCATTTTCAGAAATTTCTTTTCTTAGATATTCCTCTATCTCTTTAGCACATATTAAATCATTTTTTAGTCTTTCGTTTTCCTGAGCTAAAGAATCAATAGAACTGGTCTTAAGCAACAACACATCATTGTTGGATCTGAGTACTTTATTTTCTTTAGTTAATCTAGCAATTTCTTCATTTGCAGCAGATAAACTAGTATGAATATTAAACATTTTAGTACTCATTTCCTCAATGGTTTGCTTATAGTCATTTAAAGACATATCTAGTAATACTAGAGATGGTACCTAACTTGACGAGGTTGATGCTTCTTCATCCTCTCTAGCCATCAAGACTAAATTCACAAATTCCTCTTCTTCTTCATTATCAGATTCATCCCAGCATTTTCCTTCAGCCACATAGGCTTTTCCTTGTCCTTTCTTAAATTGACTCCCAGTTCCTCTCTCCATTCTTTGTATTTGTTTTGGTCTTTTGCATTCAGTAGCAAAGTGACCAAGTTCATTGCAATTGTAGCATCTAAACTTTGACCTATCTACCATTCCTGTTTTGTATCCTCCCTTGGTGCCAGTAACAGGTTTTGATGAGCTTCCTTGGTTATATTTTGGAAATTGACCTTGAGGCTTATATGGCTTGTTCCTCCTGAACCTTATATTTTTGAATTTTCTTGCCATAAAAGCCATGGTTGGATTATCCATTTTCTCCATTTCTTCTAGAGTGAAGAATTCTTCATCTTCAACATCTTCTAGTTGAAGGACAACCTTTTCTTCATCTTCAACCACCTCTTCAATTTTCACAGATGAAAATTGAGGTTGTTGATCATTTTGAATTTGCTCACTTGCTTGAAAATATGATGGTCCTTGAGCAACTAGAGCACCAGCCATGTTTGCCATTAATCCTTTGGATCCACTTTGTATGGCTTTCTTTTGATAATATTCAAGTTCATAAGATTTTAGAACTCCATACAATGTTTCAAGAGAAACAGAGTTTAAATCTCTTCCTTCTCTTATGGCTGTTACTCTATGCTCAAGGTGTTCTGGAAGAGTTAGCAGAAACTTGATATTGACTTCCTTCTTTTCATAAAACTTTCCATGAATCTGGAGCTCAGCTATCAGTTTGCTAAATCTTTCAAACATGTGAGGTAACTCTTCTCCATGTTTGCCCATAAACGCTTCATATTGTGACACCAGTATTTGTTTTTGATTCTCTCTGACCTCTTCACTTCCTTCACATAATAGTTCTATCTTTTTCCACATATCCCTGGCAGAGTTGCATGCTATTATATTTCCACTCATAGCTTTGTCCAGGGTAAGTGCATCTAGTAGAATGAGTTGCAGATGATCATCCAGTGCTACCTTTTCTTTTTCTGAGTCATTATACTCAGAAGGCTTCTTAGCAACCCAATGAGCTGGGATTACTACATCATTAACTGTAGCAGATGGAATTTCCTTTTGAGGAATGAAGGGGCCATTTTCCAGAATACCTAGGAATAGTGGATTCTGAGCTTTGATAAATAACATAATCTTCTTTTTCCATATGTTGTAGTTTTCTTTATCAAAAGCTGGAATCTTGATATTACTTGACCTTTGAATACTTGCCATTTGGATCTCAGATATGTGTATTAATCTGATCGCTCTGATACCAGTTGTTGGTCCCGGAATGTATTGCAGAAGGGGGGTTGAATGCAATACAAATAAATTTCAAAAACTATTTCAACAACTTAAATAGAGTTTGTAATTTACTAGTAGAAGAAATGCAATCACAAGTAATATTTAACAAGATGTTTCACAAAATAATTATTTTATTTATTTCGCAAAGTTTTGCTACAACCTTGAGAACAAAATGATTCTCAAGCTACAAATACTCAAGAGATTACAGTTGTTGAGTTATCTTTGTTGTATAAATAGAGTGCTCTATTTATAGTGTGATAGTCTACTGTACTACCACTATCAGCATGGGTTGTTGAGTTGCTGTTATATTCCTTTTGCAGCTCATTCCATGATTTATTCCTATGTGATCATCACAAAGTAACTTTAAGATACTTTCCACATTTGAACCACCCAGATCTAGCCGTATTCAATTTTATCTGCTCTAGACTTTACAGGTTGTTCCATGTGATCTCTCGAGCTTCAGTTATAGACTTTCCAAGCTTGCTGTAAAGGTTGAATATTACAACACGCCTGCTTCTTTTGAACATGTACTCTGTCGCTTAATTTGACTTAGAAAATTCCTAAATCAAGCTGATTCTATATGACAGCATGTTTGCCACAAAGTTTGCTGTCAATGAATTATGCTTTGGTTGACAGTATGAATTTCCCGCAGAGATTACTGTCAAGGATTGTGCTTTGGTTGACAGTATGAATTCCCGCAGAATTTACTGTCAAGAATTATACTTTGATTGACAGTATGAATCCCCGCAGAGATTGCTGTCAGGAATTCCAAACTTACTGTCGCAAACTATATATCAAAGTTGCTGTCATCAGAATCTCCGCCAATGTTGCTGTCAAGCTAAACCTTGCTGTCGATTCAATTAAACTTGCTGTCGAGCTTTGCAACATGTTGTTTCCTTGTAATCTTACTATCAATACTTGACAGTAACTTTTATTCCTGCTGTCGAACTTCTGTATTTCTTGAGGCTTGAACATGATTGAACTTCTTTCAAGAATTACAAATATCACATGACAGTACTTATTTGATTACAGAAATACATTTCAGGCTATGACAGTATGTTCTACTTAGTAAAACTAAGTATACCAATAAAACTAGTTAAGTTGTCTATTCCATCACCCATAAATCCCAACACAGCTTGTTTATAAAAACTTTAAGAGAGATATATACAAAACCATAGGTGGCCTTAAGTATTCAGGAAGTCTTGGATGCAGCACAGACTTATCAAATCTTCAAACGTTGTGCCTCGTTTCTTTGTAGCACTGGTTCATCAAGAATTCAAGATATCTCTTTCTTAAATCAAAACTTTACATGTCTTTATGCCATATATTTAGGTTTGTTAAACTTTATACAATGATAGCAATGGTATTGTATATTTGATTTTGGTGGCAGAAACTTTTCTCTACTGACTTGTTCTGTTTCCTCTGCTTTTTGGGTATCAAAGTGCTAATTGGTGATCTTCCGATGGTTAGCAATGTGGTAGCTAGGACATGTATAGAGGTACTTGAATTGTTGTTACTTGTTAATCATTTACCAAACCAGTAGAGAAATGAAGCATATACTTTATGTGAAGTACAAGGTTGAATGACAACTACTCTGCCTTCTTAATTTTCATATGCAGTATCAAAGTGATCATGTCACCTGGTTCCAGAAGAAATCCGTGCAAACATGATGGTCTTGACAGACCACATATCAAAAGAAATGAATGAACTTAATCTCATTCGGTGTCAAAGAATTCCTAAGCGACGAGGTGCTGATTGGCAATACCTTCCTGATGAAAAGGTATTAAATAGCTTGTTTCTGAATTCAAGTTCTCAGGCAAGTGAAACTGTTTAATACCTCTGAATGGGATCAGCACGAAGCTTGACTTGCTATCTCTATTTGATATGGTTTTTTTTTATATTGGTTGGTTTGTTCTCTTCTGTTTGGCCTTTGTTGATTTGTTGGATGCCAATTTGGTAGGTTAGTCATCTTTTAAATATGTTTTTTTTTCATGTACAGTTCATTAGGCAACAGTTTTAGATAGAAGACACTTGTATGAGTTGAAACACACAATAGGCCAGAACCTGTTGTCTGTTGGATTAAGTTCATACAACACTATGTAAAGCACTTGTGTTAAATATCATTACACAATACCACATTGGAAACCACTTGTCTCATTCTAACAATACTTTTTACGAAGTATTGTCTATGCTCCATTCACATAATATTTCTAAAAAATGTTGTGTGTTGGTTCACTGTCACACAACACTATGGATAACATATTGTATGACTGCTACTTAGACAACAGACCTAAAAACACTTGTCAATCTAAAAATACTTATGCATTTACACAACACCCCTGGTTTTGGCCCATTGTGTGAATGTAGGATTAGACAATACATTTTCGAGCAGGAAAATACTAGTTGTCTGATCATTTTGGGCAACACTTTTTTCCATGGGTTTTGTCTGAGGGGTGTCGTCTGATTGCAGATTTCTTGTAGTGGGGACATGGAGGAAGGGGACAGAGGATCCCAGCTCATGAATACTAAGCTCATTATTAATGCACTACACCATAAAAGGCCTACGGCAACACCAAAAAAATGTTGCCGTATGCCCGAAATATGTTGTCATATGCCCAAAAAAACCCCAAAGGCAACATTTTGCTGGTGTTGCTATATTTGCCGTTGCCTTTGGGGTCAAAGGCAACATTCTACTTTTCTATGGCAACATCAGTTTTCTGTTGGCATTGACTAGCTATGGCAACAATATTATCAATTTTTAGCAACATGATATTATTTTGCCTTTGGGTTAAACATTTTGCAAAAAAAGTGGACCCCACCAGTGGGTCCACTATTTGGGGCCCACTTGCGGGACCCAGTTGGGGACCCCACAGGTGGGGACCACTGTGGGGCCCACTTTTATGCCAACACAAATTTTGCCTACAGCAACATTTCTTAACATTATTTTTCCTTTTTGCCAACACTTAATAGCATCAATGGCAACACTTTTCTATTTTAAAAAAAAATCATAAATATGAAAATATTCATTCCCTAAATAACCAAATCAACACAACAAACTTTAATTACCATCAATAACAATCCATATAGATTCAATACAATCTCAACCAACAACCCAAATTCAGATCAAAATGCATAAAAGCTAGTGCCACAAGTACATAAACAACAATCTAAGTACATAAGACTAAAATAACAACAAAAGACGGTCTAAAACATAAACATATGGCATGACTAAATTAAGAGCTGGAGCCACCAATCATTGGAGTACCATCTTCATTGTCACTCGAGATGGTCGCTCTCTTCGCTTACGAATTTTAACAAAAACCCATCCTTTTGACGGTTCACCCACATTTGGCCTCTTTTTTTCTACAGAAATGAACAAACAAGCAAGCTTAGTCATTGGCAACTTATAGGAAATAACAGATTAATTTTTTTATTTATTTTTGTAAAAATACATTGATGACATAACAGAATTCAGATAGTGCGGCCAACATTGATGTCAGAACTCAGAAATAAATTTATGACAGATATAATTGTTACTTTAGCAACAGTATGACTGATGTAACAGAATTCAGATATGTTTGGGAGAAAAATATAGTCTCAGGCACTAACGCATAATACTAGTACTTCAAACATGTTATTTAATCATACAGTACAAATAAATTCTTCTAATACATAATTGGGCAAATACGAAATGTAGTGTGTTTAGAGGCTAAAGGACGTTGAATCGTCACTGATTACATGTAAAAAGGGCATATCACCACATCCACATCAAAGCTATTCATTATGGGAGATTGTTATCCAGTGAGAAAGTAAATGACATCAGCTTCAATCGCAATTAAAGTAGGACCTAGGGTCAAAGGATTGGATTGAAGAAATGAGAGGCTTACAAAGATGGTAACAATAACAATCATAATGGACAGAAGCATGTACTTTAACGATAACACTTACAATAGTAACAAAATAATACATATTGAATTATTGATAGGTTCTGTTCAATTTTGATCATATACATACCAGATTGCATACGTTTTGAATAAACTATTTTGCTTAAACAATCACATCATATCAGTTGTGAACCTAATATCTATCTACGTCTTCATGACCAAAATCAACATCACCCAAATACTCTACTATTAATGTTTTAATTACAAGTTAAATGTTAACATAGCATAAGCAGTACACTGTTTCAAGAATATTAAAATTAATGAAGCCAATGAGATTTTAGTGTTCTAGAAGTACTTTAAAAATGTTTGTTTTAAAATGGTTAAAAGGTTGGGTAACGGCAACAGTAGCATGTGCTCAAGAGTCAGAATTTAGCATACCTCAAACATTATACCATCTAATGCCATTGCATTACTTGCTTCTTCAACCGTTCTCATCTCCACAAAAGCAAATTTCTTTTCACGATTAATGTACACATTCACAACAACATCACCTATACCAAATTACTTACAAGGTGAGTTCATCTGAGTACTACTAACACTTTCTTTATGAATTCAGATAAGAAGCCAGAACTTTAAGAATTCTTATAATTAAACTTGCCTGGGCCTACAGAATTTCCTCCAATTGCTGTCATGATATGGCTAAAAAAAGTTGCAATTGTCTGCTCCAGATAAACAAAAAAGATTATTCAATTATATGAGGATGTGAAGTATAAACATGTGAAGTATGTAGAAAAAAGATAATTCAATTATACTTTAAGCAGCATTGGAATACCATCCTCTCCGCTCCTATCACCTCGAGCTACCTATACATGTCCAAAATTACTACATAACCTCCATCAAAGCATGATGACTTCTAATTGTTAGGTACGATAAGTCAAAACTTTTACAGAAGCATAAAAAAGTTTACTTACCATAATCATCACACTTTCATGGAATAACTTCTTGGAAACGAAAACCCAAAATATGTGTACAAGAAGACAAGACTTAAAAGAATTGCGCCCACCTGATTACAAGAAGATTACTGTACAATGAGTGTATATAATTAAATTCTCAACGGAGCAAGCTTTTACGTCAATAAAGATGTAAGCACTTGCAATCAATAAGGTTGTTTCTCAAGCATAAAGCAAGACCCAATGCTTTCTTTGCAGAAAAAAAGAAGAAAATTTAGGTATTTCCTGAAGGCAAAACTTGCAATCATAGTATAACTGTATAAGTACCACTCTTTGACTGAAGGTTTTCAGGGACTGGCGCACTGAACACGGTGTCGAAGCAGCTAAACTGAATCTCAAATGCTGCTCCTTCACTACTATCAGCTAAAAGCAAATTGCAGACCTCTTCAACCATCTTTGAATATACGACTCTGAGAATACAAGAACATAAGTTGTATGCTCGAACAATAAAAAAGGCTATTGAAAATCTGAACAAATATGCATGTGCAGTTGTATACTTTGACAAGACAGACTTCTTAAGCGTAAAAGTGTAAAAGCTACAGATTTCTTAGGCTTCTGCTGCCTTGATGAAGAATCCTGCAATCAATTGATGTTAGTTCTATTAATGTCAGAGTCCTTCAATAGCTTCTAACACCTTTTAAACACTTCTACAAATGAGCTTATCATCACTGACCTGATTAGCAGTAGATCCAGGTGTCTTAAGTTCAAGCTCTGTTCACTAATGTCAAATTAACCATATATTGACTATATTACGAGTATGACCATAGACTTTCCTTTCTGCACAAACACCACCAGAAAAGAATTTGATGAAGCAAAAATAGTGAGTGCAAGATCCACAAGAACAGAACTATCAGACACTTAAAGGACATTGATCTTGGATAAAGAACTTTTACAAAAAATTTCCCAAACCATTCTTCAATATTACCACAAAATTAGACAAAGAGGAAGATCATCTTTGTGTCCATTAAAAGCTACAAGTCACTCCGCACATAAATAAAGTTAAACAATGATGAAATTAAAAAACTGAATTCTCAAAGAGTACTTGACAATACACCAAATCAACCCAGCGACGAATAACAAGTGATTCTGATGAAAATAACCAAAAAGGAAATCCAAAATACGTGAAAAACAGGAGTGCTCGTACTTCCTTGATAAACATTATAAGCTCATAAATTAATGAAAATCTACACTAGCAAGCTGAACTATTAATAGTGTACATAAACCTGATCATATGATATAATTTAGAACTGCTTCAAGAATATCCATCAAGTTCTGCTCCTACCACAAACGCTAGTACTTTCTGCCTGAGCCACAAAGAAGTCTATGAAAAATGGAAATTGAACCATTATCAAATTTATAAATATAGAATGTGGTATGTATGAGTATCCTAGGTGACGACGACAATAAGTACATCAAAAAACAGTCGGCACAATATAAAAGCGTAAATAAATTAACTTAGCCATACATACTACGCAGCATAAAGTGTAAACATACTTATTTGATTTGCAGAAAATATGACCAGTAAAGATAAATACATACCCGCGGCTGAAACTGTTGATAAAACCTTCTAGCCCTCTTGGTGGGTAACATACTTCACATATAGAGCTAACCAGCTAATGGACATACATGTGTTATAAGACGCTTATTGTTCTCTAAACAGTACTTCACCTGAAAGAAAGAGAAACACGCAGTTGCAAATAACGAACAAGACTAAAACAGAACACGACTAAAACATGAAATACATAAGATATACCTTAAACTCGAAGCCCAAATCGAACACGAGTAAAACCCTAATTTTGAAGCCATAAATTGAATTTGATTGAAACCCCAAATTGACGAGACCCATTTGAAGCCCTAATTTGAAATCAACCCTGAGAGACAGAAAAAAAAGACCCAAATTAATGAAAGAAAATACTAAATTAAAGGCCCAAATTGAACCAATTAAACCCAAATTGAACCATTGAAGCTGCGAAGAATGCAAGAGATGTGCATATAGAGAGAGTTTAGTGAATGTGAGAGAGAAAGAGAGGAGAGGGTATAGAGAATGTGTGTGAATATTGTGCGTGAATGTGACTGTGAGTATAGAGTGTGTGCGGAAGCAGCAGCAGTTCTGAGAGAGAGAAAAAGTTGCTTGAAGCGAGATTGTTTTTACCAAGTTAAAAGAGCGGTACAAGGAATGAATTGGTTGGGCGGTTTTTTTGCCGCTCACCAAATTCCCCAAATTTTCATCTTTTCATCTTTTAGAAGGAAAAATTAATTTAATTTTTCACTTTCAATTTATTTAAAAATTAATTTAATTTTTCATTAACTATTCAAATCCTTTTACATAGTCTGTAGTAATATATTAAAATATTTTTAATCATATAAAAATTATTTTTATTTTAGTGATATATTAAAACATATTTAGAACAAAATTTATTTTAAAAATTTTGTTGAACAATATTTAATGAATATAAAAATAAAATTATTCATCTTAAAACATTTTAATATTTTTAATGAAATATACACTTCTACTGGCATATTCATGATTTTTATAAAAATTTCTTGATTATTTTTATTCAAATAAATTAATTTTCATGTAAAAAAGGTTAAATTTTTTATTTTAATTAGTAGAAAATATAAAACTTTGTTCATTACAAAATTATGGCAACACAATTTGATACCTACGGCAACATGCAAACACTTTTTATTCTATAGCAACATAATTTTTCTACCTGAGGCAACATAAAAATGACAATGTTACCTTAGCAAAAAACATCATGGCAAAGGCAACATATTTGATGGCAACACAGGCTAAAAATGTTGTCGTAGGCCTTTTATGGTGTAGTGATGAAAGACATTTTACTCATAATCTACTTGGTTCCACATTTTTACTAAATATGTTGGCTGAGGAATAAAGGAATTATATAATTATTACTTGTTTTTATTGAATTATATATAGGGTGTGAATCTAGGGTTTGCTATCAAAAGAGAAATTCGGAACATATGACCCAGCTACTTGTTCATTGCACAAATTGAATAAGTTATCAAGCATCAACATAAACACAAGTAAGGATGGCAAAAAAAACCGATCCGATGGATACCCGATCCATTTCGACCCGATTGGATCATACCGAACCCGATTTTTTGGATTTGGATTTGGATTTGATTTTTAAACCCGAAAGAATTTGGATTTGGATTTGGATATTAGCCAAATCCAACCCGATCCAAACCCGAAATCCAAAACCCGATCCAAACCGGATCCAAACCCGAAACCCGAAAAAAACCCGATGTATATATATATTAGAATTTATATATATATATATATATATAATAATTTATTTATATAATATGTATTTATTTCTAAGGAATAAATTAATATATATATATATATATATAGGAGGAGGTTCGAAAGAGAACCCTATTTAGCAAGAGAACCAGAAGACCCTCATCATCACCATTAATTCCATTTTAATCCAATGGCTTAAATTTTAAACATGTCAATTATAAATACTTATAAATACACTCCTTTTATACTCGAAGGGTAATATTTGTAAACGAAAAATACATATGATTTCTACACAAAACGTACGTATTCTGAAGATTCGTTACCATATTTGCAAAGATTGAATGAAATTGTTATACAACTTGCCATATTTACGTTTATCTTATCTGATACCATATCTTTCATTTGATTTCATTAAACAGCGTCATCATCGTTTGATAATATTCAACGTATCACACTTATACAGTTATACATGCTTTTCTTTTCGATGGAGATTAAAATGACCTTGAATTAGGCTTAATTAGATTAGCTTAATTGATATTGTTGATTACTTCCTAGCGTTGTTTATGTAGTATCAGACTAAAAAGTTCAGTTATTTCTTATATTCATAACATCAAATTATGGGTTTTGGAATTGATCAGCGGACTCAGTTGATGTTGTGCTTCCTAATGACCGAGGCTCTGGTGAACTTTGTTATTATATTAGCAGATCTAATCGATATGTTTGGTCTTTGTCAAGTTAAGGCCCCCTGATCATTCACCCAGCAAGAGGAGGTTGGTGAACAATTAAGAATGGGTGTTCCAAGAATGTGCAACAGTTAACATTAAACAATGATGCTTAAGAAACCCTCCCTTAGCAACAAAAAAAACCCTCCCCTAGACGTGTGTTCTATAAAAATATTAGAGATTATCAAACCTGTGTTCTTATAAAGATTCATTTTAATCTAATATTTAGAGATTCCGACTAATTTTTGATTTTTTGTTTACATAATATTTATTAGAAGATTGGTACATGTATTTTAAATGTATTCTAAAGATTCGCTTAAGTGTTTTGAGTAATCAATCTGGAAAAATTAAATTCATAATTTTTTACAAAAAAAAATAAAATTGTAATAGATTCTCTTAAGTGTTTTAGTGCAATATTTTTACTGTTTTGGGGTTTTCAAATTTTCATTTTATTTTACATTTTTTACAAAAAAATTAGATTTTATTTTTCAATAATCTTTAATATTATTTTATAAACTGAGATAAAATACAAAAAATGTTCACAGAAGTGAAATAAAAGATTCGTAAGAATAAATAAATGTTAACATTATAAAAAAATGTAACAACTAATATATCAAAGTGCAACACCTAAGGTATTCTACTCATAAATTTTTGATAAAAAACGTTCGCCATAAAAATAAAAATTATTATGTGTGGATCCAAAACACTTAATGAAATCTCAGACAGAAAACTTAAAGAATTCCTAACACTTAATAAAATATTTAATTTTTTTAAATAGAAATTGGAGTATTCATTTTAATATAATATTTAGAGATTCGACAAATTTTTGATTTTTTGTTTACTTAATATTTATTAGAAGATTGGTACATGTATTCTAAAGATTCGCTTAAGTGTTTTGAGTAATCAATCCGGAAAAATTAAATTCATAATGTTTTACAAATATAAAAAAAATGTACGAGATTCTCTTAAGTGTTTTAGTGCAATATTTTTACTATTTTGGGGTTTTCAATCTTTCATTTTATTTATATTTTTTACAAAAAAATAAATTTGATTTTTCAATAATCTTTAATATTATTTAATAAACTAAGATAAAAAATAAAAAATGTTCACAGAAATAAAATAAAAGATTCGTAAGAATAAATGAATGTTAACATCATACAAAATGTAAACTAATATATCAAAGTGTAACACCTAAGGTATTCTACTCATGATGTTTTTGATAAAAAAACGTTCGCCATAAAAATAAATAAATTATATGTGTATCCAAAACACTTAATGAAATCTCAGAAAGAAAACTTAAAGAATTCCTAACACTTAATAAAATATTTAATTTTTTTGAATAGAAATTGGAGTATTCATTTTAATATAATATTTAGAGATTCGACTAATTTTTGATTTTTTGTTTACATAATATTTATTAGAAGATTGGTACATGTATTTTAAATGTATTCTAAAGATTCGCTTAAGTGTTTTGAGTAATCAATCTGGAAAAATTAAATTCATAATTTTTTACAAAAAATAAAATAAAATTGTAATAGATTCTCTTAAGTGTTTTAGTGCAATATTTTTACTGTTTTGGGGTTTTCAAATTTTCATTTTATTTTACATTTTTTACAAAAAAATTAGATTTTATTTTTCAATAATCTTTAATATTATTTTATAAACTGAGATAAAATACAAAAAATGTTCACAGAAGTGAAATAAAAGATTCGTAAGAATAAATAAATGTTAACATTATAAAAAAATGTAACAACTAATATATCAAAGTGCAACACCTAAGGTATTCTACTCATAAATTTTTGATAAAAAACGTTCGCCATAAAAATAAAAATTATTATGTGTGGATCCAAAACACTTAATGAAATCTCAGACAGAAAACTTAAAGAATTCCTAACACTTAATAAAATATTTAATTTTTTTGAATAGAAATTGGAGTATTCATTTTAATATAATATTTAGAGATTCGACAAATCTTTGATTTTTTGTTTACTTAATATTTATTAGAAGATTGGTACATGTATTCTAAAAATTCGCTTAAGTGTTTTGAGTAATCAATCCGGAAAAATTAAATTCATAATGTTTTACAAATATAAAAAAAATGTACGAGATTCTCTTAAGTGTTTTAGTGCAATATTTTTACTGTTTTGGGGTTTTCAATCTTTCATTTTATTTTATATTTTTTACAAAAAAAATAGATTTGATTTTTCAATGATCTTTAATATTATTTAATAAACTAAGATAAAAAATAAAAAATGTTCACAGAAATAAAAAAAAGATTCGTAAGAATAAATGAATGTTAACATCATACAAAATGTAAACTAATATATCAAAGTGTAACACCTAAGGTATTCTACTCATAATGTTTTTGATAAAAAACGTTCGCCATAAAAATAAATAAATTATATGTGTATCCAAAACACTTAATGAAATCTTAGAAAGAAAACTTAAAGAATTCCTAACACTTAATAAAATATTTAATTTTTTTGAATAGAAATTGGAGTATTCATTTTAATATAATATTTAGAGATTCGACTAATTTTTTATTTTTTGTTTACTTAATATTTATTAGAAGATTGGTACATGTATTTTAAATGTATTCTAAAGATTAGCTTAATGTTTTGAGTAATCAATCCGGAAAAATTAAATTCATAATTTTTTACAAATATAAAAAAAATTGTACGAGATGCTCTTAATTGTTTTAGTGTAATATTTTTACTATATCGGGGTTTTCAATCTTTCATTTTATTTTATATTTTTTACAAAAAATTTAGATTTTATTTTTCAATAATCTTTAATATTATTTTATAAACTAAGATAAAAAATAAAAAATGTTCACAGAAATAAAATAAGAGATTCGTAAGAATAAATAAATGTTAACATTATACAAAATGTAAACTAATATATCAAAGTGTAACCCCTAAGGTATTCTACTCATAATGTTTTTGATAAAAAACGTTCGCCATAAAAATAAATAAATTATATGTGGATCCAAAACACTTAATGAAATCTCAGAAAGAAAACTTAAAGAATTCCTAACACTAAGTAAAATATTTAATTTTTTTGAATAGAAATTGGAGTATTCATTTTAATATAATATTTAGAGATTCGACTAATATTTTATTTTTTGTCTACTTAATATTTATTAGAAGATTGGTACATGTATTTTAAATGTATTCTAAAGATTAGCTTAAGTGTTTTGAGTAATCAATCTGGAAAAATTAAATTCATAATTTTTTACAAATATAAAAAAAAATTGTACGAGATTCTCTTAAGTGTTTTAGTGTAATATTTTTACTATTTCGTGGTTTTCAATCTTTCATTTTATTTTATATTTTTTACAAAAAATTTAGATTTTATTTTTCAATAATCTTTAATTTTATTTTATGAACGGAGATAAAAAATAAAAAATGTTCACAGAAAGGAAATAAAAGATTCGTAAGAATAAATAAATGTTAACATTATAAAAAATGTAACACCTAAGGTATTCTACTCATAAATTTTTGATAAAAAAGTTCGCCATAAAAATAAAAAATATTATGTGTGGATCCAAAACACTTAATGAAATCTCAGACAAAAAACTTAAAGAATTCCTAACACATAATAAAATATTTAATTTTTTTGAATAGAAATTGGAGTATTCATTTTAATATAATACTAGCTTATAACCCGTGCGATGCACGGATTTTTGTTGATATGTAATAAATTTTATTTTATGTTATAATTATATTTTTATATAATCATTATTTAAAACATTTTATTTTAATTTTAATATTAATAATTTAATATAAATTTAATTAATGATATGCATGGTTTAAAACTTATATTATAAAATTTTTAAATAAATATGTCGTTGATAAAATTTGAAACTTGAAATTTTAGTAAATTAATTTAATCATATAATATATTTAATAATAAGATCTAATGATTCTGATTTTTTACTAAAAATTAAATGGTCATTATTCGTAATACGAATTTCTATTATATTTTGTTACTGATTATATGATATGGTGTGATATTTTTGGGTATATATTAATTATTGCTAGATATGAATTGATTAGAAAATATGATATGATTGAGGTTTTTAGGTGTTTATAAAAGGTAATATCTTCAACAACTAAAAGTAATTGTGAAAAAGGCAATCGACTAATTACCTTTAATTGTATTATGTTATTATTTATTTTGGGTGTTTTAATAGTATAGATATCATATATATTTTTATTTATAATGAAGGGTAAATAAGTAAATTCACGAAATACCAAAAAACATATACCAGAAAATAGGTACCAAAATTTTTAATGTTTTGGGTATTATATAATTATTAATTAATTTTAATTTAATATAATTTAATATACTCATGTTTACGGATTATACTAATGTTTCCTTATTATAAACAACGTATGCAGATTTTTAATATATTTTATTAACAATTGAAAAATATGGTGTGATATTTTTGGGTATATATTAATGATTGTAAAATTAGTTTTAAATTAAAAAGGTAACGTGTTTTAATTCGAAAGAAAATATTAATGAAGATTAGTTTTAAATTAAAAAGGTAACGTGTTTTAATTTGAAAGGAAATATTAATGATTGGAAGATACATTGATGTTTTTAGGTGTTTATAAAAGGTAATATCTTTAATTAAAAGTAAATGTGAAAAAAAGCAAGCGACTACTTACCATTAATTTTATTATGTTATTATTTATTATAGGTGTTTTAAAAGTATAAATATCATATATTTATTTTTCTTTTTAATAAAGGGTAAATAAGTAAATTCACAAAGTACCAAAAAACTGGTACCAAAAAATAGGTACCAAAACTTTTAATGTTCCGGAATTTATATAATAGTATAGATTTAGAGATTCGACTAATTTTTGATTTTTTGTTTACTTAGTATTTATTAGAAGATTGGTACATGTATTTAAATGTATTCTAGAGATTAGCGTAAGTGTTTTGAGTAATCAATTTGGAAAAATTAAATTCAATAATTTTTTACAAATATAAAAAAATATATTTTATTACGAGATTCTCATAAGTGTTTTAGTGCAATATTTTTACTTTTTTGGGATTTTCAATCTTTCATTTTATTTTATATTTTTACAAAAAAAAAATTGATTTTATTTTCAATAAAAAATGTTCACAGAAAGGAAATAAATGATTTATAAGAAAAAATAATTGTTAACAATATAAAAAATGTAACAACTAATATATCAATGTGCAACATCTAAGGTATTCTTACTCATAAAGTTTTTGATAAAAAATGTTCTCGATAAAAATAAAAAAAAATTATTTGTGGATTCAAAACACTTAGTGAAATCTTAGACTGAAAATTTAATAAATTCCTAAAAGTAAATTAATATTAACACTAATATAACTAATAACAAATTATATATCAATTGACACACATAATAATACAATTTATAAAATTTTTGAGAAAAAATTAGAGGATGAAGTAAAATAATCAATATGTTGTTATCAAACACTTAATGGAATCTTGGACTAAAAAAGATAAAAGTTAATTTTTAAAAAATACTAATAGGTAAATAAAAATCAAAGAATCTGACAAATAAATAAATATTATGATCATAAAAATTGATACTAAAGTAAATGAATATTGCCATCTATAACTTTCTTTGTAAAATACAACGAGAATAAATAAAAAATTTAATATATTTTTACAAAACATTCAATGAAATCTTAGACGGAAAACTTAAAATTTGATTTTAAAGAATAAAATATTCATAAAAATTATATATGTATGAAAATTTAATTGCAATAAATTTAAAAACACTTAATAGAATCTTTATGAAAGTTTACTATTTTAAAATATTGCATGATTATTTTAAAGTATAGTCATGACTCATGTACTTTAAATCTTAATGATTTTTTTAAATGTTCTACTATTTGAGTACTCTATTAAATTTTAATATAATTAATTTGATTAAATTGATCTAGTATGTGGTCTACTAAATAGTTACCAAAATATTGATGTAATTAATTTGATATAAAATGTGTTCTAGTAAATACTTATCAAAACACTTAGTGGAATCTTCAATAATAATTTAATAACACTTAACACCTAAACCAATTATTAACAAGGTTTATATAATACAAAGTAATTAATAACATGGTGTACTTCATTTTTTATGAATTAATCAACCAATAATTTGGACTACTTTTTCCAAATCCAGCAATAATATTTTCAATTTTCTTGAGATTCTTTAATAAGTTCCTAAACTATAATTAATATATGTTTTTATTTTTATTTACATATTAAGATATCAAGATTTGTTTTAAAATAAATTCATAGATCTTTTACATGTTTTACCAAACTGTATTACATTTTTGTTTTACGTAAACATATTGCTCACTAATTTGGAATCTTGATTCTTATTGGGTAATATTTTTAACATTATTTTAGATTCTTTAAGGTGTTTATGATATAACTTGGCCATATTGCAATTTATTTTTCAAAATGTCATTACCAATAATAATTTGGTAAGCACATTTTTAAAATTATGTTGAAGTAAGATGTTACTCTTAAACTATTCCTTAATGAGTTTGTCGAATGTTTATTATTATAATAAATTTTGAATATAACATTGAATTATTGAATTTATGTAAAGTGTCTTTAGATCCTTTATGAATTTTATCTATATAGTTTTTTAAGATTCTTTAAAGTGTTTCGAGTTGATATTATCTTTTCTTTGAATTTTATCTATTTATTCTTTTTAAGATTCTTTAAGTGCTTCGAGGTAGTGCCAAAATATATTTTATAATTACAATTTTAATTGTTAAAAATCCTTAATCTATTGGGTGAGATAAATATTAACAAATTTTGCTTGTTCTTTGTTTTTAGAATTTATTGAAAATATATTTTAAAACTTACAAACTTTCATAATACAACATGATCATTTGCTACTCAGTATAGCACCGTAACCTCATAAGGAATCCAGGAGCAAGTATTTATTTAAATCTTTTTTTTTTACTAAGTTAATATATATTGAAACCCACAAAAAAAATTACAATTTCTGGGGCATACCCGCGGCGAGCAAAACTAAGAACAGAGACTCAGTCAAGCATACTATCCTACAAAACTAGAATTTAGAATTTACAAAGTTAATATAATGCCAATATTAGGTTCATGTCTCTTGCAGCAGCATTTCAAAATGGAGTGCACCCGCTCACGCACCATCTTCTTAATAGCAGCTCTAACAGAAGCAGGGCAATTTCTTTGGCCAGAATTATGTATACGATTATTTCTTTCCTTCCAAAATGAATACACAGTAACTGCCAGGTATAGGTATGAAAGAAGCAGCACATAGCTTTCCCAGTTGCAAGTAAGAGATAGCCCAGAATTTTGAAGCACAGCCCTGGTAAAAACACATGAGCCAAACATGTGTGAATTCGTTTTAATAGCATTATCACAGAGCACACAACATCTTGTGCCAGAGGAGTAACAATATACACAACAGGAGAGGAAGCTTTGCAATGAACTGATCTTCCACTTTATACACAGAGAGATGACAATCAACTTAATAAAATGTAAGAAACAATGGCCGAGAATCAATAGATAACATCAAAATATGGGCAAACACGGCACTTCAGGGATTGATCTTGTTCATGTAACTGCAGCATGAAGAACACTACATGGTTGGCTACAATGGGAGGCTGAACAAGCGCCAAGAGAAAATCTTGTGAATTCTGCAACAAGAATCCAGAGAGCAAATATCTGTTCCAAAATGTCATAACGCAATTGAAGTTCCAAAAACACATAATAGAATCTTAAACATATTGTAAAATTTTATAAATTAATAAATTGAAAAATCTGGAAAAAATTCTACAACACATCATAGAAAACATGTTAGAAAACTTTTCAGAACTCACAATTTATTCACATCTTCTTCACCAATCATAAGAATCTGCCCATTAACGTGAATTAAAGAAGAAACTGCTTCATAACACTTAAGAATCTGCAATTAACACGAACTTTCTCCATCTAAATTACTACTTTCTTGCACTATCTAAAACTTTAAATACAAAACTGAACATCCATACTAGCATCTACAAAATATCAACAAAGTTTAGTGAGGCTACTTCACCTTCAAAATATGACACCCCAATAAATCAATTAATACATTAGAGAATATCTTAGCAAAATCACCACCGTACTGGAACACGTTGGAGAACACCTTAGGATATTGCATGATCACCCGTGGAACACATTGGAGAACACAACCCAGAACACCTTAATGAATCTTTACAATTTAGGGAATCGGCTAATCTAAATAACAACATACCCTACACCAAAAGAACACCTTAATGAGTCTTACCTAAACTGCAATTTAACACAAAATTTCATTAAGGACTGATGAAGAATCTAGCTGATAAGATTTTAAAACAAACAAACATATATTGAATGGATATTCACTTGTACTGGAGAACAAGATTCGAGCAAAGCCATTCCATTAATCTAATTTTTCTGATCATCTGTCAAAGAAGAAATCGCATCTGTCAAAAGCTCTGGTTGAAATCCTGCCATCTGATATTTTCCTCCAAATCTTATTTTTTCAGATATCCTTGATACCTTGATGAATCCATATAACTTTTCATAAAAGAAAAAATATTCTTGTTAGGAATTTTATGAATGGATCTGTTGTAAGCTCAGTACAAAGTAAGAAACCAGTACCTTGAAGCCTCAGCCTTTCTCACCATTTTCATCTAGGTCAAAAAAAAAGTGTGTTCTGAATCGCATTTTTATATATTGCATATTCATATATATCACGGCGATGGAATTTTATTCAGTAAGATATTTGTTTCCAAAACTACAAAAATTCTATTCAACAATCAAATCCCCCGGTTGTCATCGTTTCCTTATATGAAAATATTGTAAGCGTATAATACATGTAACTGAATTCTAATCAGCCTACAACTTTCAAGATAATTACACAAATGCCATTACTCACAGTATTATAAAATATATTTAAAATTCAATTTTTGGATGGCTAGGATTTAGTCTCTTGGTTCTCTTGATAAGGAGGTTCTCCCTAGAACCTTACCCCCGATGGATTTGGTTTTGATTTTGATTTTTCAAATCCGATTGGATTTGAATCGAGTTTGAATTTGGATTACAAATTCGGGTTTGGATTTAGATATTACAAATATCCAACCCGATCCAACCCGTTGACATCCCTAACACAAGTCTAGTCTATAATACTCTATATACACAAATGCATCGGGGGGATCTATAAAAAAAAAGTACAGTAGAGACAAAACTCGACAATTGAATTTGGATCAAATGTAAACACACGAGTTCTATATATACAGGTTTGTTTAGAGTACAATACTAACCGACCGAAGACCGTACGGAAGATTTCAGTATCCACCATCTTATCTTATCCACTTTAAGAGACACAAAGAGACAAGGGTGAAAACTAGACTAAGGTATATATGGCCTATCGAGCCTTGGGTTATCGACCAAGCCCAACCCAGTCGACAACACTCACTGACTTGTTTACTACAAAAATGGGTTTTTAAGGGCACCCAAACCAGTCGATTTCATCGTCTTGTTAACATAAAGAAAATGGGTTCAGACAAAACCCTTGAGGTATTTGGTAAATTGGGACGTGAAACTGGTGTTAAAGAATTTAATGCGTTAATGAGACTTTGCATAGACAAGTCCAGGAAAACTGAAGACGATGAAGTTATACTAGGACAGATTTACAAGGCTTACAAAGTTTTGGAGATAATGAAAGAACAGGGTTTTCCTGTTAAGGAAGTAACTTACGGTCCACTCCTCGTGTATTTAATGGAAGAAATCCTTAATAATCAGGGAATGTGCATTTTCTTCCCCACCCCAAACAGCTTTTAGGAGAGCCAAGAAAGTATTATATTAAGATTTACACATTTAAAATAAAGTTTCATTGCAACCAAATCGTACGCATGCCAACATGATATATGAGTTCACTCGAAATTTCTAACTATTTGTTTAGATGTGAAAAATAAAAATTATCTGGTGAATGAGCTAAATTTTTTATACACGTGGCTTAAATTTATCTATGTTAAGAAAGTTCTCTTCTCAGAAAAAATATAAAAAACTAAATGCAGCATTCCTTGTGTGTGAGCATTCCTTGTTCACACAGACACACACAAATCTACATTAAAATTCTATATGATCAAATTAGAGCAATGCTGGGTACCCCAAAAATATTTCAAAAACTTTTTCCAAATGACGTGGCATTGATAAGTGGCTTGTTTTAATTCGTGGACGCATATTTATGCACGCGAGTTCCCATATTATTTTAAGAAAGTTACCAATTATGCAAGGATTTGTGAACAATTTTGAGACATATTTTGGGGACTGTAGCATTTCTCATCAAATTATTATGATCAACTTTAATCCCGTGCAACACATGGCAATTGGCAAGATGATACAAGCAAAATCGTACAAATCTAGCTAGAGCTCGTTAGTTATAAAAGTGATTTGTAAAAGTGTTGAAAAATTATAAAAGTGTTATCTAAAGTGATTTGTAACATTTCTGGCAATGGAAAAATTAAAGAGCAACTTCAAATGTCACACTTATCTATTATATATTAATGTTAAGAATTTCAAATTTGTCGCATCACCTATATTTGCCAATAAGATTTTTGGTTCCAACAAAAATGATTAACTTTTGGAAAATAGATCAAGGAAACTCTAATCATAAACCTATTTTCCACGTTCTATATTAGTTATACTATTTCTGGTTCAAGTAGGCTTTCTTCCATATTTTGTGTATGGGTGTGTGTGTGTATTACGTATGTTGCAGGACCGTTCAACCAGAAATGGGATGGAGCAATAAATAATACTAAGTAGCACAAGTTCACACCAGAAACACAAGGTATCTAAAAGATACTCAAGTAATCCCCATATTAAGTCTGATTATCTTCAAACTAAGCTGTGCCATTTTCTTGGAGCTTATCTTGGAGCTGCAGCGGATCTATAGCTAGCTTCTTACCAGCACCCGTGCCCATTCCTGCTATAGCAAGCTTCTTATCAGCACCCGTGATAGCTAGCTTATCAGCACCCGTGCCCATTCCTTGGACCTGCACCTCAGCTGTTGCAAGCTTCTTATCAGCAGCAGACTTTTCAACACGTTCGTAGTACAATATGGTAACAATTCTACAAACTTTCAGATTCTTATCAGCAGCAGACTTTGCAGCAGCATCTTTGTAGTACACATCATATACAACAAGCTGTAACACTCCCCAAAAAAATCCAGAAACTTGCGGAACCTACAAGAGATCAAATTAATTACTATGCACCTTAAAACAAGATATATCACATGAGAAAGCTACATCAGTTTGTGAACTACATTCTGTTTTGATGAGAATAATATATTTATACATATATTACCACAAATAAAGAGTCAAGGTCAAATTTGAGCAAGCCATAGATGCTCCAGCAAAGTGCATAAAGGGTCTTGCCCCACACAATACGAATTTCCACGCTCTCAACACTCTTCGTCCTGATCATTTCGGTCTGTCACACATACACACATAAATATCATGAGCGATTTACATAACAGATCAGCATTGCTACGCTTTCTACGCACATATTTGGTAATCTAGTTTAGGTAGCACGGACACGGCAAAACAGCAGCCGTACGCGTGTCGGACACGCCGACACGCCGACACGGCACCGACACGCGGGGATACGTATCCGACACGCCATGTGGCGTGTCGACATGCAAACGCAGTCGACACGCGGAGGACACGCGGGGAACACGTGGGGGACTCGCATGACACAAGCCCAGCCCACTTTAAAAAAGCCCAGTTCCAGTTTTTTTATTAAAAGAAGCCCAATTCAGTTAATATTAAACCTAAATACCCACTTTATATCCACTTTCTCTGATACACGCACACGGACGCATCTATATACACCTATAGATACACCATCGCCGCCTATATTCATCCACTTCTTCTTCTTTCTCTGATATATTTATACATCTACTTCTGCTTTCATATATATATATATATATATATATATATATATATATATATATATACACATATACACATCTGTGATTACATATGGTCATGTACAAATGAAGATGTTCAGTTTTTGACATATAGTCATGTACAAATTATATATTTTTTATTAGTTTTTTTTTTTGCCGTGTCCCGTATCCAGGACACTTCGATAATTGGCGAATCCCCGTGTCCCGTGTCGCCGCACCCGAGTCGGTGCTACCTAGGGCTACCCTTATTTATTTTTTACAGAAAGCAGGACATACGTAGTATGAAACCTCAGCCAGACCAACCATTTCAGCGGAGAGGACGAAAGAAAGCTCAACCAATAGCCTTCTTGTCTCAACCGTAGGTGCTAATCTAATTATCAGTGATCCAATGATGAGGCAGGTCACCAGCTCAATCAGAAATCCACCTCCAACGTACATCTGTAGTACGTACATGTGTGTATATGGATCACTACATATATATATATATATATATATTTCACCCAACATGAAAGTAATAAAAGTAGTGATTAAGGTATGAACAAGGTACGTACCCTTTGTTTATTATTATTGGCATAGAGAAGGATAATGATGAGATAAGGAAGCTGTATAGCAAGGCCAATGCCATAGGCCGTTAGCACAAGGATGTTTCCAGGAGAAATAAACAGCATACCATAGAACACCCAGATGAGACAGTTCATCATCGCAGCAAGATGATATTGAGGTTTGACGTTGAGCCCCTTCACCGACTTATTCTTTAATATTCTGCAGAATGTTGGCCTACCCAAGTAAACACAAAACTGAATTAGAAAAATCACAAACAAACGTATGTGCCCGCGAACACACTGAGAGAGAGAGAGAGAGAGAGAGAGAGAGAGTGATTACACTGACAAAACAAACAGGCCAAAGGAGATGACATTCCCTGTCCAAAAAGAATGAAAGAAAAAGAGAGCACATTAAATAAAATATTAAACAAGCAGCATATATATGTTAAACTGCTCGCATACAATGTAATTGTATAAGTTCTAATCAACATTCTTATTCTCTACAAATACAAACTACAGATAACTGATAGTACTAAGAACAAAAGTAGTATAAATTATTTATAAACATAGTACTTATGACTTAAATTTACTCCTAAATTTGTTTCAAAAGAAGTCCATACTTGTCGGAACACAAGAAACCTAATTATCAATACATATTAACAAACAGGTGCGATCCTCAATCAAAGGGGAAAAAAAGGAAAAGAAAATTAACATCAAACAGTATCTTAAAGATCCTAATTGCATAATGTAACTACTTTTTTCAGGTTGGTAGTGACCCAATTACCATTTTTTTCTGATTAGGTGAAGGGTATGAATATAAACAACAATTAAACAATAAAATTGAACAAGTACGTACACATACACACATACACTAGAACAAATAAATATGATTAAATGTTAAAACCATAAGAAAACATTAAATATCAGAGATCGCAGATGGTTATGAATACTAAGCTCATTCATTATTAATGAAAGACATTTTACTCATATATAATCTACTTGGTTCCACATTAGGAATTATATAATTATTACTTGTTTTACTGAATTGTATATAGGGTGTGAATCTAGCTAGGGTTTGCTATCAAGAGAGAAATTAGGAACATATGACCCAGCTACTTGTTCATTGCACAAATTGAATGAATTAATTATCAAGCATCAACATAAACACAAGTCTAAGTCTAGTCTATATACACAAACGCATCTAGGGGATTAGAAAAAAAAATAAGGACAGTAGAGACAAAACTCTACAATTGAATTTGTATCAAATTGTAAACACACGAGTTCATATCAGCAGTATATATACAGGTACAATACTAACCGATTATACCGAAGACCGTACGGATGATTTCAGTATTCTCCATCTTATCTTATCCACTTAAAGAGACGCAAAGAGATTAGGGTCACAACTCACAAGACTAAGGTGAGAATTTTGCGTACAATACAAACCTTATATGGCCTATCGGGCCTTGGGTTAACGACCAAGCCCAACCCAGTCACACGCGATCAGATAAATTTTTTAGTTTTAAGTATTAAAAATTTAAGTTTTATTATTAAAAAAAAATATTTCTAACTATTTCACGAGTTTTCAAATAATTTCATATTTTATCGTTTGGAAGAATACTCATTATATATCTAAAATTTTATTAATTTACAAAAAAATCATCAATAAATATTAAAACTAACAATTACAATATGAATATGACTTTTACGGTCAATTATAAATACTAGCTTATAGCCCGTGTGATGTACGGTTCTTTTTTGAAAATACCAGCTTATTTTCATCTTTTTCATTAATATTAATTCGATTTTATAACTTCGTTTTACTATTATATATTGAAATAATAAAGATGGTTAGATCTTAAAATAGATAAATGAAAATTATGAAATCTAATATTTAAAATTGTACTAGCTTAAAACCCGTGTGATTCACGGTTTTTTTTAATAAAATATGAAATTTTTTTCAATATTTGAATTAATTTTTTTAAAACATGATTTTTGGAGGCTTAAATTTTTAAATGAGATTATTTGATGATAATTATATAAATGTTATTTGTGATAATTCTAGAAAATGAGGGATTTTACTTAGAAATTTAGAAAAGACGATGGATTTTAGTTGAAAAAGGTAATCGGTTTATTATTGGTAATTATAATTTTTTTTTAATTTTATTAGATAGAATGCCCATGATATAATTGGAAAAATAGAGGATTTAGTTAGAGAAAATTAAAAAGGTAACATGTTTTAGGTGAAAAGGGTAATTGATTAGTTATAGTAATTATAATTAATTATGTTATTTTACTAAATAAATTGCTCGTAATGTTTTTAGAAAAAGGGATATTGTTGTTGCCCGTGATATTTCTAGGAAAAGAGAGATTTTAATTAGAAAATATAGAAAAAATGATATGTTTAAGCTGAAAAAGTTAATCGATTAATTATTAGTATTATCATATTACTATTTTATTTTATTGAATAGAACTGCCCTTAATATAATTGAAAAACGAGATATTTTAGTTAGAGAAAATAGAAAAGATAACGTGAAAATTAAAAAGATGACATGCTTTAGGTGAAAAATGTAATAGATTAGTTTAACTAATTATAATTTAATTATGTTCTTTTACTAATTAAAATTGCTCCTAGTATTTTTTTAGAAAATGAGAAATTAATGTTGTCCGTGATATTTCTAGAAAAAAGGGAATTTAATTAGAAAAAATAGAAAGATGATATGTTTTAGCTGAAAAGATATCGGTTAATTATTAGTATTGCAATGCACGGGTGTCTTGTATTATGGTATAAATTTTATTTAATATTATAATTATGTTTTTATATGATCATTATTTTTTAATATTTTTTATTTTTTAATTTTATATAATTTAATATACTCATGTTTACGGATTATAATAATGTTTCCTTATTATAAACAACGTATATGATTTTTAATATATTTTATTAATAATTGAAAATGTTGGTGTAATTTTTTTGGGTATATATTAGTGATTGTAAGATTTGTTGTAATTTAAAATGGTAACGTGTTTTAATTAGAAAGGAATTTTAATGATTGAAAGATCTTTTTAGGTATTTATAAAAGGTAATATCTTCAGCTGAAAGTTAATATGAAAAAGACAATCGACTAATTACCATTAGTTATATTATATTGTTATTTATTTTAGGTATTATATTTTACTTGAAAATTATGGTGTGATATTTTCCGGTATATATTAATGATTGAAATATTTATTTTAAATTAAAATGGTAACGTGTTTTAGTTCGAAATGAAATATTAATGATCGAAAGATATGATATGATTGATGTTTTTAGGTCTTTATAAGAGGTAATATCTTCAAATAAAAGTAAATATGAAAAAAACAATCGACAGATTACCATTAATTTTATTATATTAATGTGAAAAAGGCAATTGACTAATTGACATTAATTTTATTATGTTAATCGATTAATTATCATTAATTATATTATGTTATTATTTATTTTAGGTGTTATATTTTTTTTTGAAAATTATGGTGTGATATTTTCGGGTATATATTAATAATTGTAAGATTTATTTTAAATTAAAAGGTTAACGTGTTTTATCATTAATTATATTATGTTATTATTTATTTTAGGTGTTATATTTTTCTTCAAAATTATGGTGTGATATTTTCGGGTATATATTAATGATTATAAGATTTGTTTTAAATTAAAAAGGTAAAGTGTTTTAGTTTGAAAGGAAATATTAATGATGGAAAGATATGATACTATTTATGTTTTTAGGTGTTTATAAAAGGTAATATCTTCAACAAAAAGTAAATGTGAAAAAGTATTCGACTAATTACCATTAATTATATTATGTTATTATTACTAATTACCATTAATTATATTATGTTATTATTTATATTAGATGTATTTATTTTTCTTTACAATGAAGGGTAAATAAGTAAATTCACGAAGTACCAAAAAATAGGTACCAAAACTTTTAATGTTTCGGCTTTTATATAATAGTACTAGCTTATAGCCCGTGCAAAGCACGGGTTACTTTTAATTTTTTTTAAAATTATATGATTAAACAAAATAGAGTTTTATAATTTATTATGGAATTAATTTGACTTTTTAAAATTATTTAATAAATCTCATGTATTGTTTAGAACTAATAATATAAAATTTTAATGTAAATTTGTTGTTGACGGGATTCGAACTGGGATTTAAATATAGAATATTTCTTATTATTATTAGATGTAATGGTTATCATCTATCTAATAAATATCTAACGGTCACTATTGTTTTAAATGGTTGAGCCAAACAACCAAATTATATCCCTGTTTGCTTATTACATATTAGTATAGATGTATATAGATTTTTATTATATTTTATTAATGATTTTGAGATGCGGTGTGATATTTTTCGGTTTATATTAGTGATTGCACGATTAGTTTAAATTTAAAGGTAACATGTTTTAGTTAGAAAACAAATATTAACGTTTGTAACTTTGTAAGATACGGTATAATTTTAGGTGTTTATAAAATGTAATTTCTTCAATTAAAAGTAAATATTTAAAAAGCAATCGGCTAATAACTATTAATTATATTATTATAAATAATAATTAAGTAAAATAACATGTTTTATTAGTTAAGGGTAAATAAGTAAAATCAACAGGTACCTTTCTTTTGATATGTTATAAATTTTATTTAATAATATAATTAGGTTTTATATAATAATTATTTTCAATAATTTTTTTTACTTTTAATATAATTTAATATACTCATGTTCAAGGATTATCCTCATGTTATCTTATTATTAACAATGTATATAGATTTTTATTATATTTTATTAATGATTGTAAGATGCGGTGTGATATTTTTGGGTTTATATTAGTGATTGAAAGATTAGTTTTAAATTTAAAGGTAACATGTTTTAGTTAAAAAATAAATTTTAACGTTTATAAGATATGGTACAATTTTAGGTGTTTATAAAAGGTAATTTCTTCAATTAAAAGTAAATGTTAAAAAATCAATTGGCTAATAACTATTTATTATATTATTATAAATAATAATTAAGTAAGGATAATTAAGTAAAATAACATGTACCTTAATCAACATGTACATGTACCTTAATTAAGTAAGGATAGTTAAGGGTAAATAAGTAAAATCAACATGTACCTTAATCCACGGCCAAAGGATAGCAGCAAAGGACAAAGGATAACAGCGAATTGGAGAGTAGAATTGGAGCGAATTGGAGAGTAGAATTGGAGGCGGTCTTCAAACGCTTGGAAGAGGAGAGAGGTTCTGAAAGATGCTCATGATGTCCGAACGTGGTGGTCTGAATGTAACGGGGGCAAGGAGGGTTTGTGCATTTAGTAATAAAAATTAAAAATTGTAATTGATAATATTAATATTAATTAATAAGATTAATATAATTGGGTGATATTAATTGGGTGCAAGGGTAATTAGGTAAATTCAATAGGTACCAACCAACCAAACTTTTAATGTTTCGGCTTTAATATAATATAATAGATAGATTTTGTTGTTAGGAGGACTTATTCAAATATTAAAACGAATATTTTGAAATTTTAAACCAAAATTAAATGATTTTATAAATCTAATAAATATCTCAACATAATTATTCGTCACTTTTTTCTCTCTTTAGTTTCAGGTCTATGCAACGCAGAAATTTTTTAAAAAAAAACTTTAAAGAATAAATATATATACAATTCTTAATGTTCATCTATTTTATCTATAGTTAGATTCGAGTGGACATATTTGAATTTTTATAATCAGAAGATTTATATATCTTGCTTCTTAAAATTATGAGAAGATTGGTTTAGGGCATGTCAAGGGGACATATGATTTTACTAAACAAAGTATATTCTTTTAAAACATAAAATTTGGAAAAGTAAATAACCAACACAAAGCATCTGTTATTCAAAATTTTGTCAATAACTAATAATTAATAATAATTAATAACCAACACACATTTGTTTGTTAACTGATAATTAAATAACATTTTGTAGTACTCTCTTATCATTGCTCTTACTCTTATTATATAAGTAGGTTATAGCACGTGTGATGCATGGTTTTTTTTTAAAATTATTTATTTATTTAATTATTTTTTGTAACACTCAATGCATACATTAAGCTTATAACCCGTGCGATGCACAATTTTTTAATTTTTTTTAATAATTTATTTTGTGTGGGTTCTATTTTGAGAATTAATATTTTAATGTATGCGTCATTGAATTTATTTCACTACAGGTGAGATTTAATTTTTAAATAGTTTACAACACAATTTTAAATTTCATAAGTAATATTTTTCAAAGTTAAATCCTTAAATAATTATATTTTTTTACCATTGCAACGTTAAACCAATACAAGTAATCAATTTTTTTTATTTTTAAATTATTTACATTAATATATTATATCTTTAAAAAGTGTTAAAATATTTGTATCTTGATATTGAAATTTATGTATAAAATTTATCTTGATATTAAAAATGTGTTTTTCATTTGTAGATATCAATCTGGTGGACAAATTCATAACTCAATATTTAATTTTTTTTAATGATATTTTTTTTAGATTTTAACACCTAAAAGCAATAAAAAGTAAATAAATTTATACAATTTTTTTTAATGATATTCTTTTTAGATTATAATTTCCTCTTTAATATGATATAATTTTGATAATCTATTTTTAAAAATATTATACAACCTTTTTTAATGATATCCTTTTTGGATTATAATTTCCTTTTTAATATGATATAATCTTGATCGTCTATTTTTTAAAATATTATATTCGACGGTTGAGATTATTTTGGTAGTATAGTGATATCCTTTTTAGATTATAATTTTCTTTTTAATATGATATAATCTTGATCGTTTATTTTTAAAAATATATTCGATTTAACGGTTGAGATTATTTTGGTAGTATAGTGATATCCTTTTTGGATTATAATTTCCTTTTTAATATTATATAATCTTGATCGTCTATTTTTAAAAATATTAGATTCGACGGTTGAGATTATTTTGGTAGTACAGTGACCAAACCAAAGTTATGGATAAGATCCCTCTTACGCTTATTAGATATAAGGTATAATTTATAATTACGTAAATTATATTATTGAACAAAATTTTCTTAATATTTTTATTTATTAAAAGTTATTTTTATTGAATTTGATTTTTATTAGATGAATTTTAATCTTTTATTGAAGGAAATAAACAAAAATTAAAGGAAATCAAGAACTCTTAAATTTGAAAGATTTAGAGAAAAAAAATATTTAAACTTCAGTAAAAAAATATAAAAAAAACTATTATTTATTAGAATTCACACGGTCAATTTACTATTTTTTCTATATCTTGGGTTTTGAAAATTAGATTTAGATGATTTTACAGGTCACAAAAATCACAAAAAATTATTTATTAATTTAACGATGGTTTAACAATTATCATCCAATGAAAAACTACTCGAAAATTAAAGATAAAAGAATATCACAATTTTTTATATTGAGAACCCTATTTAATTTAATCTAACGGATCACATCTATCTATATACTCTTTTGTTCAACAACTAGTACTACTGGATAAGATCCCCTTGCGCTTATTATGGGCATGTTTGTTTACAATTATTTCAAGGAGCTTATGGCTTACAAGCCCATAAGTGTTTATAGGGTGTTTGCCAAAATAAGTTTTAGCTCAACTTATAACTTATAAACTCATAAGTTCAATGTTAAGAATTTTTAACTTTCAACTTATAACTTATAACTTAATCTCGATATACGCAATATATAATATCCTTCAAATCTTCAAAACCATATATCTAGAGATCCATTCATTAGAAAATTAATATGTATATATCAAATTTCTCTATTTATCGAGATCTATCCATTAATATCCATTGTTATATATAAAAAAACAAATACTTTGAAAATTATAAAAAAAAAATAACTTATAAGTTCTGATTTACCCAAACAGTCTACTGATTATAAGTTCTGATTTACCAAACACTCTACTGACTAATTATATATAAATAGCTTATAACCTGTATAATTCGTGATTCATTTTTTTAATATTTAAAATTATATAAATTATATTATCGAACAAAATTTTCCTAATATTTATATTTATTTATATTTATTTATTTTAAATTTGATTTTTATCAGATAAATTTCAATCTTTTATTGAAGGAAAAAAGGACTCTTACATTTGAAAGATTTAGAGAAAATATAACCAAATTTGAGTATAAATATATCAAATATTATTATTAGATTTCATGCGATCAATTTACTATTTTTGCTCTATCTTGAATTCTAAAAATTAGATTTTGACGATTTAATAGGCCACGCAAAACCCAAGAAATTATTTTTGATTTAGTGATGGTTTAACAATTATTATTCAACTGAAACTACTTGAAAATTGAATTAGAAAAGAAAGTTACAAACTTTTACATTGAGAATTCTTTCAATTTAGAAAAACTACTTATATTTGGTTTTGATTATTAAAATTTATTTTTTAATATTTGAATATATTCCTACAATAAATCAAATAAACTTATTTTCTGATATTAGATCTAATTCTATACAATTCAGAATACCTACTTATATTTTATTTAGATTATTAAATTTACCTTTTTGGAATTTCCCGTATACGGCTCAAGTGGCGAAGTTTTGAATATAATTCTACTATGAATCAAACAAGCTTTTTAATATATGATCTAACTGCCATACTTTTTAATCTTATTTGTAGCAATACCATTCGGCAATCGGAAGGGGTAGTGCTCCGAAGTTCAGAGTGTTGGAAAAAATTGGAAGTGTATGTAGTTTCTCACAATTATCGCTAGTGGCCTAAATTTGTTAAATTCGGTTCTTTTTATCTAGCTACCAAGTAAAACCTGAATTTCTTACATACAAAGGTTAACACAAAATAATTAAAAACGCTATCGAGTATTATTAATATAAATAGAATTCTACATGTATTAATTTTTTTATTGTTTTTTAAAGAAACAAATATGAAATATGAATTTGTTATTGATGAGTATCGAACCCTTGACCTATGGTAGTAATATCTTATTATCCCTCTTACTCTTATTATCAGGGTTGTCACGTCGACGACTAGTTGGCGACTAGTCGAGTAGTCGACAAATGAGAAAACGTCGAGCCCCGACTGATGTTTCAGTCGTCCATGGATATTTACCCGGGATCCGACCCGATACCCGGCTCATACCAGACCCAAATGTTAAAATTAGGTTTTAGTTGTAAAAACTTACGAGTTTTCAGATCCAATAACAAACACTACTTGAGGCGGCGATTAAAAGCATCGATCTGATGATTTTGATGACGACCCAGTCATTACTCCGGCGACGACACAACACTACTCCGGTGAAGCTCCTTCTTCCGGTAAGCTCTTCGTCCTTCTCCTTCCTCTTCCGTTCTTCTTCTTCTTCCTTTCTTTTTTTTCTTTTTTTTCTTCCTTTATTTCTGTTCGACGATGTTGTGTCTATATGTTATATATACGTGTGTGTGTATATATCTATGATATTTACGCATTTTTCTCACTTTTTTTTCAAAAATTTAGTTTTAATTTGTCTTTTTACTAATCATTTTCAAAAATTGAGTTTTTTTTTGTTTTTCAGTAATCATTTTTTGTAAAAACGATTTACTTTGAATTTTTATTATTATTCAGTTTTTTTTGTTTTTCACAGTTAATTATATATTTTCTGATTTTTTTCCTTCTTTTTTAAGAAATATTCTTCTTCATTTTTTTAAGAAACATACTACTACTCCTTCTTTAAATTAAGCAAACTTTTTTTTTTGATTTGATAATCAGTAATCAGATTACAGAGTCTACAGACCATTCTTTACAAATTACAATCAAATTGCTCTGCTCTGCTGCTCCTGCTTCTCACTGCTGCTTCTTCACTCACTGCATAAAACATTTTGTGCACTTCTTATACCTGCTCTTTTTCTTCACTTCTTTTCACTAATGTTTTTCACTACTCTTTTGCTGTCATTCCATTCTTATACCTGTGAACTACAATCAACAACTCTAACAACTTCAATAAAGCATTTTGTGCAGAAATTTAATTGATGGAGGAAGAAACAGAAAATAGTCGGAGAGAGTTGGCTAAAGATCCTAAAAGGAAAGCTAGATCGAATGATCCGGGATGGAAGTATGCATATTATCCTTGTCCGGAAACCAATAAAGATATTATGAAATGTGTTCTTTGTGGGAATTCGAATCATGGGGGGATTAAACGGTATAAACAACACTTGATAGGTGGCTTTCCGGATGTACTTAAATGTCCCAAAAACAACCAAAGAGCTTGCCAAAGAAATACGTGATTATGTAGAAAGTAAGAAGAAAAGAAGTAAGAAGAATGTGCCACAACAATTAGAAGAGAACAGTGATGATGATGTTGAAGAAATACCCTCCACAGCAGCCTCCAATACAGTCCAGAGTTCAAAATCTGCTACCACAAAATCTGCATCCTCCCAGCCATTCAGTTTTAAAATTCCAGCAGTAACTACTAAATCTGCTGCTTCAATGAAGTTAATGAGGACCCCAGAACAAGTGGTTGAAGAAAGGCACACTAAGGGAGCATCTCAAAGCACTTTGGAAAATCGTTTGAGAACTCCGGAAGAGAAGGAAAAAGTTCATATGCATATTGCAAATTTTTTCTATGAAAATGGTATTCCTTTCAATGCTGCACACTCTAGGAGTTATGAGGTGATGGTTGAGTCCATTGGCCAATATGGACCGGGTTTAAATCCTCGTTCGTATCATGAATTGAGGGTGCCACTACTTAAAAAAGCAAAAGAGGAGACTGAAAAGTTGAAGGAGAAGCATGAAAAGGCTTGAAAGAGGTATGGATGCAGTACTTTTATCTCTGATGGGTGGATGGATAGACGAGGAAGGAGTCTCATAAACTTCCTTGCTAATAGTCCTGAAGGTACCTTCTTTTTGGGTTCGGTCAATGCTTCAAGCGAATCACATGATGCTCAAATGTTGGCCAACTTGCTTGAAAGTAAGATAAAGGAAATTGGTGAGAAAAATGTTGTGCAAGTTGTGACTGATAATGGGGCAAATTACAAGCTAGCTGGTCAGATTTTCGAGATTAGGATGCCTATTTTGTTTTGGACTCCTTGTGCTTGTCATTGTGTTGATTTGATGCTAGAGGACATTGGAAAAATTTCAACTTTTAAGAAGGCAATCAACCAAGCAAGAAGATGCACTACTTTTGTCTATAGGAACGGGCGTGTTCTTGATGCTATGAGGGAGAAAACTAATGGGAAGGACATAGTCAAGACTGGAGCTACGAGTTTTGCCACTTCTTTTCTTATATTGGATAGTTTACAAAAGCTACAAGAACCATTGCGTTACTTGTTTTGTGGGAAGCAAAGTTTGTGATACTGTTCTGTCTTCGGTCTTTTGGAATAATGTAAATGATTGTGTAGATGCAACACTGCCACTTCTTCAAGTGTTGCGCATTGCTGATGGTGATCAAAGGCCTGCTTTGGCAGAGATTGCAGCTGCTATTGATTATGCAAAAGGTGAAGTCAAGAAGAAATTTGGAGGTAGAAAAGTTGCAATTCGGAACAAACTATTGAAGATCATTGAGGATCGTTGGAATGGTCAAATGGGAAAACCATTACATGGGGCTGCTTTTTTTCTTAATCCCGGGAAATACTTTGATCTTCTTGAGAAGGATCCCGCCTATGCCTCCCGAATAAGAGAAGACTTCAATGATGTGCTTGAGAAGATGGTCAAGGATAGGGATACAAGGAACAAAATAAGCAATTATGCAGATGCCTACAAAAATAGTCGAGAAGGCTTTGCAAGGGAGATGGCAATTGAGCATAGAAAGATAAAAAGTTCTCGTAAGTTCATTCGAAACCTTCGTGAATTTCATCTTAGTAATTAGTTACTTGGCAAAATAAAAAATGCTTATTTTGTGTTATCTTGTTTATTATATTAGTTGATTGGTGGGATGCATATGGAGGCCGTGCACATGAGCTTCAATCATTTGTGAAGCGTATTATTGGTTTGTGTGCCTCATCTTCCGGTTGTGAACGCAATTGGAGTACATTTGAGTTCGTAAGTGACTAAATGCCTACTCTTTTTTAAGTATTTATTGTCAATTTGCAAATATTGTTGGCCTAATTAAATTTCAATAATTTAGATACATACGAAGAAGAGGAATAGGTTGGAACATCAACGTTTGAATGACTTGGTGTATATCCAATACAACCGAAAGATAGATTCAAGATTCAAAAAGAGACGTGAACTAGAAGAGAAATTTGATCCACTTGTACTCGAGGACTTGGAATGGACTAATGAGTGGACTGTCCTTGAGGAAAGGTTTTGGGAAGCGGTGGATATAGCTTCGGGTGCATCCGAATCACTTGAGGGACGCAATCTTCCGAGGAGAGCTAGAGGTGGTTCCACTTCCACTCTTACCTATACTCGACGCAACACTAGTTCAACACAAGATCCTATTGATGAGGAAGGGGAAGATGAAGATGAAGATTTTGATGATGAGGAAGTGGAAGATGACTATGGTATACCACCCGAGGAGAATACTCAAGGAGGAGATGGAGAGGGGGATGGAAATGATACCGAGATGGATGACTATGATGCATGATTGTGTTTTATTAGTTGATTTCACTCTTTAATTATGTTTTTATTTGCTTAGAAATGTTTGACTTGGGTACTTGAACTTATTATCTATTAGTTTTTATTTGAATTATGAAATTGAAGTATGTTTACCTATATTATATATTATAATTACTCTAAATAGGGTATTGTCGACTTTTTACGACTAGTCGGGCGACTTGTCGACTAATAAATTCCACGGTACTCGGGCTCGACTTGTCGACTTAACAACCATGCTTATTATATAATAGGATATAACTAAACATATATATAAAATATAGGCTTAGTGATATATTTAATTAGGAAATTGATTTATTTCAACACAATATAATAAAATAACACTTATAATACAATAAGTCTAACAACCCGTAATTATATCCTATATATAATTGAGTGGACGCGTAAGGAGGTTTAGGTGACGCGTGGTCTTCATGGATTAAAAAGCAACTTCATTAGAAATTAGAAATGGGCTAGAAAAATAATAAAAATAGTTTTTTTTTGCCAAGAAAATAATTCTATTAAAATAAAATTTTAATATTTAGACCCATATAATAAATAGACCAAACATATGTAATTGTGTTAGAATAATTTTCATAAAAAAATTAAGCCTACACATTTGGTTAATTTAAAATAGCTATAATTTTTAAATAATAGATTAGAAAAATAATTATATCTATTAAAATATTAAAATTATAAAGATATTAATAGAAGTTTGTATAAATATATTGGCGGAAATGAAATTAAAATTTAAGTATCAACCTTGAAGTAAAAAAAAAACCCCACTACTTTTGTTATTTCAATTTGATCTAAAAAATAGAATAATATATCACAAGAAAAGAAGTCAATTATCTTATCATATTATTTACTACATTATGATTTTTTATTAATCGAACTTGATTGAAAAGATGAAATTATACATAATATCATTATTTTTAAAAAAAAAACTGACATCAACGAAAGTATTTGATACATTTATTTGAACCACGTCATGCCATCACCTCCCATCCCCACGTATACATCTAGCCTTCACATTTGAATATCACCACTATCATACCAAAATTAATTTAATAATTATAAAAAACTTGAATACATCATTACATTAATGTTAGAGTTGATTGTGCGTGGATTAACTTAAACTGAATTTGATCTTCGTTTAAGTTAATCCACACACAATCGAATTCAAATTTCAAATACATATTAATTTTTTTTAAAGAAGATTAGAGAGTGTAAATATAGAAAGAAATGGGTAGCGAAGAAATGTAAAAATTTTATTGAGATAAAAAAAAGAGTTTGAGAATCCACTAAATTTGATTATTTTTATAATAAATTATAATAGAGTAAACACAAATCATGTTAATGAACATATGTTGAATACAAGAATAATCATTAAATAATATATTATATCTTTTTAATTTAACATAAAAATCTAAGCAACTAAAAATGTTCAATCATTGGATAATATTAAAATAAAAATATAAAATTGGTCAATTAAAGTAAAATAAAATTTAATAATAAAATAAAATAGTTGTTAAAAAATTAATAAATATAAATATAAAATATTAAAAGTAACCGTGCCGGTCATAGGCTAGGATAGTATAAGATAGATAAGTATAGATAGATAGCAGCTAATTGTACCATGGATTATAATTATCGCTTGCCTGATTATGTAAAGGTGGATCTAAACAAGTTGACTTCAGTAGAACAATACATGATTATTCGGAAACAACTTTTAATTTTTATTCTCAGCGTCACTTCATTCATTAGCTCAAGTGTAGAATCCATCTATCTATCTATTCTATATACTACTCCCTCCGTCCCTTTTGATTCTTAACACGTTCTATTTTGGGATGTCCCAATAGATTCTTAACATTTCCTAAAATAGTAAGTTTTAACACTATTACACCCACTACTTCACTTATTTTAACAATATTTTACACTATTACACCCACTACTTAACTTATTTTAACAATAAAATCACTATTACACCCACTACTTCATTTATTTTAATAATATTACACCCATTATCTTGGTTTCCGTGCAAAAAGCAAATGTTAAGAACTCATGGGGACGGAGGGAGTAGCATTTTGCTCGTATTACGTACACGGCATTTTATTTAATTTAAAATGATAATACCAATTTTTTTTTGATTTTTTAGAAAGATAGGTTCGTAACTTGCATGGTTGCAATTTATAAATTAATTGTATTAAATAAAAAAATTATACTTGCATACACGTATATAGCATTACTAAAAAAAAACAACACAAAAATGATTCTTTTGGGTTAGGGGATTCATTGAAAAATAATAATAAGGAACAAACCTAAGATGTACATGGATTACACTAAAAAATAAAGTACATAATAAAGCTACTACCGCTAAAGATAACCGAGCAATAACAATAAATTTTCCATTCAAATATTAATACATGTAAACTTTAAAATCGTTGTACTTGACTACTTGGAGCTCTGCAACTTCTGGCATACTACATCCAAACTTGATCACTATATCCAAACTTGGTCATTCCTTTTCAGGCTTGTCTTTTCTCGGTATTAAATCCTTGTGTCTCTTTCCTCCAAGCTGCCTTAGTAGTTGTAGGTCTACCTTTGTGCACTCTAACATCCATGACATCGCGATTTATCAGGTCCATTGTTGTGGTTGACATGGATCCATCGACGTGATGCCTGAAATATATTTCTCTTGTAAAAACAACGTAATCACTAATGCTCAATAAGTTCTTAGCCTGATCTCTATATAATTATACTGATGTTGTCACCTAAAGTTGGCCACGATTATAAAGGCTACAACATCACCATCACGCATCACAACTACATTTAAGTGTCAAATTTTAATTAAATGAAAAGTGTCAATAATCTAGTTTTCACTGGATTTTCTCATAAACTTCAGCTCAGATGTAATGAATATTAATAGCAAAAATCACAATAAAAAGTTTAAAAAGGTAACCAAATTCATGTTTTAAGAAGTGCTAAAACTGAAAATTTTTTAATTTTCATTATCCTTTATTGTTTAGACTCTCAAAGCCTTTCTTCATTATTCTAGAACACATAATCTAGTTACATAAGCTTTTCAAACTTAATGGGATAATGATGTCAACCAAATACACTGCAGCAGTTCAACTATCAGAATTACCTAGACAATTGAGACTTTAGTTTAAAGTTTGTAACACTATAATAGACTAAAAGGAACTACCGGGCATGATGATAAACAATAAGTTGTGATTATATGGCAAGCAAGATCCATCATCGGTACCAGAGGTAGTTACCTGGCACATCACTTCATTGCAGTAGCAGAGTAAAACATCATGTCAAAGGTCCGGTGAACTAAAACCATTCCTACCTGCAAAATCATGATCCCATTGGCTACCTCATAAACATAACATGTTTGTTGCTATTGTCATCACTTCATGAGGAGTCATAAAACATGCTAGAGACTGAATGTTGTACTGAAGCAATTATAACAAAAAACATAAAGGGGGTACCAAACACCTTACTTTATGAAAACTTTGTCAGGTACAATCATAAATATAAGATAGTGAACTATATCCGATTTCTAGCTATACGACATTTAATAAAAAAGTGGGGTCTCATCCTCTATACAATGTCCATATGTAGAGGTTCCCACAACTGCCCAGAATCTTACGTATTAAAAGAATTAAACATGACCAACAGAATCTTAAATGAGGAAAAAAATTTTAGAATATTTATTTTACTGTAAAGGTGCAAGAAAAAAGCAAGCATATTTATAATTAAATAAGATGCATATGTTTCTCTACGTAAACTAAAAGGAGAATATCCCCAACACAAATGACATGATTACTAAAGTTAATACAGTTGCGTTAATAACTTTTTTACAAACTGGCCTCATGTAACTATAATAAAAAAGTCACATACTTCTCAGAAATAAGACTTGGGAAAAGAAACTAATAAAAACAATGAGTGCCTTATAGCAAATAGCCCATCCTAGCCAAAACAAAAACCCAAGATTTACGGAAACACATGAAATATTACATATCAAATTAATACCTTATATATAATAAGCATAAGGGAGATCTTATCCAAATTTTTGGTCGTCGTCATTGTACTACCAAGAGCATATGATCCGTTGGATTAAAAGTCAACCGTTGGATTATAAATTATATTCTTATATATTTATTTATAATTTTGACTTTGTTAATTTACTATAATACCCTTTCTTCATTGATTTGTTTTTTTTTCGTCATCATTAGAACTAAATTTAATTTAAAAATATCTTTATAAGAGGGATCTTATCCAAATTTTTGGTCTGCTGTACTACCAAAATTATATGATCCGTTGGATTGAAACTAGACGATCAAGATTAGATCACATAAAAAAGAAATTATAATCTAAAAAGGATATAATTAGAAAAGGTTGTATTAGAAGTGAATTTTAAAAAAAAATTATAATCTAAAAAGGATATAATTAAAAAAGGTTGTATTATAATTGAATTTTAAAAAGAAAATTATATTCTAAAAAGGATATAATTAAAAACAATTGTATTAGAATTGAATTTTATTTTTTATTTATTAGTATTAAAAAAATTTCATATTTACTATTTGGCCTCTATCTTGAGATCTATAAATCAGATTTGAATGATTTTACAATCCATGAGAACCTCATAAAATTATCTTTAATTTAGTGATGCTTTAATAATTATTATTCAAATAGAAACACTCAGAATATCAAGAGAAAATATGATTACGAATTTTTACATTAATCCTAATCTATTTAGAAGTTCTACATTGATAATGCTATCAATTGTAGAAAACCTAATTGTATATGATTTAAATCATTGACATATACATTTTCGTATTTCAATATAAATATACTTTTTATTTTATAACATATTAAAATATAAAATATTTCTTATGCTAAATCCAACTATTTTCATCTATTTATTTTAAGATCTTTGTCGTATGGAGAAATAGACGATTATCAAAATTTTGGATAAAATCTATCTTATATAAATATATGTACGGAGTACTTTTTAGTTTATAACATATTAAAGTATAAAACATTTTTTATGCTAGATCCAATGGTTTTCATCTATTTATTTTAAGATCTTTGTCATACGGAGGAATAGACTACCGATTATCAAAATTTCGGACAAAATCTCTCTTACACTTATTATTAAAATTGTATTGGATTGTGAGTAGAACTATCTTTAAATAATTATAAGGATATTTTTATAATCAAAACGAATTATAAGTAGAATTCATAAATCAAATAGAATTTTCAACTTAAAAAATCATCAATTTCTTCTCTTTTTTGTTTCTGTGTAGATTTAATTATATTAAACCATCATTAATTTAAAGATTATTTTGTTAATTTCATGTGGGCTGTAAACGTCCAAATCAAGTTTTAAAATTCAAGATATAGTACAAATATTAAATCGAACATGTAAAATCTTATATATATCAATTTTTAAACAACAATTTGATATGTAAATAACTTATAAAATTTCATAAAAGTAATATAATTGTAGATATTAAAAAGGAGCCGTGCGTTGCACGGGTTATAAGCTAGTTGTTAATAATACTTTTTTAACTTGTAGCTAATAATTAATTTGCTTTCAACCCGTTGTGATGATACTATTTCCCTTCCTTATCAACTTATATCCCAACGGAAAGAGCAAATAATTTTATCTTGCAACCAAAATTTAAGTCAAGCTACATGTTATATTCTTCACTAAAATTTGCTGACACAGGGGTAAAAGTTTCCGGTTTATTGACAGTGAAAGTATGTATTTTTTTTTTGATAAACAGAGAAATATATTATAAAGAAAGGCCATGCCTTAATACAGTTACAACCACTGCAAAGGAAAACAAACAAACTCACAAGGCTCCAACTGAGACTCCATTACGCAACTTTGAAACTGTTGTGCCCAAAATCCGCCTTGGGCTTGATTTAAGGCCCACTAAGGTTATGAACTCGAATCAGGTGGATATGGAAGGATAGATTGGGCTAAGGAGTAAGTATGGTAGTTTAGTATGCCTTATAAATAAACTGGAGGACAGGATTCTGGCATCTAGTTCAAGGTATGTTCATACAGGGGTGCGTGCATGTGAACCCCGGATAAGGGTAAAGCTGTGTGAAGGCCAGGCAGGGGTTCAACTGGTTAGCAGATTGCCAGGTTAGGGGTACGTGCATGAACCCCGAAGGTTTCCGGAAAATATACCAGCGGGCTCAGAATCGCCTATATTGTAGGAGATTGGATAATATACATCGTAACAACCTTCTGGATAGCTCCTAAACAATAGGAATGAATCAACAGCAATATATACGGAAGATTAGCATCATATATACAGGGAATATATATACGCGTGTATATACGGATATACGAGGAAAACATGCGGATTATTCTGGAGCTAACAACCTGGATAATCATGTGGATGGTGATAAACGATCGTTGCAGGTTGGTTAGGGAGGATGAGGCTTATCAGATCGTGGGGATTATCAAAGAACTACATGAGGACTTGATCTCTTATATAAATAAGAGTATGTAGGCACTTTGCAAGGGGTTGGATACACACATACCTCTAACACTTGCTCCTAGCTGTGAACATTGGATTGAATAGGTCATATTCGATCATCATAGCTTGGGGTACCTTGCAAACTCAGTCCATAAAATCACCCTTCTCCCTCTCGGATTAGGGTTCATGAGATTAGGGTTTTTGGAATATAATTCAGTTTATTTAATCATTATTTTTGGATTTTCTTGGTTAGTTCTTGTAATTATCTCATTGAAGTGTTGTACCAATTTTCCCTCACAACATTTGTGGCGTTAGAAGGAGGGGCTGGTTTTATCTCTTGAGGGAAGAGATGTCTCGAAAATCTGGTGATGATTACACACCGGAAGATGGACGAAGTGGTGATGATGAGGAGCGGGACGAGGAGAAAACGAATCAGGAGCTGAAGGATAAGATTAAGAAGATGGAGAAGAAAATTGCTACTTTGGAAAAGAAATCCGAAAAGCTAAAGAAATGGAAGCAAAGGCATGGTTCCATGGATCGAAAGACTAAAAAGAAGGTGGTCACACCTGTTCGGTTGGATTTTGATAGTGATGGGGGGTCGAAAAAAGAGGCTTCACAGAGGGGATTTTCTGATGTGGAGACTGGCCAAACAGATCCAGACTGGACTGAAGGAGAAGAAGAGGTACGACAGTCACGGGGTTCACCCACCCGTAGCTAGAGTGTCGTTGACAGGTTGGGTAACAAGGTGGACGCCAGGGACCTGCGTCACAAACTTGATGGGAAGAAGGAAAAACAGACCAGGAAAGCCCCAGAGGCAAAATCACAAGGGTCTCAGAGTTATAGAAAGGATAAATCAGTTTCCAAGTCTGGTAGACTATCCAAAGGGGTTGAAGCTGAGCAAAGCTGTAGTTCTCGGCATAACCCCAAAAATAATAATGATGGCCATGAGTTAAATGAAATTTCTAGTGATGATGACAGCAAATTTACAGATGAGGAGAATGAGTACTACAAGGTAAAGGATCTGCGTGAAGCGTTAAGGAAGTTAAAGGTGGAAAAACAATCACTGGAAGGCTTGACAGTGGCTTCACCCTTTACCAAGAGGGTGAGGGATTCGCCACTCCCACCAAAATACCGGGGGGTGGGAGACCTAAAATTCAGTGGAACCACTGATCCAGTGGAATATCTCAGCCGATTTGATACAGAAATGGAAGTATACCAGGTGAAAGACCTAACGAAGTGTCGCTTATTGGCTGCTACACTAAGAGACAGTGCTCATCAATGGTTCAAGAGGCTACGGCCAAACTCTATCCAATCTTGGAGGCAAATGAGTGAAATGTTCGTGACCCAATTTCGGGCTTCGGTTGCGTTCGCACCCCCAGCTAACACCTTGGCGAACATCAAGCAGGAAAGGAATGAAACCCTCACAGAATATTTCAAACGGTTTAATGCAGAGGTCCCTAAGGTGAGGAAGACCACAGATGAAACCTATAAGAATTTCCTGATTGCGGGCGTACGCCCAGGTACTGATTTCTGGAAAGTGCTACAAGGGGCGGAGCCCAAAACTTTGGCAGACTTCTACGCCAAGGCAGAAACTCACAAGGTGGTTGAAGAGTCAATGGCTAAACTTGAGAAGAGTCGAAGTTTAAGGGAATGGAGCGGGAGCAAGAGGCGAAGGTCATACAGCCCGAAAGATAGGGGGTACCACAAACGAACCTCCTATGGTGGAAGCTCCTCTACCAGAAGCACCCATCGTGATGAAAAGACAGCCCCTATAACGGTGAATGCAACCAACACAGGAAGGACAGTAAATTACAAATATCCCACTAGGAAGGACTCTCAGGGTTCAGGCAGGTACACTGAGTACACCCCGCTCACAGCTTCCATTGAACAGGTGTACGAGGTAGGGAACAAGGCGGGAATGTTCAGAAAACCAACGAGGAATGGACCCCCAGGAAATAAAAATGAAGGACGGTATTGTGCTTTTCACGATGCCAATGGACATGAAACGGCGGAATGCCGTCATTTAAAGGACCACATCGAAGACCTTATAAGAAGGGGTTACCTCACCGAGTTCGTGGCTCCAGAAGCTAAAGGGGACAAGAATGACAGAATTCACAAAGAAACTGAAAAGGTGAATCCTGAATGCCTTACAAGAGCCAACAGTATCCGCACTATAATGGGTGGACCTTATATCGGGGGTACTAGCAGGAACGCCCAGAAAAATTATGCCCAGGAAGCAAGGGGCGTACCCCTCACGAATGTGTCCAACCTGCCTGAAAGGCCGCCCAAACTCTTTAAGGGCGAGGCAGTTGACATAACGTTCACCGAGGAGGATGCTAGGCACGTGCACCACCCGCATAACGATGCTTTGGTAATTAAAGCTGCAATCGGAGGTTTGAACGTACACCGAGTATTGGTGGATAATGGAAGCTCGGTGAATATCTTGGCGTACAGCACTTACCAGAAAATGGGGTTACTTGACAAAGAAATGGCTCCTTCTTACAATGAATTGTACGGATTTACTGGAAACCCTGTACAAATTGTGGGACGGGTGAAACTCCCTCTCACTTTGGGAGAGGAACCCCGGTCAGCCACACAGGTGGTAGAATTCATGGTGGTAAATGAAGACATTTCCTATAATGGGATACTTGGAAGGCCGATATTAAAGGAAATGCGAGTAGTGACGTCCATTTATCACCTGTCAATGAAATTCCTAACTCCCGGAGGAATTGGGTGTGTTCAAGGATGTCAATCAGATTCAAGGGAGTGCTATAGTAAAGCCTTGCATACAGCTGAACAAGCCTGTAAACATCTATTGTTGGTGGATGGGGGAACCTCGGAACAATGCTATCGTTACCTGGACCCCGGCACGGGGAAGGGAGATGAATCTTTGCGTCGAAAGGAAGCAAGACCAGAAAGAGACATGTGTAATGTTGTCATGATTGTACAACATCCAGGCGAGGAGCCCTATACAGATGTTGCACCTTTTCGGGGGGTAGGTACCCCTAACGGGATACTAATGCTAGAAGCTCCTGAGGAGCCATTGATCGAAGTCATAGTTGAGGAAGTTCGTGATAGTGATTTTGAAAATGTAGATAATGAAAACGATATGAAGGAGTCAATGAAGTCCGATGGTCAGTTGATGGAACCCCATCAGGGTGCAAAACAGGTGAACCCAGTGGAAATTGATCTTGATCCTCGAATGCCCAAAACAAAGGAAAAGACTGGGGCGGCCGAAGACACCTTATCTATCCTGGTGGATGCAGCTGATCCTACTAAGGAATTGAGGGTTGGTAAACAGTTGAACCCTGAAGTCAAGAAAGCACTGGTGGTATTTCTAAGAAACAACTTAGATGTATTTGCATGGAGCCATGAGGACATGGTGGGAATAGATCCAAGGGTGATGTGTCACCGTTTGAACATTGATCCAGACATGAAGGCTGTGAGGCAGAAAAGGAGAGCAATAAGTGGGGAAAGGGCCGTCGCCCTGAAAGAAGAGGTAGACAGACTGTTGAAGGCCAAGCTAGTAAAGGAATCATTCTACCCCATGTGGTTGGCAGCGTTGATTTCACTGACTTGAATAAAGCATGTCCCAAGGATAGATTTCCGCTCCCGCGTATCGATCAACTAGTCGATGCTACGGCTGGTCATGCCTTGCTAAGTTTCATGGATGCATATTCAGGTTACAATCAAATTCCGATGTATGAACCCGACCAGGAGCATACTTCCTTCATCACAAACAGAGGACTCTACTGCTATATCGGGATGCCTTTCGGGCTGTTGAACGCTGGAGCAACCTACCAAAGGCTGGTCAACAAGATGTTTAAAGACCAGATTGGAAAAACTATGGAAGTATACGTGGACGATATGCTGGTAAAATCCAAGGTAGCAGGCGACCATGTTGCTCACCTCACTGAAATGTTTGGCATCCTAAAGAAATATAGGATGAAGTTGAACCCCAAAAAATGTGTGTTTGGGGTGGAGTCTGGAAAATTCTTGGGTTTCATTATGAATCATCGAGGAATCGAAGCCAATCCTGCTAAAATAAAGGCACTAGTTGAAATGAGATCCCCCCGAAGCGTGAAGGAAGTTCAAAGCCTTACCGGACGGGTGGCAGCCTTGAACAGGTTTATCTCTAAGTCCTCTGACAGATGTCGAGAATTCTTTGCAGCTATCAAGAAGAGAAAAGGCTTTGAGTGGACACCTGAATGTGAAGCTGCCTTCACTAAATTGAAGGAACAATTAGGAAGCCCTCCATTGCTAGCGAAGCCAATAGAGGGTGAAACCCTGATTTTGTACTTGGCGGTTTCTGAGCACTCTATTAGTTCTGTTTTGGTTCGTGAGGAAAATCAAATCCAGTATCCTGTGTATTATGTGAGCAAGAGGCTTCTGGATGCTGAAACAGATATACAAACATGGAGAAGCTAGCCTACGCGTTGATTCTGACATCAAGAAAGTTAAGGCCATACTTCCAGGCGCACACGATAGAGGTACGAACCTCATTCCCACTGAGGCAGGTCCTGCACAAACCTGAAGCCTCAGGTAGGTTGATAAAATGGGCTGTGGAGTTAGGCCAATTTGATGTTGAATTCAAGCCAAGAACAGCTATCAAGGGACAGACACTTGCTGATTTCTTATTGGAATTCCCACCATCCTTTGAGGTTCAAACCAAGGAAACCGTGAGGGAACCTCTGGAGAAGGAAGCCCCAAAAGAAAATTGCGCACCATGGTGGACCCTCTATGTGGATGGAGCCGTGAATGGAAATGGGGCAGGTGCTGGTATAGTCCTAATAAGCCCCGAAGGCCACAAGCTGCAGAGCTCAATTCATTTTACATTCAAGGCTACAAACAACGATGCCGAATATGAAGCCCTGATTGCGGGGCTGAAACTGGCACTAGAAATGAAAGTGGTAAATATGACTGTGTATAGTGACTCCATGTTGGTAGTGGGACATATCAGAAGTAACTTTCAAGCTAGGGGTCCACGCACTGATCTGTACATGAGGTACGCTCAAGAGCTGATGAGCAAGTTTGGAGAAATCAATCTGGTGCAAATTCCAAGGACGGAAAACTCAAGTGCAGATGCCTTGGCAAAAATGGGTTCTAATAGGGAAGCAACTATGCTAGGGGTGATACCGTTGGAAATACAACAACAACCTAGCATTCCAAGGTTCGATTGTATGGATGTTGAGGTTCAAGTAGAGGACACATGGATTACTCCCATCCTGGAATACATAACAAAAGGGGTCCTGCCAGCTGAAAAGGATGAAGCCCGGAGAATGAAGTATAAGGCTACGTGTTACGCCCTGTATGATGAAAAGCTGTACAAGAGAGGCTTCAACAAACCACTTCTACGATGTATAGCAGGCAGTGAATGTGAATATATTATGAGGGAGGTGCATGAAGGCATATGTGGAAACCACTCTGGAGGAACCTCATTGGCCCACAAGATACTTCGACAGGGGTACTACTGGCCAACCCTACAGCAGGATGCGCACAAATTCTCAAAGGCATGTGATCGATGCCAAAGGTATGCCAACTAAAATAGGAATCCTGCTGTGCCATTAAAGCCACTCTCTAGCCCATGGCCTTTTACTGTTTGGGGAATTGACCTGATTGGAGAACTCCCTAAGGGGATGGGAGGAGTAAAGTACGCTGTTGTAGCCGTGGATTATTTTACAAAGTGGGCAGAGGCTGAACCCCTGGCTACGATCACTGCAGCCAAATTAAAGGAGTTTGTATTTCGAGCAATTATATGCCGATATGGGATTCCCTATAAGTTGATATCTGACAATGGCAAGCAATTTGATAGCAAGGAAATGAGAGGTTTATGTGAAGACCTCGGAATTGTTAAGGGCTTCTCTGCAGTCTGCCACCCCCAAAGCAATGGTCAGACTGAAGCCATCAATAAAATCATTAAACATACTTTAAAGGCAAAGTTGGAAGATAAAAAAGGTTGCTGGCCAGAGGAACTTCCCATGGTGTTATGGTCTTACAACACAACACCTAGGACTACAACTGGTGAATCCCCATTCACACTAACTTATGGGTGCGAAGCAATGGTACCAGTGGAAATTGGTGCCGGTTCATTTAGGAGAGATAACTTTGATCCCATGGAAAATGAGGTTAATCATTGTTTGTACTTGGATTTGGTGGAAGAGGTTCGTACAACCTCTCAGCTGAAGCTTGCAGCCTATCAACTAAGGACTCGCAAGTACTTTGATGGCAAGGTTCGAGCACGACCCTTAAAGGTTGGTGATCTGGTTTTAAGGAAGATGATGCCTAACATGAGGACTCCAGGATATGGGGCCTTTGAGGCAAATTGGGAAGGCCCATATGTGATCAAATCGGTCTTATGGGAAGGAACTTATCATTTGAAGGATTTGGACGGGAAACTAATCCCGAGGGCGTGGAATGCCGAACACCATAAGAAATATTACCAGTAGTGGAACCCAGGTAACGTTTCTTGTAGATCTCTTTCAGGTATAGGAAAATAAAAGTGGCTTATTAGTTGTAGCTACCATGATATTAGGATCAGTCAGCCAGAAATTTTTCTTTTATGTTAATAAAGTGCTCGGGGGGTTGTGAATGTACGCCTACCTGTTGAACACCAATTATGATATGATTTAATGGAATTGAAATCGACTTGTTTTTTTTTGTTTTTTCTTTCATTCATTTCTGTTTTATGTATACAAATATATGGATTTATGTGGATGAAGGCATGCTATGTGTAACCTGTTTTGTCTATGTAAAAAAAAAAATGGGATACGACTGTTGAACCTAGTTCTTCATTATAAGTTTAATTATATTAAAGAACTCGGGGGGTAGTAGGTATACATCGATTAAAGGAAGGATAGTTTAACTTAAAAATGGATAAAATTTTAAAATAAAGATTATATAATGGATGGAAGCATATGGATTATATGAACATGGATGGAAAACATATGGAATGTATGTTAATGGATTACACGGGTTATATAAATATGGATTATATGGATACATGGATGGAAACATACGGGGATTACGTGCACATGGATTGGGACATGTATGGCTCATGCATGAAAGGGGATGGAATCCCATAGTAGGAAGGTTCTAGGGTAACTAGGATCACAAGGTTCTCGCACGCGGAGGCTCAACCGTTCGAACCCCAAAATACCGTGTAATCAGTATGATGGATAATTGGCTTCATTGGAGGATTTGGGCACGGCTATGGAAGCCAAGTGCACAAGGGAAAAATAACCCCGCTACGATCCCAGGGAAACTGTGTGAGTGAGGCTTTATCTTTTGGGAAAGTGGAATGGCTAAGGAAAATGTTCTTGTGAGGAAATCACATGGAAATGGTCTGATTTAAGGGTACGATCAGTGGAACACCGATCGCCCGAGGATTTATGGTTAAGTAAGGACTGGTTGCTGATCGAGAACTTAGGATGGAAATGGCCAACTCATGAAGGATTTCATTTGGCCTACGGATCTGAAAATCCCCAAAAAACCATGATAGGAATGTAGCAGGTGGAATGCCTATTGATCTTAAGGAAGGGATATTAACATCCAGGGGTATAACGGGTGAACCCCGAATACAGCGAATGCCAAACTATCTTAAAACGAAACACGGCATCAACTCCCAACAAAGCAACATGTGACATGGTTGTCACACAAGACATGGCATATCAAACAAAAGACGCTAGATATGGGATTAAATAAAGGTGTGTGCACGTGCAATTTAACTACATGGCAAGCATATACTGATCAAAAACAGATGAAGCATTGAAAACCTCAGCAGGAATCCGAGAAAAAACCAAGTTAAAGAAATTACATTTTGCGAGACCTTCGGAGGAGTCCGCACCCTCAAAATATCAAGTTTAAGGCAATTTATGCCAGAAAAGGATTCATTAAAGTCTGCTTAAAAGGGACTGATGATAACATTACTGGTCTGATTCGGGTGGAAAAGTGGAGAGATCCTCGTTGACTGGAGAAGCCTTCGGAATTTCAGGATTGGATGAGGGGGCTTCCACCTGGGGTTCCTCGGTTGGACCCCCATCTGTAGCTTCCCCTGGTTGGATCTCTATAGCTTCGACTGCATCCCCTGCAATAGCCTCGGTAGGAACCTCTACAGCCACTTCCTGGGGGGCTTCCTCCATATGCACCTCAGGGGGGTTCACCTGCATGGCAGCAACAGCCTGCTCCTCCTTGATTGATTCTATGGCCTCAACTTCATCGTGGCCCAGAATACTCCACTCCAAGTTTGGAAAAGCCTCATATGTGGAAGTCATATAATCTTTGATCCCAGCCTTGTAACCCAGATTGTATTCCTTGTCACCTTGCCTGGACATGGTAGCCTTATACTTAGCAACTGTACCCTGGAGGGTTCGGACCTTCAACTCAAGTTTCTCCTTCTCCTTTTTGCTGGTGGCATTTGCATCTTCCTTCTCCTTATCCATCTTGAGGATAATGGCATCCATGGACTCTCTCTCCCTCAGCAATTTATCCCTCTCCTGGATTAGGATACCCTCATTCTCATAAAGCTTCTTGTTCAAAGCCAGTAGTTTTTTCTTATCATTTTGGAAGGTTTTCAGCTCTGAACGTACCTTATCGAGCTCTTCAATAGCCTTGGAAGCCCCAAGAATCTGGTTGCTATACTTCAGAGATAGGAAGAGGCTTTCAGCATTCACTAGGGATATCCTGTTTGCAGCTTCCTCAAAGCTCAGGCTGTCCCACTCTGAGATAGAACGTACAGGGAATCTATCCTTGATAGCACCTATGAAAGTAGTAAGGGGAGCAGGAGAAATGGTGTCAGAGGGACTCAGTTCAATCTCATGCCTGGGACGTTTACTCCCGCGGGAACCAGATGCCCCAGATGCCTCAGGAGTGTACTGTGTGGGCCTCTTCCTTAAGGAAACATTCTTCTCCATTGGAGCTGGGTTGATTTTTGTAGATGGAACAGGGGTTCTCTCAACAGAAGACGGGGGTACGGGTGATTTGGGAACATTCTTTTGTGCTGAACGTTTGTGATGAAGGAAGGCACTGAAAAAGACATACTTGCATTACCACGTGAAGGGTTAGTAAAGTCAAAACAAAAGTAAAGATGGTACTCATATAGAAATCAAGTAAATCATATATGCAAAAAAAAAAATTATGGAAAGCGTGCTGCATCAAATAATGGAAAATAAATGGAACGGTGGGTGTATGCTACTAAGAATATGAGTGTGGACCTGGCTCAAGTAGGGTTCCATCAGTGAGATTTTCCTCAACAGGGGTACGAGAGTCCCCTGGAGACTTGGAGCTGACTTTCTTGGAAAAACCCAAACGAAGTAATTTTTTCTTAGAAAGCAGGCTAGCACCATCTCCTAGCCTTGCACTTTTTCTCAAAACTTTTTCGGCCCTTTCCAACTCTTCCCCCACTAGAATGGTTTGAGTAGGCATGTCTGGATAGGGGTTAAATTCTTTTCGGTACTCTGGGCAATCATAGCAATACAGGAATTGCTTGTGCCACCCTGACATTCCTTTCTTATTGCCTTTTATACATTTCCCTTGATGAATGTTCCAGGTAGTAAGATAGAAGAACCCAGAGTTTTTTCCAGTTTCTTTGAGTTGGTAAAAGAAACCCAACTCACGAGCAGTCAATTCAACTTGGAACATGGAGTCATAAAGGATATATATACAAATGGCCATACGATATGAGTTCGGAGTTAGTTGCAAAGGAGCAAGCTTGTAAGTATCGAGGATATCAAGAATAAAAGGGTGAAGGGGTAGTGACAACCCTAGTCTAAAAAACTGGGCAGATAACACAGCACAGGGAATGACTTGGTCTGTTTCAAAGTTAGAGAAATCGTGACATCTCTCTTCTGGCTGAGGTACAACCAGTGAACACCCAGGGTTGCAAGCTTCAAGGAGGTTTCCCAATTTTTGGGCAGTCATAGAGGTCTGTGTTTTGGCACAAGATAGCTGGGGGGTAGCAACACTAGAAGTCCGGATAGGGGTAGTTCTGTTTGGACTTGTGCTATTTTCAGGATGATCATCGAAGGGTTCAACTGCTAGAGATACATGCCCTAATGAATCAATCTCATCCTCAGACACATGGGAATCAGAACTAACGGCAGTGGGTACAAGTGAAGAAAGATCTAAAGAGTGAGATTTAAGTGAGATTTGGGCAGTAGTGGGGTCAAGAACTTTGACTTTGGAGCGAGTACGGCAACTCACTATGGAAGCTATGGGAGGGAATCTGGATAAGGGATTGGGTGAGGAAAATGAGTCACCTTCGGAGGCTTCTGCCATCTGAGAAATCTCTTTGTCAATGGAAGCCGGGGACTTACCAGTTGTGGATTGACTCGACATCTGCACACAGAAAAGCAGTGTGAGTTCCAAGTCTCTGAAGAAATTTTTGAGGAACGGCAATTGTCATGTTAGGAAAAAGATAGTGGAGGAGTATTATAGGGGTTCAAGGATGGAAACCCCCAATTGCTCCAAGATCATTTCCTCTCATTTCAACAAAGGGAAGTAACTGTTGGCATCCAAATTCACCCTGGGGTTCATGTAAGTGAAACCCATAAAACGGGCTTTATTTAAAAGAAGATAAAAAAAAGTGAAAGGTCTGGAGAAACTCCTAATAGGTCTTGGACAAAGGCCTAAATCAGGCAGGGTATATGCAGGGGTCAATTGACATAAGGTTCAAAGACACTATCAAAACAACAATTAAGGACAGAATAAGAGGGATGAACAAAGGGGAAAAGTATAACCAGCATTGATTGATGAGTATACGCGTGCATACATGGGAAATTAAACAGACAAGGGTTGAAAGAAAATGCAATACAGGACAAGGGTATTTGCTCAGTTTAACATGCATCTACAGATGGTGGGCAAATCATAGAAGGAGTGATGAACAGAGTAAATCAAATACATGAAAGTCATAAATATGGAATGTAAACACCGATTGGTACACAATGACACGTTTGTAAATCGTTAAGCATGGGAAAATGTGGAGATTAATATGAGAGGAGAAAGAAGAAATACCTTTGAAGCGAAAAGGATGGTCGGAAAATGGAAACCTTCGCCGGGATGGAGGTCTGAGAAGATGAACCGCTTGGAGCAAGGGAGAGAAAGAGTTTTTGCTATAGAAAAGAGTGAAAATAAGAAAATGGTGCGAAGAGGTGTACATATAAGGGCATGGGGATACGAACAAGCAGGCCACATGTCTCCATCTAGTCAGGCCCGTGTATGAGAATTTTTTTTTTTTAAAAAAAATAAGTATTAAGAGTGTTTTGGAAAATGAAGGAGAATGAATGTAGACAGGTGGAAGGCTAAATACATTGGGTTTCTTAGGGAAGTAGAGTGGTTTTATGGAATTCAAATTTCGAAATGTTAGAGTTACTGTGGGATTTGGAATTCAGGCAATTAAAGATCAACTAGGACTTTGTTTACTTCAGGAGTTATCATCTAAAAGGAATAATTGTTCGCACTTATTCACGCAAGAGAACGTGGTCAACAAGTAATATAGAGTAAATAGGATTCGTTCCCACAGAGACTCAAATTGTTCGTTATGTTCACTTATGCACCAGCTTATGATTTACACTCACTGCTAAGACAATCACAATTTTGGTTTTGATTTACTTAAGATTAATTACCAACTAAACCAATTACGAGGAAATAACTTAACTTTAGCTTTATAATAAACAAACATGGGATTTCAATTTCATTTACTACTTCATCTAGAGTCTTATGCCCTTTAGCCTAGTATGTGACCGAGTTGATTACTGATTAGATGCACTAAACTGATACACACCAACTTTCGTTGTGCATATACCATCCTACTGATCATCCACAATTGATAGAAGTCAAGTAGTCACCAAATATGTGTAGTCCCTATATGTCTATAGCAATTGAACACATACCGGTTGAAAATCAAGCACCCATTAAACCACATAGTCGATGTAAGACGGTTAGAATTACACCACAAATTAATACATGTTCTTCACATGCAAAAACCTATGCTAGCATGAATTGTTCTAAACCCTAGATCCACTTTCGCATTCACTAGGATTAAACAAACAATTACAAGTGTTCGCGACGCACTTATAACGAATAAGCATAAACATACTAGGCAATCAATACATTCCATCACACACCAAGGCATAATTGACACTCAATAACTAGAATCCATAGCAAAATCCATTAAAACCCCATGATAACGAATTAGCCCATAATTGACCTAATTGCCATCATGGGTTCTATGGAAAACATAGTTCTAAAATAAACAAGTAAATATAGAGAAGAAGTAAGGTTTAGAATTAAATCCCCAAAATAGAAGAGTACAAAGGTTCCAAGAATAATCCTTGCTTGTCACTAGCTTGGAGAAATTCCTTGAAATTGTGCTTGAAAACTAGATGAAAATTGTTGATAGTTGCCAAGAAAAAACTAAGAACAACGATAGATATGTTTTTTCAAGTCTAGATATTACATAAATAGATGCCCTAAAAATAGGCCCAAAATACTCGACCCGGAACAAGACACAAAAACTGCCAAAAAACGACCCAACAGGCGCCATAGCGCATGGCCAAGGCGCAAGAGCGCTCAAAACTGCCCAAGGCCGCGCAGCTGCGCCTCTCATTCGCGCAACAGCGCCTGCAGCTTCCTGGAAAAATCAGTCCGCGCGCTATAGCGCTCCTTGTACGCGCCATGGCGCCTTCTCTCGCACTAGCCTCGCGCAACTGCGCCCAATTCAAGCGCAACGGCGCCCTAAATCTCCTGGAATCACACCTTTGTCAACCTCCTGTGCGCGCAATGGCGCCCAACACTGTGCCATTGCCCCCAACGTCTCCTGGAATCCTAAGCTGCATGCTGTCTTCCTTGCTCTTATTTTCTTGCACCATCTTAAAATCAAATTCACACCACCATAATATTGTTTTAGCCCAAAATTTCTTCGACGACACAACCTACACAAATTCCATAAAAACATATTAAATGACAACGAAACTTGAGAACTTGCAAACGATTAAAGTCCAACGGAAGGTAATTTAGTGGATATAAAATCCACTTATCAAACCCCCAAACTTAAACCGTTGCTTGTCCTCAAGCAATGCAAACTCAGTTTAAAAATGATGAATGAATGCAACTAATAACTACATGCCATGATAATACGAAAAATGTCCTAATGCAATGATCCCACACAAATTATCCGAAACCAACTCAACAAGCAAACGTCTCAACGAATGCAACAACTCCAAACAGAGCTCGACTAAGGCCCCGTATACTAACAATACATGCTCGGAAACGTGGTGTGTGCATTTCTCACTAGATATACTCTCGAAACTAGATCAAAGGCATAACCAATTCTTCGCCAAGACAATCACATGTTTATAAACAGAATAGACTTTAGACACTCCATAACCTAGGAACACCTCCACCCTCATCCAAGGTAGACAGAAACTCATGCTTTATTACTATACTACGACACTACATATACAATACGCATGATTATTTAACCGTGCAATGAATGAGACCCCAAAAGGCTTATACAATAATACCCATGTAGCGAGTGTTGGGTCAGTGGATCCCAGACTATAAAGCCTTAGGTCACTAGGACTAAGTCCCCTCAGACTTAATTACTCGAGTATTAAAGAGCTCACTCTGGTTAATTTTGCATTAACAAACAATACTTGACTCTTTTTTTTTCTTTTTCTTCTTTTTTCTTCTTTTTTTTTATATATTTTTTTTTATATTTTTTTTTTTTTTTTTTTTTAGAATCTGGAATGAGACTTTCTCATTTCCAACCCTAGACTACTCATATAAATATGAGCTGGCTACTAGCCATTTGACGCCTAACCTTTATTGACACATATTAACAACTAGCATGAAAATTCCTGGTTTCCCCCAAACTTAGACTTTAATGTTCCTACGCTATAAAGGGAATAACGAAAATTCTAAATATAAATAAGTGATTAAATCTCAACACCCAAACCAGGTATGACTCGATCTAGCTCAAAAGCAAACAGTGAGACCGTGAAAAGATTGTGTTCCCGACACATGCAAGTCAATTTCATAAGTACTTAAATCAACCCTCTATTCATTGTCATCACACCCAAATTAACGTTGACCTATCGAGCCAGAAACAGACACTCATATGGAATCATATAAAATGCATGAAATGCATGAACAACATGATAATAAATCCTAATTAAAACTATATGACATTGCATCCTAAATGCAATCTAAATGGCATGGCAAAACTAAATGCAAACATACTAACATGAATATGCATGAATATGCAACTATATGCAATGCAACTACTCTTGATACCCTAAAATCACCCCCAAACTTAAAAATTACAATGCCCTCATTGAAGGTAAAATTAAAGGGTACAAGAGATACTCCCCTAGTCGTCGGCATCGTCACCCTCCTCGGGTGGTGTATCTGGTGGTGGATAGACGTGGTGCGCTCCAAAGATAGGCCATGTGACCTGAAAACCCTGCTGCTGGTACACTCCATCCAATGACTGAGTCAAGTCTGTAGCAAATCTATGTAACATGGCATTCGTAGTATCCTGACGCCTCAACATGCGTCTGAACTGAGCATCACTAAAAACCACAGTACCCTGACTCGTCTGTGCCTGAGAAGGTCCCGCTCGGTCTAGGTGTGGCTGCGGAAGTACCTGCTCAACCGGTGGTGGAGCACCACCCTCCTCAAAGATCTCAACATAACCCAGACCCCTCGGGTGAGGAACACCACCCGACCACTCCGCCATCTTATTAATAGCCGCGTGCTTGATAGAACCCCTCGGCCTGAGCAGCGTCTCATCACTATGCCAACGAACACCCACATGAACACACAACTCAGCGATAATGACTGCATGTGGGATCCCACCTGTCGTACCACCCTTCAAGAACTTCAAGATATTTTGATAGACTAATTCTCCCAGATCAATATACTTCCCGTTCAAAATACCCCACAGAATGATGGCACGCTCAACACTAACATCAGTAACATGAGTAGTAGGCATTACACGAGCACAAATAAACAAGAACCAAGCTCGAGCATACCTCGTCAAAGCAGCTGCCGGAAATGTACTCGGCGTGGTAGAACCTGCCTTATACCTCCAAACCGTACCCGGGATACACATCCCCGCTATGATAGCATCTAGGTCAACATCATCCCTAGTTTTCTGCCCCCAATCCTCAACATTCCTAGGCTTCGATGATTGAGACAAAACACGCCGGATATACCCAGGCTTATAAGCAACTGCCTGCCCCCTAACCATAGTGATTCCATTCTTGTCATCCTTGGCATTGGCATAAAATTCCCTAACAATGCTCAAGGGAACTGCCACCGGCTTAGCACAAAACATCACCCAACCCAACTCCCTAACCATAGCGTTCAATTCACCATCCTCACCCGAAGGCTCAAAACCCCTCTCCTGAACCACAGCTCTTGACAATAAATTTTCGAACTCATCTTGAGCCGCCTTAGAAACAAATTTATCAACATCATAATTCGGCGCCACCTCCTCCTCCGAACTACTACTACTCGGCACACGTACTCTTTTGGGAGCCATACCACTCTTTGAACAACACAATGTCAACAAACACCCCAAAAATCCACAATATAGGATAAACAATTCACAATATATCTCCACACACAATATCCCAATTCCAACAATTCAATTCACTAAATAATTAACTAAGAGAGAATATTACCACTTGAATTGAAGATGAGAACCTTGAAAGCACTCCCCCAAACTTGAATTAGAGAAATCTTGAAGCTTGTATGGAGTTTGAATGATTTGGAATAAAGAGGGGATTTGTGTGTATAGGTAATTATGTAGAGATAATTAGTGAGATAGGATTTGAGATGGGTTTGGAAGATGTAGGATTTGATTGTGGAAAATGGATGAGGTATAGATTTTGGGTAGAGAAAATTTTAGGTTTAGGAGTAGAAGATGTGGGTGTTTGTATGTATGGTTCGGCTGGGTCTTTGTTAGCTATAGATTTTCTATTTTTTTTTTTTTTTTTTTATATACAGGGACCGCGCCATTGCGCCATAAGGAAGCGCCATAGCGCGCATAACCTCCTGGATTCAGCCTCGCAGGGCGCTATTGCGCATGAGCCGGGCGCAGTTGCGCGTGTTTGCTCCTGTCAACCAAGCGCTGTTGCGCTATTGAGGGGCTGCTGCGCTTGGTTTCCCCTGTTATATTTTTTTTTTTTTTTTTTTCAAAGAATACACCAAACGCGTGGGTTGCCTCCCACGAAGCGCTTCTTTTACGTCAATAGCTTGACGTGACTTCCATGATTTACTCAGTAATTGCAAGAACCGCGGTTACAGCCCCACGATTCGATACCTCACCAAAGTACGGTTTCAATCTCTGACCATTGACTTTGAATGACTGATCAGGTGATTTCTCAAAAATCTCAACCGCTCCATGCGGAAACACGGTTTTTACAACAAAAGGCCCTGACCATCTCGATTTAAGCTTGCCTGGAAATAGACGAAGACGAGAATTAAATAACAACACGGGTTGTCCAGGAACAAATACCTTGTTGACTAAACGACGATCATGCCATCTCTTCACTTTTTCTTTGTAGAGTTTATTGTTCTCATAGGCTTGCAAGCGAAACTCGTCCATCTCATGGAGTTGCACCATTCTCTTCTCACCCGCGGCTGTAAGATCGAAATTTAGCTTTTTCAAAGCCCAATAGGCCTTGTGCTCCAATTCAGCCGGCAAATGACAAGCCTTCCCGAAGACAAGCTGATACGGAGACATTCCCAAAGGTGTTTTATATGCCGTTCGATAAGCCCAGGCGGCTTCATCGAGTTTCAGAGACCAATCCTTTCTTGAAGGACTCACCACCTTTTCTAGAATACGCTTGATTTCCCGATTAGACACTTCAGCTTGGCCATTGGTCTGAGGATGATATGCGGTAGCTACCCGATGATTGATATTGTATCTGGCCATAAGATTAGTGAACTTGCGATTGCAAAAATGAGTGCCTTCGTCACTGATAATGACTCGAGGAGTACCAAATCTGGTGAAGATGTTCTTCTGAAGGAAATTAAGCACGACTTGTGCATCATTTGTCGGAAGTGCTTTGACCTCAACCCATTTGGAGACGTAATCAACTGCCAGCAAGATATATTGATTGTTGCATGAAGAGATAAAGGGTCCCATGAAGTCAATTCCCCAAACATCGAAAATTTCCACTTCTAACATTACATTAAGGGGCATCTCATCCCTCCTCGAAATGTCACTACACCATATATTGCATATTGCAACGACAGGAAAACATTGCCTTAAGGCCTATATTCGTTGCAGTAGAGTCTATGGCAACAAATTTACAAAATTTGAGCGTTGCATCCGGTTGCCTTGCAATAGGTCGATTTAGCAACGTTTTTGATACCATACAGCAACATAATTAAATCATTGCAATAAATTTCAGTAGCAACATTTTAGACTCTATAGCAACAATTAAAAACTATTGCAGTAGCATAAGAAGGTAGTTTATTGACACTTAAAGGCAACATTTTTTAGACCAATTGCAATGATTTTTTACAGATTAATGCAACATATTTTGACCCTATTGTAACATTTTTTTTAAAAAAAAATAGTAGGATCATGCTGAAAATACACTAAACCAGGCCATTTATAGCCACAATCCAAGTATCATCAATATTTCATAAAACAGGGCAACTTAATGCCAAATATCCAATTACATGTGTTTGTTCAAAGTCAAATAAAATTACAATTCTTTACATCAAATTTTCCTCAACAATTATTATATCGGAAAACCAAAATAAAGTTAAAAACTACATATGCTAATTGCTTTTTCCATATATTGTACATATGCTAGTTGAGTAGCGCTGTCTCGGTTGGTTTTAACTGTTTCACAAGTTCAACAGATTCCTCCTCCGTATTGCACCGCAATACCTCTTCTGGTGAAAGTCCATCAAGAATACCAGAAGAAAGTTCCCTGAACCAAGCCTTAATTAGACCTGCCAGACAGTGCACATCAATATCTTGTGGTACAATGCCTCTGTTCAGCTGATCCCTCACATATTCCTCTTTGTTGTTCTCTGGATTTATACGAAATATTCCTTCGGACTACATAACCGACAAAATTAATTAGAGAAATACTTAAGATGTTTGCATTCTTATATGTTTGGTGAGGAGAAAATTTAAAACCTGGAGTGCAAAACTGAATATGATTGGAAATTGAACAATTATATCAGATAAAGTCATATGCACCGAGATTATTAGAAAGTACCATTGATAGGGTTCTCCATTTGAGTTGTAGCATACAAATTGTAGAGAACATACCTGCTTCATTTTTCGCATTTCATACTCTTGCCTGAACTGATTTGACTCTTCAGTTTACTGGAAGTATTCATTGTCGAAATTCCCATCTATCAGTGAAACAAAGTAGTTAAAAATTATATCAATTCAACAAAAAACTCCTGAATTGAAACATAGTTGAAAACTCCAAATTAAAGCAAAAAAGTATGAATCCAAACTAAAACCCAAACATATGTAAATTGAAAAGCATACATGAAATCGTAATTAACAATATAATCTCCAATTAAAACGGAAAAAATAAGAACCCTAACTGAAACTCGATATAAACTAGATTTTGAAAAAAAGAATAATTGGGAACATACCTTCTTGTGCTTTAATCTTCTTCCCATTTGTGTTTTACTCGACCTAAGTGTCTTCTTCAATTTAGCGTTCTTCGATTTTGTCTGTAAATGTGTGTATTGTGTATGTTTGTATCTGTTTGTATGTTTGTGTAATTGTGTGCTACTCCCTCCGTCCCATTCATTTCTATACACTTACTATTTTGAGGTGTCCCATCATTTCTATACATTCCAAAAATAGTAAAGTTTTAATAATAAAAAACACTATTACACCCACTAACTTTCCTCCATTATCTCAAATCTATAATATAAAACACTATTACACCCACTACTTTCCTCCACTATCTCAAATTTATTATTAACTATTGATAGGTCCCACCACTTTACTCACTTTTCATCCAACTTTACTCATTATTTATACATTTTCTTGGTCTCCGTGTCCAAACCCAGTGTATATTATTCACTGGGACGGAGGGAGTATCATTCTCTTTTTCTTTTCATTTTATTAAGCCGGGCAAATTTTTAAAAGGTTTTGAGCAGCCCGCCTAAATTTTGGGCCCAAAATTGCTATGTATAGTAACGACTTCTTAAATCATTGCAATAGACTGAATGTTCTTAACCCTTTTAAATTTTTTCGGTGCTATTGCAATGTTTTTCAAAAACATTGCAATTTCTGTGATTTGGTTTCTCAATAGCAACGTTTTTTGACAAATCTTTAAAAATATGGTTGCAATAGGCAATATATGGTGTAGTGTGTTACCAACACGCTGACAACGATCACACCTTAAGACGTACTGATGAGCATCCTTAAAAAGAGAAGGCCAATAGAACCCTGCTTGAAGAATACGAGTAGCAGTCTTTTCACCTCCATAGTGGCCACCATATGTCGTGGCGTGATAATCCCTCAGAATAGCCTCTGTTTCACTGTACGGCACACATCTTCTAAGAATCTGATCAGCTCCCTGTTTAAACAGATATGGTTCGTCCCAACGATACCATTTAACTTCATGCAAGAACTTCTTCCTTTGTGCATAAGAAAATTCGGATGGAATAACTTGACTAACCAGAAAGTTCACAATGTCTGCGTACCATGGCTCCTCTTCTTGCACCCTAAACAATTGTTCATCCGGGAAGAATTCATTAATGACGGTACTGTCTCGAGAAGATTTACCAAAGTCCTCCAAACGAGAAAGATGGTCAGCTACTTGATTCTCTGTCCCTTTCCTGTCCTTAATCTCCACATCAAATTCTTGTAACAGAAGTACCCAACGAATTAAACGAGGTTTGGAGTCCTTTTTAGAGAGCAGATATCTAATAGCCGCGTGATCCGTGTACACCATTACCTTTGTACCTAGCAAGTAAGAACGAAATTTTTCAAAACCATAGACTATGGCCAACAGCTCCTTTTCAGTGGTAGTGTAGTTCAACTGAGCATCATTAAGAGTCTTGCTTGCATAATAGATCACATGAAACACTTTGTCTTTCTTTTGACCGAGAACAGCCCCCACTGCATAATCGCTAGCATCGCACATCATAGCGAAAGGTTCACTCCAATCGGGAGCAATGATCACTGGTGCTGAAACCAATTTCTTTTTCAGAGTCTCGAAAGCGGTCAAACATTCTTCATCAAATTTAAAAGGAACATCCTTTTCCAAGAGCTTACACAACGGTTTGGAGATTTTTGAGAAGTCTTTGATAAAACGCCTGTAGAAACCTGCATGACCAAGGAAACTACGAATCCCCCTCACTGAAATAGGTGGTGGAAGATTTTCAATTGTCTCTATTTTTGCCCTGTCCACCTCTAGACCTCTCCGTGACACCTTGTGCCCAAGAATGGTTCCCTCCTGAACCATGAAGTGGCATTTCTCCCAGTTAAGCACTAGATTAGTCTCCACACATCTTTTCAGAACCGCACCCAGATTATTCAAACATTCATCGAAAGAGAGACCGATTACAGAAAAGTCATCCATGAAAACTTCTACGGTCTTGCCAATCATGTCTGAAAAGATAGCCATCATACACCTCTGAAAAGTAGCAGGTGCACCACACAAACCGAAAGAGACTCGTCGAAAAGCAAATGTACCAAATGGACATGTGAAAGTCGTCTTCTCCTGATCTTCAGGGGCAATACAGATTTGATTATACCCAGAATATCCATCCAATAGGCAATAGTACTCCTGACCTGCAAGTCTGTCCAGCATCTGATCGATAAAGGGCAAAGGAAAATGATCCTTCCTAGTGGCCTTGTTCAATTTCCGGTAGTCCATACAGATTCTCCAACCAGTGACCGTGCGAGTAGAGATAAGTTCATTCTTCTCATTGGTGATTACCGTCATGCCACCTTTCTTCGGCACACATTGAACTGGGCTTACCCATGAACTATCAGAAATGGGATAGATAATCCCTGCATCCAACCACTTGATAATTTCTTTCTTCACAACTTCTTTCATGATTGGATTTAGACGTCTCTGATGTTCCACTGTTGGCTTACTCCCTTCTTCTAAAGGAATTTTATGTTGACAGTAAGCTGGACTAATTCCCTTGATGTCTGCTATGGTCCATCCAATAGCTGATTTGAATTCTCTAAGAACTCTCAAGAGTTTGTCTTCCTCAGAATCTGACAAGTTAGCAGCAATAATCACAGGTAAAGTAGATGACTCACCAAGAGAAGCATACCTTAAGTGATCAGGTAGTGGTTTGAGCTCTAAAGTTGGAGCTTCTTCAATGGATGGTTTCAACCGCTGATGTGACCCCTTCAATTCAGATAGACCTAACGATTCCACTGGTCTCTCGAATTTCCTTTGCCATGGAGTAGCAGTTGCTCATCTATCTCATCTTCTTCCAATAAAGAATCACTAATCAGTGCTTTTTCCAATGTGTCATTCAAGAGCAGATGCTCAATTTTAGATTGCACTGCTGACTCCACCAAATCTATCTTCAAACATTGCTCTTCTTCAGTTGGAAACTTCATAGCCTTGAAAACATTGAAGGTGACATTTTGGTCATGCACCCTCATCGTAAGTTCCCCTTTTTGCACGTCAATCAAGGTTTGCCCCGTGGCCAAGAATGGTCTCCCAAGAATGATAGGGATTTTCTTGTCTTCTTCAAAATCAAGTATGACGAAATCCGCTGGAAAGATGAGTTTATCCACTTTTACCAGAACATCTTCTACAATTCCTCGAGGGTAAGTAACTGAGCGATCAGCTAACTGGAGTGACATGTTGGTAGGCTTAGGCTCCGGAAGACCAAGTTGCAAGAAAACCGAATAGGGCATGAGGTTGATGCTTGCCCCTAAATCACACAAACACTTGTCAAAAGACAAATTTCCAATGATGCACGGTATGGTAAAACTCCCCGGATCCTTCAACTTCGGTGGCAACTTTTGTTGCAAGACAGCACTGCACTCCTCCGTCAAAGCTACGGTCTCTAACTCCTCGAGTTTCAATTTCCTCGAAAGTATGCCCTTCATGAACTTGGCATAACTTGGCATTTGTTCAAGTGCTTCAGCAAATGGTAGATTTATGTGCAACTTTTTGAACACTTCCAAGAACTTTGCAAATTGCTTATCAAACTTCTGCTTCTGAAGCCTTTTAGGGAATGGCGGAGGCGGATAAACTTCTTTGCTAGCTTCCGTAATTTTTGAACCTGTTTTCCCATCTGACTTCTCCTTTTCTTCCTCACCTGATGCCTTCTGAATGACCGGGAGAGCTGAATTAGAAGACCGGATAGACCCCTCAGACGCGCCCACGTCCACATCACTGTTCACAGCATTTTCAAGTTCTTCGTTAAACTGCTTTTTGACTCCCAGATCATCTGTAACCTTTCCAGAACGTAACGTAACAGCATGAATCTGTTCCTTGACCTCCTTTTTACCCGGATTAGCTTCCGTGTCACTAGGTAATTGCCCTTGAGGTCTGTTCAAAAGAGCATTGGCCAGTTGGCCCATTTGATTTTCAAGAGTTTTGAGAGATGCTGCTTGACTCTTGTACATCATTCGCAATTCTTCCATTTCTGACTTCTCATTAGATTGCACATGACTTCCAGGTTGCTGTTGATGAAATCCAGGTGGATTGTATGGTGGCCTTTGGGCATAGGGTTGTTGATAACCCGAATTGTTGAACTGCCTTGAACTGTACTGCTGACCCTGAGAAGGTTGTTGCATGGCATTCTGATTGTTGCTCCAACTGAAGTTAGGATGATTCCTATTGTTGGGATGATATGTATTGGGAGCAGGTTGTGAAGGCCTCTGATAATTGCTGACAAACTGTGCCGACTCACTAGAAATTGCACATTGATTAGTGTCATGAGCCCCCGCACACAATTCACAGACCATGGCGACTTGTTGAACCCCCACCTTAGCCAATGAGTCCACTTTCATGGTTAGAGCCTGTAGCTGAGCTGCTATAGCTGTTGTGGCATCCATTTCAAGTACACCTGCAACCTTACCTTGTGGAATACGCTGTGTCGGATTCTGATACTCGTTTGCAGCCATCATTTCAATCAAGTCATAGGCCTCTTCATAGCTTTTGGCCCACAGAGCTCCTCCAGATGCTGCATCAAGCATTGCTCGAGAATGACTTAACCCATTGTAGAAGCTATTGATGACCATCCAATTTGGCATCCCATGATGGGGACATTTCCTGAGCATCTCCTTGTACCTTTCCCAAGCTTCACACAGTGATTCACCAGAATGCTGACTAAATTGTGTAAGAGCATTCCTCATGGCAGCAGTCTTTGCCATAGGAAAGAATTTAGTCAAGAACTTTTGTGCTAGATCTTCCCAGGTAGTGATGGAACCTGCTGGAAGTGAATGCAACCAGCTTTTTGCTTTGTCTCTCAAAGAGAAGGGAAACAACCTTAGCTTGATAGCGTCCTCAGAAACTCCGTTGGTTTTGAAGGTGTCACAGATCTCAATGAAATCCCTGATATGCATGTTGGGATCCTCAACAGGTGAACCCCCAAACTGGACTGAGTTCTGGACCATTTGGATTGTGCCCGGCTTGATCTCAAAATTATTTGCAGCAATAGCCGGCCGCACAATACTCGATTGAATATCATTAATCTTGGGCTGAGAATAATCCTTCAGCGCCTTGTTATCTGCCATTTCTCCAGTAACTTCCAACTCTTCTTCACTGTCCTCCACTAATTCTTCTTCGAACTTCTCTTCTTCCAGATTTCCTTTTCGAGCTTGAGATCGAGTAAGCATACACGCTCAAGATAGTACCTGAGAAACCCAAAAGTAAATGAGTGAGAAAAATGTCTAAGTCAGTGAATTTAATCCAAATTGATGACAAGATCATAAACTAAACAAACAATGAACCGAGTCCCCGGCAGCGGCGCCAAAAACTTGTTCGCACTTATTCACGCAAGAGAACGTGGTCAACAAGTAATATAGAGTAAATAGGATTCGTTCCCACAGAGACTCAAATTGTTCGTTATGTTCACTTATGCACCAGCTTATGATTTACACTCACTGCTAAGACAATCACAATTTTGGTTTTGATTTACTTAAGATTAATTACCAACTAAACCAATTACGAGGAAATAACTTAACTTTAGCTTTATAATAAACAAACATGGGATTTCAATTTCATTTACTACTTCATCTAGAGTCTTATGCCCTTTAGCCTAGTATGTGACCGAGTTGATTACTGATTAGATGCACTAAACTGATACACACCAACTTTCGTTGTGCATATACCATCCTACTGATCATCCACAATTGATAGAAGTCAAGTAGTCACCAAATATGTGTAGTCCCTATATGTCTATAGCAATTGAACACATACCGGTTGAAAATCAAGCACCCATTAAACCACATAGTCGATGTAAGACGGTTAGAATTACACCACAAATTAATACATGTTCTTCACATGCAAAAACCTATGCTAGCATGAATTGTTCTAAACCCTAGATCCACTTTCGCATTCACTAGGATTAAACAAACAATTACAAGTGTTCGCGACGCACTTATAACGAATAAGCATAAACATACTAGGCAATCAATACATTCCATCACACACCAAGGCATAATTGACACTCAATAACTAGAATCCATAGCAAAATCCATTAAAACCCCATGATAACGAATTAGCCCATAATTGACCTAATTGCCATCATGGGTTCTATGGAAAACATAGTTCTAAAATAAACAAGTAAATATAGAGAAGAAGTAAGGTTTAGAATTAAATCCCCAAAATAGAAGAGTACAAAGGTTCCAAGAATAATCCTTGCTTGTCACTAGCTTGGAGAAATTCCTTGAAATTGTGCTTGAAAACTAGATGAAAATTGTTGATAGTTGCCAAGAAAAAACTAAGAACAACGATAGATATGTTTTTTCAAGTCTAGATATTACATAAATAGATGCCCTAAAAATAGGCCCAAAATACTCGACCCGGAACAAGACACAAAAACTGCCAAAAAACGACCCAACAGGCGCCATAGCGCATGGCCAAGGCGCAAGAGCGCTCAAAACTGCCCAAGGCCGCGCAGCTGCGCCTCTCATTCGCGCAACAGCGCCTGCAGCTTCCTGGAAAAATCAGTCCGCGCGCTATAGCGCTCCTTGTACGCGCCATGGCGCCTTCTCTCGCACTAGCCTCGCGCAACTGCGCCCAATTCAAGCGCAACGGCGCCCTAAATCTCCTGGAATCACACCTTTGTCAACCTCCTGTGCGCGCAATGGCGCCCAACACTGTGCCATTGCCCCCAACGTCTCCTGGAATCCTAAGCTGCATGCTGTCTTCCTTGCTCTTATTTTCTTGCACCATCTTAAAATCAAATTCACACCACCATAATATTGTTTTAGCCCAAAATTTCTTCGACGACACAACCTACACAAATTCCATAAAAACATATTAAATGACAACGAAACTTGAGAACTTGCAAACGATTAAAGTCCAACGGAAGGTAATTTAGTGGATATAAAATCCACTTATCAATAATTATCTTAAGTGATTCATTAAATCCTCAAGGAAGTACGTGTTTATACAGTGGGTGGTAAATTTAGGAGGTTCAACGGCTGCATCCACAAATTGGGGGACAGTGAACCTCAAGGTACAGGCGGAAGGGTACGGTTGCGAGCATGGATAATTCCTGGTTGAATCCCTTGTTTCCTACAATGAGTACGCTCGCGTAGGCTTAGGGGTTCACATGGAATGGAAGGGTGATGGGGGTATGAATGACGTTAGGTTCCTTTTGCATTCAAATGGCTACAAGGAACCGGGGGGTAGTTGTTGTGCCTAAAATCCGCCTTGGGCTTGATTTAAGGCCCACTAAGGTTATGAACTCGAATAAGGTGGATATGGACGGATAGATTGGGCTAAGGAGTAAGTATGGTAATTTAGTATGCCTTATAAATAAACTGGAGGACAGGATTCTGGCATCTAGTTCAAGGTATGTTCATACAGGGGTGCGTGCATGTGAACCCCGGATAAGGGTAAAGCTGTGTGAAGGCCAGGCAGGGGTTCAACTGGTTAGCAGATTGCCAGGTTAGGGGTACGTGCATGAACCCCGAAGGTTTCCGGAAAATATACCAGCGGGCTCAGAATCGCCTATATTGTAGGAGATTGGATAATATATATCGTAACAACCTTCTGGATAGCTCCTAAACAATAGGAATGAATCAACAGCAATATATACGGAAGATTAGCATCATATATACAGGGAATATATATATACGCGTGTATATATGGATATACGAGGAAAACATGCGGATTATTCTGGAGCTAACAACCTGGATAATCATGTGGATGGTGATAAACGATCGTTGCAGGTTGGTTAGGGAGGATGAGGCTTATCAGATCGTGGGGATTATCAAAGAACTACATGAGGACTTGATCTCTTATATAAATAAGAGTATGTAGGCACTTTGCAAGGGGTTGGATACACACATACCTCTAACACTTGCTCCTAGCTGTGAACATTGGATTGAATAAGTCATATTCGATCATCATAGCTTGGGGTACCTTGCAAACTCAGTCCATAAAATCACCCTTCTCCCTCTCGGATTAGGGTTCATGAGATTAGGGTTTTCGGAATATAATTCGGTTTATTTAATCATTATCTTTGGATTTTCTTGGTTAGTTCTTATAATTATCTCATTGAAGTGTTGTACCAATTTTCCCTCACAACAGAAACTAAGACAAGCAAACCACTACAATAATAAAACATGAAATAGACCTATGTAGATAGATACTGGCTGCACATTAGTCTTGTCATGGGTTGAGCATACCATTTCTTCACCTTTGCTTTTCTGCACGTGCACCTTTACCAGGATGAATTATGCATAAACGCCCACAGATGTAAGGCATTCTTGCCAACCCATATTATGTCATAACCTTATTTGATTCTAAATAACGAAATTACCAGGCCACGTTTTTTTTTGACAAACAAAAAAATGTATTAACTTGCATCAACCAAATCACAGCCAGGACAAACCCCTGAACTGACACTACAATCTGAATGGAAACAAATAAACGAGCTAACCAAATTGTCGCTTATGTTTACAGATTGTTTTACATCATGAATAACAATATTCTTCGAATTAAAAACGATTTGAGTGGTATCCCGATCAATCAAGCCTGCACCAATCCTCGAGCCAGCAATATCACAAATGACCCTCACATACGCATCACCTGTAGTCCAATGTTCATAAACACCCCAGCTATCTACATGCCGAAAACCAGCTATAGACATGCCGAAAGTCCAATGATCCGAAACACCCCAGCTATCTACATGTCGAAAGCCAGCTATATACATGCCGAAAGAGATAGATCTCAAAAGATGAACAAATATTAGTTGTGAAAAGTAAGCTCTTGCAATATCCGACACCAGCCCAGATCCAATGCACGCATTATAGATCTCCCACAAAACCACATAAATCATTCAAGATAACCAACAATAAAACCCATACAACCAAAAACCAAATCAACATAAATCAAACACACGCCAAAAGGCGAGACAACACACACGTCAAAAGACGATACGAAGATCGAAATTCAAAGTACTCGGAATAACACCCAATTTTGGTAAGATGTTAAGAAGGAGAATTTGAACCTTAAAGTATTTTTTATTTTGGGAATCAGACTCAAAACCAAAATAGATCTGAGAAATAAATTTTAGATTTTTGGATTTGGTTCGATTTTTATTTAAAGAACTGGAAAAAGGGGAGAAGATTGGGGGAGGATTGAAGAATGGATTGATGGGGGAAGGGGAGAAAACGGTTGGGGGAAGAGGAAGGGGGAGGTTGGTGGTGAGGGAGGAGGGAGGGACGGAGAAAGTTTGGTTGGGGCGGCTTTAGTCGACTCTCATTTGTTCAACCTGCCAATTAGTAGTAGCTAATCGGTGCAGGGGGTTTCCTTAGTTATACCACAAGTTGTCAATTTATCATTGTCTATCTATTATCCAGTTTAACAGTTTAATCGAGAAATTCCTCCGTCTAGTCGCCGATCTTATCTACTACTTCCAATCTTTTCCCTTTCTCCTTCCTCAATTTCATAATTTTCTTGCCGGATTTCAAAGGTATTTTTATTTTATTTACATATATGCTATATGATATCTTTGTTTGTGTATATATGTGTACTGATAATGGTCATTTTATTTGTTAAATTATGGACAACCCTTGCTTAGGATGTGGTATAAGCATGTATATGGGTTTTATTTGTATATGGGTTGTGTTATTTTGATTATGGTAAAAGGGAAGAATGATGGATGTTTGATTATATCAATTGTAATTATATATTTAGTTTTGCGCTTCTTTTCTGAGGTCGAAGAGAAGGAGCCACACAAGATTATATTGTGATTATTGTTGGTTGGATGGTAATTCAGTTTGAAAAGCGATGCTTCATAATTTGCTGAAAGTCATCAATATACGTTTATCTTGAATACCACATCGTTCTGTTTTTAACCTTTTCGACATCCTTGCCCTTGTCACGTCGTTGGATGCTTCCATGGAGTTTACTTTCTCAATCAGTTATTTTGTAATTTGTATCCTCAGGTATAACCAACTTGCAGCAATGTTTAATACTGACCAGTAGTTGACTATAGGGACATATAAATATTTTCATGTGCTCATTACCTCTGTGAAGTGACACAATTGTCACAGCAGGACATTTTATGTTTTTCTTTTAAGTATCATTAAGATTTTTTAACTACCCCAGTTATAGGGAATGGGATGGTATTTGAGATTTGAACATACTGATGCTATGCGTACGCGGATGGGATCCTGAATTAATTATGTCTGCCAGACTGCCACCATATCCTATTTCATATGTGGCCCAGTACATGATATGATTTCTTCTAGAATCTTACATGTGTATATGTGCTACCTTTTTTCTGAAAGTGTGATACTCATTGCAGGAAGTTAGACGGCGTGGTCTGAAGGTTGCAGTTGCAGGAATCCCAAAAACCATTGATAGTGACATTCCGGTATTGTCATTCTCTAATATTTACTTAAAATTTGATATGGTTATACTCAGGCATTATGCTCAGGTTTTCCATATAAGATTGCATTATGTGGCTGATTTGATTTATGTCCTCTTATATATTATCTTTTTAATATGACCCTGCCCCCATAATTTTGTCCAGAAACAACCATCTTTATACTCCTTAATGTTACGACGTTTTTGCTCAGGTCATTGATAGGTCATTTGGTTTTGATACTGCTGTTGAGGAGGCTCAACGCGCCATCAATGCTGCACATGTTGAAGCTGAAAGTGCCGAGAACGGTGTTGGGGTAGTGAAGCTCATAGGCCGTTACAGTGGTAAGTGAACTTTGTATGAGTTGGGAGAATCATGGCCAAGATTATTTCTACTATACTGGTATTATTGGTATATACATGTATATACACTTCTTAATTTTTTTATGATAGAAATCACATTAATGATTACAAAGTGTAAATGGCATGTTGCCAAATTACAAAATAACCGATTGAGAAAGTAAACTCCATGGAAGTATCCAACGACGTGACAAGGGAAAGGATGTCGAAGAGGCTAAAAACAGAACGATGTGGTATTCAAGATAAACGTATATTGATGACTTTCAGCAAATTATGAAGCATCGCTTTTCAAACTAAATTACCATCCAACCATACAATAATCACAATATAATCTTGTGTGGCTCCCTTACTGATGAGATGTATGGTATAGGGACGCTATATCTGCACTTAAAGCTGAAGCACTGGATTTGCAGAGACAACTTAAGCATCTGCATTCTCAATATGATATGTTCTCTGGGCAGGCCTCAACTTAAATACAAGGAAGAAGGGCACGGGTGGCAGCTACGTCCACCGTAAATTGACAACTAACTAACATCGATGACAGCCTTTCAGCAAGAAATTTGGAGGTAACATGTAGCTAGATTATACTCTTCAGTCTACTCAAATATGATTTCCTTCACTCTTCTGTCCTGGAAAGTCATCTGATTTGTATATTATGCGCTGCGTGTATCTCCAATATTTCTGTTTTCTATAGTGGGAACTGGGAAGATACTTCGGAAGTTGCGTACATGAGGACTATATCTGCTTCTAAGTTAGATCCATTTAGAAAATCAAAAACCAATACTGATATAAGAGAAACCCCTCTACGCAGCTAACTAAATTATGATCAATTTTACATGTTTGATCTAATAATTAACTAAAATATACTCAAATGTAATTTTCCTAATACTGTACTTGTGGAATGTTATAGTAAGCATATGCATATTGTTGCCCAGTAAATAACAATTGTAGAAGGGGGGTTGAATACAATTGTATAAGATTTTCGACTTAAAACAAATAACACAAGTATGAATCAATAACAGCTTTATTAATTCTGATATAAAACTGTTACAAAACTCTCTTAAGAAATTCTTATGTTCTTAAGAGCTGCTAGGTTACAAGATCAATGGTGTAAGCAAATACATAATGTAAAACCTAAACTGTGTTTATATAGAGTACACAGTTACACTATCAATTACAAGATATTCTAAATCAATTACATATATCTCTGAATGCATATCTTGTATGATAGCTGCATTCCTACAAATTAGGAACCGACATATCAATCTTCCTTGATCTCTGGTCTGATGAGAATCTTCATGAAATCCTGACCAGCTTCTAATCCTGATGATAATCCAATACTGACGTTGTATTCCTGATGACGTCAGCATCAGTATCTGATCAGTAATACCCAGATCCTGATCATCACTTGAATCAATATCTAACAATCTCCCCCAATTTGTTCTTTATAAAACAAAGCACAAATTCCTTGATTCAAGATGTCAAAAACTCAAAACAAAATACCTTCTAAAAATCATCAGGGACAGTTTCAGAAATTCTTTGATAAAACAGATTCAATCTCAAGAATTCAGATAACAATTCTTTTTCCTTGCTTTCAAGAACTTGAATCAGTTTCTTCTTCAGATTTTTGAGTTCTTCATCTTCCTCATTAATCTGATAGATAGCTGCCCTGAGATTCTGAATTGAGCTTCTTGGAAGATCTAAGTCACCTAGCAACACATAAGCAATTTCCTTCCCATCTGGATTTAGAGACAGTTGTTCCATGCCTAGATACACTTCTTTAACAGCTGTACCTTTCTTCATTTCAACCTCTATATCTCTTAAATTTAAGTACATGGGAATATAATTGCCATCATACCTCGTTCCTCCATCCATGAATCTCTGTCTAATTTTCCTGTAAATCATGACACACCAATTGTGATAAACTTCTCTTTCATTAACATTTATTCTTTTACTTCTGAGAAGATACAGAACATATTTCAGCTCTTTTGCAGATTTACACAACAATTCATGAATAGGAATCTTCTTCACACTTCAACCTTTCATGAAGTACACCATCTTTTCTATTTTCTTTGCATCAGCATGACAATCAGCAATGATAGCAACAGCTTCAAGTTTCCAGAGATGATCTACAGTTAACTCATCCCCAATCTTGTCAACTAGAGCATGTTGATCAGTTTGTGCAATGAAAATAACCAGTGCATGACTATACCCAATTCCTCCTCTTGTGCCAGGTTCCCATCCTCTCAAACCAGATTGCATACTCACCCATTTTGGTGGACTTTCAGCAATAAATGTAGTAGACTCTGATTTAACAATCAGTAATTCATTGATCAAAGAAGACTCTTTTATCAGTCCAGCTGATTTGAAAACAACTGGTTTCCTATAATCAACCTTATTCTCCTCCTTTTTCTTACTCTTCTTCTTCTCATTTGTTGGATAATCCTGCTGATGTTCAGGAACAGATCTATCTTTATCATACCATAACTTCCTGTCTGATCTATGAACATTTCTTAAGTAATCTCTGGTTATTATCCTTTCTGCTTCTCTGGCTTTAGCTCTGATTTCACTTTCTCTTTCAAATCTTCTGAAGTTTTCTTGTTCATACTCCAGTGTATCTTCAAAAACTTCCATATTGTGAAATTCAACCACAACCTTAAGAATCATAATCTTAAGTTCTTTTAAAATTTCAGCCTCTTCAGAATCAGAAACAACATCAGGAATTGAACCAACGACTGACTTCTCATTAGATGCAGTAGATTGAACAGCTACCTTACTCTTTCTTTTCAAAGGCAATATCTCCTCTTCAATTTCTTCAGGAGCATTGAATCTGTTGTCTGGAGTTGATGCAAGAAATAGTGGAGTTTTCTTCTTTTCATTTTCAGAAACATCTTTCAATTTGATTCCACTAGATCTTGTTTGCCTTGTACTTGTTTGAGCAGATAATCTTCCTCTACTTCTGTATCTTCCTCCTCTGCCTCTTCCTCTTCTTGCAGCAGGAGCTTCATTCTGTTTTGCAAACTCTTCAAAGATCCTATTCTGTTCTTCTAAGAACTCATCAGTAGTCATGTTTGGATTTTCTCCAGTAGATAAGATAAGTGCTTTCTCAGCATGATACTGTTGAACTCTTTTGTCTTTATGAAATAGTTTAAGAACATGACCATCCCCAGTGTCAAGTTCATGAAACAGATTAGCAGCATCTTCATCCTGTTCCACATACACATCATCCTCAGGAATGGTTGACAGAGTTTGACCAGGTGTCACAAACTGTTCTTCTTTTGAATTCTGAGATTGCATCATTGTTGTCACTGTCCTCTTTCCAGATCTAGAAACATGAGTTGACTGCTTAGTTTGAGTATTAGTTCTCTTTGTTACTAAAGCAGCATCAGAGGTTTCAACTTTATGATGTGACTTAGCACCACCATCATTTCCAGAATTATCATCATCCTTTTGTACAACTGGATTAGGTGAGCATTTTGTTTTGACTATCTTCTCCCCCTTTTTGACATCAGTATCTTCCACAATGAAGAAGGACAAAATAAGCTTGAGGGTTTCATCAATAGTATCAACTTTTGATTCCAAGACAGTCATTCTAGAATCCATTTTCTTGTCAAGTGCTTTAATATCATCAGCAAGAAGGCGTGCTTGAGAAGCAGTAGCAGATATAGAAACAGATGTTTGAATACCCACTTGAAATTTATCAGTTACAGCCTTCATAGAGTCAATCTCACTCTTCAATCCCTTTGCTAGAAGAGCATTTGTTTTGAGAAGAGCCTTGAGTTCAGGAGTTGGCATCCTTGTGGCAATATGACCGGAATGAAAAAGAGCATTTTGAAAATTCATCTCAGCAGTCGGTACATTCCATTCAGTATCCCATTCATATCCCCTTGCAGCTCGAGTATCAGGAGGAAGAATTGAACTGTACTCCCCTCTGAATTCTTCTTGAGTCATTGACTGCATGTATCTACTTGAAGACCCATAAGTAGATTGAAGACTTGCTTTTATAGCTGCCTGCAATTGGATTGTTTCAGGATCAGCATGATCATCATCATCGTCATCATCATCATCTGAGCCACCACCAGCCTCATGAAGTTTATTATCAACATTATCATCAGGAAGCATAACACCTTTCATTTTCAAAACACCAGTAGATACAGCTGGTGAATCCTGATGCCCTGCAGACAGATTAGTAACATTTCCTAAATCTCTCTTTTCTTTTAAAGTGATCTCATCACCTCTCACAATGTTACCTAAGTTACTTTCAATAGCAACTTCTACCTCACTAGAAGTTAATAACTTCTCACTCTTTTCTACCTCTCCTTTTGCCAGTTCAGGAGACTGCCTCTCATCACTCTTCTTTTTCTCTAAATGTTCACTCTCAATCTCACAAGAAAGGTTCTGGCTCATTAAATGTGAAGAAATAAGAGGTGGCTGAGAAGAGTGATCTGAAGTCATACAAATAGAGGTATCCCTTTTATCAGGTCTATCTGTAATCATACTATCAGTAGTAAAGGAAGTAGAGAAAGAGATGTTACCTGATGAAGTAGTTAAAGAATCCATTGGCCTTGCTGAAATTGGCTCAATAAGCAATGGAATATGTGGATCAGTAGTACTTTCATCAGGATTGACCACTGCAACTATAGCATGACTTGCATCAGTATTTGCTACTGATGGTTCTTGTGTAGCCTGAGGTTTTGAAGCTTCTTCAACACTTTGAGTCAAAGGTTATTGTGTGCTTCCCTCAAATGCAGTGTCAGCAATCACTTCATTACATTCAGCAATGTGCAAATCATGAGCAACTTTATCTTCCAGACTTCTAGCAAGTTCAATTTCAATTTCAGAAGCCCCTTGAGCATTGTCATGAAACTCCCCTGCTGATGTGATTTTGCCAGCATCTTCACTTTGTGAAGATGGTTCTTGTGGGGCAGGAATATTCTTGTCTTCACCTTCCCTTTGAGAAGATGGTTCTTGTGTGACTATTCCTTCAGAAATGTCTGCACCTACACTTTGAGTAGGTGGTTCTTGTGTGACTGGATCTGCAATAGCTTCTGAACTCCTTTGAAGTTCAGGTTCTTGTGGGCTAGATCCTCTCAGAGATGACATAGTAGTCCTCTGTTTCTTCTGTCTGTGAAAGACGTTTGCTTCAGCAGCTTTTACTTCAATTGGTGAAGGTTTAACACCCAGCTGAGCAGCAATAGCATTTACTTGATCGACAGACATCTCAATAATTCTTCTCTTTGGAGATGCAGATGCTGGAGAATCAGAAATCTCAACAGTCTTCATAGCATCAGTAAGATTCAAAAATTCTGTGTGATCAACAAATTTGCCTTTCCTGATTAATCTTCTTCTTTTCTTTGGCATTTCAGAGACAACCACTTCTCTTGTATCAACAACATCAATCTCCTTCTTCTTCATCAAGACTGATATAGGCATTGTATCATCATCAGAATCAGAATCAGAAATAGCTCCTTGATCAACTTTCCTCTTCACTCATGTTTCTTTATTCAGACCAGATGTTTCAAGAACCCTTTGTTCACCCCCTTGTGACTTCATTTGAGAGTGAGTTGGAGTGGAGAAATTCTTTGATCCTGATTGCCTCTTAGACACATCAGATCTAGCTAATTTCTTGGATTTTACAACTGATGCCTTTTGTGAGACACCAGAGGTGGTTGACTGTTTAGATAAGTGTTTAGGTTGTGTGCTTGTGTCAGGAATAGGTTGTGTAAGGTCCTGTCCCATAGCACCAGTTGCGAGGCCATATTGAATAGGCATTCTCTTTCTTAAAAGAGACCATACTTCATCAGGAATGTATGGAGTTCCATCAAACTTATTTGCCTTATCAGAATTGATTAGACTCTTTATATTGTTTTCTGAGATTTTACATATAGGCAAAATTGTATCATTCTCAAAAACAGCATGAGGACATAAGTGAGAGAAAATTAATTGGAAAAATCTAAGAAAGCAAACATAACCACATTTATCTGCTTTTCTTTCACTTAATGCCTTTAGTATAAAAGAACCATAATCAAATGAGAGATCATGAATTAGATAGTACCCAATTTTGGCTGAACCTGTGGGTAAGGCATCAAAGTTTGACACTTTATTCAAGAAACATCTGCTGATAGTGTCAAAGAAGAAATTCCATTCCTTCTTAAGCTTTGTCCTGTAGAGCTCTCCAAACTTCTTTGGTGTACCATTGTAACCCAAGCTTACAACATACTCAAGAAGTTTTGAATCAGGAACTTTGAATACAGGCTTACCAATGATTGATGGTAAGTGTAGGGCTTCAGTGACAATCTCAGGAGTCACATAGTATGTAACATTGTCATATTCAAAGCTCATCTGAGGCTTTTCTGATGGAAGACCTTTCCCAAAAACACTTGTGTTCCAAACCTGCATAACAGACTTAAAAGATATCTTGGCAGGTTGGGTTAGAGCATAATTGATTGGGCTTGAGGCCAAAAAGTCCTGAATAATGTGGAAATCATTGGGCAAGTCCTGATGATCTAGAACTGCAGTGAAGTTATTAGTATTAAAAGTAACTCCATTGATTACCACCTTGTTGTTCATGAATAAATTCTCCATTGGAATTTCAAACACAAAAGATGTGTTAATTTTGAAATTAGGGTTTGAGAGTGCAAAGACGGAGAGAGACGATGCTTTACTGATAGTTTGAGAATAATAAATCAATTAGTAAACTAAATTGATATTGGACAATACTTGTAATTTCTCAAAAACAGGTGTCAGTAAATCATTCGTTTATGCTGAAGTAATGGACCAAATTACGTGAGAGAGTGGTGAGGATTACACGCGTCATGACTTACATCTGTAACTGTATGTAATAAACTAGTGAACACACGCGCTCGATTTATTCGAGAAATAAAATTGTGACTAAAATAAAACATGGTAATTTTGTTTTAAATAAAGAAATTTAAAACATCACAATCGAATAATACCTGGTACTAATACCAGTAATATGAATCGTTTCATATTCTTGTACCACCCTTCTCTATTTAACCTTAGAGACTTGTCCACTTACTTCATTAACCCTTCATTCTCTCCTGAAAGAAAAGTAAGAAAAACCCTTCACAGCAAAAATTTTAACCATGTCGAACCTTACCATCAAAGAGAAGAACCTCCATCTCTTAGAGAAAAGAGATATATTCAGTTATACTCGTGAAGAGTTTGATGCTTTCGACTGGGAAAGACAACTGGAGACTCTCTGGTTGTAGATGGATGCAGGTCTCGAAGAAATCGAGAAGGAAAAACCTGCAAAAGTGATCGATATCGATGCTGCCCTCCAAACAGCATTCGCATGGCTTTCATCTAAGGCATCCTCATCCAACTCCATCAACCATTGTTAATGAATATGTCACCAAAAATAACCTTATCCCTGTCAACTTCCACCCAAACAAAGTGGCAAAGATGGGATCTGGGATGGCTATTAACAATGGAGTGGATTGGTCTTTTATTTCCTGTTGAATAGATTAGTAGATAGAGAACACAAAAATGTAATCTTTGAATGTAATCTCTTTCTTATTATCAATGAAAAATCTAGTTTTTCTATTCTATTCAATGTTTTTCCTGATTTATCATGTTAACTGAAAATAAATATGAGGACTAATTAAAGTGATCACATTATCAGGAGTTCAATAACATTAATCATAGCTTGAATCAGGAAATTGAGATAAAACGAAGACAGTTAGATTCTGAACAAAATACTGATGATCGAATCGTTGCATCAGGATTCGACGTTGACCACTGTTAGGATTGACTTTCCATCAGTATTTGCAAGTTGTCAATATCTGATGACTTCTTTCTCTCAGGAACTGCCATAGTTTGCCATTCCAAGTTCATTCACCAACTTTGTAAAAGTAGCCTCAGGTAGTGGCTTGGTGAATATATCAGCTAACTGTTGATCAGTAGGAACAAAATGAAGTTCAATTGTTCCTTCCAGTACTTGTTCTCTTATGAAGTGATACCTGATGCTGATGTGCTTTGTAAGAGAATGTTGAACTGAATTTCCTGTCATAGCAATTGCACTTTGGTTATCACAATAAATAGGTATTTTTGAAAATGACAAACCATAGTCCATTAGCTGATTTCTCATCCACATGATCTGAGCACAACAGCTTCCAGCAGCAATGTACTCAGCTTCTGCAGTTGATGTGGAGATAGACTTTTGCTTTTTACTAAACCAAGAAACTAGTCTTCCTCCAAGAAACTGACAACTGCCTGAAGTACTTTTCCTGTCTATTTTGCATCCTGCAAAATCAGCATCTGAATAACCACATAAACTAAAGTCTGATTCTCTTGCATACCAAAGGCCAAGAGAAGAAGTGCCCTTTAGATATTTGAAAATCCTTTTCACTGCAATGAGATGTGGTTCCTTAGGATTTGCTTGAAATCTTGCACATAGACAGGTTGCATACATGATATCTGGTCTGCTAGCAGTTAGATATAAGAGTGAACCAATCATTCATCTGTAATTGGTTACATCTACCTCAGTTCCTTGATCAGGATCAAGCTTTGTAGCTGTAGCTATAGGAGTTGAAGCTGTAGAGCTGTCTTGCATGTTAAACCTTTTTAGTAAATTCTTTGTGTACTTTGACTGATTGATAAAAATCCCATCATCAGTCTGTTTAACTTGTAGACCTAAGAAATAGCTCATTTCTCCCATCATACTCATTTGATATCTAGACTGCATTAGCTTTGAAAATTTCTCACACAGCTTAGTATTAGTTGACCCAAAAATGATATCATCAACATATATTTGAACTAACAGCAAATCCTTACCATGATTCAAATAAAACAAGGTTTTATCAATTGTACCTCTATTGAATCCACTTTCCAGTAAGAATTGAGCTAGGGTTTCATACCAGGATCTTGGAGCTTGCTTTAGTCCATAAAGTGCTTTATCCAGTCTATAGACATGATCTGGATGTTTGGGATCAATGAATCCAGGAGGTTGCTCAACATATACCTCCTCTTCCAGTTCTCCATTGAGAAATGCACTTTTTACGTCCATCTGGAATACTTTGAACTTCTTGTGGGCTGCATATGCCAGAAAAATTTTGATGGCTTCTAGTCTTGCAACAGGAGCAAAAGTCTCATCATAATCTATTCCTTCCTGTTGAGAATACCCCTTTGCTACTAGTCTTGCTTTATTCCTCACAATTGTGCCATCTGAATCAGTCTTGTTTCTAAATACCCACTTTGTACCCACAATAGACCTTCCCTTGGGCCTTGGTACAAGTTTCCAGAATTCATTTCTTTCAAACTCATTCAGTTCTTCTTGCATAGCTGTCACCCAATCAGCATCCTTAAGTGCATCTTCAACTTTCTTAGGCTCCTCCTTTGACAGAAAGTTATTATATAAACATTCATTTTGAGTTGCACTTCTTGTCTTAACACCTGCTTCAGGATTCCCAATGATTAAGTCAGGAGTATGACTTTTAGTCCATTTCCTTGCTGATGGTAAGTCATTTCTTGAACTGGATGCTCCCCCTGGATTGGTGTTTTCTTCAAAAGAACTAGAATTGCTAGAAGCTCCCCCTGAGATAGTGCTATCTCCTTATGATATACTGTCATGTATGTCACTTGAATCTGTTTCTGATGAGTCTCTACTTGATGTTTGAGTTGTATCAGTACTGGTGATGTCTCGCTCTTGCTCCCCCTCAACATTTGAATTATTTGAGTCATCATCAGTAACAGGTGTTTGATCAGGAATTGATCGATCGTCAGGATCTGACAGAATATCATTATCTGACGTGACTTCATCAAAATTGTTGGTAGCTTCATTTGCAAAAGTCAAACTATCATGAGAGTCTTCTTTTATTCCTGTTATCTTTCTATCATCAAAAGATACATTAATAGACTCCATGACTGTCTTTGTTCTCAGATTGTAGACTTTAAAGGCTCTTGTTGTTGGATAGCCAATAAAGATGGCCTCATCAGCTTTTGTCTCAAATTTTCCTAGCTGTTCTGGATGAGGTCTTAGAACAAAGCACTTGCAGCCAAACACATGTAAATGCTTCAAACTTGGCTTCTTTTCCTTAATCATCTGATAAGGAGTTACACCATGTCTGTTGATTAGTGTAATATTTTGAGTGTAGCATGCTGTGTTGACTGCTTCTGTCCAGAAATATGTAGGTAGTTTAACTTCTTCCAACATAGTTCTGCCAGCTTCAATAAGAGTTCTGTTCTTTCTTTCAACTACTCCATTTTGCTGAGGTGTGCCAGGAGCAGAGAATTGTTGAACTATTCCTTTGTATTTGCAGAACTCTTCCATTGCTGAATTCTTGAATTCAGTCCCATTATCACTTCTCAGAATCTTGACTTTGTATTCCGTGCAAGTTTCAATAAGTCTTACATGGTCCAACAGTATTTCAGCAGTTTCATCTTTTCTGTGAAGAAAATAAACCCAGGTAAATCTAGTATATTCATCAACAATGACTAGAGTATACCTTTTCTTACTGATGGACATAATATTCACTGGTCCAAACAAGTCAAGGTGAAGCATGTGATATGGTTCATCAATTGAGGATTCAGATTTACTCTTGAATGATGTCCTTCTCTATTTAGCCTTCTGACAAGCATCACAGAGTCCATCAGGAGTATATAGAGCCTTTGGTAATCCTCTTACCAAATCTTTCTTAACCAACTCATTTATATTGTTGAAGTTGAGATGAGAAAGCTTCTTATGCCAATTCCAACTTTCATCTACAGACGCTTTACTGATGAGGCATGTAGTTGGATTTTCAGTATTAGTGTGAATGTTGGCTTCATAAATGTTACCATGTCTTTGACCTGTTAATGCAACCTTTCCTGAAGATTTGCTGATAACTTCAAAATGAGTATCATTAAAATTGACAAGATAACCTCTGTCTGTGATTTGACTAACACTCAACAGATTGTGCTTGAGTCCTTTCACCAGAGCTACTTTTTCAATGATGGCATTTCCAATTACAATGCTGCCATATCCAAAAGTTTGTCCAATGTTGCCATCTCCATAAGACACAGTTGGGCCAGCCTTCTCCTCAAATTCTGATAGCAAGGTTTTGTCTCTAGTCATGTGCACAGAGCATCCACTATCCATGACTAACACATTTTTCTTTTTACCCTGCAATCAGAATCACAAAGAACTCAGTTAGAATTTTTAAGAACCCACACTTGTTGGGTTCTCTTTTCATGCAATTTAACATTTTTAGCAGCAGAAGATTTTCTTGTAAAGACACCTTCATCAGGATTAACTCCATCAAAATTAGTCTTTTTCTTAACAGATGCATGATTAGTATTCAAGTTCTTTGTTTTTCCAAAATTTGCACTTTTATTGAACTTAGGCAAAGGCTCATAATAATTATAGTACAAATTATGGTATTCTTCACATGTATAAATAGAATGCCATTTACTGCCATAATGGAAACAAGGATTCTGTGGTTTATAGAATACTGATTTATTCCTAATGTCAGACTTAGGAACTACAGTTGGCTTCTTTTTACTCCTCCTGCAATCAATAACAAGATGATTAGAATTACCACAGTTAAAGCATACTTTTCTCGGTGCATTTGGAATATACTTATAATTATTCTCCTTGTTTATTCCAACTTTACCATTCCTGTTCCTTTTGACAGTTGGAACTCTCTTCCTATCTGTTACATCACAGGTTCTATCCCTTAATTGTTTCTTGGACAAAAGACCTACATTTTTGTTTTTGACAGTTCTAGACTCAGAATGATGTGTAGAAGTAGATCCCTTTTCTGAAGTAGATTTGGGAATTTCTGGATACACATAATTAACCGGTTTTAATTTGGTTTTAGTACTGTCTGTAACATATCTGTAGGTTTTTGGATTTGTTGAGTCATCAACTATAATTCTTCCAGGATTAGATGAAACAACCTTTCCTTTGTCCTTTTTCTCATTTTCTGGCTTATACCCTAGACACTCTTTCCAGTTTTTATCAGTAATAATTTCATGAGTTTTTGTACCAGAATGTGTCCAGGTTCTGAGTTTTTCATTTGCATCTTTAAGTTGCATTTCAAGTTCATTACATTTAAACTCTGTTTCAAGTTTCATGTGTTTAGCATTATCACATTCTGCTTGAACTTCATGCAAGAAAATTAACTCAGCTTCTAGATGATCATTTCTCTTAACAACCTCTGCCATTTCAGATTTTATTCTAGTATTTTCAAGAGATTGACTCCTAAAACTAATATGCAGAGATTTTAAGAAAGATCTTAGCTCAGAGACATTATTAGTATCAAAATCAAACATAACTTCAGATACCTTATTTTCACCAGCAGAAGTCTCATCAGTTTTAGCCATCAAAGCATAATTCACTTTTTCTTCTTCAGAGTCAGATGATGAGTCCATCCAATCCTTGCTTGAAGAAATGAGAGCTTTGGTTTTGGTCTTCTTGCACTCAGTTGCAAAATGACCCATTCCATCACAGTTATATCATCTGATTTTTGACTTGTCAAATTTGCTGCTTTTGCCTTCTTTCTTCTTGTACCTGTCTTTGTCAGCATTGAAGGTTTTCTTCTGGAATTTCCCTTGCTTCCTAGCCTTTCTGAACTTCATCTTTTTGAAGCCCTTGACTATCATAGCAACCATTTCCATCATATCAGAATCAGTAGAGTCATTATCAGTATCAGGATCAGACTCAGTATCAGTATCTGATGATGAGTCATCAGGAATTGACTCTTCCACTCTACTCTTTCTGTAAGAAACCTCCTCAGCTTTTCCCTTTGATTTTGATTCAACATTCAAAGCAACAGCTTTTGCTTTGACATTTTTCTTGTTCTTCCTCTGTTGAACCTCAAGATCATGGGTTCTTAGCATCCCATAGACTTCATCAAGAGACAGCATCTTCAAATCATATTGATGCCTTATGATTGAAGCTTGAGTATCCCACTCTTCAGTTAAAGCTCTGAGAAACTTGGTATTTGAATCCTCTGGATCATACTCTTTGCCAACCAATGATGGATTGTTCAGTAAAGTCAAGAATCTATCATACATATCAGTAAGGCTTTCATCAGATTTAGCATCGAATTGCTCATACTCCTGAATCAACAGAGCCCTTCTGTTTCTTTTGATAGATTCAGTACCTTGACATTGAGTTTCCAAAGTATCCCAAATTTCCTTTGCAGTCTTGCATGCTATTACCCTGTTAGACATGACATTATCAAGACTGTTATGCAAAATATTTTTTACCTTTGCATCTTTGAGTACTTGAGCCTTTTCCTCTGTCGTCCACTCACTCTTTGCCTTAATGACATAGTGTTCAGCAACAGTCTCTGTTCTTGCAACTAGTCTTGTTGGAAGAAATGGTCCATCATTGATCCTGTCAAGATAGTCAGGATCAGTTGCTTCCAGATACATCATCATTTTTACTTTCCAGGTTGGATACTCAGTCTTCTTGAGAATTGGAATTTTGATGCTTTCATACTTGCTTGTCGACATCTTAAGATCGTTTCTGATTAATATTAATCAGTAAAGCTCTGATACCAATTGTTGCCCAGTAAATAACAATTGTAGAAGGGGGGTTGAATACAATTGTATAAGATTTTCGACTTAAAACAAATAACACAAGTATGAATCAATAACAGCTTTATTAATTCTGATATAAAACTGTTACAAAACTCTCTTAAGAAATTCTTATGTTCTTAAGAGCTGCTAGGTTACAAGATCAATCGTGTAAGCAAATACATAATGTAACACCTAAACTGTGTTTATATAAAGTACACAGTTACACTATCAATTACAAGATATTCTAAATCAATTACATATATCTCTGAATGCATATCTTGTATGATAGCTGCATTCCTACAAATTAGGAACTGACATATCAATCTTCCTTGATCTCTGGTCTGATGAGAATCTTCATGAAATCCTGACCAGCTTCTAATCCTGATGATAATCCAATACTGACGTTGTATTCCTGATGACGTCAGCATCAGTATCTGATCAGTAATACCCAGATCCTGATCATCACTTGAATCAATATCTAACACATATCTTATAACATTTAACTTTTGCAATTTTGTACAATACATCAATAAATATATAAAAAATCTAGCTTGAGTAAGCTACATTTTTAAGCTGCATCCTTCCTTATTTCCTTAGCCATATCTTGTATGCTCTTTTATAACACTACAAATTTGTGTTGTAGTTTCTTTACTAACATCACATAATTCTGCAACAGAAGAACGCATGGTTCCTTTTGAACACTAGAAGATCCTAGTGAATTCACATATTCTGTTGGGTTTTGTTTTTATTGCATCAATTTATGTATCTGTATTGTCAGTAGGTGTTTTGGTAATATAGCATAACATTTTCAAGCAACTAGAAGGTCATCCTTAGTTCAACTAATTCTTCTGCTTAAATTCAAGAGTGAACAGCTCATAGTTGTTACATTACAATTCATCTCAATCCATTTCCACCATATCAGTCATGCTGCTCTATGCGAGTTTAAGTTGTTCGTGCATCAATGTTTATATGAATTTAAATCATATAAAGAGACGTTTTTACATAAAAGACCAACGGTTGCATAGGCCTTTAACTATAACTCACGTTGTATTCTACCATATAGATGAATGCAGTTCTTGGAAGAATCGCGTCAACGACTCAAGAGTTGTCTCACTATCATTCAGGGGAAGGTAGATATTATGTTCCTGAATTTAGATGTGCCTGTTAGTTTTTGTTAATGTTTTTAAACAAAGTACGATATTTTTGAACTTTTAGTAGGTGTAGATATTTTTAGTAGGTTGTAGGTGAGTTTCTACAAGTGATATGATATCTCTAATGAAATTCTTATTTTTCCCCATTTTAAAGTGCTGTCCTTGACAAATGAATCGAGTTGCAATGAAGGTTCTTACAATTAAAAGGAATTGCGCTTTTTTCTTTAAAGCAATCTAAGGAGCTGCAGACCTGATAACATGTAGAACCTATTTTGAGTCTGCCTCTCTGTCACCATTACTAAGAAAGAAAGGCGTTGTCTTCTTCGCCTTTTCATTGTCAGAGATTTAGTTTTAGAGCTGTACATTTTGTGTAATGATGTGAAAACTTCACATTCCACATTTTGTGCTTTTTGGGATAAATTTTTTTAAGCTGAAGGTCACACTTTAGTATACATTTGGATTAGAAAAAACGGTATACAGGGATAATAAATAAGGAAATTGACTGCTTAAGTAAATACCTTGTTATACTATTATTTTGTTTTTCTAACCTTGTATCAAAGTCGCATATGATGAAAGCTATCTACTTGTACAAAAGATTTAGAAAGGCAAACAGCAGTGCTATAGCTCAGTCTCAGTGAAGGAATGGAGAACTTGATAAAGTGTTTGGTTCATATTACTGCTCTTTGACACCACAAGTATACATGCTCATCAAATGGTTTGATGATATATTTTGCCATCATTAGTATTTCTTTCATTCTATCTTACATAAATGCTATTGCAGTTTTTTTTGCTATGTATGCCACTCTTGCCAGTCGAGATGTAGATCTATGCTTGATTCCAGAGTCACCATTCTATCTTGAAGGAGAAGGTGGACTTTTTGAATATGTGGAGAAACGACTTAAAGAAGATGGACACATGGTTATTGTTATAGCTGAAGGAGCTGGCCAGGATCTTCTTGATAAAGATCTGAGCTTGGGAAATGAGAAAGATGCTTCAGGGAACAAGCTACTTGCAGATAACGGATTGCGGATTTCTCAAAAGATTAAGGTATTTCCAATGCTTTAACTTGATCTTTTACGAATTTTTCTTCCTTGCACCAAACAATATGTCCTATTCTGTTTTAGCACACATTTTTAAATTTATTTTTGTCTTCAGCAAGAACTACTATTAGTTAGATGAAATGATGTAAAAAAGAAAAATAATCATGTGCCAGTAACTTAATTTTTTCAAACCTATTATCCGTCATACACACTCTCTCTAATAATTCTGTGTCAAATCTTTATTCTTTCCTTTATTGCATACAAAAGAGTTTTTCACCAATAAGAATAAGCGTAAGGAAGTAAATAATAAGGCAAATGCATTCACGATTTTAGGTATCTGTTCACAATTTTCTTGTGACTTTGTATCATTATGTAAACCTATTATGCCTCATACATTCAATATTCAATATATTCATGATTTTTATTGCGTTTTTTATTCAATTTCTCAGCATCACAAAGCCTGTGAGGCCTGCAGTATTAATTACATATTATTTTTGTAATATAACTTTATATGTTGGTATATATATATATATATATATATATGTTTATATCCTCTGTAGGCTCCTAATGCAACAAATAGTCTATGTGGTTACAAGATTGTGACTGGCCAACCATCGGACAAGCTTGGGGAAGATTCCATAGAGCTTTTCAAAGATTTTTAATGAAAGGTGCTTTATACAATGCTGTTCTTTTTCAATAATAATTTGCTGCACTTGTCTTCTATAAACAAACCACTCTTGTTCTTTTTTTAGGAAAGATTAACAATATGACATAGTAATATCACACGGTGTAAATGCTATTCTAAGTAAAATTTATTCTTGGCTCTCTTAATCTTCTAAATTCTGCCACTATTGAAGTCAACTTGATAGAATTTCAAATTTTGGGGTTCAGAGGTTCTCAAACTGTTGGTTTATAAGTTGAACTGAGGGGAAGAAATCCAGTGTCCTTCCATATTTGCTTGAATATTTCCATCGACTTGGACTTTTGAAGAGGGTTTTGATGATTGTTTGTGCGGAGGGATATGTATATGCTTGTAGTCTGGAAATAATATAGTATAGCATGGCTCTTAAATGGTTCAGTAAGGGATATGTATATGCTTGTAGTCTGGAAAGAATATAGTATAGCATGGCTCTTAAATGGTTCAGTAAGGTCATAAAATTTGTAATCCAAAAGCCAATTACTCTAATATTTTCTATAGCAGTTGTCCACTGTTCTGGCGATCTTTTATCATAAAGTAGCCCATAAGAAACAAGGAAACCAGATTATTATCAAAAAAGGAAAAAAATTGTAAAATTAAACAGATTCAAGAAGAAGGCCAAGGAGCTAGGGAAGGAGACACTGTGGATAAGTTGAACGGAAACTTGAAAGGAGAACGCTTTGAGGAGTTGCTCGGATAAGGGGAAAAAAAATCTTTTTCCTTGGAACATCCACATGCAGAGAGAGAGACAGAGAAAAGGATTAGGGGTCTGATGCATGCATGTAACTAAGAATGTGCGATTTATGATCTAACTGAACCTGGATCTGGTGTTTCTTGTTTCATTTCAATGGCTTGGTAACGTCCCTTTCTGAGCTATAACTTGAGAGTTGAGTCGAGAGAAAATCATGGAGTGGGAAGTGGATATACCCTTTGCCTCATTGTCATCTGAAATAAGAATAGGAATTGTTTGCTTGAGACCGAAACATTCATTCTTCAAACAAAGTATACCGATAGTCTAAGCAGGAGAGAAGGAAATTCATTCACTCTTTTTCACTGAAATGTCTCCGCTGTCTCCGCAATGTTGGGAACAAAGCTCTCAGTTAAGGAAAGAAAGTTAGGCATTAAGAAGCTTCTGTTAATGCTAATGCATATCAACCGATCAGGCCTTGTCTCGCTGTAACCTCTTCTCCTGCTGTTGGATCTTATTGTGCAGTTACCTGAAATTATCTTTAGCAAAGATATGACCTGTAATGTATGCTATTGTACTGAGTATGTATTTTATTGTATGCTTAAACTGTTCTCTGAAGCTTCTTCTTTTTTCTGTCTGCTGATTTAAAGACCAGAAGGACAAAACGTTATTACTAGGACATTCCTTATGGCACATCACCTTTTTAGCTCACCACAGAAGTGATATTAAATGACACACATCACCTTACCACAAAAGTGAGATTAAGGTGTTTTAGTGTGCATCGTGTTGTTATTTTCATCAAATTCAATCATCTTCAAGTTTAGTTTTGGATAAATAATTTGTAATTTATTCAAACATATTTTACACCAGTGGTGAAAGTGGATACCATGAAAAACTAAACAAGGCAGATTACATTCTTTTGTGAAACATGTACGGCTTGAATCCTGCCTAAATTCTTCAGGATGACGTAAATTCTTTTTGGTAGATACAATGTTCAAATGTTGTACGATCTAAAATTGCTACATGTTATTACTGCATGTCTTCTAACAACTAAACCACTGCGCAAGATGGACTTAAACTAAAAATGCTTAAACATTTTTAGCATACTCAAGCATTTCCTAAATATGAAACAATCGCCTATATAACAGGCCCGTGCCTTGCATGGGCTGTTACGCTAGTTATATATCTGATACGGCAACATGCTACTTTGTGATTGATTTTATTCCATTTAAAATTACAAATTTAACCCTATTACCTGCCTATGTGCCTGCATATGTGTGCAAAATCCCTTTCACTTTTACCTACCTTTTACCTTTTTACCTTTCTCATGTGTCCTCGTCTATTAGGCAACTAAACGGCGGTCCAATACTAACATGAAGAAGGTGAGAATATATATATAAATCAAGGTGATTAACGTAGAGTTTTGATGAATCCTCACCACTTTGTATATATAAACATTAGTTTGTCATTGTTGTGTGCCTTTCCTAATCTGCGCTCCAACTGCTTCCAACTGTTCGATGATATGCCAGGTAAAATTTATTATGGCATTTTCATTCCCTTAACCGTTTAATGCTGATATTTGCATGATGTTTATGTGAATTTTGGGCATTGTTATCATGATTGCAGTGACATAATAATTTCAAGGTGTGTTAAAAGTTACAGAGAGTTCATGTGTTAGTATGAGAGGCATAATATGTAATTTGAATTTGTAGATACTTGCGGTTTTGTGCTCCTTAATTTGGTAAATAAATATCAAACTTTGTTTATTGATTCCTTCCTATGCTAATACCATTACCTGATAGGATATTTATATATGGTAGTTATCGCCAACATGCCTGATTTGGAAGGGGAGAAAATGATCGAGAATGCAATGAGGTTTGCAAAAAAGTTTGCGATGGAATTTATTGAAAAGAGGGCTTGACAGAAGGCAAGCGATAAAGAAGACAAGCTATATGGTGAACATTTGATGAAGAATGCATTTCTTTAAACCATTTCAGAAATTAAAGAAGAAAATATGAAAGAGGCAATGTTGGTGTGCAACCTGACAGAAGGCAAGCGATAAAGGAGACAAGCTATATGGTGAACATTTGATGAAGAATGCATTTCTTTAAACCATTTCAGAAATTAAAGAAGAAAATATGAAAGAGGCAATGTTGGTGTGCAACCTAACTAATTCACTGGATATGAAGGAAAAAAAATGTGAAGCGATTGAAAAGAATACTGTATAAGCAAAACTAAAGCCTGAAGCTAGCTTTGTGAATGTAACGAGGCAGAAGAAAGAGATGGTCAAAGCTTATAATGAAGGTATGAACCTAGTAACCAACTTTTGCAAGAAACTTTGATTCTAGGTTGCGCCCATAGCGTCTTCTCTCTTATTTTCCTTATTCTTACGTTTCTTTTGCTCTGCTTTAAATGCTTCATGATGCAACTTATAATTTCCAGTAATTACCTATTGTTTATGCTTTCGCATGAGGCTTATTCCTATTATCTATTTTATATATAATACTGCAAGATGGGATTTCCTTGAGACAATTAATTCCATGTCAGGCAACACGTCACATAACTCAGGTCGCGTCGTATCTGATCAAGCCTATGCAAATACACAATGCTCCTTGTCTATTCCGATAGAGGACCCTAACTAGAGGTGGTACAGATTATATATATGTATGTATGTATTAATACTTGTGCTACGCCATTTTGTGGACACTTGTGTTAGCTGTACTTTTCTTCTTGTAGGTAGCTAAACGTAAATAATTGATTTCTGTTTAGCTTCTGTAGGTCACAAAGAGAGATACTTCAACCTTCGGGATGTTTGGAGAGGTATTGTATAATCTAATCTTTTAGATCAAAACTAAAAAGGTTTCTTATTCATTATAGCCGCTTAGTTGCCCATTCTAATTTTCCCTTTGTGTGACTTTCAACCGCGTAAAGTCGAACAACCCGTACACATTTTACCTTTTTATGTAATAAAAATTGTTAAAAAGGTTCTCTGGCTATCATTCTATTTAATTTGAGCTCCTGCATCATGTAACTTCGAATGATAATGTATGTTAGAAATCTACAGAAAACTAAAGTACCTTTTTAACTTAACTCTTAAATGTGTTGACCCTAAAAATTTTGCAAACAAAAGAACAAGTGAAAAAACTACATTCTGGGATATATACATTGGTACTAAAAGTAGAAATTTATAGTAGATATTATTTGAATTCACATATACTCTTTGTATGTCTAAAAATTTGGATAATGTTACCGAGAATAATATTGCTTAAATCATGTTGAGGAGTCTGATATGTCTGTCCAGAGAGAGATAAGTGCATTTTTCATGACCGGTGTCAAGATAAAAAATTGGTTTAGGGACCAAAACAAAGACGTTCATTGATTATATTCAGTGATGGTATTACATGATATAAATTTTTGCTGTTAGTTGATTTATTCATGCGTGATGTGATTGGTGCATTGCGAATTACACATCTTCCATATGAGTGGTATCTTCTACTTTGACAAGATCATAAAATTCTGCGTAGATCACTAGAGGATCAAGCAGAATTAAGTAGATTCCAAACAGTAAAGGGAGAAGATCACACTTAATGTTACTTGAGAAACAGATAGGTGCACCAAATTGTTACTTATAAAAGAACCATTTTCCTTTTGAGGTATGTAAATTTTTTAGTGATATGAGGGCTGACTAAAGTTTATACTCTTCCCATAAATTTTTTTAAACATATTTGCACGCTTTTATCTGGTCATGCAGCAAACCCAAGTATATATTGTAATATTGTTTCTCTTTATTTATAAATCTTCTTGTGTAAAAAACTCTCAATTGTAAACGATATGTACTTTGCTATTATGCTTGATTCCACTACTGCTAGCAGGGCAATTATTCAAAATTCTATTTTTTAAGAGTGATTAATTGTCCAAGATATGAGATCGTTTAGTGTATTTTAATTCAAGTATACATATAACAGGATTTGTCATAGAGTTTAAAAATGTCTAGCAGTTACTGAGAGATAGCTTACTGAATTAACTATTTAGCTTTGCATTGGAATTTTATGTTATATTCTTGTTTTCACATAGTTCATGTCTTCAAGGAGAAAAACAAGTCTATGTAAAAACATGTTTATGTTTCCTACGTGGAAGGACATTTGTTTCGTGTAATCACCTATCAACTATTATCTCATCGGTATCACTGCTTGTGCGAGAATCTGCATACATTACTTTAAAGGCCTTGACATTCCGAGGTTGCATTTAGCATGGAAGGCGGTGTGAGAACTTGAGCAAGAGAAAACACATAAGATGGTTACTGATATATCATGAAATAGCTTAATATGCAGCCTTTTCCATTCCAGAGTAGAAAATCCTATTTAGATTCAGAGATACATATTTAGTATTGTGTTTGTATATATAAATTTGATAACTTTATACACATCTCTTATGAAGTTGTAATACGGGTCAAAATGGGCAGTTCGGTTGTGGATGATCGAGGAGGCAACTTAATATGATATAAATATGGTAAATAGAGAAATTAATTCTCCAGCTCTATTTAATTCAATTAAAGAAGCACTGACCAGATGAGGTGGAACTGGTTTTTGGAAACCCACAATTTCTGAGGTTTTTCTCTATTCTATCTCTGTTATTCTTTCATGTGTGCTCAGTGCTAGATTATGCTACATTGTCATCTAGAAAATTACACCTTTAAACAATCAACTTTTTATATATGATCGCATATTTTAGATCCATAAATCTTGGTGATCAAACAATTTATCTTTATATATCTGATATCTGATATTCGTTGCAAGGAAGTTTTAATTTCGGCCAAACTATTTTCTCCTAATTTCCACTCAGCTTCTAAGAGGACTTTTACGAGGAGGAGATAAGGAAAATGGGGCTTGTTATGTATATAAATAAGGATCACCTTAAGTTTTATGCTTAGACCATGAGTTTTCTGTCCCTTTTTATCTTTATTTTTAGATTTATAAAGGCGTTGTGCCTGCTTTGAATAAGCAGTTATAGTAGTTTGTTTACGTGTGTATGGCTATAACTACAACTTTTCCTAAATAATGTTCATTGTTCTTTTACTTGGTAGTTTGATTATTGCGGTTCGTATGTTATCGATGTGTAATTGAGCTCCATACTTTATCTTTCGAATCTTGAAAGTTTGTGTTTGGCGAACTATATGTAGCTTTTGCAACATCCTTACAGTTACAAGAATTCAACCTGTAAGAAAGGAGCGAAGGGGGATGTTAACAAAGTAAGGATGACTTTTGTTTATCTAATTCCTACCATATGTATTACATTCCACGCGCACAAACATACTTATTACATATTCATTAAAGTAGTGTAAGTGGAATTAATTTCTCAAATGTCTTTATAGAGGCTCAACCTTTTCTTTATATTGCATACTTGACCTTTTAATTTGTTACAAATCTTGTGATCCCATTTTACTTCTTGATTTTAAGTTCCTGCTAAGGAATATGTATGCAATAGCTCATTCATATACCATATAGTCTACTTATAGAATCATGACATTAATTGCAAATCTTTATAACCATTTCTTCTTGTAGGTCAAAGAAGCTATGCGTTATCAGTCTCTTATGTACCAAACATCTTAGAAACTTGCACCTGCCTTTGGTGCACGTTAAGCCCTAGCAATTTGGGAGTCAGGCTCTTATATAAATTCTTTAACCTTATCAGCAAGCAAAGATGCTACTAATATGCAAGTTTAGCATTTCGATATTGTTGTAAAAAGGGACTTGCAGAATAATACTTTAGATTGTACAATTACTGTCAGCTTGGGACAATTGATGAATCTATGTTTATTCTAAGAATCAGTTGATTAATATTTATTACTCTAATCATTTTCTAACATTATAGAAATCTAAATTTATACATTCATCATGTGCTACCTATTCATGGAACACAAAAAATATCAACTTGTGCTAGAACATGCTTGTGCCTTGCACGGGCTATAAAGCTAGTTATATATCTAATACCGCAACATACACGTCTGTGAAACATTTTATTCTTATTTAGCTCTGTTATAACTCTGTTACATCTCCGTTAATTGGCTTGCTTCACTTCTCGATCTTATACCCCTCGTATTCCCTCGTATCTATTACTGAAGCAAAAAACTCCTTCTAAGTTCACGTATCTGTCCAGGAAAACAATTACCAGCCTTCAATGCAGTGGCAGATGTGCTTCATATGTTTCTGGTAAACCTAGTGATAGTTTCCAGTTAAACTTTAATCGACGGTATCGAATATCCCTGGTGCTTTTAGAGGTACAACTGATTGTTTTTGTCCATCCATTTTTTTACACCTGATTTTCAAGGCTTCTCTACGGCTGATTTTCAAGGTTATGCCAATAGTCTCCAGAGCTTTCCATTTCGAATCTTTCATTTTGCAGGTCATCCTCCAAAACCCCTTTCGATTGTACTGTTTATCCTTACGGAATTTGAAATCCAATATTGTGTTTGTATATGTATCTATAACTTTAGATAGTCACTTTTTGATTCATTTAATTTTTTTACATAATTGTATTATGTGATATTAGGATATTCTGTATCAAAGAAATGTTTTGCTTTGCCTTAGAAGCTAGATTCTCGTATTGGGTATCTGAATTTAGTTGGTCTGTTCATATGATATAGATTGTCGTGAAGATTAAAAAAAATTTAGTGCTTATTAATGTAATTTTTGGTGATTTTGTCTATTTTTCCAATTGCATTTTGGTGGCTTCATTACATTCTTTTAGCAATTGAAGTCGTTGGTACTTCGTTACATTGTGATAGTCCTAAGGATAAATGGGACACATGGCTTTAATAAATCAGTCTAGGGCCTCTAGGTCGTTCTCTCACTATGAAGACAGTTGAATGAGATTCTTCAGTTATGATCTTAATATTGTTCGTCAACTCACATTTTTACATATTTAGTGCTTTGGTGGTTAAGTCTTATCAGTTTGCAGGTATCGTCTGGTAACCTAACTGGCATTTTCATAAGTATAAATTCATTATGTTACGATTCTTACAAATACTTATTACCATAAAACAAAATGGCTCATGTGTTATGCATTTATTCACTTTTTTATCCTCTACAAGTCTAGAACTATGTAATCCATTTTGGCAGATTATTAAAGATACGGTTATAGTCTTCTTTTAGTCCTCTGTCGTAATACTAATAAGCAAGTCTGTAATGTTCTGTTATAACTTCGTTACATCTCTGTTAATTCTCTTGCCTCACTTCACCATCTTATACCCCTCGTATATGTTACTCAAGCTCTCTTCTCTTTGGGCAATAAGATTATAATATCGGCAAATTACGATCATAACAAAAAAATAGTTAACAACCTTCAATGCAGTGACCGATGTGCTTCATATGCTTCTGGTAAACCTAGAGATATTTTCCCGTTAAACTTAAATCGACGGTGCCGGATATCCCTGGTGCTTTTAGAGGTACGACTGATTGTTTTAGTTTTAATTTCTTTTTTTGTATATGGGTGCTCTGCTAATTTACTTTTAGAAAATAGCCTAGGTATATTTATTTTGTTCCAACAATGTCTTTAGTATTAACTTACAGTGTGTTGTTCCGCCGATTTTATCTTGTCTTTCTACATGTAGATATAGTATCGGACTAACATTTGTCCCCAATTTGCCATATGTTTCTATCATTTCAATATACTTCATGCTTATTCAGTGTTATATATGTTGCTATGTATATGTGCTATCATGGATATTGATTCGTTAATGGCTTTAAAGAAAACTTGTAGGATTGGATATGAGTCTGGTAGTAGTGGAGAGGCGGAGGTGGTCGGAAAAACTCTTACTATAACATTGTATATATTTGTATCTGTGCAACAAATTTGGACATAGAAGGAAACACAGCCTCCCTGTCAGGCGCTCTAAACTAAGTTGTAGGTTTAGTACTTTCTATAGCATATCTGCATGTATCAAGTATATAATGTAATATTATTTGGCCTTAGATTGTTTTTAATATTTTCTTGACCATATTTAAATTTCAATTTCTCGCAACTTATTAAATGTTAAAAAGGTATCATTCCTAGCTTCAATGAAATATGTGGCCAGTTTTAAGATACTAGATTATATCACGTGCTACGCACACGGGAATTTTAAAAGTTAATTAATAATTTTAGTAAATTATATAATTTTATATTTAAAAAATGAATAATTTAGTTGTGAAAAAAATAAAAATAGTATATTAAGTGCATTTCTTCATATATTTCAAAATTACTTTAATTATATATTTTATTATTATATTTATTATATATGTTATGAGATAATTTGCATTAATCAAGTTACCAAAATTTAAAGTTTAATTCAAATCTATATTAATAAACTTACCATAGATAATATGTATTGCATTAGTTATTTAAATTTGATATACAAACTTTCCATAATAGAAATGGGTCAAATAATCATATGGATCTTCTACAAACCAAAAATGGATACCAAACCAAAAATATGGATAGTCCATGGATCTTAATAAAGTTAAAAAGTTTAATCCGAACCTGAATATGGATACCGAACCTAAGGCATGGGTTATCCACTAATTTATAATATAGATTTTGTGACCTGATGACATGATTTGCCAACTAATATTCCCTTAAATGGTTTTAAGCTTCTATTGCAACTGCATGTCTCAATTGTCTAATGGTTATTAGCACACGTGTTCATTTGCCTTTGCTACATGGCGTCAGTATGGACTAATTTTACTATATGAACTTTAGGAAGGAACAAGGTACGTGCATCGTCAAACACTCATATAAATGCAATGACCATGTTTGGGCCATCATGTGATGTACTCGAGACTCCAAATAGCTGATGGAGTTAATGCAACCATGCGGGTGGAAACTAATTCGTAGCGAAATCTAGCTTTGCAATGTTGACACTTACAGTATGAAACCACAAGTACCTTTTTTGCTGTAAATAAAATACACCTTCGAGCCATCTCTATTGTAGCGAGGCACTTATGCTCTCACTTCCAACCTTAAACTATTTGGTTTATGATCTTTCAAACTCACTTCTCCTATACAGTTCAAAAGAGCTTGATAAAAATTGTTGAAAGTGCGGTATTTGTTGTTTGCAAATTAGGTGGTCCTTTTATCATTTTTGTACTAGATTTTCTATTTTTTACTAATTTTAAAATTGGTGTTTAGGATTACAAAGTCAGATCAGTGTGTTAAATTTCGATCTTATTAAATTGTCTATCATATTCTTTAGATGATCGTTGGGGCACTTGCGATGATCAATTTACTATCGAGAATAGTGGCGAAAAAGGAGCAAAGATAGCTTTAATGGAACAACTTGCAGGTAGTCAGCCTCATTTTTTTCATTCTTTTCCCAACTACATCTTTCTGTTAGCACACAAATATTTTACTGGTATGTTGTTTTTTTAAAACCAGTTAAGTTCTTGGCCTATATTTTGAAAACCTCCTCTTAATCTGTTGTACATGCTCATGGACTTCACCTTATAAAGGTTTTATAATTCTTTTCATATTGAATCCATATAAAGTAAACATGAGAACAAAATTGTCATGGAATTGCTTGTCCTTAAATTTAGTTGTCAGATTTGCACTAAATCCTTATGTGAAACACGTGTGAACTTCCTTTTTACTTTGATAATGTATGTCTGATGCTATAGTATCTTTGATGATTACATAATATTTACCATTAACTTTTCGTATATTCAGTGCATTAAAACTAAAAGTAGACATGCCCACATGATTTGTCTATTAGGTAATTAAATCTTACTTTTTGATGTTCGAGTTTCAAAAATTGTGCTCCATGCCTATGTTAATGTAAATCTTGATCCTCCAGTATGATGTTTGTTTGTTATTATGCCGCCTATAAATTTATATAAAGAGGCCTGTTCATGGTAGTATTTATCGGCAGTGACAACGATTATCGACTTTTGAAAGTAATTTTTTTGGAGATTCTCTCTACTTTAGAATTGCTACTATTATGATAATGTTATTTAGACTATAGACATAAGTAAGAATTTTGGCGAAATTGTTTATCAGTTAGTGATTTATCTCAAAGTAAAGCTCATTTAGAATTTTTTTAAAACAGGCAAGTGCATGATGAGAAATCAGGGGCTCTATCATCTCAGATACAAGTATTCAAACTTGGTCAGGTGCAATATCAGCACGATCTTTTGACTTGATCACTTTTGTGATTAGAGCTGACACTAATATTCTGCAATATCTACACTTAGTGTTATACGTGATCACTCCAAATGGCATGAAGGAATTGGGGAGGTTTAGTGTTGATTCTGAAGATACCATTTTGAGATCTGAAAGAACTTTTCAGGAGAGAGAACTCGAAGGGAATGTAACCACAGGATTCTAGATCATTTGGCAGCTGCAACATATTACAAATCCTACTTATGGAGAACATCCTTCAAGGTCGTTGTAAGGTCGTGACAACTTGTTCTTGGAGCTTATAAACTATCTAAGGGGTCCATATTACAGCAACATTTGACTTTATAGGGGTAAATATGTTGCATTGTTTGTTTTTCGCCAACTTAATTTTAGAAGTATATGCCGATGACTACCTGTAATTTGTAACTCGTGAGTTATATCCTACCATTAACACACTGAAACCAGAAAAAGCTATTAGCATATAACTCATAATTTATTTATACCTAGCGCATGCCCGTGCCTTGCACGGGTTATAAAGCTAGTTCAGAATATAAAGTTGAAACATGTATGATTCTCTGTCCCTTTTATATTTCAGTTTCTTTAAGTTACAGGATAAGTGCATTTTTTTTTTTATAGTTATAGGATAAGTGCACTTGGTGACTACTTTCTGAGGACGATTGCTTTCCGAGGACCAAGTTTGAGTACTTGTTAAATATTTACGTAAAAATGTCTTAACTGAGTCTCAAACCCCGACCCGATCTCGTATTATCTAGTCACAATAAGGGGATATCTTGCTAATCATCTTTTGATATAGTTTTACTAGAATGTGCCATCTTTCTTAAGCATCTCTTGGATCAAATTCATAATGCAATGTTGAAGTTGGCTGTTTATCATATAAACAATGGTATAAGTATAAGGGAGTTCGGAATCCACTATTTATTCTTTAACGCATACGTCATATGTGTGATGTTGATGATAGAATCAAATTTGTCAAAGTATTTATGGAACAAAATTTGTTTAGTACAAATAGGGAAATGTAAGGAATCGAATAGCAACAGTTCTTGATGTTTATTCATGAGATGTTATTCATGAGATTTGTAATTTCTAGAATAAGAAAGAATATAGAATTTGAGAATAAGTTCAGCTGAATTTTGTTTGATATTCAAAGGCGGTGAGAGCATATGCGTTAAACGTTATAAAGTAGAAGTGTAAAATAATAGCCTGGCCGGCTTGACTAAAGTGTTAAACTTTGCAGTAGGTTACAATATATGACTATGTTACTTATGATTTGAAATTTTGAATAATCAGTAGCCTAAATTACAGTCTGAAAAATGATTATTTATTTATCTAAAAAAGCCTGTAATTCTGAATAACCTAGATTTTTAATCTTTGATCCCTCTCTATATTAATAATAACTAATTGTTATAACATATCATTATAATTGTAATAATGATATGCATACATTCAAACTATCAGATTAGTTAAATGTTAGTCTATAACTCTATATGGAGTATCAAATAAACAAAGATATTTTTTGTTGGAAAAAAGAAACAATAAAAAAACGGTTGTTGGTCAACTAGCTATGCTGGCTGGCTAAGTTAGAAAAGCAAAAACAGTTCAATAGTTCATAACAAATTGGATGGAAGGTAGCAATTCCCATGTGAGTCATTACTACTTGTCTAAGTTGCCTGGACCATCTCATGTTACTGTGTGTTTTGAAGACATCAATAAAACTCTAAAACAAAAAACAAAGAGATCGATATAAACTTAAAAACAAAGAGATCGATAATCCCCGATCACAATGAAACAAAACATAGCCTCGAAGTATTTCATGCTACACTAACTTTCGTCTTAGTAGTATTTGCTTGTCTTCAGTTGCAAAAAAACTGAACAAGTGCCTTATAAATTAAAACTACATATCCAACATCCAAGTTAAAGATTTAAAGGAGTACAAATTGAAACTTTAACTTCAAATTTGCAAGACTCCAAATCTCTGAATCTCTGCCCTCCACTCTCCAGGCCTCCATTGCAGTTCTGCAAATGAATAAAACAGTGAGAAATTCTGAGATTGCAAGTTAAATAATAGCAAAGCAGTTAAATAAATATAAGTTGACATTGTTCTTTTCCAAAACAATCCAGAGATTACATTGCTGACATTGTAAGCAAGCAGGTTTACCAAAAATTATTTCAATTTTCACTACAACATTAAATCAAACAGGTTGTATTATAAGTTGGTGAGATCCACTTCTAAGAACACAAATGCCACAAAACTTAGCCTATTGTTTAGTAGGCACGGGGCAACACATGGAGTTTATTAAATTAAACACAACTAATTTAAACAATTCAAAGTAGAAATTTAAGATGATAACAAAACTTTCCAATCATATAAAATAGATTACTTTCTTGTACCTGACTATGTATGTATACTACACAGAACAGTAAGTATACCATTGATAACTAAAAGGACATAATGTCATACCATCTACTCAAGCCTAAAGGGCACATAATCAGGATCTTTCTCATAGATAATCCTTCTTCCACGAAGGGGGTATCTGGCTGATCTTCTGAGCGGGACACAAACTTCCACCCCATCAACCACTGTAGAGTAGCCCGCATCCTTGTCACTCTTATAAAGTTGAACAGTGGCATTTAATGCACTCACCAGGTTACACCCGAATGAAGTCCAATACATGTATACGGGAGCAAAGCGAAGGTAGTTGAGTACAGAGGCTACGAAGTAAGTGATGCCGAAGATCATAGCAACAACCATGGAAGGAAATTTTTCGTAAAAAATTCTCCGTCCACCTGTGGTTCTTGCTGTATAGAATAGGAAGTCGGCATGGTCATCTTCAAATTCGAAGCTTGTTTTTAAAAAAAAGGCAATGCCGAGAAAAAGCCAGCATACGACTGATATCACGGATTTCGCTCGTGTTGTCTCCTCCTTTTCATCAGGGTACCTCGGTAAAAGCAAATTTATACCAAGAGGAAACACGGCTGAAGTGAATGCAGTGAGACCTTCCTTCAAAGTTATCAGCTTGTTGTTGGGAATTTCAACAGAGATGGGAACAACTCGGTGCGCCTGTAATTAGGTAAATGAAATGCATTCAATAAACATAATCACATACATTAACATTAATCAAGTTGTGTGTATTCTTCAGATAAATCTATAAAAAAATATCCTCTGTAATATATTAAAAAATTTCTATCACTATAACTACTGGTGTTGCATAGCATTACTAATACTGATCCTAACAATGATTGACTGATCGACTATATGAGAAAGGTACTTGACTGACTATTTGCAAAAGGCTTTAGACTTTCTACTTGCTAGGAGCCTTAAGTGCAATGTGTTAAAATATTGGGTGCCAATGATATTTTAGTCTACAGTCTAGTACTTGCCATAGTAGCATTTCTACTCATGTCCGAATTTGCACTTAGTTTAAATCCTGGCCTATAAAAAGTTCCTCTGATGTAATGTACTTGATGAGATTTTATAACAAGAAGACTTGTAAGGTATGGAGCCAACTCAACATTCTAACTTAACAGCCACAAATGTAATGATACATAGGGTCTAGTAAATATATATAACAGTTAGGTAAATGGAATCAATTTAATAAACATAATCACATACAGAAAACTGAAACCGGGGCTCTCAATAACATGTTCATAATCTCCCATACACAAACACGTAATCCAGGAAAGAAAGACCACTGGAAAAACAAATCAGCAAACCGGGGCTCTCAATTTAGTGTATGTGTATGAATATATAGTGTACGTGTTAGGAATCAGTATAGGCTTTTAGTGTATTGTATTTCAGGTGTGTGTATTGTGTTTCCTGGTGTATTGTATATATGTTCACCCTAGGGAAGGATTAACTGAGAATTTATTTATCGAGTCCATCCGGAAAACTTCTGACAGAACAGACTCAAGTACATTAACCACGAAAGAAATTGTACAAATTTACCTCAGACTATCAATTCACGGCTTATGTTAAAAATAGATGCATATGAAAGAGACGATAAAGCAATGGACTAATAGTGGATTAAATTGCCTTTACTGCTACAGCAAAAGAGCAATCAGCCGTCTCATGACCGCGTAATACAACAAAACTCTAGGCTTCACATGTTTTCACTTGAACTGCACTATGATTTGTTGTATATGGCTATGTGATCGAAAAAAGTATTAATTAAGTCTAATAGTTACCATTTGGAATTAAGAAAATATAGCAGAATTCGAAGAAGGAAATATATAAAAAAATTCTATTACAAATCAAGTATTATTCAGATAAATCTAGGCGGGAAAAATTAAATCAAGTAGGTTTAGATATTATTAACAAATAGATAATTTTGTTGTAAATAGGCTCCATATGGAACTTGCTGCATTCTGGACTCTGGCGAATATGAGCAGAGTAGAGTAGAGAATACGCTAAACTATAAACCCTAAAACCCACACAAGATTAAATAGCTATTTTATTTTAGTGTAAAAAATTAAAAAAGTGGCTCAAATGGTGACTCGTTGTATTATCCAACACATAATATCACTATAAAAATCCTTTATATCACTATACTCGTATTATCACTATTCTCAAATGGTGACTTTTATATCACTATAACTATTGGTGTTGCTTAGCATTACTAATACTGATCCTAACAGTTACTGACTGATCGACTATATGAGAAAGGTACTTGATTGACTATTTGCAAAAGGCTTTAGACTTTCTACTTGCTAGGAGCCTTAAGTGCAATGTGTTAAAATATTGGGTGCCAATGATATTTTAGTCTACAGTCTAGTACTTGCCATAGTAGCATTTCCACTCCGTCCGAATTTGCACTTAGTTTAAATCCTGGCCTATAAACAGTTCCTCTGATGTAATGTACTTGATGAGATTTTATAACAAGAAGACTTGTAAGGTATGGAGCCAACTCAACATTCTAACTTAACAGCCACAAATGTAATGATGCACAAATCAAATATACCAAACAACATAAAAACCGCTTGTGAATCCTAGTTTTCTATGAGTTAAACCTTATGCATTCCATACCTAGATTTCGGATACTCAAATGGACTATTGTCATTAAATAAAACTTACATAATCTATGTGTGGGAATCTCAAACTTTGGTTACATCTATGTTGAACCTTAGTAATTCCAAAAATTTACCATTGTCATTTAGTTGTTGTTTCTAATTTAATTTAAACCATTCATAGTTCATCCACATAAATATGATGATAACTAAAGAATCGTCTTTATAAAAGGTTGGAACATATGGTTCAGCGGATCTCTCACTAAATCCTAAACGTTCTACATGAAAAAAACAGTAAATTACTTATACACTTCACGAAAATATTTGATTATCAGTGTGTGAGTAGAAAAATCTGAGAACTGAATCACTTAAAAACACGTGCACACTCAACAAAAGGAATAAAAACATTATTCCATAAGAACACAACTCAGACAACCCGATCACTTAATATCACATCCTTGTACACACGCAAAAATCTAGACACCAGAAAACAAACCTGATCCTGCCGCTGAACCTGCCGCTCAATCTCCTCAGGCTGTAATGAACGCTCTACCGCCTCCTGTTGCTAGTACAAACATAAATATATATAACGGTTAGGTAAATGGAATCAATTTAATAAACATAATCACATACACAAAACTGAAACCGGGGTTCTCAATAACATGTTCATAATCTCCCATACACAAATATGTAATCCAGGAAAGAAAGACCACTGGAAAAACAAATCAGCAAACTAGGACACTCAAACACAAACACAACAAAAGCAATACAAAATATTTAGAAACACCATCTGTAACATTAAGAACACAAACACAGTTCTCACAACCTAGTCCCTCAATATCACATCCATTTACACACACAAAATCAAGATAGAAAAAAGATCAAACCTGCTCTAGTTCTCATAAATATAAGTTGACATTGTTCTTTTCCAAAACAATCCAGAGATTACATTGCTGACATTGTAAGCAAGCAGGTTTACCAAAAATTATTTCAATTTTCACTACAACATTAAATCAAACAGGTTGTATTATAAGTTGGTGAGATCCACTTCTAAGAACCAGCAATAAATCAGCAAACTCATGAAATAGTTGGTGCCAATGATATTTTAGTCTACAGTCTAGTACTTGCCATAGTAGCATTTCTACTCATGTCCGAATTTGCACTTAGTTTAAATCCTGGCCTATAAAAAGTTCCTCTGATGTAATGTACTTGATGAGATTTTATAACAAGAAGACTTGTAAGGTATGGAGCCAACTCAACATTCTAACTTAACAGCCACAAATGTAATGATACATAGGGTCTAGTAAATATATATAACAGTTAGGTAAATGGAATCAATTTAATAAACATAATCACATACAGAAAACTGAAACCGGGGCTCTCAATAACATGTTCATAATCTCCCATACACAAATACGTAATCCAGGAAAGAAAGACCACTGGAAAAACAAATCAGCAAACCGGGGCTCTCAATTTAGTGTATGTGTATGAATATATAGTGTACGTGTTAGGAATCAGTTTAGGCTTTTAGTGTATTGTATTTCAGGTGTGTGTATTGTGTTTCCTGGTGTATTGTATATATGTTCACCCTAGGGAAGGATTAACTGAGAATTTATTTATCGAGTCCATCCGGAAAACTTCTGACAGAACAGACTCAAGTACATTAACCACGAAAGAAATTGTACAAATTTACCTCAGACTATCAATTCACGGTTATGTTAAAAATAGATGCATATGAAAGAGACGATATAGCAATGGACTAATAGTGGATTAAATTGCCTTTACTGCTACAGCAAAAGAGCAATCAGCCATCTCATGACCGCGTAATACATCAAAACTCTAGGCTTCACATGTTTTCACTTGAACTGCACTATGATTTGTTGTATATGGCTATGTGATCGAACAAAGTATTAATTAAGTCTAATAGTTACCATTTGGAATTAAGAAAATATAGCAGAATTCGAAGAAGGAAATATATAAAAAAATTCTATTACAAATCAAGTATTATTCAGATAAATCTTAGCTGGAAAAATTAAATCAAGTAGGTTTAGATATTATTAACAAATGGATAATTTTTTTGTAAATAGGCTCCATATGGAACTTGCTGCATTCTGGACTCTGGAGAATATGAGCAGAGTAGAGTAGAGAATACGCTAAACTATAAACCCTAAAACCCACACAAGATTAAATAGCTATTTTATTTTAGTGTAAAAAATTAAAAAAGTGGCTCAAATGGTGACTCGTTGTAGTATCCATCACATAATATCACTATAATAATCCTTTATATCACTATACTCGTATTATCACTATTCTCAAATGGTGACTTTTATATCACTATAACTACTGGTGTTGCTTAGCATTACTAACACTGATCCTAACAGTTACTAACTGATCAACTATATGAGAAAGGTACTTGACTGACTATTTGCAAAAGGCTTTAGACTTTCAACTTGCTAGGAGCCTTAAGTGCAATGTGTTAAAATATTGGGTGCCAGTGATATTTTAGTCTACAGACTAGTACTTGCCATAGTAGCATTTCCACTCATGTCCGAATTTGCACTTAGTTTAAATCCTGGCCTATAAAAAGTTCCTCTGATGTAATGTACTTGATGAGATTTTATAACAAGAAGACTTGTAAGATATGGAGCCAACTCAACATTCTAACTTAACAGCCACAAATGTAATGATGCACAAATCAAATATACCGAACAATATAAAAACCGCTTGTGAATCCTAGTTTTCTACGAGTTAAACCTTATGCATTCCATACCTAGATTTCGGACACTCAAATGGACTATTGTCATTAAATAAAACTTACATAATCTATGTGTGGGAATGTCAAACTTTGGTTACATCTATGTTGAACCTTAGTAATTCCAAAAATTTACCATTGTCATTTAGTTGTTTCTATTTTAATTTAAACCATTCATAGTTCATCCACATAAATATGATGATAACTAAAGAATCGTCTTTATAAAAGGTTGGAACCTATGGTTCAGCGGATCTCTCACTAAATCCTAAACGTTCTACATGAAAAAAACAGTAAATTACTAATACACTTCACGAAAATATTTGATTATCAGTGTGTGAGTAGAAAAATCTGAGAACTGAATCACTTAAAAACACGTGCACACTCAACAAAAGGAATTAAAACATTATTCCATAAGAACACAACTCAGACAACCCGATCACTTAATATCACATCCTTGTACACACGCAAAAATCAAGACCAAAAAATCAAACCTGATCCTGCCGCTCAATCTCCTCAATCTCCCCAGGCTGTACCGCCTTCAGGAGCTAGTACAAACATAAATATATATAACGGTTAGGTAAATGGAATCAATTTAATAAACATAATCACATACACAAAACTGAAACCGGGGCTCTCAATAACATGTTCATAATCCCCCATACACAAATACGTAATCCAGGAAAGAAAGATCACTGGAAAAATAAATCAGCAAACTAGGACACTCAAACACAAACACAACAAAAGCAATACAAAATATTTAAAAACACCATCCGTAACATTAAGAACACAAACACAGTTCTCACAACCTAGTCCCTCAATATCACATCCATTTACACACACAAAATCAAGATAGAAAAAAGATCAAACCTGCTCTAGCTCACGTAGCAAATGCGCCGAGTGCTGCACCAGCTGCTACAACGGGTATTGCAAGTACACACAAATAATAATTAGGTAAATGAAATGCACTTAGTAAACAAATCAAATATACCAAACAATATAAAAACCGCTTGTGAATCCTAGTTTTCTATGAGTTAAACCTTATGCATTCCATACCTAGATTCCGGATACTCAAATGGACTATTGTCATTAAATAAAACTTACATAATCTATGTGTGGGAATGTCAAACTTTAGTTACATCTATGTTGAACCATAGTATTTCCAAAAATTTACCATTGTCATTTAGTTGTTGCCTTGTTGGTTCTAATTTGATTTAAACCGTTCATAGTTCATCCACATAAATATGATGAGAACTAAAGAATCGTGAGATTCGATTGGAAGGTTCTACATAACTAAACAACAAAATTTAAAGAACCACTTTATAAAAGGTCGAAACGTATGGTTCAACGGATCTCCCACTAAATCCTGAACGTTCTACATGAAAAAACCAAAAAATTGGGAATACACTTCACGAAAATATTTGACTATCAGTGTGTGAGTAGAAAAATCTGAGAACTGGATCACTTAATAACACGTGCACACTCAACAAAAGGAAATAAAACATTTTATGCGTCTCCTCATTTTCGTCTGTTGTCAATAGAAAAGACATAAAAAAATAGTTTTATACGTCTGTTTTGTCCTCCACGGATGAATATATAATAAGAAAAAAATGCTTTTGCGATCTTTTTACTTAAACAGATGTAAAAGAGTATTTTATATGCGTGTTGGAATATCACATATGTCCGTTATTCTAAAACTGACGTATAAAGATGAATTATGTCTATTTTTAAACGGATGTAAAAAAGTTAATTATAAAACAAATTACAAAATGTAAAATATCCATAATTACGAACCATCGATATATATATTGCTAAACCCAGTACCCACTCACTTTTATATGTCTCCGCCATCCACAACATTAAGAACACAAACGCAGTTCTCACAACCTAGTCCCTCAATATCAAATCCATTTACACACACAAAATCAAGATAGAAAAAAGATCAAACCTGCTCTAGCTCACTCAACGAATGCTCCGAGTGCTGCACCAGCTGCAACGACTGTTGCAAGTACACACAAATAATAATTAGGTAAATGAAATGCACTTAGTAAACAAATCAAATATACCAAACAATATAAAACCGCTTGTGAATCCTAGTTTTCTCTGAGTTAAACATTATGCATTTCATACCTAGAATCCGGATACTCAAATGCACTATTGTCATTAAATAAAACTTACATAATCTGTGTGTGGGAATGTCAAACTTTAGTTACATCTATGTTGAACCTTAGTAGTTCCAAAAATTTACCATTGTCATTTAGTTGTTGGTTCTAATTTGATTTAAACCATTCATAGTTCATCCACATAAATATGATAAGAACTAAAGAATTGTGAGATTCGATTGGAAGGTTCTACATAACTAAACAAAATTTAAAGAACCTTATAAAAGGTCGAAACGTATGGTTCAACGGATCTCCCACTAAATCCTAAACGTTCTACATGAAAAAACCAGAAAATTGGGAAAACACATCACGAAAATATTTGACTATCAGTGTGTGAGTAGAAAAATCTGAGAACTGGATCACTTAATAACACGTCCACACTCAACAAACATTTTATGTGTCTCTTCATTTTCGTCTGTTGTCGATAGAATAGACATAAAAAATAGTTTTATACGTCTGTTTGTCCTCCACGGATGAATATATAATAAGAAAAAATGTTTTTGCGTCCTTTTTACTTAAACAGATGTAAAAGAGTACTTTATATGCGTGTTGGAATATCACATACGTCCGTTATTCTAAAACTGACGTATAAAGATCAATTATGTCTATTTTTAAACGGATGTAAAAAGTTAATTAAAAAAACAAATTATAAAATTGTAAAATTATAAAAAATCCATAATTACGAACTATCGATATATATATTGCTAAACCCTGTACCCACTCACTTTTATCTGTCTCCACCATCCACAAGAACACAAACACAGTTCTCACAACCTAGTCCCTCAATATCACATCCATTTACACACACAAAATCAAGATAGAAAAAAGATAAAACCTGCTCTAGGTCACGTAGCGAATGCTCCGAGTGCTGCACCAGCTGCAGCAACGACTGTTGCAAGTACACACAAATAATAATTAGGTAAATGAAATGCACTTGGTAAACAAATCAAATATACCAAACAATATAAAAACCGCTTGTGAATCCTAGTTTTCTATGAGTTAAACCTTAAGCATTCCATACCTAGATTCCGGATACTCAAATGGACTATTGTCATTAAATAAAACTTGCATTATCTATGTGTGGGAATGTCAAACTATAGTTACATCTATGTTGAACCTTAGTAGTTCCAAAAATGTACCATTGTCATTTAGCTGTTGGTTCTAATTTGATTTAAACCATTCATAGTTCATCCACATAAATATGATGAGAACTAAAGAATCGTGAGATTCGATTAGAAGGTTCTACATAACTAAACAACAAAATTTAAAGAACAACTTATAAAAGGTCGAAACGTATGGTTCAACGGATCTCCCACTAAATCCTAAACTTTCTACATGAAAAAGCCAGAAAATTGGGAATACACTTCACGAAAATATTTTACTATCAGTGTGTGAGTAGAAAAATCTGAGAACTGGATCACTTAATAACACGTGCACACTCAACAAAAGGAATTAAAACATTTTATGTGTCTCCTCATTTGCGTCTGTTGTCGATAGAATAGACATAAAAAATAGTTTTATACGTCTGTTTTGTCCTCCACGGATGAAAATATAATAAGAAAAAAATGCTTTTGCGTCCTTTTTACCTAAACAGATGTAAAAGAGTATTTTATATGCGTGTTGGAATATCACATACGTTCGTTATTCTAAAACTAATGTATAAAGATCAATTATGTCTATTTTTAAACGGATGTAAAAAGTTAATTAAAAAACAAATTATAAAATTATAAAATATACATAATTACGAACCATCGATATATATATATATATTGCTAAACCCAGTACCCACTCACTTTTATCTGTCTCCACCATCCACAACATTAAGAACACAAACGCAGTTCTCACAACCTAGTCCCTCAATATCAAATCCATTTACACACATAAAATCAAGATAGAAAAAAGATCAAACCTGCTCTAGCTCACTCAGCGAATGCTCCGAGTGATGCACCAGCTGCAACGACTGTTGCAAGTACACACAAATAATAATTAGGTAAACGAAATGCACTTAGTAAACAAATCAAATATCAAATATACCAAATAATATAAAAACCGCTTGTGAATCCTAGTTTTCTATGAGTTAAACCTTAAGCATTCCATACCTAGAATCCGGATACTCAAATGCACTATTGTCATTAAATAAAACTTACATAATCTATGTGTGGGAATGTCAAACTTTAGTTACATCTATGTTGAACCTTAGTAGTTCCAAAAATTTACCATTGTCATTTAGTTGTTGGTTCTAATTTGATTTAAACCATTCATAGTTCATCCACATAAATATGATGAGAACTAAAGAATCATGAGATTCGATTGGAAGGTTCTACATAACTAAACAAAAAAATTTAAAGAACTTTATAAAAGGTCGAAACGTATGGTTCAACGGATCTCCCACTAAATCCTAAACGTTCTACATGAAAAAACCAGAAAATTGGGAAAACACATCACGAAAATATTTGACTATCAGTGTGTGAGTAGAAAAATCTGAGAACTGGATCACTTAATAACACGTGCACACTCAACAAACATTTTATGTGTCTCCTCATTTGCGTCTGTTGTCGAGAGAATAGACATAAAAAATTGTTTTGTACGCTTGTTTTGTCCTCCACGGATGAATATATAATAAGAAAAAATGTTTTTGCGTCCTTTTTACCTAAACAGATGTAAAAGAGTATTTTATATGCGTGTTGGAATATCACATACGTCCGTTACTCTAAAACTGACGTATAAAGATCAATTATGTCTATTTTTAAACGGATGTAAAAAGTTAATTAAAAAACAAATTATAAAATTATAAAATATCCATAATTACGAACTATCGATATATATATTGCTAAACCCAGTACCCACTCTCTTTTATCTGTCTCCACCATCCACAAGAACACAAACATAGTTCTCACAACCTAGTCCCTCAATATCACATCCATTTACACACAAAATCAAGATAGAAAAAGATCAAACCTGCTCTAGCTCACGTAGCAAATGCTCCGAGTGCTGCACCAGCTGCTGCTGCAACGACTGTTGCAAGTACACACAAATAATAATTAGGTAAATGAAATGCACTTAGTAAACAAATCAAATATACCAAACAATATAAAAAGCGCTTGTGAATCCTAGTTAATTTCTATGAGTTAAACCTTATGCATTCCATACCTAGATTCCGGATACTCAAATGGACTATTGTCATTAAATAAAACTTACATAATCTATGTGTGGGAATGTCAAACTGTAGTTACATCTATGTTGAACCTTAGTAGTTCCAAAAATGTACCATTGTCATTTAGCTATTGTCATTTTTAGCTGTTGGTTCTAATTTGATTTAAACCATTCATAGTTCATCCACATAAATATGATGAGAACTTAAGTGCAATGTGTTAAAATATTGGGTGCCAATGATATTTTAGTCTACAGTCTAGTACTTGCCATAGTAGCATTTCCACTCCTATCCGAATTTGCACTTAGTTTAAATTTAAATCCTGGCCTATAAAAAGTTCCTCTGATGTAATGTACTTGATGAGATTTTATAACAAGAAGACTTGTAAGGTATGGAGCCAACTCAACATTCTAACTTAACAGCCACAAATGTAATGATGCACAAAATTAATAGATATGAAAACCAAAGTTTGAACCCAAGGTAAATGTAAAGAGAAGAGATAACATTCACTGTTAAGATCATATTCTTAAACATTGGAAATAAATAAGTGTGTGTATGGTTCTCATTGTGCTCTGTTATGCAGTCTAGGAAAAGTTCCAAAATTTAATTAGCAAAAAAAAAATATAAAAAAAAAAAGTTCCAAAACATTAAGCTGCTTAAAGTCAGAAAATGAGAAGCTAAACCCGTTACTGACTTGACCACTTTGAAGCTTATAGAGTTTTTAATTTTTAATAGTGACTTAACCCACACAAGTTATTAATCCCATTAAAAAAGTGGTAAATACCAAGGGTTGGAAAGCTGTAAATGAAGGGCTGAAGAACACAATTTGGGAGGACATCAAGGTATATATTTTTCCAAATTTTATCACTTATTTTCTAGTTCAGTGCAACTGTTGTGATACTCTGTCATATAGGCTGTAAGGTTAGGTACGCTGTTACTTCTGAGTTGTGCAGACCTGACCCTTCATTTTATTTTTTATTTTAACACTACCAAAAACAGGGCATTTCCATGCAACGCTATCTATTTTATCCTGAAATAATGACCTGTAGTTGAGTCGAGTCTTTTATGTCAGGAAACTTCCAGGCTATTATTTTGTCAGTGTTGTCTAAAATCCTTGGCTTAATATTTGCCATCTTGCTACTCTGTGCCAACAATTAATATGTTGCAGCAATTAATGCAGTGCCACAGTGATGATTTGTGTTGCTTGATCTCATTTTTCTGGGATTTAAATATTTAATAGATGTATTGATTTCGTTGTTGATTTTAGAAATTATTTGTATCAATTTTTGTCTTTTAAGAGAGCAACTTCAAGTTCTGATGTTTAAAATTGTTTTTTTAATCAAGTGAAAAAATATGGAAAAAGCACAATAAGGTTCTTGTTATTTAACCTTCTAAATCAGAAATAAGTTTTTTATGGTTGAGTTACCAGACCAATATTTAGGTTCTTATTTTTAATATGTATACGTTTACGCAAAAAAGCCATCAGCCAACTTAAAATATATAAGATTCCAATGAAGGGTAAAAAAATTTATATACTACTTGTATAATTTTCACTTTAAACCCACGGTACAATATAAATGTCAGTGAAACGGACTGGTACAACAAGTTATTTAGATGATCTGGTATAAGCGTATTTGCTCTATGCTTACAGGATGCAATACAAGGAACTTCTGATGTGCTCCCAGTATGACCCAATTACAAAACCTTCAACAGCATCACACAGAAGCTGAGCCTCGAAGGTTTAAATATAAGAACTTTATGAGCACTATGGAAGTAATTATACACATTTGATAATAAATTTTAACTTCCGTGGATGGACAAATCTAGGAAAAAAATTATATCTTGGAGAAACTGAACCTTCTCGAATACATTGAAGCTAATTTTAATAGATTGATTTCTTGGTCGCTTTCTTGTTATAAATGCAAGAATGCTTCTGAACATTAGATGGTACTATAACAAACAGTTTAGATCTTTGTTTTAACTATAGTTTTCTTACCTTTACTAATCCAGATGTCATATCATAGCTAGTTCTGCTCTGGTTTTTTATCTTGTTTTTATATATTTTCTTTAACACCAAGTGCATGAACTTTGTCAGGGAGAGTGGAATATAAAGGATGATGAACATAAAAAGCGAATAATGAAGAGGGTTGGGAACATGTGGAAGGATTTAAGTCACGGATGGTTGATAAGTTGTTTGAAGGTGAAGATCCATGTGAGAAATACGATTGCATCAAAACAGAACAGTGGGAAATTCTTAAGAAGGTCAAAGAAACTCCTGAATTTAAGGTGACATAATTATGCAATACGTTTTGTTCAATTTTTTAAAATTTTTAGGTAAAAGCAGTAATTTTGTTAGTTCTTTCTCTTAAACAGATTTTTTGGAATAGGAAATTCGTGAGAAAGCACAAAAACGTCAAAAATTCAACAAGAAATTGATGAAATTCGAGAAATTTGGGCCGATTATTTTACCAATGAATATTTATAGGATTGGTAGGTATGATGGAGTTGTTAACTTAGTTTGTGAAATTATTTGAAGTTAAGGTTTTTTAATTGTCGTGAAACATTGTACTTTGGTGGAACAAGTTGAAAATTAATAAGATAATTGTCATTTTTTGTTAATCGAGTACTATTTCATTCTGTCAATTTAGTAATTTTAATATTTTTGGGATTGAGATGTATACTGAATTTGCATTTCGTATTTTGTGGTCGAGCCGAATGTATGGATGCAAAATTATTGGCATGGACAAGTGCTAAGTGAAAATATAGGATAATACATTCAAATTATTGGTATGGACAAGTTGAAAATACAAAATAAAAAAGACTTTTTACGTCTGTTCTCAGAACAGCCATATCATGCCTTATTAATAAAAAAGACGCATATACTTTCTAGCTGGTACAACTCCTCCATACGCGTTTGTTGTGAATAGCATCATATCAACCTTTTTGACAGATGCAAAAAGCTCTTTTTTACTATTGATATGATGGGAATTAAAGAGTCGTGAGATTTTAACAGAAGGTTATGTAGAATCAAACAACAAAATTTGAAGAACCACTTTATAAAAAGGTTGGAACTTATGGTTCAACGGATCTCCCACTAAATCCTAATCGTTCTACATGAAAAAACTAGGAGACAATAATTTGACTATCAGTGTGTGAGTAGACAAATCTAAGAACTGGATCCCTCAAACACACGCACGCAATCAACAAAAGAACTTGAACATACTATTCAATAAAAACACAATTCAAACAACCCGGGCACTTAATATAACTTCCATGTAGACGGGCAAAAATCAAGACACCGAAAAGATCATACCTGCTCATGCGACTGCTCCTGCACCACCTGCCGCAATAGACGCAGTGCCAACGCCTCCTGGTACTAGTACACATATATAAATATATAATTGTCAAGTAAATGAAATGGACTTAATAGACATTATCACATACACAGAACTGAAACCGGGGCTCTCAATAACATGTTCATAATTTGCCACACACAAATGCAAAATCCAGGAAGAAAGATTCGGTGGAAGAACAAATCAGCAAACGATGACACTCAAACACACACAACAAAAACAATATATACTATTTAAAAAACACCACCCATAATAGTAAAATCACAATTTTGACAATCTAGTCACTCAATATCACATTTATATACAAACAAAATATGATACATAGGGTCTGATTCTAATATAATACAAAAGAAAATATAAATCGCTTGAACGTTAGTTTTCTATGAGTCAAATCTTATGTATTCCATACCCAGATTTCTGAACGATCATCCTCAAATGGACTATTGCCATTAAATAAAACTTACATGATCTACATCTATGTTGGGCCTTGGTAGTTCTAAAAGTTTACTATTCTCGTTTAGCTGTTGGCTCCATTTTGAGTTAAACTTATGCCTTTCATACCTAGATTACGAAACAATCATCTTCAAATCGATTGTTGTCATTATATAAAACTCACATGATGATATATGTATGAGCATGTCAAACTTTAACTACATTATGTGTGGAATAGTTCTAAAAAATTACTATTCTCATTTAGTTGGTTCTAATTTGAATGTAAACCCTTCATAGTTCATCCAAATTTAAATAAATATGATGTGAACTAAAGAATCGTGAGATTTTACTAGAAGGTTATGTAGAATCAAACAACAAAATTTGAAGAACCACTTTATAAAAAGTTTGGAACTTATGGTTCAACGGATCTCCCACTAAATCCTAATCGTTCTACATGAAAAAACTAGGACACTTAAACACAAACACAACAAAAGCAATACAAAATATTTAAAAACACAATCCACAACACTAAAAACACAAACACAGTTCTGACACCCTAGTCGCTCAATATCATATCCATATACACACAAAATCAAGATAGAAAAAAGATAACCTGCTCTAGCTCATGTAACGGATGATCCGAGTGCTGCAACGGTGGCACCTGATGCTAGTACACACATATAATAATTAGGTAAATGATATGCACTTAATAAACATATTCTCATACACAAACAAAATACGATACATAGGGTCTGGTTCTAATATAATACAAAAGAAAATATAAATCGCTTGTGAAAATTAGTTTTCTATGAGTTAAATCTTATGTATTCCATACCCAGATTTCTGTACGGTCATCCTCAAATTGACTATTGCCATTAAATAAAACTTACATGATCTAAATCTATGTTGGGCCTTGGTAGTTCTAAAAGTTTATTATTCTCGTTTAGTTGTTGGCTCCATTTTGAGTTAAACTTATGCCTTTCATACCTAGATTACGAAACAATCATCTTCAAATCGATTGTTGTCATTACATAAAACTCACATGATGATATATGTATGAGCATGTCAAACTTTAACTACATTATGTGTGGAATAGTTCTAAAAAAATTACTATTCTCATTTAGTTGTTGGTTCTAATTTGAATGTAAACCCTTCATAGTTCATTCAAATTTAAATAAATATGATGTGAACTAAAGAATCGTGAGATTTTACTAGAAGGTTATGTAGAATCAAACAACAAAATTTGAAGAACCACTTTATAAAAAGTTTGGAACTTGTGGTTCAACGGATCTCCCACTAAATCCTAATCGTTCTACATGAAAAAACTAGGACACTTAAACACAAACACAACAAAAGCAATACAAAATATTTAAAAACACAATCCACAACACTAAAAACACAAACACAGTTCTGACAGCCTAGTCGCTCAATATCATATCCATATACACACACAAAATCAAGATAGAAAAAAGACAAACCTGCTCTAGCTCATCTAACGGATGATCCGAGTGGTGCTGCAACGGTGGCACCTGATGCTAGTACACACATATAATAATTAGGTAAATGATATGCACTTAATAAACATATTCTCATACACAAACAAAATACTCCCTCTGTCCCATGAGGTTCTTAACATGGGGGTTCGACACGGAGACCAAGAATAGTGGGTGCAATATTGTTAAAATAAATGAAGTAGTGGGTGTAATAGTGATTTTATTGTTAAAATAAGTGAAGTAGTGGGTGTAATAGTGTAAAATGTTGAAAAAGTGGAGTGAAGTAGTGGATGTAATAGTGTATTTTATTATTAAAAGTTACTATTTTTAGTAATGTAAAGAATTGGTGGGACGTCCCAAAAAGGAAATTGTAAAGAAATGGATGGAACAGAGGGAGTATGATACATAGGGTCTGGTTCTAATCTAATACAAAAGAAAATATAAATTGCTTGTGAACATTAGTTTTCTATGAGTCAAATCTTATGTATTCCATACCCAGATTTCTGAACGATCATCCTCAAATGGACTATTGCCATTAAATAAACTTACATGATCTACAACTATGTTGGGCCTTAGTAGTTCTAAAAGTTTACTATTCTCGTTTAGTTGTTGGCTCCATTTTGAGTTAAACTTATGCCTTTCATACCTAGATTACGAAACAGTCATCTTCAAATGGATTCTTATTATTACATAAAACTCACATGATATATGTGTAGGCAAGTCAAACTTTAACTACATATGTGTTGAACCTGAGTAGTTCTAAGAAATTACTATTCTCATTTAGTTGTTGGTTCTAATTTGAATGTAAACCCTTCATAGTTCATCTAAATTTAAATAAATATGATGTGAACTAAAGAATCGTGAGATTTTAACAGAAGGTTATGTAGAATCAAACAACAAAATTTGAAGAACCACTTTATAAAAAAGTTGGAACTTATGTTTCAACGGATCTCCCACTAAATCCTAATCGTTCTACATGAAAAAACCAAAAAATTGGGAATGCACTTTACAAAAATATTTGACTAGTTAGTACACAAATCTAAGAACTGGGTCACTCAAACACACGGTCATAATCAACAAAAGAAATGAACATACTATTCAATAAAAACACAATTCAAACAACCCGGTCACTTAATATAACTTCCACGTAGACGGGAAAAAATCAAGACACCAAAAAGATCATACCTGCTCATGCCACTGCTCCTGCACCACCTGCTGCAATAGACGCAGTGCCAGCGCCTCCTGGTGCTAGTACACATATATAAATATATAATTGTCAAGTAAATGAAATGAACTTAATAGACAAAATCAATATCACATCCATATACAAATGAGAAAATCACTAAACTCGGGGTTCCTTGTAACTACATAATTATACAAGATTTATTTTTCTTAACTTCACCTCGGGTTCGATTCATACACAATTGTACAAATTTATTATTTTAATTTCTATAACTTCACCCGAATTCGATCCATATAACTACATAATTAAATAGTAAGTTCAATCAATGCCCGTGCTTCGCACGTGTTACCAACTAGTATATAAATCGCTTGTGAACCTTAGTTTTTTATGAGTTAAAACTTATGCATTTCATTCCCAGATTCCGGAACGGTCATCCTCAAATGGACTACTGCCATTAAATAAAACTTAAATGATCTATGGGTAGGCATGTCAAACTTTAGCTACATCTATATCTATGTTAATAGTAGTTCTAAAAATTTATTATTTACATTTAGTTGTTGGTTCTAATTTGATTTAAACCATTCATAGTTCATTCACATAAATATGATGAAAACTAAAGAACCAAGAGATTTGATCGGAAGGTTCCGCATAACTAAACAACAAAATTTGTAGAACCCACTTTATAAAAGGTCGGAACCTATGGTTCAACGGATCTCTCACTAAATCATAAACGTTTTACATGAAAAAACCAAAAAAATGGGAATACACTTCACGAAAATATTTGATTATCAGTGTGTGAGTAGAAAATATGTCATAGTGTATGTTTCACGAAAATATGATACATAGGGTATGTTTCAAATATGTCATGTATGCGTGCAATCAAACAATGATCTGATGAAGACCTTTTTTAGTTATGACAGACTTGTAACACTATACTTTTATTTGTAAATAGAAAGAAGAAAGAAGAAGTTTTAGGTGGTTGAATATCCTGAAACTGCTAAAAAACATTAGTAAGAATGGAGCTCGAAAAGGGGGAGATGCCAGTAAGTCCGGGTGGTCAATTTTTTAACAGCGCTACGCTATCATTCACTGTTCTAGCAGTTCTGGAATTTGAACTTCTAGTTGATGACTTGAACATAACACGATTGATTAAGGATATGTTCACTTACTCGATCTAATCTACGCTTTTCGTCTATCATGGTAAGCTTCTTTTCCATAATGTATAAATAAAATGTATTTGGATCAAATGAGAAATGAAAAAATTTGGAGAACCGAATGTTGTGCATTTGAACATTTGTTTGTGTAGCCTGGGAATAGAACCATCAATAGCTTGGTTAGCTAGGTAGAAGTCACCTAAGACTATTTACATACTGATCTGAAAACAGGTCGTTACAAGTCGGTTCATGAAATGGTGAAGCCTAAACCCTAAAACCCACACAAGATTAAATAGCTATTTTATTTAATTTAGTGTAAAAAATTAAAAAAGTGGCTCAAATGGTGACTCGTTGTATTATCCATCACATAATATCACTATAAAAATCCTTTATATCACTATACTCGTATTATCACTATTCTCAAATGGTGACTTTTATATCACTATAACTACTGGTGTTGCTTAGCATTACTAATACTGATCCTAACAGTTACTGACTGATCGACTATATGAGAAAGGTACTTGACTGACTATTTGCAAAAGGCTTTAGACTTTCTACTTGCTAGGAGCCTTAAGTGCAATGTGTTAAAATATTGGGTGCCAATGATATTTTAGTCTACAGTCTAGTACTTGCCATAGTAGCATTTCCACTCCTGTCCGAATTTGCACTTAGTTTAAATCCTGGCCTATAAAAAGTTCCTCTGATGTAATGTACTTGATGAGATTTTATAACAAGAAGACTTGTAAGGTATGGAGCCAACTCAGCATTCTAACTTAACAGCCACAAATGTAATGATACACAGAGTTAATAGATATATGAAAACCAAAATTTGAACCCAAGGTAAATGTGAAGAGAAGAGATAACATTCACTGTTAAGATCATATTCTTAAACATTGGAAACAAATAAGTGTGTGTATGGTTCTCATTGTGCTCTGTAATGCAGTCTAGGAAAAGTTCCAAAACATTAAGCTGCTTAAAGTCAGAAAATGAGAAGCTAAACCCGTTACTGACTTGACCACTTTGAAGCTTATAGAGTTTTTAATTTTTAATAGTGACTTAACCCACACAAGTTAATAATCCCATTAAAAAAGTGGTAAATACCAAAGCTGTAAATGAAGGCTGAAGCTAGAACACAATTTGGGAGGACATATATTTAGAGGCGCTGAGGTTCATAATATTATATTGTAACAGATCTAAAGGAAATAATTTGAGGTTCGGGTCGTAGTGAAGCCTAAAGATTTCCTTATATAAGTGGAGCCTAGTATGATTTTTGAATACATGTTAAATTCTGCTAACCTCAAATTCTGTAAGTGGATAAAACAGGATACATGTTAGCCATAATCTCAAATTCTGCTAACCTCAGATAAATAAGAAATCACAGTTTAGACAGTTCATATGACAAAGGTAAATCATATATAAGACATGCTTTCATATATAGTCCAAAGATTATCAAGTGACTTTTAACTGAGGGAATTAGCATAGATATATCTAGGTGACAAGTATTCCATATTAAAATAAGTTACCAGAATCTTTTGCAAACTACAAACTCTCAAAAGAACTTATACCTTTATTTCAACATTTAGCCATAGATATATTGACTCTTAATCCTAGTAGCTGCCATGACCATAGCACTTTTTAACCATTTCAAGACAGATGTGTTTGTGTAGTGTGTGCTACTGTGTGTAGACATAAATCAAGTAAACAATGAGCCATATATATTCAAGAAGTGCAGATTTATATACAACAAAAAGTTTACTAAATACAATGGTGGTTCATTGATCTAATAAAACTATAATCTGCATCCAACTAGAGATGACCACGAAGTATACAAGCTTCTAAAACATCAAAGTAACAACAGCAATAGATAATTAACTAGCAGCAAAAGTTCACAGCCAAGAACCAGGAGCACAGTCCAAACATACCAGTCATCACAAACAAGTATAGAATCCAAGGAACCAAGCAGATTATTCATGATTAACAGGAGCATCAACCACAAAACCAAGGCTTTCATCAAGATCAGGCAAATCAGCAAATATAGTTTCATTATTATCACCAACCACAACAACTAACTCATTTACCAGCTGGACCTCTTTCTTAGCAGATTCATCATCAATTTTCTCAATTAACTTACCCTCTCTTTGTTTTAGGTGTGGAATTAAAGAGGTAGTAGTGTTTTTATGTACAAGTACGTGTTGAATGGGAGAGAGATGGTAGGCGTTTACGCAGAATACTAAGCCATGTACGTACGTATTCCAAAATTAAGTAAGGTTAGAGACTCTTCAAATCCTATGGCCGGAATTCATACTGGAGGTACGTACACAATATTAGATTATAAAAATAACACAAAACATTAATGGAACTAAAAGAAAAAACTCATGATCAGCTAGCTGTTTATATGACTACCAGCTTAATTGACAGTGTCACAAAATTTAGAGGCGCTGATGTTCATAATATTATATTGCAACAGATCAAAAGGAAATAATTTGATGTGTTTAATGATTTCAAACCTCCTGAACCGGCTGCGCCAATTGCTCATCAACTAAGGGCTCACTCATCGCTCACAAATGTGTTTTGCTTCTAGCTGCCGCTTTGTTTTAGGTGTGGAATTAAAGAGGTAGTAGTGTTATATGTAGAAGTGTGGAATGGGGAGGAGAGATGGTAGGGGTAGTGGTATATGTACTACTACTAGTGTAGGGGTAGTGGTTTATCTAGTACTAGTGTAGGGGCACATTTGTACATTGGGTGCCTCGTTCATACAACCATATATGTCAGAAACAAAGTGGAGATTGGTGCAAAACAAGAAAGTATAAAAACAAGTAAAGAAAAATGTCAGCCAGCAACCTATACATAAGAGTGCAAGGAGTCTGGAGTCAAATTAGCTAGGTCACAAACGAAAGAAACCGATAAGATTTGATGAGATTTGTCACTTGATTATTTTCCTCTTTATTTGATGCATTGGGAGGCGAGTTTTAACCTCAGTTTACAGACTGGAAATTATCAGAACCAAAACTTGTGGCCCAAGTAAAACTTTAATTCAGTACTGTCTGTATATTTTCATACACAAGTCTGTCCACTACTCTATAGAGAAAGTACACTGGCAAAATTAATGGGTTTCAAAAGAGAAGTCAGTACAAAGGAGTGAGATTGGTAATTTATTTTTGTTTCTAGAAAATTAATTAGGTCTTATAAACAACTGTTACAAAGTTATTACTGTATTCAGTAATTATTTACCAAACATGAACAAAGTTTGCATGGATTACTCTATGTTTAGATTCAAATATTGATCATGTGATTGATTCAAATGGAATTCTTCATCCCACATTAACTCTTCTCTGTGTATTACAGTAGTAGTATCTTTGAAAATATGATTTTCAAATCTTTTCAGGCTCTTGCTTTGAGAATGACATCATTTTCACCATATTCCATGCATGTATGACCGGCCTTTTGTTCTTGTTTAATTTTTTACCGCTTTGCATTTCATCAGTGCAACACTAACAGGCATGCTGTATATATACCCTCCCTGTATGTCAAATTAATTAGCATATTGTTCCAACAATATGACTTTGGGCGCTGGTCACATTTTTTATGAGTCTCATATTGCTAGCTTAGCTTCTTGTAGCCAGTGACACCAAACGACGCTCGATCGATAAGGATATTATTTATTTTTCCATCACCACGTGTAATATATATAGTTAGTTCATTCAATTTTATCAATAAAGAATACAATTGGAGACTAAAAGAGCTAGGACTTTTGGAGCATACACATCTTTTAGAAAGTTAAATTTTACTTTTTGATTATAATATTTTAAGGAAAAATGAATTATTGGCTTGTACTAACTTTTTTTTGCTAACCCTAAATGTTTTTTGCTAACCAATACAAGCCAATACTAATGTCAAAATTACGTTGGTTTTTATGTTCGAACAAAATTCGTACCTCTTGGGTCTTAAAAAAACATGTTCTTTTTTATTTTTGATTGGTCAATTCGATTAAAATTTGTTTGACATTTATATGTATTATATAATTTATAAAAAAATTATATTATTATAAAATTCATCCAATCTATCTTACAATACAACTTTCAATTTTTAAAATTAATATTTGAATAATTTTTATTAATATTTAATCAAAAACTGGTTAATTTGATTACTAAAAGCATATGTAAAAGGGGATGGAGGAGTATTTTTCTTCTCAATTTTCAACCCAGCAATCATGCACGTGGCTCTGAGGTGATTAGAAAGGCCCAGGATGGGAGAGTGACACTGATTAGAAAGAAATAAGTTCAGAAATAGAACAGGTTACTAGTACTAGCTAGGTCTAACTTGTTTCAATGCATCAACATATCACGTGACTGCGATTTGTAAAACAACACTCCCCTCTGAGCTACAGTACTATTTGATTCTCGATTGCATACTATGATCTTTTACGTGGTAGTGGAACAGACAATGTACCTGTTCGGCAAATCTTAGACTCAACTTATAAGTTATCTATTTCGGAAAAAAATTCGTATTTACATACTTTTTTTTGAAAAAAATGTTTATGGGGAGTTTAATATTCGTTATCTTGCAAAAATAAGTTACTTATTTTAGAAAAAAAATTCATATTTCCTAACTTTTTTCCGGAATAAGTAACTCATTTCTGAAAAATAAAATTTCCCAGACGGACCCAATAATACAGCGTATATAGAGCATAAACATTGTGCACCCACCCCATTATGTTCGTTGATTGTCTCATTTTTCCATTTTCCCTCCAAAATCAACTTATATAACTTGTAAAGTGGATCAAGATATGTACTCCTATCAAATGAAATTACTTTATTATTTTTTGCATTCTAACTTTATAAAATTGTAAACTATTATTTTTAAAGTTAACTTCAAATATTCACTGTTTTTTTATTCATTCTATTCATTATAAGTTGTATCATATTAAGTTAAATTTACATTTTACTTATAATCAATCGAAATAATTTTCAATGATTTTTTTTTAGAAATTCGAACTGACACACATTAATAATTTATTTTTGTAAAACATTACAAATTTGTTGGACTAAAATCGTTGACAAAAAATCGATGGCCCCGAACAAAAAACTGAATTTTGATCACAGAACCAAAAAGACTGAGACATAAAGCAGATATTAGTGTAGCATGTAGTGTGTTAAATTCATTATACAAGCACTCAAAACCCTCAAAGTTGGTCACTAGCTAAAAATCCCGAATTAAAGTTAGATATATTCATTAATCATGTTAAATAAATAAGATTAAAAATCACTAATAAAAAAATTGATATGAGCACATCTTTTTATTTATAATTATTTACTCAAATTAAATCAAACATATCAATATATATATAAGGTCTTGTTCTAATAGAAACTAACTTAGAATAGAAACTAGAAACTAAACCTAAATTAAATATTTCAAGCTAATCTAATGACCAAATTAGGGGTACCCCAATACAAAAAACGTTTAAAATTATTGGCTCTATTCAACAAAAAAATAAAAAATTTAAAAAAAAAGTTACTGTTCACGTGATGACGTGGCACGTGAACAGTAACTTTTTTTAAAATTTTTTATTTTTTATTTTTATATTTTTGTTAAATAGAGCCAAGAATTTTATGAGTTTTTTGTGAAGGTGCCCCTAGCGGGGCCATTAAAATAAATGAAATATAATTTATTTAGTGTAGGTTTCTAGTTTCTATTCTAATGTTGGTTTCTATTTGAACGCTAGCCTATATATATATATATATATATATATATATATATATATATATAGGAGGATACACGGGAGCTTATGTGGCGCTCTAAGATCGTCTCAATCTATTTTTCTAATTTTCTAAATTTTTTGAATTTTAAACACTAATAAATATAAAAATATCATTTAACATATTAGAAGTAGAATATGTGTTCGAATTTATAGAGAAGAAGAGTTTGAATTTATAGGGAAGACATATGATTAGAAGTTCTATTGGAAGTAGAATAAGTTTTTATAAGGCATATGCATAAAAGTTCAAGTAGAATTGGACTTCGAATCTAGAGAATAAGAGTTCGAATTTATAAAAAAAACATATAAATAAAAGTTCTATTAGAAGTAGAATAGGTGTTTGAATATATAAAGCATGCATATAATTAAATATTTTATAGAAAAGACGATCTTCTTAAATTATATGATTAGAAGTTCTATTGGAAGTAGAATTAGTATTTATAAGTCATGTGATTAAAAGTTCTATTGGAAGTAGAATAGGAGTTCAATTTTATAGAAATAAACATATAAATAAAAGTTGTATTAATTAGAAGTAAAATAGGTGTTTGAATATATAGAGCAGACATATAATTAAATATTTTAGAGAAAGTATGATCTTCTTAAATTATAATTTTTTATATTACTCCCTCCGTCCCACCCAATTATTAACACTTTTTTTGTCATTTTCTGGCACGCATTTTAAGGTGAATTTTAAGGACAGTTCATAACTTATTTTTAAAATTTTCTTTTTTTGTATAAAAATAGGATTGTTCTACTTTTATACAAAAAAAAAAAAATTTCAAAAATAAATTATGAAACTACCCTTAAAATCCACCTTAAAATGCGTGTCAAACTACCCTTAGAATTTCGGTTTCAAATAAGAGTGACTCGAAATGTATTTAACGGGAAAACGGCTCACTAGAAAAGATTGTATTAGCTATTAGAATTTGATACTGATGTCATAATTTTTTTTATTTTTACGGTTCGATTTTATGGATAAAAATTATTATATAAGTCTTTATAATATATGTTAAAGTTGGGATTTCGGTTTTAACGAGAGAGCGGCTCAATCGAAAGAATCGTGTTTAACAAGAAATCAATTCATTAGAGAAGATTATTTAATTATTAAAATTTAATGTTAGTATTATAATATAACATAAATATATTGAATTTTTTTAAAAACATTGTAACGCCGCCGCGAAACGCGACTTTATCGACTAGTTTAATATATTTCAGGTAAAATGTTCCCTATCCTTATTGAAGGGAGTACACATGCGTAATATGTAAATAATTAAAGTGTGCAAATATTTATTCATCCATACTCTTTGTTGTTTGAGAAAACTTATAATTATAAAGTAAGGGACTTCGCATGGATATTTTTGTAAATATAAATTTTTTCCACATGAATATTCTTAAATTTGTATTATAGGGATATTTTTGTAAATATAAATTTTTTCCAATAATTTTACATAAATATTCTTAAATTTGTATTATTTTAACATCAGGTAGAATACTGAATTCATCCTCATGCTCATGAAGCTCTTGTTGTTTCATTGTAATTGAGACCAAATTATGCTTATTTTATATGTTCAAGCTATTCTTATGTATGATTTGAGATATTTTTGTCTCAATACCAATAAAAGATGTGCAATTACACATATATCATATCAGTTCCTTTTATAAAAATTGAAGCAACAAAAATGATCAGCAACTTCACAGATTACATCACTTGAACTCCTTTAAAAGAACAAACTATGAGAAGTTGGGGGAACCCCAACCTCAAATCAACAAATGTGTACTGATACAGTCGAATAGATATGGTGAGTTGACGAGATTTTTTTTTTGCAAGTTGAGTTGGCGAGATCTAAATGTTCTAACTGGTCATTAAAATTTCATTTAAGATGTGTTGTGACCAAAATTAATTGGACGAATTTTTAAAAAATAGTCAAATTAAGAATAAAACTATAAAAATATGAAAATTTTAAAATAAAAAATATACTTTACACATGAAAGGGCAATTCATTCATCATATTTAATAATGAAATGAAGATATTTTTATTTTTATTTTTATAAAATATATTTGGATTAATCATCACCTAACCGATTAATCGCTAAAAGGTACATCATCCAATTTAACGATTTTTAGAACATTGGATAGAACTTAGAAGTAAGGGTTTAGTGAATTGAAAAGTTGTAGTGAACTGATTATAAGTTGTGGGTTTATTGAGTTGATGGAATGGTTTAGTGAATTGATAAGTTGTGGAGGATTAGGAGGTCGTTTGGTAAATTTTATTTTTCATAAATAGATTATTTAGTTTGGAAAAAATTAAGAAATATGTACTTTTTTATAAAATAAGTAACTTATTTGCAAAATAACGAATATTAAACTACTTAAACATTTTTTTTCTAAAAAAAATAAATAAATACTTATTTTAATTTTTGTCAAACCGCCACTAGATAAGTACATTAACGTCATGGACCCCCATGACTTTTTATTTATTTATTTTTTTAAGTAAACCCCCCATGACTTATACTCATCAACTTAATGATTTTTAAGTACTGCTAATCTACTTTTATTGTACTCCGCCAATATACTGATAATCCTCCCTCCACTGTGCTCGTAGATTTAAAATTGTAATTTACTGTATCGTTTATCTACACAGCACACCTACTCTAGGCTGGCCATCCTTTTGTCTTGTCTCCTCAGACTCCTTCTGTGACAATATTTTCTGTCTTCTTGGGTCAGAGACTCATATTAGTACGGAGTAGGTTTTAATGAGCATGCCAAAACAACTTGGTTTATATGGGCGGCGCGCAGACTTATATCGTACACACAGACAGCTTTTCATCATTCTTGCCATGCCAGCTGTTAGTCATTACGAGACCAATTTTTTCCAAAAAAATGTGTAACATTTTCTTTTGTATTTTCACGCTGTCCTCTAAGTTCATTAGTCATGACAAACGAAATCTTATAATACATATATTAATTAAGATTAACATAGAGTAAACATCTCACTACAACACTTTTGGGCATTTGTGACGGCCATCTTTTGACGAATTAGGCTGAGCCAGACGAATATAGATCTACAATTGTCTTAAATAATTCTTAGGACAAAGAAATTAGGGTATAGTTTTATTTTATCGAGCTAGGTTGTATAGTTAACGCAAGATTTAAATTCTGAAGTTATGTGTTGAGTGTTGACATGTAAGATCGGTCATGTGATGAATTCTGGTGGTTGGTTCTTTTTCTTATGCGCCTTATGCCCTCCCTCTCAACATCACAAAACAAACATGTGTACCATGATCAATGATAATACCGGAGGGATACGGAGAAAGTGACAACTCTTTTGATTTCTTTCCATAAAAAAAGAGAAATGTTATTTCAAGACTAATGTTGCGCTTGTTCCCAGCACATCTTTTAGACCTAGGTGTTTGGCTCCCCTGAATGCAAAATATAGGTAATTGTTTTACTAAAAACTAGCTTAATACCCCACGGCTACTTTCATTTTATATAATTTTAATATTTAATAATTTATTTTAATTTAAAATTTTCAAATTTTATTTATTTAATTTTCAGAACTTTTTTTAATATACTGTGTTAATATTTTACTACATAATAAATTTATTACAATAATTACTTGCTTTTTATTTATATGCATATTATTAAAATTTAGAATATTATTTTTGAATATTTTCTATTAGTTATATTTTTATTACAACATTGAATGTTTTCTTTTATCATTATGACTTATGTTTTTTATAATATTTTTTATTTATATTTAATATTATGTGCTTAATACCCGTGCAAAGCCCGACTACTACTATTTTGAATAATTTAAGTATTTAAAACTTTATTTTGATTTAAAAATTTCAATTTTTAATTATTAATTTTTTCAAAAAATTTTTATCTACTGTTAATATTTTCTTACATATAAATTTCATTAAAATGATTACTTGTTTGTTTGTTTACATGAAGATTATAAAAATTTAGAATATTATTTTTGAATATTTTCTATTGATTTTTTTTTACAACATTAGAATGTTTTCTTTTATCATTATGACATATATTTTTAAAAATGATTTTTATTTTCTCTATTTAATATTATGTGTTGATATCTTACTATATTATATTTTCTTAAATATTTATTTAAAATTTTATTCAAATATTGTACATTTTAAAAATATTAGAATATTATTAGTAGTGTATATTACTATTTTTTTTCCTTAAACACCTACTCGACCAAACCAAACCACCTAAAATTCCTTACCCGAGTTACATATTTTATATTGATTTAAAAAATTTATTAATTATTTTTTTAAAAAAAATTCATTTAGTATATCGTGTTAATATATTTTTAAATTCTAATTTTGTTAAAATGATTACTTGTTTTTTATTTACATGCATATTATAAATTTTAAAATATGATTTTTAAATATTTTCTATTAGTTTTATTTTTATTAGAAGACTTGAATGTTTTCTTTTACCATTATGACTTGTATTTTTTATAATATTTTCTAATTACATTTAATATCATGTGCCGGTATGTTACTGTATTATATTTTTCTTAAATAATTGTATAAAATTTTATTCAATTATTTGTAAATTTTATGGATATTAGAATATTAGTAGTGTATATTACTATTTTTTCTCTTAAACACTTACCCGTAAACAACCAACTAAACTCAACTAAACTCTTAACCTATATTTTAGCTGTGGGATCCTGAAATCCCTTACGCTAATTATATATAGGATATAATTTAGGTAATTGTAAATAAATGTACTGTTTTTCCAGAAAAATTCACTAGTAAATTTAAAATAAAATTAACTTATTAATAAAGGTAAAATAAATGTATGTTTTTTCCTAAAAATAAGTACTTATTTTTTATTTTTAAAATAAATTAAACAAGCCCACTATCATCTACAAGGGATTACGTACACGTCATGTACTCCCCCTTCATTAGCAAGAAATTGACTTCATAAAATAAGAATTTAAATTCTAAACTTTTATGTCATAAAATATTAAAATTAAAATAGTAAGTGTAATTTTGTTTTTCAACTTTAAAAACTAGTTTAATGCCCGTGCTTCGCACACGGGAGTTCATAATTTAAATAAATTTTATTTTAAATTCTAATAAATTATGTGTAGTTTTATAATGTAGAAATGAAATATGATAGTAGTACTAAAAAGTTTCCTACTTTAATAGTTAAATATGTTAATTTCTTAAAGAACATGAGGTGTTTTGATATTTTAAATTACAATTAGTATAACAAATTATTAATACAATAATCAATTTTAGAAAGATCAAAAAATTGAACATTATTTTAGTAGTGTCAACTATATCATGTTTTATAACTGTAGTAGATAAAAAGAATAAATTAAAACAATTAAATCATAATACGGGAAAAAAAGAAGTTAGTATGTTCTCACTCAATTTAAAGTTAAATTTTAAGTATCAAATCTTTGAAGCTAGGAATATGCCAATTTTGTCATCTATGGAGTAATTAAAAATTAATTAATAATTATCGACGATCCAACAGTACGGATGTCAATATATTTTTAATTTAGTGATATTACCAAAATTTTAAAAATTAAAAAAAGAATTTGGATAATGAAATTAGTAGTCAACTATTGAACTGCCAAGAAAAATGACACACATCATTAAACAAAATAATTTTTCACAAAATTAAACAAAATCATTAAAATAAAATTGTTTATTTATTTTAATTAAATTAAAATAATTTATTTAAGTAATTTGTTATCATTAAACAAAATTTAAAATAATTTAAAATTTATGCAAGGAAATAATTTTTGGCAAGAATGTTTTAATTGGATAGCCCTCGCGGACCTATTATAATTATAATTGATAATTGTTAGAAAGGAAATAATTTTTGGAAACAAAATAATTCATGTTTTGTCAAGGATTTTTTTTTTGGAAAGAACGTTTTAATTGGTTGGCCCTGGCGGGCCCATTATAATTATAACCAATTATTTTGCATGTAATAATAACAACTGCCAAGAAAAATTGACAATTTGTGATTTGTCATGATTTGTATTTTAGGGTTTTGGTACATGGGGTGATGGGGATTCTTTAAAATGGTAGGCAATAATTCTAATTTGATCTATTTACGTATTTATTTAATATTAGATTATAGCCCGTGCTACGCAATCGTTAGTTTAAATTTAAATTTTATAATAATTATGATATATAATAATAACGATTAAATAAAGAAAATAACTTTATATTTAAGATCAAATAAAATAATATTGAAAGAAATAATATTAATAAAATATTATTTTATATATTATAACAAATGCAATCAAAGATAAAATTATTTAAATTTTCTATATTTGTTATTATGTGATAATATGTATAAATAATCTTACCAAAATTAAAAGATTTATTCAAATTTTCATTAATAATCTTACCATAAATATTAAGAGAATATATTAATAGTATTTAAATTTCTATACAAACTTTCTTTAATTAACAATGGATCAAATATGGATCTTTCCCAAACGTAATATGGATACCAAACCTAAAAATGGATTATCCAGTGGGTCAAAATCAATACAAAATTTTGTCCAAGCCTAAATATGGATACCAAACCTTAGGTAAGGGCTATCCACTAATTTATAATATACTAGATTATAGCCCGTGCTATGTATACGGTAGTTTAAATTTCATAACAAATGATATATAACAATAATGATTAAATAAAGAAAATAATTTTATATTTAAGATAAAATAAATTAATATTGAAAGAAGTAATATTAATAAAATATTATTTTTCTATATTATAACAAATGCAATCAAAGATAAAAGAGGTTTTTTGAAAAATAAATTGATAAAAGTAAATTTTTGCAAATACTATCTTACTTGCAAAAATATTTTCTTATTTGTAAAGATATTATCTTTTGTATTCAGTTGCATATGCATTTTTTTTTAGGGTGGGGTGATTTTAGTAGATTTTGGTTGCAAGGCCCTGCTAGGGGTCATATTCAATTGAATGCAACTACATGCAACTGAAAAACGAAAATTGCAATATATATATATTTCAAAAGAGAGGTCGAAAATGACAACTAAAAAATAGAACTTTCTTATGCAACTGAATGCAACCACATGCGACTTTCATTTTTCACTTGCATTGAGTTGAATATGGCCCCGGGGCCTTGCAAACCTAATTCACCAAAATCACCCCACCTAAAAAAAAATTGCATGTGGTTGCATTTAGTTGAATATGGCCCTGGCGGGGCCTTGCAACCTAAATCCACTAAAATCATCCTACCTTAAAAAAAAAAAAAATAGTCGATGAACAGTAATCCGAATTATTTTTTAAAAAAAGTTTAAAAAAAAATTAAAATTGGGTTGAAAGAGGAAAGATATTATTTTTGCAATTAAGATAGTAAATATGCAAAGAATTAAAGGATAATGTATTTTTGCAAAGAAAAACTTTAAACCTAGTATTTTTTGTAAATTCTCAATATAAAATTATTTAGATTTTCTATATCTATTATGTGCCCGTGCTACGCACATGGTAGTTTAAATTTAAATTTTATAATAATTATGATATGTAATAATAAAAATTAAATGAAAAAATAACTTTATATTTAAGATCAAATAAATTAATATTGAAAGAAATAATATTAATAAAATATTATTTTTCTATATTATAACAAATGCAAACAAAGATAAAATTATTTAAATTTTCCATATCTGTTATGTGATATATATATTAATAAGCTTGCCAAAATTAAAAGATTTAGTCAAATTTTCATTAATAATCTTACCATAAATATTAAGAGAATATATTAATAGTATTTAAATTTGTATACAAACTTTCTTTAATTAACAATGGGTCAAATACTAAATTTGGATCTTTCCCAAACGTAATATGGATACCAAACCTAAAAATGGATTATCCAGTGGGTCAAAATGAATTCAAAATTTTGTCCCAACCTAAATATGGATACCAAACCTTAGGTAAGGGCTATCCACTAATTTATAATATATAGATATGTGCCTATTCTCATTTACAAACCCAGGGGAGTATAAGATAAAGCTGAAATTAGAAATTTTAATCCTTAATTTTCCTCTTCCTTTTAATAAATAATATCAAATAATAAGAAATAATATTCAGATAACTATATAATAATACATAAATATTAATAAACATAAGCACAAAATTTAAAAAAAACATTTTTAAGAGCTATTATTAAGAAAATGAATGCTTTGAAGGACAAAATTTCCACCTACCCGAACAATATTATTCCTAATGTAAAAATATAGAGCACTGACCAAATGTCGTTAATTTGAACATGTTCAAGTTCTCCCGTATTAATACCTTATATATAATAAGCATAACGGAGATCTTATCCAAATTTTTTATCGTCATTGTACTACCAAAAGTATATGATCCGCTGGATTAAAAAATTGGATTAAAAGTCATCCGTCGGATTATAAATTATATCCTTATATAATTATTTATAATTTTCATTTTGTTAATTTACTATAATACCCTTTCTTCATCGATTTGTTTTTTTTCTTCATCATTAGAACTAAATTTAATTTAAAAATATCATTGGGATCTTATCCAAATTTTTGGTTTGGTCGCTGTACTACCAAAATTATATGATCCGTTGGATTGAAACTAGACGATCAAGATTAGATCACATAAAAAAAAAATTATAATCTAAAAGGGATATAATTAGAAAAGGTTGTATTAGAAGTGAATTTTAAAAGAAAATTATAATCTAAAAAGGGTATAATTAAAAAAGGTTGTATTGTAATTGAATTTTAAAAAGAAAATTATATTCTAAAAAGGATATAATTAAAAAAAGTTGTATTAGAATTGAATTTTATTTTTTATTTATTAGTATTAAAAAAATTCATATTTACTATTTGGCCTCTATCTTGAGATCTAGAAATCAGATTTGAATGATTTTACAATCCATGCGAACCTCATAAAATTATCTTTAATTTACTGATGCTTTAATAATGCTATAAATTGTAGAAAACCTAATTGTATTTTGTTTAAATCATTGACATATACATTTTCGTATTTCAATATAAATATACTTTTTATTTTATAACATATTAAAAAATAAAACATTTTTTATGCTAAATCCAACGATTTTCATCTGTTTATTTTAAGATCTTTGTCGTACGGAGGAATAGACGATTGTCAAAATTTTGGACAAAATCTATATTATATAAATACTAGCTTATAACCCGTGCAATGCACGGATTTCTTATATTATGTTATAAATTTTATTTAATATTATAATTATGTTTTTATATAATCACTATTTTAATAATTTTTTTAATTTTAGTTTGATATAATTTAATATACTCATGTTACGGATTATATTAATGTTTCCTTATTATAAACAACGTATACGATTTTTAATATATTTTATTAATAATTGAAAAATATGATGCGATATTTTCGGGCTATATTTTTCTTGAAAATTATAATGTTATATTTTTCAATATATATCAATGATTATAAGATTTATTTTAAATTAAAAAGGTAACATGTTTTAATTCGAAAAAAGGTAAGGCAACGTTACCTTTTTAATTTAAAACAAATCTTACCATAATTAATATATACCCAAAAATATCACACCATAAATTTCAAAAAAAATATAACACCTAAAATAAATAATAACATTATATAATTAATGTTAATTAGTCAATTGTCTTTGACTGAAAAAGGTAATTGATTAGTTAGTAATAATTATATATAATATGTTATTTTTAACTGAAAAGGTAATTGATTAATTATTATTATTAAAATATTTTTTTTTATTAAATAGAAACGCCTGTAATATAATTAGAAAAATGGAGGTTTTAGTAAGAAGAAAGAAAAAAGGTAACGTGTTTTGCTGAAAAAGATAATCGTCCATGATATAATTGGAAAAAGAGAGATTTTAGTTAGAGAATAGAGAAAAGATAATGTGTTTTTACTGAAAAAAGTAATTGATTAGTTAATAGTAATTATATATAAATATGTTATTTTATTAAATAACAAAATTGCCCGTAGTGTTTTTAAAAAGGAGAAATTTTAATTAGATAAAATGTAAAAGATATTTTATTTTAAATGAAAAAGGAAATGATTTAGTTATTGAAAAATAGAAAAGGTTATATATTTAAACTGAAAAAGGAAATTGATTAATAAATGAGAAATTTTAGTTAGATAACATATAAAAGATATTGTATTTTACCTGGAAAAGGAAATTATTTAGTTCTCGAAAATAGAAAAGATAATATGTGTAACCTGAAAAAGGAAATTGATTAGTTAGTAGATCTTTTAATTGAGTAAGAGTAATTAGGTAAATTCAATAGGTACCGTTGAACCAAACTTTTAATGTTTCGGCTTTTATATAATAGTACTAGCTTATAACCCGTGCAATGCACGGGTTTCTTTTAATATGTTACATAAATTTTATTTTATGCTATAATAATATTTTTATATAATCATTATTTTGTAAAAATTATTTTAATATTATTTAATATAATTTAATATAAATTTAGTTAATCATGATTTAAAATTTACAATATTATAGAATTTTAAGTTAAATATGTCGTTGATGAGATTATCATAAAATGTATCTTATAATTACATCTAACGGTTCTTATTAATTACTAAAAATCTAACAGTAAAATGGTTTAATATTTTTCGGTATACATTAATGATTGCAAAATTATGTGGTTTAAAATTTATATTATAATTTTTTTAAAAAAATATGTCTGACAGAATTCGAACCTTGAAATTTTAGTAAATTAATTTAAACATATAATATATCTAATCATTGTGTGGCATGGCCAGCATCTCCCTAAATCGGACCGTGGCGCTAGGCACACTGGCTAAGGTTAAAGGAAATAAGGTTGCGCCTTGCTAAAAGCACCGGGGCTTTTAGCGCAGTGGTAAACGCCTGATCCTAACAATTGGTATCAGAGCTAGGTCGCGGGTTCGAATCCCATTAGGCGTAGTGTTAGCGCAGAAGGCATTTGTGCTGTCACGGGGTAGTGGCGGGCAGATGCTGGGGGGATTGTGTGGCATGGCCAGCATCTCCCCAAATCGGACCGTGGCGCTAGGCACACTGGCTAAGGTTAAAGGAAATAAGGTTGCGGCTTGCTAAAAGCACCGGGGCTTTTAGCGCAGTGGTAAGCGCCTGATCCTAACAATCATTAGATCTAATGGTTCTAATTTTTTACTAAAAATATAACGGTCATTATTCGTTGTATATATATATGTCTATTATCTTTTGTTAGTGATTAGACAATATAGTGTTATTTTTTTTGGTATATATTAATTATTGTAAGATTATATTTTAAAATAAAAGTTAACGTGTTTTATTTAGAAAGAAATATTATTGATTGGAAGATACGATATCTTAGGTGTTTATAAAAGGTAATATCATCAATCAATTAAAAGTAAACCTATTCTAATTAAAAAAAGGCAATCGACTAATTATCACTAATTATATTATTTTACTATTTATTTTAATAGTTAGGATGACCGTGCTGAAGATCGAACGGACAAACTTTCAATGCCCGTGTGATGCACATGTTTCTTTTATTATATAATATAAATTTTATTTAATATTACAATTATGTTTTTATATAATCATTATTTTTAATATTTTTTTAATTTTAATTTAATATAATTAATATTCTCATGTTTACGGATTATACAATTGTTTCCTTATTATAAACAATGTATACGGATTTTTAATATATTTTATTAAATAGTGATATAATTGGGAAAAAAATATTTTAGTTAGAGAAAAGAGAAAAGATAAAAATTTAATTTATTAGTTAACAGTAATTATAATTTGTTTTTTAATTATAAAAAATATAAAAGATATTATATTTTACTTGAAAAAGGAAACTGTTTAGTTATTTAAAAAAAAGGTAACATGTTTAACCTGAAAAAGTAGATTGATTAGTAAAGTAAAAATTTTAGTTAAATAAAATATAAAAGAAGATTTTTAAAAGGTAACCCGTGATATAATTGGAAAAAGAGATATTTTAGTAAGAGAAAAGATAAAAGATAATTTGAATGGAAAAATTAATTAATTAGTTAATATTAATTATAATATGCTTTTTAGTTTAGATAAAATATAAAAGATATTTTATTTTACTTGAAAAAGGAAACTGCTTAGTTATTAAAAAGGAAAGAAAAAGTAACATGTTTAACTTGAAAAAGGAAATTGATTAGTAAAGCAAAAATTTTAGTTTGATAAAATATAAAAAAATATTCTATCTATAATTAAGTAAGGGTAAATTAGTAAAATCAATAGGTACCAACCAACCAAACTTTTAATGTTTCGGCTTTAATTAAATAAAATTGCTCGTAAAGTTTTAAGAAAAGGAAAAATTAGTGTTGCCCGTGATATTTTAAAGAAAAGAGATATTTTAGTTAGAAAATATAGAAAAGATGATACATTTTAGCTTAAACTTAATCGGTTAATTATTAACATTATAATATTGTTATTTTATTTTATTAAATAGAATCGCTCGTGATATAATTGAAAAAAGATAGATTTTATTTAGAGAAAATAGAAAATGTAATGTGAAAATTAAAAAAGATGACATGTTTTAGGTGAAAAAGGTGATTGATTAGTTTATAATAATTATAATTTAATTTGTGTTATTTCACTAAATTAAATTGTTCGTAATGTCTTTAGATTGTGAGAAATTAATGTTGCCCATGATATTTCTAGAAAAAGGAATTTGAATTATAAAATATGGAAAATATGATACGTTTTAGCTGAAAAAGGTATTCAAAAAGGTAATCGTTTAATTATAAGTACTTATAAAATTATAATTTAGAATGCCGTGATTTAACTGAAAAAAATGAGGTGTTAGTTAGAGAAAATTAAAAAGGAAACATGTTTTAGGTGAAAAAGGTAATTAATTAGTTTATAGTAATTATAATTTAATTTATGTTATTTCACTAAATTAAATTGTTCGTAGTGTTTTTAGATAGTGAGAAATTAATGTTGCCATGATATTTCTAGAAAAAAGGAATTTGAATTATAAAATAGGGAAAAGATGATATGTTTTAGTCGAAAAATGTAATTGATAATTATTAGTATTATAATATAATTATTTATTAAATAGAACCACCCGTGATATATTTGTAAAAAAGATATTTTAGTTAAAGAGATATTTTAGTTATAGAATAGAGAAAAGGTAACATGTTTTGGCTGAAAAAGGTAATTGATTAGTTAATAGTAATTATAATATAATTATGTTATTTTCAAAATTGCTTGTAGTGTTTATAAGAAAGGAGAAATTTTAGTTAGATAAAATATAAAAGATATTGTGCTTTACCTGAAAAGGTAAATTAATTAGTTAGTGACAAATAGAAAAGGTAATATGTTTAATATGAAAAAGGAAATTATGTAATTAGTTAATAGTTAAGTAAGGGTAATTAGGTAAATTCAATAGGTACCAACCAACCAACCAACCAAACTTTTAATGTTTCGGCTTTAATATAATAGAATAGATAGATATATACGAAGTACTTTTTAGTTTATAACATATTAAAATATAAAACATTTTTTATGCTAGATCCAACGGTTTTCATCTATTTATTTTAAGATTTTTGTCATACAGAGAAATAGCTACCAATTATCAAAAATTCGGACAAAATATCTCTTACACTTATTATTAAAATTGTATTTGATTGTGAGTAAAACTATCTTTAAATAATTATAAAGATATTTTGATAGTCAAAACGAATTATAAGTAGAATTCATAAATCAAATAGAATTTTCAACTTAAAAAATCGTCAATTTCTCCTCTTTTTGTTTCTGTGTAGATTTAATTATATTAAACCATCATTAATTGAAAGATTATTTTGTTAATTTCATGTGGCCTGTAAACGTCCAAATCAAATTTTAAAATTCAAGATAGAGTACAAATATTAAATCGAATATGTAAAATCTTATATATATATATATATATATATAAATTTTTAAACACCAATTTGATATGTAAATTAATAACTTATAAAATTTCACAAAAGTAATATAATTGTAGATATTAAAAAGGAGTCGTGTGTTGCACGGGTTATAAGCTAGTAATTATAATTTATAGAGAAGAAATGATTTTTAATATTTAAATAGATTGATATAAATTTATGTTAATAATATACTAACGAAAAAGTATAAATAAAACATGAGAAATTAAAGGAATTAAAGTTTTTATCATAAGAAAGGTAAAATAAATTAATATAAGTAATTACATGGGAATCTGTATAATACTAGCTCATAACCCGTGCAATGTACAACTCCTTTTTTAATTATTAATCAGTAATTACTAGCTCATAATTATATTACTTTTTTAAATTTTATATGTTATTAATTTACATATCAAATTGTTGTTAAACAATTGATATATATATATATATATATATATATATATATATATATATATATATATATATATATATATATATATATATATATATATATATAGGGTTTAATGAGCCTATAGTTAACTATAGGAGAATTTTCTATAGTTAACCACTCAAATTAAGACACATCACATAGTTTCCAAGATTAAAAGATACATTTTTAATGCCCCTGCGGGGCCCTTATAAATAAAAGGTAACATTCATATTATTTTAAAGGTTAACTTTAGGAAATTCTCCTAAAGTTAACTATAGAAACATTTTTCTCATATATATATATATATATATATATATATATATATATATATATATATATAGGCAAGTGTTCAAATACAAACCACTTTTAATTAAAATACAAAACTACAAATTAACCAAAACTAAATTAATTATATTTCATCTATTCTAAGGTTCCCGCCAAGGGTACCTTCACAAAAAATGCTTAAAATAATTGGCTCTATCTAACAAAAAAAATAATAAAATCTTGCCGTGGAAATGCGAAGCATTTAAGACAGTAAACGGATGAGTTAGGTAGTCATGAGGACCGAAGGTTCTCGACACACCCATCAATCGTCTATTGCCTTTACCACTGATTGTCATTCCTTACAACTTTAGAATGATAAAGGCGCGAAGCGCCGTACAAGAAGGTGCGAAGCACCGTTAACCAGTGAAATCCACTGCCACGTCATCACGTGAACAATGAATTGTTTTTTTTGTTGGATAGAGCCAAGTAGTTCAAACGTTTTTTGTATTGGGGTACCCCTAGTTTGGTCGTTAGATTAGCTTGAAATATTAGATTATGCTTGGTTTGTAGGTTTGTATTTTAAGGAGGTCTGTATTGGAGTAGCCCTATATATATATATATAGGTCTTTGCTCCATACAGAACACTCTTATATAACAAACAACAAAGAACACCTTAGATATTCTATTAGATCCTTTGGCCCCGCCAGGGGCACCCAATACAAAAAGTTGTTATTTTTTTACCCTCTATCAAGCCAGCAAAAAAAAATTAAAATTAAAAACTTTACTGTTCATGATGACGTCACTGATGACGTCATCGTCATGAACAGTAATTTTTTAAATTTTTTTTTGAGGTGATGGATGGATAGAGGGTAAAAAAATAAGAACTTTTTGTATTGGGTGGCCCCGCTAGGGGCATTGGATCTATTAGATCTAAGGTGTTCTTTATTGTTTGTTATATAAGGTGTTTGCCATAGAGTCCAACCCTATATATATATAAGTTGCACTCCGTAAAGAACACTTTATAAAGAACAAACAAGAACACCATCAAAACACATTATTTTTCGAAGAAAAATGGATTGTTAAAATTAGAATCACAAAATTTAAAATAGGTGCCCCTGACCACGGGGCCTATTGCATATAAATAATCTCATCAATAATTCTACTTATAATTCGTTTTGATTATCAAAATATCTTTGTAATTATTTGAAGATAGTTCTACTAACAACTAAATACAATTTTAATAATAAGCGTAAGAGAGATTTTGTCCAAAACTTTGATAATCGGTAGTCTGGTCCTCCACACGACAAAGATCTTAAAATAAATAGATAAAAATCATTGGATCTAGCATAAAAAAGAATTTTATATTTTAATTTTATATTTTAATATTTTAAAAACTAAAAAGTGTATTTATATTGAAATACGAAAATGTATATGTCAAATGATTTAAATCATATATAATTAGATGTTCTACATTAAATACGACTAATGTAAAAATTCATAATTATATTTTCTCTTGAGATTCTGAGTATTTCATTTGAATAATAATTATTAAAAGATAATTTTATGAGGTTCGCGTGGATTGTAAAATCATTCAAATTTGATTTCTAAATTTTAAGACAAAGCCCAAATAGTACATATGATTTTTTTTAATGCTAATAAAAAAATAAATAAAAACTACAACCTTTTTTAATTGTATCCTTTTCAGATTATAATTTTCTTTATAAAATTCAATTCTAATACAACCTTTTTTAAAAATAAAGTGTAAAAGAGATTTTGTCCAAAAATTTTGATAATCGTATCGTTAATTTTATTATTTGAAAATTGTTCTACTAACAACCAAATACAAATTTAATAATAAGTGTAAAAAGATTTTATCCAAAACTTTGATAAACGGTACTCTGGTCCTACGTACGACAAAATAAATAAGAACGTTTTAGATATTAAAATAAATAGATAAAAACTGTTGGATTTAACATAATAAAATATTTAATAATTTAATATGTTATAAACTAAAAAAAAATATTTATATTGAAACACGAAAAGGTGTATGTTAATGATTTAAATATTATAATATTAGGTTTTCTACACTGAATAAATCAATGTATGTCTTCTACATTGGATATGATTAATGCGAAATTCGTAACTATATTTTCCTTTGAGATTCTGAGTTTTTCCATTTGAATAATAATTATCAAATCATCACTAAATTAAAGATAATTTTATGAGTTTCGCGTGGATTGTAAAATTATCCAAATCTGATTTCTAGATCTCAAGATAGAGCTCAAATAGTAAATATGAATTTTTTAAATACTAATAAATAAAATAAATAAAATTCAATTCCAATACAACTTTTTTTAATTATATCCTTTTTATAGATTATGACTATCTTATAACCCGTGTGATGCACGGATTTTTTTTGATATGTAACAAATTTTATTTTATGTTACAGTTATATTTTATACAATCATTATCTACAATTTTTAATTTTAATATTAATAATTTAATATAAATTTAATTAATTATATGCATGGTTTAAAACTTATATTATAAAATTTTAAAATAAATATGTCGTTGATAGAATTCCAACCATGAAATTTTAGTAAATTAATTTAATTATATAATATATTTAATCATTAGATCTAACGATTCTGATTTTTCACTAAAAATCTAATGGTCATTATTCGTAGTATACGAATTTCTATTATATTTTGTTAGTGATTAGAAGATATGATGTGTTATTTTTTGGTATATATTAATTATTGCTAGATATGATATGATTGGAAGATATGATATGATTGATTTTTAGGTGTTTTTTTTTTATAATCGGAATTGATATTAATGAAATGCTGAATCCAAATACAACTGGGGAGGGAATATGTAACAAAGACATATACCGACCACTTTAGGGGAATAAAAGATGCTAACTCGAAACCTAAACTGAAGTTAATTAGAAAGGAACCAATGAACCATTAATCTGATTTTCTCCTCCAGTTGCCACCAATGTTACTCCATTGCAGGATATGAAGCCCCTACCATCGTAGCTTTGTCCACTTCCATTGCGGTGTTGGGGTGAAGGTCATTGATGGCATTAAAAAGATTTGACGTTGTAGCTAGCTGATCCCCTACCACTACAAGAATTTTGCCTTCAGACGACACTCATCAGACAACGCTTTGACGAAAAAGCGTTGGCTGAAATTTTCACACAACGGTTTTGTATTCAAGCTTTTCTGTGTGTTGTCTGATAGTGAACTTAACGACATTTTTAAAAAGTGTCGTCTGACAGATCAAAATAGACATCTGTTTTACAACGGTTTTTGAAAGTGGTGTTGGCTAACAGTTTGTCTTACAATGGTCCTCAAAACCGTTGTAAAACTTAGACAACTGTTTTTATCAGATGTTGCTTCAAAAGTAGTCACACAACGGCGACTAAATACTATTGTCTGATTTTAACAACGGTTTTTGAAAGCATTGTCTGAAGAAACTTCAGACAATGCTTTCAAAAAGCGTTGTTAAAATCAGACAAGTGTTTTGGCAAGACGTTGTATAAAATGTAATCAGACAATGGTTTGTGAATACTATTGTCTGAATTGCATGCAACACACAATGGTTTGTTAAAAACCGTTGTCTGATTGTATAGTATATGAAAAAAATAATTGGAATTGGGCTAACCCCTGCCAAACATACCAAACATCAAAGGCAATATAATGCCATACCAAATATCACCTAACCTAACCCCCTGCCAAACATACCAAACATGCAAAGGCAATATAATCAACTAACATAGTAGATCATCACCATAAAGAAACATAAATCACCATGTTGCTTCCTTTATTCCATGCCTTTGCATGACTGCAGTAGACTTCCATTTAAAAGCATTGCTTTACATAGCTTCCCCAGCTCCCGAATGAGTCCTCAGGAAGAAAATCTTGTTTTATATATGAGCACCCTCGCCTCCTCATCCCTGGTCCATCTTGGCTAACATCTATCCTATTAAGTTCAGTCTCTCAAACTGATAAAAATAAAAATTTCATACTACCAATTCAGACAGGTTTGTTATCCCAGTCTGAGCAGGTAATGCATAACATACTATCAGAATTACATACCACCTAAAGAAGCATTAATACATTTCATGATAACTCACTCCACTTCACATATTTCCTTTGAAAACAAAGACTGAAACACTTCTGTACCTCTGTAAGCAGAAACTTGATGCAAAACATGATATCATAACTCGAAATACCATGAAAAGAAGAATTAAGAAATTTAACAATCATACAGCCAATTCAAGAAAATTACAGAATAATCTCTCGCAAATTAAATTACATCAAGAAAGTTGAATTGTTTCATCTACATCTCGCACGTAGCTATGTTCCTCTTCCTCTGTTAAATCAACATCGGGAAAATTGGGCACAAAACAGTCATTCTCAAGTTCTACTTCCACGGATCCCTCATTTTCATCATCATTATCTTCATAGTACTTTTTCTCGGGTAGTTTCAACACCACGGACCATAATTTATCAAGAGGATCGTCGATGTAACAAACTTGTTTAACATGTTTTGCTAACACAAATGGATCGTTTAAAAACCCCAACCTATTCAAATTAACCAATATATAACCCAAGTCATCTTCCTTGACCCCTTTGTTTATATCTACCCACTTGCACCGAAAAATAGGGACCCTAAAGTAGTTATAGTCCAACTCCCATATACTTGTTATAACTCCATAATATGTATGTGATGTGTGCTCAATATAATGATCCTTACCTTGCACTATCATTGTATCAGCTTCAACGCACACACCACTACATTGAACTTGACGCGTATCATCACGATCCTTGGTAGTAAAGGTAACTCCATCCATTTTATAGCCGCTGAACGTAGGCACGTCCTTGTTAGGCTCGTCTGCGATCCATCTTATCTCCTGCGATACCTCTTTTTCATCAGCCAAATCTGAAGCAATCTTAAAAAAAATACAAGTTACAAAATGATTAATATGAGCTAAGTAGTTGTAAAACATGCAGAAAACTATTACCAAACACACATAATACCTTTTCTTTAAACCATTTTGGGAATTCCTCATTTTGTTTGTTCTTCAGCCACATTTCATCATTTTCATGTTCCGGATATTTGGTCATTAAAAATGCCATGTGTTCACTGCATTTAAGTAAAAGAGACTACATAAATAATGAAATAATTACATAAAATATGGACTGGATTTTTCTAGTTAAAAGAGTGCAGAAAATGGTAAATGTAATGAAATTAATTTCACGACTTACTCAAAATATGGCCTAACAGCAGCAGTATTTTGTAGAACACATAAATGTGCTACGTGCAAATCAGTGCTGCTCGGGGTTATCACAGTTGCACCGGATAATGGTCTGCAAATGCCATCCTTGGTATGTCTACCATTTTTAGGTACCCCAATAGTTGCTTCTTCATGGTCCACCAAACATTCAACCGCCTCTTCCGCAATATAGGACTCAGCAATGCAACCTTCTGCACGAGCCCGATTCCTTATATATCCCTTAAATGTCTTCATGTATCTCTCAAAAGGATACATCCACCTAAGGAAAATTAGTCCACAAAGCTCAACTTCTCTTACAAGATGAACCGAGATATGAAACATTAAATCAAACAAGGAAGGGGGAAGTGTTTTTCAAGCTGGCACAAAGTTTCTACCAGTTGCAACTGCATTTTCTCCAACTTATCAACCTCAATGACTTTACTGCAAATTGCCTTAAAGAAGAGGCAAAACCTGATAATAGTGTTCCTTACCTGTTTCTGCAGTGACGATCGAATCGCAATTGGGAGCAAGTGATGCAGAATCATATGACAGTCATGAGATTTCATTCCTGTAAGTCGAAGCGTTTCCATTGAAACTAGACTTCGAATATTTGAACAAAAACCATCAGGCAACTTCATGCCAAGAAAGGATGAGCAAACAGCTTTTTTTTCAGAATGAGTTAAATTCCAAGATGCCAATGGTAACTTCTCTTTTTTTCCCGGAGTTTTTGGCCTTAGTTCTGTTCTTATTCCCATTTCGGCCATGTCAAGACGGACTGATTCCTTGTCTTTTGTCTTCTTTGGTATATTAAGCATGGTACCAAGTAAAGCTTCGCATATGTTTTTCTCGATATGCATCACATCGAGAACATGCCTAACCGGCAAAAACTTCCAATACTCAAGCTCAAAGAATATAGAAACCTTCTTCCAAATTGGTCGAGCATCACCTTTCTTCAATCGAGGTTGGCTTTGTGTCTTACCGTAGACATGACCCTTTAAATGTTGTACTCTTTCAAGCACCTGCTCTCCGGTTAATGGAACTGGAGCCAATTCTTTTTCCACGGTGCCATCAAAATCTTGTTTCTGCCTGCGATATGGGTGATGACGGGGCAACCACCTCCGATGCCTCATGACCACACACTTTCGGTAATTAACCAGCCTCGTAGCTTTTGTTTCATCAACACAAATAGGACACCCGTTATACCCTTTAATAATATTGCCCGATAAGTTGCCATAGGCTGGATAATCACTAATAGTCCACAACAAAATGCCTCTTAATAAAAAATACTCCTTCTTGTAAGCGTCATACACGCGTTTCCCTTGCCACAACTTTTGTAAATCTTCCACAAGTGGTTGAAGGAACACATCAATATCATTACCAGGTTGAGTTGGTCCGGATATCAACAAACATAGCATTATATACTTCCTCTTCATACAAAGCCACGGTGGAAGATTGTATATTGACATCAAAACTGGCCAACAAGAGTAATCAATATTTGTGCTGTGAAACGGATTAAATCCATCCGAGGATAGAGCTAACCGAAGGTTTCTAGGATCGGAAGAAAAATCTGGCCACTTGGTGTCGACTTCTTTCCATGTTTGTGCATCTGCCGGATGTCTCATTTTATCATCCTTCACTCTCTCCATGTCATGCCAAGTCAAGTCCTTGGCTGTTTTAGGTGAGTTGAACAAAGTCCTCAAACGTGGTAGTAATGGAAAATACCATAATACCTTGGCAGGAATCCCTTCCAATTCATCCCCTTTTTTGTTTAACTTCCATCTAGAGGCATCACAAATACGGCACCTCGTCTCATCTTCATCTCTCTCTCCACGATATATTACACAATCATTCGGACATACGTGTATTTTTTCATACTCCATTCCTAAAGCACACAAGCTTTTTTTAGCTTCACTGAATGAAGAAGGAAAACTGTTGCCGTTTGGAAGCATAGACCCAACCAAAAGTAGAAGTTCAGAGAAGCCATAATCAGATATTTGATATTTTGCTTTTAGGTTGTATAACTTTACTAAAGCCTTCATCTTAAATCCCTCACATCCCGGATAAAGGGGTTCATGTTCAGATTGAAAATGGTTAAATAAATCTAGGGAATCTAGGGAAACATCATCATCACTACTACTGTTCTCTGTTTTTAGCGGGATTTGATCTACGGATTGTGAACTGTCGGTCTCCTCAGTGATAGGCTCACTTTCTTCTGTATTACAATCTTCTCCGTGCCAAATCCAACGCGTGTAGGTCTGATCGATACCGTTGCTAAAAAGATGGTCCCTCACAATTCGAGCTTTCCAAGATTTACTATGTGCACATTTCATACATGGACAGCCAATTTTGTTTTCATCATATCCGTTCTCAAATGCAAACAACAATAATTCGTCGACTCCTCTTTTGAACTCATTTGTTCTTCTATCAGCTTTTAACCAAGACCTGTCCATCTTTTAAATGAACATAACAATTATCAGCACATAACATTAAAACAGCTTCCAATTCAAGTGCTTCAAGTAAAAAAAGACCAGCTTCCAATTAACATAACAATTATCAGCACATAACATTATAACATTAGCAATTGCACATGCCAGTAAACAATTCTAACTTTTCAAGGACCCAAATTACTAACTGCTACAAGTAAAAAAAGAATCACCAAACACAAAGGTAGAAGCAGCAGAGGCACCACAGTCATAGCAGAGGACAAAAACTTAAAACACACTATACCATTATCACTTAAAACATACACAGAAAATTAAGCAAACTAGCTCAACATAAACCAAAACTTGAGCAAATTAGGTTTTCATTTTCTTACAAACACATCAATATAGACAACAAATTAACATATCATTATCTGTGTATATCAAAATAAAATCACCAAATTCACAAAATTCCCCAAATATAAGTTAGAACCCTAATTTCAGTTGCTCAAAACAAATATCATGAAAAATTACCTTAATGGAGATGGAGGGATGCTTAAATATCCAGAAAACAATAACGATGGAATGAGATGAAACAATGTACGCAGGAAATGGTGGATGGGAATGGTGGAGAATCTGCAAGATTTGAGTGTAGGGGATGGTAAAGAATGGACGAATTGATGGTCAAGAATGGATGAATTGATGGTAAAGAATTGAGGAATTGATGGTCAAGAATGGAGGAATTGATGGTCAAGAATGGAGGAATTGAGTAGAGTTTCTAAAAGAGGAGAAAGGGTTTGAATTGAGTAGAGTTTCTAAATAGATCCAGTTTGGGAGAATGGTTTTGACAAAGATAAAGGAAACATATCCCGACTAAAATAATACAGTACAATTTACCAAGACATTCATACAACGGTTCTAAAGTGGGAGAAGAGTTATATTAGTAGCTTTCAGACAATACTATTTAACACATAATCGTTGTAGAATGTTTCCACTGTTTAGAGGTTTAAAGCAATCTTAGACAACGGTTGTCTTCTAAATACCATTGTAAGTTTAAAAATCAGACAACGATCCTTACACAACGGTTTGTTAAAGTAACAAATTCTGATAGAACTGTTGTAGTAGTTGCATTCACACAATACTATTTCACAGAATACCGTTGTACGATGTTTCCACTGTTGAGAGGTTTAAAGCAATCTCGGACAACGGTTTTTGTATATAAACCGTTGTACATATAAAACTTAGCCAACGGTTTTTTTGTCTAAATCCTTAAATTACAATATAATTAAGCGATTAAATCTTATCGAATTCTTATTTACACATTTTATAGTATGAAATATTGTTTAAGATGCATAATTTTCAATATATTACTAAAGATGTGATAATATTAAGGTTTTTATATATGTAGTACAAGTTAACCGTGCATCGAGTAGACGTTACAATGCGAATGTACAGTGAATAAACAAATGTTTATAATGACATTATCATATTAACGTTTTTATTTAGTAGATGTTAACAATGCATCGAATAGAAGCTATGTTCATGTAAAGAACGATAAATCATTCATGTAACACACCAGTTCACTAATGTCATCCAACATACAATGTACATACTAACATACAAATACAAATGATAACAATTTATTCCTTCCTTCTTATTTACACTTTTTATAGTATGAAATATTGTTTAAGATGCATAATGTTCAATATATTACTAAAGATGTGATTATATTAAGGTTTTTATATACGCAGTACAAGTTAACCGTGCATCGAGTAGACGTTACAGTGGGAATGTACAGTGAATAAACAAATGTTTCTAAAGACATTATCATATTAACGTTTTTATTTAGTAGATGTTAAAAATGCATCGAATAGACGTTATGTTAATGTAAAGAACGATAAGTCATTCATGCAACACACCAGTTCAGTAATGTCATCCAACATACAATGTACATACTGACATACAAATACAAATGATAACAAATTATTCCATCCAAACCTGTATCTTACTAATAAATTTATCACAATCGGTACATATTTCTAATTGACTAATAAAATATCGTTGACATAAGTCGTCACTTAAATCGGTACATATTTATAATTGATTAATAAATACGAGTGACACTAGTCGTTATTTTCCTAAAAATAGTGTTATAACGTTAATAATATATAAATTTATAAATAATTAATAAATAACTAATTCAATTACTAATAAATATTTCACATTTTTTTTAATAATGAATTCATTATTAAATAATTAAATAATTTTATAAAATTAATAATTTTATAATTAAATAATTTCTCCCGACTTTCATTTCCCCCCTTTTCTTTTCTAACCCCGACTTTCATTTCCCCCTTTTTTTTTAAAACCCTAACTTTCATCCCCCCTTTTTTTTTGACCCGGTTTCAATTTCCCCCCTTTCTGCCTTTACACACTCCCAAATTCCCAATCTAACACTTTACAATTACCAAAACTCACAATTCAACCTCCCTCTCTCTCCCCTCTCTCTCTCCCAATCCGATTTCTTTTACCCAATTTCTTCTCTCTTTTCTGGTCTATCTCTCCCCTCTCTGTCTCACTATAGTTCTCTCTCCCTTATGGCCCCTTCGAAGAAGGCAAAATCTGCTCCTCTTCAAAAGGCAAACCTTTTGAAGGCACTGAAAAAGAACATGGCGGCCTCTGAATCTCCTGAATCGCCTAAATCAGTGAAGAAAACGTCTATTTCCCACAACCTAAAAGTTCAATTATCTAAGAAGAAGAAAAAAGAGGAAGAACCAGTGCAAACCAGACAAGAAGGCCTTAGGCTTTTAAAACGAGGACCAGTTACCATGCATAAGATTGTTAGGCGAAAGATGTTGGGGATTAAGCACACAGTACTTTTCAATGCAAAGGGTGAACCATACGGTCAAGCAGCCACTGAAATGGCATCTTATATTGGGGTTCTTGCCCGAACTAAAGCCCCCATATGGTATGATAATTGGAAACGTGTCCCGAAGGAAAGGAAGAACAAAATTTGGGATTGTGTACTGGTAAGACAAATTGCATTCCATAACTGATTATTTTTTATTTTTGTATAATTTTGACTTAATTTGGGGGTTTTTAAACTGTTAAATGAATTGGTGGTTTTTGGTACTGAAAATGATGGAGAGGGGTTTGTAATGAGTTAGGAGGTCATTTCGCGGCAAGACTCCGTTGTTTCGGGTCTGCATGTGGTCTTAATCGTTGTTTCCGGTCTGCATGTGGTCTTAATTTTTTTGTATGTTGATTATGTAAAGAATGGTGGTTGATTGAGTTTAAATGTATGTTATGGTGCTATGTTGATGTATCACTGAGGTGTTAGTGTTTAAAAAGTGTAAATTAAGTTAAATGATGGAGAGGGGTTTGTAATGATTTAGGAGGTCATTTCGCGGCAAGACTCCGTTGTTTCGGGTCTGCATGTGGTCTTAATCGTTGTTTCGGGTCTGCATGTGGTCTTAATTTTTTTGTATGTTGATTATGTAAAGAATGGTGGTTGATTGAGTTTAAATGTATGTTATGGTGCTATGTTGATGTATCACTGAGGTGTTAGTGTTTAAAAAGTGTCAATTAAGTTAACAGATGTTTGCTAATCAAACGATTATATTTGTAGATGGCATACGTGGTACCACCAACTGCAAGGAAGGTTGTTATGCATTCGGCGTGCTCGAAATGGAGGGAGTTCAAGAGTAAATTAACAACACAGTATATCCTTCCGCATAAAGATCAGCGTGAGCTGTTAGAGTTTCCACTGGCTGATTACTCCTTCATCGAGAAGGCACATTGGGACATGTTCGTTGCTGACCGTCTATCTGATGATTTTGCTGTGAGTTTTTTTACCTTGTTTGTTTACAAAATTCTGAGATAGCAAAAGTAATTAGTAGTACAACATTGTTTCTAATATTTTTGTGTTTGTTCTTCGAGGCCATCCACAACACACAGAAAAAAAGGAGGAAAATTAGCGAATATGATCACTGCATGTCTCGAAAGGGTTATTCCAACCTAGAGCATGAAATGGTTAGTAATCGTTACTCATATCTTTCATGATTAATGTGTTTTAATGACAATGTATGATTTTTCAAACATGTTTACACATACAGTCTAATGGTGATCCTGAAGTGGAGATAGATAGATCAGATTCGTGGGTCCTTGGACGCAAGGATAAAGATGGGAACTTTAAGTCTGACAAAATCAAAGAAATTGCTGATGATATTGTAAGTTGTTCATTTATGTCACTGTAACTTTATCATACGTATTATTTTCTTAATAATACTCTTTATCTCTTTTATTTCTTAACTACTTCCATTTGCTGTCAATATTTTAGGAGAAAATGAAAGAAAGAGTTAAAAAAGGGGAAGTGACGATAGAAGGCTCCGATGATATCTTGACCAAGGTGCTTGGTAAACCTGAGCATGGAGGACGGGTACGTGGGCAAGGGGCTCATGTGAAGCATTCTACATACTTTCATCTTCCGAGGCAGAGAAAGAAAGGCAAGTCAATAGAGGACAAAATCCAAGAAGGTATTCAAAAATTTATGAAAAACGAGACTGAAAGGATAATTCGGGAGCGAGATTCCTATTGGACCGGGGAGATGTCGAAGGAGATGGCAAAGCTGAAAGCAGCTTGTTTGGGAAAGACTACACAGTCTGATTCTAGTCCAAATATTGGATCACAACAAGGGAGTTGTTCCAAGGGCGCAAAAGCTATGATGAATGAGTTGGAGTTGCAAGACGTAAGAAAAAAATTGGATCTTGCTAAAGATGACATTTTTGTTGGAGAGGAAAAACAGATTCAGCTGAAGACTGAGTTGGATAAAAAGATTGAGGACAAGACTGTGTTGGAGAAAAATAATGAGGGGGAAATGGAGGTTGTACAAGTTGAAGATGATCAAGTAGCTGGTAAGGTGGGCATGAAACCTGAATTGGTTATTATGGAGTACGAATTGGCAATCGACTCTCCCACAAATATTGTTGCTTATGCAACAGTGGATACAAAGGCTGATGTCGTCCATGGGAAAGCTATAGAAGAACAGATTGCACGAGTGTCTATTACTCGTGCAATTCAAGGATCTGCAAAGATTCCTTTCCCAATCAAGGATGAAATCGAGACCGTTGAACAAGCTGTTGGAGCTTACATTTCATGGCCAAGAGACCTTATAATTGAACTGAACACAACCATTGCAGTGAACGGAAGTACCCAGGCAAAATTTCGTCTATGTATAAGTGTTTTCAATTTTGTTTGACATGTTTAAGTAGAATAATGGGTAAGTTCTGTTCATATATGTAAGATTTTGTTCTAATCTGTTAATTCTATAGAGTTAATTCTGTCAATTTTCTTTATATAATCCATTTCAGGGAAGTAAGAAAATTATGGGAAAAAAGTTTAAAAGGGTGAAAGATTGTGGGAAAGCACCTGAAGTAGAAGAAGAAGAAGAAGAAGAGTATGTGTTGGAGTTCGGTCCTGATTACCCAGTTCATGTGAAGCGTTTGTGGATTTGGGCCAAAAATGCCTTGAAAGACGGTCGTGCAATTTCTTTTCAGCTATGCGAACAATCCTTTGGATCAACCGCTAAAAAGGCTCTGTTTCTATCAGATGTGTATGCTTTGTGCTCTGGGGGCGAAATATCGGGGTCTGTTATTTGTATGTTTGCTAAGTAAGTATCGCACTTTATAATTTTCTTTGGCTTTACAAATACTTGAATAAAACATTTAGTTTGTGGTAATGATTTTCTACTTTTTATGTAGTTCACTCCAGGATTACTTGAAAAAACAGAAGATGTCTGACATGGTAGCATTTGTTGATCCTGCGACGATAGGCGCCCTCGGTTGTGGAACTGCAGGACAGAGGTCGCAAGCCCTATCTAACAGATTCAAGAACTCTAAGCCAAACCAATTATTTCTGCTCCCATATAATCATGCGTTAGTACTTCTTTTTATGCCTATATATATGTGCTTAATGTCATCTCTTTGGATATAATCACATGTTCTCATTTGTGATGTTCATGAAATAAATAGCAACCATTGGGCGTTGACGGCTGTAAATCCGGATACACAAATAGTTTACCATATGGATCCTTTAAAGCGGAGAATTGCAAGTGAAGAATGGACAGAAGTTGTTGACAAGTTAGTACCACATAAGAAATATATTTCATTTGGAATCACATCAATAATTATTAAGAAAAGTGACTTAAACTTGATTTATATTATATTGCCGTAGTGCCATCAAACTGTACAAGGACAAAGCAAAGAAGTTTCTGAAAAAGAAAATAATGTGGGAGAATCTTGCGGTACTATCTTTTTCTTAGTTCATATCTTGTATGTTTTCTCTTTTACAAAACACGGTTTGGCCGTATATATAATTTTAATTAATGTTTCTTCAGGGAGTTCCTCTCCAAATGGGGAGTAAAGATTGTGGTCTATTTGTGATGGGCTATATGAAAGAAATATGTCTAGACCAGGAACTCCAATTTTCTATCAAGGTATGATTCAAAATTTTTGAATTTTTTCTTAATCCTACTACTTCATGGTGAAGCCTGTTTGTGACTTGGTCTATTGTTCCATTTTATAGTGGCTACGCAGAAATAACCAAAACTGTTATGGCCTGCCTCAGCTCAATGAAGTAAGGACTGATTTCGCGAAGTATTTCATGAAGAAGCACTCCTCTTAAACTTAATCGTATAGCTGGGTATTTTGGGTTTGAACATATCTTAAACTTTTGTTGGTATCTTAAGCTTAAGTGAATATTTTAGTCCATCTCTTTTGTTGGTATGTTCATCTGAAAATATTTAATCTTGTGGTTGGATTTGGTTGGTGGTATTAGTGATGTGAGTCGTTTGGATATTGGTTGTAATGAATGATGAATTGGTTGTTTGATGGTTTTTTATTTTGGCGTGCAACTGCTTTTGATTGTATATAAGAAAACAGTTGTCGACTTTCCTTTTAGCCAATTATGGCATTGTTTGGAATACTTGTTATTCTATATAACAGACAATGGTTTTTAATACCCAAGATTTGTAACAAAACCATCATGTGCTTCATAACCAGACAATGCTTTTAACAACTACACCGTTGTGTAAAGAAAAGTCGCACAACAAAGAAAATAATGCATCCATTGTCTATAAGAAAACAAAACAATGTTTTAGCAAAATAAAAACGTAGTGTCTTCCATATTCAGACAACATGGAGTAAGCACAAAAGTGTGGTGTACTTGGGCTTCATACAACATAATAACGAAATGAAAACGTTGTAGGTTAAACATTTACACAACGCTTTTGCAAAACTAAAAACATAGTGTCTTAAACATTCAGACGACATGTAGTAAACGAAGAAAGTGTGGTGTACTTACAACACATACAACATTCTAATAAAACTAAACCGCTGTCTGAAAACATTTCACACAACACTTCTGTTACAAAAAACCAATGTCTAATCCATAAAGATACAACAGAAGGAACCTTTATAAACCGTGGAGGTAGTTGAAATTAAACAACGAATTCAAGAAAAGAAACACTTGAGCAACGTGAAATGAGACAACCCTTTCTTGTTAAACTATTGTCTATACCAGCTTTCAGACCACAGTTTTGAAATCACGTATGTTATCTGTCTGCAACACAGACAACGGTTAAGCTGGTGTTGTCTGATACGCATAACAGACGGCATCTCAATAGACCACGAAAAATCAGGGCTTCACACGACGGTTTAAATGCGTTGTCTGAATCAAAAAATCTTGTAGTGTACCTTAGAAACAGCGCCTCGGCTTTTCCTTGTTGAGGCCTGCTAAATTAGGGCATTGAGTGACCCTTTCACTGCACTGTCTAAAATGTCCTTGGCGAATATGCCCTCAAAGATTTCTTTGTCCAGGTCTATTATCTTGTTTCCAAAGACTTTGGAGATGGGTATGAGACAGCCTTCATCAATGATTTTTAATGCTTCTGGGCTAAGCAGACCTCCAACGTTAAAAGCAAACTCGGATAGAACTTTTTCCTTTCCTTTTGACATTGCTGACATGCTTTTTGCTAGTGATGTCTCATCCTTGTTGAGATGGACTGAGATATGGACGTTAATAGTAGGTTTAAATAATGAATCAGAGCTTAAACCTTGGTTAATAGGGAGATTGCTGACTTGGATAGGAACATTGACGTCTAAAAGATCTTCAAGATCCTCTAAATAGAGGCCATCTACTTCATCAGCAGAATCAAGGTCAATGGAGGGAGGAGGAGATGCATCGATGACTTCTCCTTGACCTTGATAAGGTGCAATTTCAAAAGGTAATGCCAAACCCATGTCTCTATCCAAGTAGTGCTGCAAATTACCAAAAGATTCTGGAGCTTCACTGAAAACCGACAGATTATGCATACCATATGTGGACATATACTCTGAGGTACGGTTCATGCCAATAGGAATGATTGACATTTTCCTATCAGTCGAATCTTCTTTGAAATGATTTGCATGGTGAGTGTTGAATTGCAGAAGGACTTCTCTCAGATCATCTTCCACTTCTATCTCTTCTTGAAAGCGAATGGTGTCAAAGACATCCCTACTGTCTGTTTACTATTGTTTTCTCCCATCCCATATTGTGGGCCTTAATTGTACCTGCCTGCATGCCCCATAATATCGCTTGAGGTTCCGTAAAACCTTGAAATGGGCCCATAGCTCCCCATAGTTTAGCACCCGAAGCATTTCGGATGATAACTCCTACTCCGTTTGAATTTCCATTTGGGAGAGGATCTACTCTGGTAACACAGTGAACATTGATTTTGACGAATTCAGATACAGGAACAGTCCAAGCATATTACATGATGGAGAGAAAGAAAAGAAAAAGGGTAGAAGAAGAAAGAAACCACAGAGAAGGAGATGAAGAGAAAAGAAAAGGAAAATGAGATATATAGGGGAAGCCAAAGAAGGAAAAGGAGGACCTATCACTGAGCAGCAAAGATCATGAGAACCACAAGCTAGGAGAAAAGAAAAAGCAAGCATGCTGACGCCTGGGGAAGAAAACTGAATTTGAAAAACTAAAAAGGGGGGAGAGATTGAAGAAAACGAGAGAGGGAGATGATGCTATCGGCGACAGAAAATAAGCTTGAGAAACCCAAGCCAATCCAAAGCTCTGCCAAGGAATAGAGAGAGAGAAAGAAGAAAAGAAAGCAGAGAGAAAAGAGAACAGATACTGAGAAAAGAAAGGAACAGAAAAAGATAAACCTGTAACGGTACAAAAGACAAGCCTCTGAATAAGTCCCCAGCCTCTAATAAGGCCCCAAACATGGGCCCAATTGCAATAAGGAAATTGTTAAGAGAGAGGTTTCCAATATGAACACCTAAAGCCTCTTTTGAGCCCATCTTTTGCAAGAGAATCTACATCGATGTTAAGTTCTCTTGGCACATATTGGAGAAAAACAAAAGAGCCCAATAGTTTAATAACTTCACAAGAAGTTATTTGAGTTGAGAAATAAGAGTTTAAGCCTTTCGAGACAATATTGATGGCTTCAACTGAGTCAGTACACACCACCACCCTCGAATTATAAAGGTTCAATCTTGAGACAATTCGTAGGACATGCAGTATAGCTTCTATTTCAGCTTGAACACTATTCGACACCTTTACTTGACCAGAGAATGTGTATATAGATACTTCAGACTTATTTTTTATTGTCCCACCTATACCTCCTCCAATTGAGGCAATTGAATTTAAATCCCACGCTCCATCCACTGCACAAACTAAATCGAATGACTCAAACCTAAAGCTCCAGAATTTCTTATTTATTTGATAATGGTGGATAGCAACTGCACCTAACGGATTAACTCGCCAAATCGGATCATCTCCGAATTCCATTATTTTTGATGATTTGCCCCATTTGTTGACCCTAGCTAATATCAACACTTCTACTGAAGATCTTTTAATTCTGACTTTGCCAAAAGCAACTTCATTTCTAGCCAGCCAAATCGTCCATAAAGAAGCTGCTATCACCAAGCTCCAAATTTTCTTAAATCTGATACCTTTGTGAATGTCAAGAAGGAGAATCAAAGAAAAGTTCGTAATTTTGGATATAGACGCAGAGCAACTCCACCATAACCCTACAAAATCCCAAGCCCATTTTGCAATCTCACAAATCCAAAAAAGATGGTTGATTGACTCTACTTCCATACCACACCATGGGCACTCTTGCTGAATGTGACTGATACGGTTGTGTTAGAAGCTCCTGGTAGGGATTATGCCCCATTGTAGTTTCCATAAAAAAAGAGCAATTTTTGGAGGTACTTTTAGTGACCAAATTTTTTGCCACACTTGTGTGGAACTCCCCCCATTATTTGGCACACTTAACATAATATTGCAACAATCCTTTGAAGAGAAATCTTTTTTTCCCGGCGACCAAGTTAGATAATCCCTACCCCTTGTCAGAATAACAGCTTCTAATAATTGCTCTAATCTACTAAAACTAGAGAGGTCTCTGGAGTGAAGCCTCCTTGTCCACATATTAAGATCATCTAGCCTTGAGGACCACACTTGTCTAACAGAATTTATAGTACAGTATTTTAGATTGGAGATTCTGTAAAGTCTTGGGAATACCTTCGCGAGGGGACCCAGAGTGGACCAATGATCCTCCCAAAAAAATATACTATCACCATTTCGAACCTTCCATACAAAGCACCCATCTAGTAGCAACTGAGAGATCCTAAGATGAGAGGAGATGTTCGAGAAACTTTGGACTATGGGAGAGAGGTCATTTCTTGCAGATAAAGAATTCAGATTGTGATTTATTTCCTTTCCATATCTTTGAACTAGCACAATATTCCAGAAACTACCTCTTTCATTGTTGCACCTCCACCACCATTTACCTAGCATTGCCAAATTCCTGAGTTTCAACGGAACTAACCCCAACCCACCTTGCTTCTTTGGCATGCAAATTTTATCCCAATTGAGGAGGTGTAATTTTTTTGTCGACTCTAAATTTTGACCCCATAGAAAATTCCTTCTAATTTTTTCCAAGGAGTTAATGACAGTGGATGGAATGGAGAAAAGATTGAACCAATAAATTGGCATGCTATCCAGTACAAATTTTAGCAATACTAACCTGCCCCCCATTGATATTGAATCTGAATTCCATCCTCGAATCTTACTTTTGAATTTATCTATCATTGGATCCCAGAAGGAAATAGATTTTAGTGATGCGCCAATGTTGACACCCAAGTAGTCTAACGACCCTTGTCCCACTTTGCATCCCAAACAATTTGCCCAAATATCCAGTATTCTGTCTTCTTGGTTGAAGCCATAGATATAGCTTTTCTGGAAATTGATTTTAAGCCCTGAAAGAAGCTGAAAACATAGCAGGACTCTCTTTACTCCTCTTATTGATTCTAAATCATCTTTGATGAAGAGGATAATGTCGTCTGCAAATTGAAGGTGTGTGAGGTCCATTTTATAGTTAGGAAGTTTAATGCCCGAGAAGATGCCTTTCTTACTTGCCAATGTTAGTAAACATGCTAGAACTTCACCCACTAGATTGAAAAGGAGGGGTGATAAAGGATCACCTTGCCGAAGGCCTCGCTTGGGAATGAACTCAGCTGACGGTGATCCATTAACCAATACTGAGATCTTGGCTGATTCTAGAATTGCTTTTATCCACCTATTCCATTTCTCATCGAAATTCATGCACCTTAAAACCTGAAATAGGAAGTCCCAATTGACTGTGTCGAAAGCCTTTGCAAAATCAATTTTTAGGATTGCACCTCTGCTTTTTTTTGACTTTAGACTTGCAAAAGCTTCACTTGCCACTAGAATACAGTCCGAAATTTGCCTACCTTTAATGAAAGCGGATTGCGTTTCAGATACCAGATGATTCATTACTGTCTTTAATCTTCTTGCTAGAACCTTTGAAAGTAGCTTAATGATTGAGTTCATTAGGCTAATTGGTCTGAAGTCAGAAGGAGATTTTGGATCACTCACTTTTGGAATGAGTACAATGAAAGAAGAGTTATATCCAACAGGAATTTTAGCTTCAACATGGAATTTATTAAAGAAAGCTAAAATTTCAGAACCCCAGCGTTTATACCATCAGGACCTGGCGCCTTTGAGGAGCAAGAAACTTGCAATGCATTTTCTATTTCCTCAATAGTAAAATCTTCAACCAGGGCTTTTTTCTCCATAGAAGGCAAGGTTTTTAGCAAGCCATGGTTTAGAGAGAAGACCTTTTCCCCCTGAATTGTACAGAAAAAATTCCTGAAGTGACCAAATAAAACGTTTTTGATTTCCTCAGGATCTGCAATCCAATTGTTACCTACTTTTAAGCCACCTACTTTTAAGCCAAGCACTGTATTTGACCTCCTTCTAATTGAGATAGCCCTGTGGAAGAATTTTGTATTCTTTTCTCCCCTTAACTGCTAGTGATTTTTAGGTGTTCATAAAAGATAATATCTTCAACAAAGAATAAATGTAAAAAAGACAATCAACTAATTACCATTAATTATATTATGTTATTATTTATTTTAGGTGTTTAATAGTATAGATATCGTATATAATTTTCTTTATAATAAAGGTTAAATAAGTAAATTCACGAAATACAAAAAAACATATACCAAAAAATAGGTACCAAAATTTTTAATGTTTCGACTATTATATAATTAATTAATTGTATTTTAATATAATTTAATATACTCATGTTTACACATTATACTAATGTTTCTTTATTATAAACAACGTATACAAATTTTTAATATATTTTTATTAATAATTGAAAAATATGATGTGATATTTTCGGGTATATATTAATGATTGTAAGATTAGTTTTAAATATAAAAGGTAACGTATTTTAATTCGAAAGAAAATATTAATGATTGAAAGATATGATAGATTGATGTTTTTAGGTGTTTATAAATGGTAATTTTTTTAGTTAGAAGTAAATGTGAAAAAAGGCAATCGACTACTTAACATTAATTATATTATGTAATTATTTATTTTAGGAGTTTTAATATTATAGATATCATATATATTTTTCTTTATAATGAAGGGTAAATAAGTAAATTCACAACGTACCAAAAAACATGTACCAAAACTTTTAATGTTTCGGCTTTTGTATAATAGTATAGATTTCCGGGTATATATTAATGATTGTAAGATTTTATTTATCTTAAATTCTAACTATTGTTATTGAGTGTACCAAAAAAGTGTACCAAACCGACAACCAAATATACCATGTTTGGCTTATAATAGTATAGTATAAATATATGTATACTACCTTATAATCCGTGCGATGCACGAATTTTTTTTAATATGTAACAAATTTTATTTTATGTTACAATTATATTTTTATAAAATCCTTATTTACAATATTTTATTTTAATTTTAATATTAATTATTTAATACAAATTTAATTATTGATATGAATGGTTTAAAACTTATATTATGAAATTTTAAAATAAATATGTCGGTGATATAATTCGAACCTTGAAATTTTAGTAAATTAATTTAATTAGATCTAACGATTCTAATTTTTTACTAAATATATAATGGTCATTATTCGTAGTATACGTATTACTATTATATTTTGTTAGTGATTAGAAGATATGATGACTATTATATAATTAATTAATTTTAATTTAATATAATTTAATATACTCATGTTTACGGATTATACTAATGTTTTCTTATTATAAACAACGTATACAGATTTTTAATATATATCTATACTATTATATAAAAGGCGAAACATTAAAAGTTTGGTCGGTCGGTCGGTTGGTCAGTACGATACATGTTGATTTTACTTATTTATTCTTACTCAATTATAGATAAATCCATCCAATTAACTAACCAATTTCCTTTTTTAGGTTTCTATTTTTCAATAACTAAATAATTTTCTTTTTTCAGGTACGGTACCTATTAATTTTACTTATTTACCCTTACTCGATTATAGATAAATCCATCCATCCAACTAACTAACCAATTTCCTTTTTTAGGTTTCTATTTTTCAATAACCAAATAATTTCCTTTTTCAGGTAAAATACAAAATCTTTTATATTTTGTCTAACTAAAATTTCTCCTTTATTAATAAATTTCCTTTTTCAGGTTAAACATATTACCTTTTCAATTTTTCAATAACTAAATAATTTCCTTTTTCAGGTAAAATACAATATCTTTTACATATTATCTGACTAAAATTTCTCATTTTTTAAAAACACTACGAGCAATTGTTAATCTATACTATTATATAAAAGCCGAAACATTAAAACTTTGGTCGGTCGATCGGTTATAGATAAATCCATCCAATTAACTAACCAATTTCCTTTATTAGGTTTCTATTTTTCAATAACTAAATAATTTCTTTTTTTTTCAGGTAAAATACAAAATCTTTAATATTTTGTCTAACTAAAATTTCTCCTTTATTAATCAATTTCCTTTTTCAGGTTAAACATATTACCTTTTCAATTTTTCAATAACTAAATAATTTCTTTTTTCAGGTAAAATACAATATCTTTTACATATTATCTGACTAAAACTTTTTTTTTTTAAAACACTACGAGCAATTGCGTTTAAGTAAATAACATAATTATATTATAATTACTATAAACTAATCTATTATCTTATAAGCCAAGACACGTTACATTTTTTTTAAAACTAAAATCTCTCCTTTTTTTATAACTAAAATCTCTCTTTTTCCAATTATATCGTGAACAATACCTTTTTCAACAAAAAGACGTTACATTTTTTCTTTTCTCTTACTAAAACCTCTCTTTTTCTAATTATATCATGGACTTTTCCATTTAATAAAAATAAAATAATAATGTTATAATACTAATAATTAACGGATTACCTTTTCGGCTAAAACATATCATCTTTTCTATTTTTTCTAATTAAATTCCTTTTTTTCTAGAAATATCACGGGCAACATTAATTTCTCATTTTTCTAAAAACACTATTAGCAATTTTATTTAGTAAAGTACATAATTAGATTATAATTACTATAAACTAATCAATTTCTCCTTTATTAAACAATTTCCTTTTTTAGGTTAAACATATTACCTTTTCAATTTTTCAATATCAATAATTTTCTTTTTCAGGTAAATACAATATCTTTTACGTATTATTTGACTAAAATTTCTCTTTTTTTAAAAACACTACGAGCAATTGTATTTAAGTAAATAACATAATTATATTACAATTACTATTAACTAATCTATTATCTTATAATCCAAGACACGTTACATTTTCTCTTTTTTTTTTTAACTAAAATCTTTCTTTTTCCAATTGTATCGTGGACGGTTACCTTTTTCAACCAAAAGACGTTATCTTTTTTCTTTTCTCTTACTAAAACTTCTTTTTTTCTAATTATATCACGGATGTTTCCATTTAATAAAAATAAAATAATAATGTTAAAATACTAATAATTAACGGATTACCTTTTCGGCTAAAACATATCATCTTTTCTATTTTTTCTAATTAAATTCCCTTTTTCCTAGAAATATCACGGACAACATTAATTTCTCATTTTTCTAAAAACACTATCAGCAATTTTATTTAGTAAAATAACATAATTAGATTATAATTGATATAAACTAATCAATTATACTTTGTCTAACTAAAATTTCTCGAGCAACTGTGTTTAAGTAAATAACATAATTACTATTATAATTACTATTAACTAATCTATTATCTTTTTCAGCTAGACACATTACATTTTCTCTTTTCTTTAACTAAAATCTCTCTTTTTTCAATTATATCGTGGACGGTTACCTTTTTCAATCAAAAGACGTTACCTTTTTTTCTTTTCTCTTAGTCTAACCTCTCTTTTTCCAATTATATCACGGACATTTCTATTTAATAAAAATAAAATAATAATATTATAATACTAATAATTAATGGATTACCTTTTCGGCTAAAACATATCATCTTTTCTATTTTTTCTAATTAAATTCCCTTTTTTCTAGAAATATCACGGGTAACATTAATTTCTCATTTCTCTAAAAACACTATCATCAATTTTATTTGGAAAAGTAACATATTTAGATTATAATTACTATAAACTAATCAATTATATTTTGTCTAACTAAAATTTCTCCTTTTTTAATCAATTTCTTTTTTCAGGTTAAACATATTACCTTTTCAATTTTTCAATAACTAAATAATTTTATTTTACAGGTAAAATACAATATCTTTTACATTTTATCTAACTAAAAGTTCTCATTTTTTAAAAACACTACGAGCAATTTTGCTTAATAAAATAACATTATTATATTATAATTACTATTAGCTAATCTATTACTCTTTTCCAACCAAAACACGGTACATTTTCTCTTTTCTCTAACTAAAATCTCTCTTTTTCCAATTATATGCTGGACGGTTACCTTTTTTAGCCAAAATATGTTACCTTTTTCTTTTCTCTTACTAGGACATCTCTTTTTCCAATTATATCACGGTCGTTTCTATTTAATTAAAATAAAATAATAGTATTATAATGCTAATAAATAACCGAATAACTTTTCAGCTAAAACTATCATCTTTTCTATTTTTTCTAATTAAATTCTCTTTTTTTCTAGAAATATCACGGACAACATTAATTTCTCATTTTCTAAAAACACTATCACCAATTTTATTTAGTAAAATAACACAATTAGATTATAATTACTATAAACTAATCAATTATCACGGATAACATTTTTAATTGTTAACAAATCATCTCATATAAAAATTTAAGACTCCAAAATTCATGTTTAAAAAAATTAATTTAAATTAATGAAAAAATTCATCTAATGTTAAAAAAATCAATGCATCGCACGGGTTTTAAGCAAGTACTATTATACAATATCTGAAACATTAAAAAGTCGGTCGGTACAGTACCTGTTGATTTTACTTATTTACCATTACTTAACGGTACATGCTATTTTTACTTAATTATTTATTTTTTACAGTTACTAATAACTAATAAATTTCCTTTTTCGGGTAAAACATGTTACTTTTACTATTTTTCAATAATTAATCAAATTCCTTTTTCACGTAAAATACATTATCTTTTATATTTTATCCAACTAAATTTTTTTCTTTTCTAAAAATACTATGAGCAATTCTATTTAAAAAATAAAATATTATAATTGTAATTAATTATAATTAACCAATTAATTTTTTTGCTTTATTTAGTAAAATGTTTCCTTTTTCACGTAAAACATGTTACTTTTTCAATTTTTCAATAATTAATCAATTTTCTTTTTCAAGTAAAATACATTATCTTTTATATTTTATGTAACTAAATTTTTTCCTTTTCTAAAAATATTATGAGAAATTCTATTTAATAAAATAAAATATTATAATTATAATTACTAAAATTAACCAATTACCATTTTCAGCTAAAATACGTTACAATATATAGAATTATTATAATTAAATTATATCATTTTAAAATTTTGAACCTACAAAATTCTTTAAATTATCAATACAAATTAATAAAAAATTATATAATATTGAAAAAAGCCCGTGCATTGCACGGGTTCTAAGCTAGTATTTTATTAATAATTGAAAAATATGATGTGATATTTTCTGGTATATATTAATGATTGTAATATTAGTTTTAAATTAAAAAGGTAATGTGTTTTAATTCGAAAGGAAATATTAATGATTGGAAGATATGATACGATTGATGTTTTTAGGTGTTTATAAAATGTAATATTTTCAATTAAAAGTAAATATGAAAAAAGACAATCGACTACTTACCAAATTATATTATGTTATTATTTTTTTTAGGAGTTTTAATAGTATAGACATCATGTATATTTTTCTTTATAATGAAGGGTAAATAAGTAAATTCACTAAGTACAAAAAAACAGGTACCAAAAACTTTTAATGTTTCTATTATATTTTGTTAGTGATTAGAAGATATGATGACTATTATATAATTAATTATTTTTAATTTATTATAATTTATAATTTAATATACTCATGTTTACGGATTATACTAATATTTCCTTATTGTAAACAACGTATACAGATTTTTAATATATTTTATTAATAATTGAAAAATATGATGTGATTTTTTCGGGTATATATTAATGATTGTAAGATTAGTTTTAAATTAAAAAGGTAATGTGTTTTAATTCGAAAGGAAATATTAATGATTGGAAGATATGATACGATTGATGTTTTTAGGTGTTTATAAAAGGTAATATCTTCAATTAAAAGTAAATGTGAAAAAGGCAATCGACTACTTACCATTAATTATATTATGTTAGGGTTTTATATCAAACTGACAACTCCCTTCGTCAAAAATTATCATTTAACCCACCGTTCTCATCGGGGTCTCATTTAAACCACTAAACTAAGAAAATATATCATTTGCCCCCCATATTGTATTTGATTATTGAATTTTTAAAAAAATATTATAACGCCGGCGCGAAGCGCGACTTTATCGACTAGTTACCACGGAATTAGGATTATATTGTGTTTAGGTCAATCTGTTACTCTGTTAGTTGGGTTGGCCTTGGAAGCCTATTGCTTTTTAATCCCACATAGACAATTTGGGGCAAGCCCAATACTATGTTAACAACTAAAAAGCTAGCCCAACCCAAGTACCTAAAATACATACGAAGAAAGAGAGTGTTAAATTAAGAAAGAAATAAAAGTCACCTTGTACCAAACATAGCAGTATTTCTTACAAATCATCGGTGATCATCCTCATCCATGGCAACAAATGGAGCTCATCTCGTCAGTATAATTATTACACACACACACTTATGTCAAGACTACTCAATTCTTTCAATTGATCACACTTTTTATTGTTAGTAATCGAAAAGCTTAATTAATTAAGATACTCCTGTGATTGTGATTTTGCAGAGTGAAGGAGACACACAGGTGAGCTTGGACAAGATTAAAAAGCAATTGGCATCTGGGTCTGGTAAAAATCTTTTACAGGGCCCTCTTCTTAAACGATCTGAAACGGTAACTTTACTCTCCCTTACCCTCTTTTCATTTCACTATTTTAGTGTTTCTTGTAATTGTTTGGATTCTTGTAAAGGTTGCACCTTTTTTTTGCATTCTTAATTTATTTGCTTCAATTATAATATTAAAGGGGTGCGATAATTAATTGTTTTCGGGTCTTAAAGCTTTTGTTGTGGTGTTTTATTATAAGCCCTAGCTGAAAGGGGGATTACAGCCATTTTTTAACAAAAATTTGAATTCAGTTATGATCTGTTGTAGTCGATTGAAATACCTGATTTTGGCACTGTTTGATAACTACTGACCTCGACGTTTACATCATACACTTGTTTGTTTGATTAAATATGTCATCTTTTGGTTATCGTCATTGCCGTCATAAATTTCAGAGGTAAGTGAAATTGGAATATTTATTGTATATCTATGATAGTTTTAAGTTTTAACTCAGGGTTTATGTTCATCTTTGTTCTTTCTTTTGGTTAGGCTTCGATGTGCTATTTATGTGGTTTTTGAAAAGTTATTTTTCGGGGATGTAGGAGCTGTGGATGTTAGCGTTTTGTAAACATGTAAATTTACTAGCTATCTGTGATATAGAATTCGAGAGGAGATTGAGGTTTTTGGTTGATAGTGTTATTGCTTTACGATAGGGTACTGTCCTGGCTGCCTTGTGTATCTGGATGTTTGATGTTCCCTTTAATAGTAAATTTGGTTAAAAAATCGTTCCTTTGCTAAGTGCTAATTATGCCACTACTGCATAATCTGAGAACACCAGTATGAGGGAAATCTAGCAAGACGACCATACCTTCCCAAACTTTACACGTATGCAAACTTATACTAGTTCAAAGAAAAACATTAAACTCAAGCATGTGCATGAATGACTAGAAATCGTGGCTAATTCATTGGTCGTAAGACTATCATACAGAGCATTAAGGATAGATTGTAGACACTAGTTCCTCGAAGTAGCACCGCTGTAAAACATCTAAGTTTTAAAATTCTACTACACCATATAAAGCTGGATTCTGATTGGTGAAATTAGAAGTAGTCAAGAATATGGAATGTAAAATGGCATATTTCACAAGCTTAGAGTTTCATTAGTGTGTAAATTATTTGAAATTTTCTTAATTTGCTGACCTAATTCTTGAATTCGTGTACACAGCTACGAAAATGGAACGAGAGGTGGGTGATCCTGGATCCAACAACCGGGAAGATGGAATACAAGTAAGAGGACTTGCATTAGTCAAGGATTTTTTTTTTTTTTTTTTTAATTTTTGACTCAAACATGCAATATTTATTTTTTAAATTCTTCCAGGGTCAGGAGAAATGATCCAACTGTTAAAGGAACCATAAACTTTGATGCAAATAGCACAATATCAATCTCACCCGTGAACTTCCAGTAAGACTATAGTTTATTAAGTTGACATAACTTTCTGAGCATTATATTGAGGTTTTGTAACTAATCTGATCTGTTTCTTATGCTCCAGTGGTCTACCAAAGTATGACGGCTGTTGTATCTGTATCCTTTTTCTTTACTCAATGCCCCCCTCCCGTTCTTTACTAATTGTAAATTTCTGCATAAATGGTCATTATGTTGCATACATGAAAGTACGCGGTTATTCAGTTGATCCTTTACGCTAATTGCTTAGATATTGGGACACCACAAAAGAAAGATTATTTTCTCAGTGCAGAAACTCCTGGTGCAGCAAGAGCTTGGGTGTCTACTTTACAGTGAGTATACAAACCACACATATATATTCATCTAGTTATGGATATATCCTTTAATTTTACTTATGACTTTTTGTTTTTCCCTGTGCTTTCCTCTCTTGATTTTCTTACATCTTTGTCTACCGTAAAGTATTGTATAGTTTTTGATTTCAGGTGATGAATACACCAAAATCATCTTCACCGGACACCGATATTCACTTAAACTTAAAAATTGTGATTAATGCGGTTCCTAGGACTAGGAGGCTAGTATAATATATTTGTATCATGTACAAATCACCTTTTTTTTAATTATTTTCTTATCTATCTGCCAAAATAGCCTTCTTGAATTTCCCATAATCCTTATTTGAATGAAATCGCTTCCTTTTGGGTGAGAGATTGTCGCACCTAGTAGGATGTATACCCTTTCTTTATTTGTTTATCAAAATTTTTGTAATTGTGCTGTGTTGTTTCTGTGTATGTGTTTGTGTGCATTGTATTGCCAATTGGAATGCTTCCATGTCATATTTCACATATACATAAATAGATGGAACATCCTGTCATAATCCAAAAACTCATGTTAAGAATGCAGTTCTTGTCATAGGACTGCAGTAGCTCTTGAGGCATAAAAAAAATACAGAAAACAGGATTTACAGATGCGACCTTTGGGCACACATGGTGACATGGGCGCATACAATTTTATAATGAGATATGTGATGTGTAGCGAACTCTGTGTTTTAGCAAGCATTACTCTTTATTTGTTGCTCTTGTATTCATCAAATTATGGGTTTTGTTGGAGTTGCTATATATCTATCTGATGATTGCTTTTCCATAAACTAGAGCAACCCAGTTGGTATTAAAAGCCCATAAAGAAGCTGTCAATTCCTTAAGTGGAAATGGATCTACGAAACTCGGAATGGTTGCTACTGTTGTTGCCGCTGCTAATTCAACTGCACTGGAAAGTTCAAAGGAAATTGAAGCAGCTATGAAGATCACAATGAGGACCGCTCTTGGAGCTGTGATGAATAAAGCACCCGACAGTCCTATGGATGATCTCACGATCATGAAGGTATTGGACTTCTCTGTTTTTGTATGTATTTAATGATAACAGACCGTCGATAGGAATCTTCTTTTGTCCAGAAATCACCACCTAATTACTTATTAGTTGAGTACAAGTTCATATATGAGCATATTTTATCCGTGGATAGTAGAATATAACGAGGCAGTGTCACTAGAATGGTATAGAGATTACCTATACAAAATGTTTATATACACAATTCTTAGATCTAGTCATCTAGGAGGGAGTAGTTTTACATAACAATTGTTTCGTTAAAGGTGAAGATATAACTACCTGCCAAACTGTTTGATGCAATAAATTTCTTACTCTTCTGCAAAACAGTTTGATGAGCAATATATCTTTTCCCCTTTGTCAATGTAATATTTTCCAGTAGGCTCAATTTTTTAATATTGAGAAATTAGGTCTCTACAGCTTTTAAAGCTATGTGAGTAGTAAGCAGTATGATTCTATTATAATATTAAATTACACAAAGTTGAGCTACTTGCCTACTAGTTAAGATATCAAATCCTAATGTAACTCCTGTCACTTATAGGCTATAGCTACTGAGTACTCAATTGGTCTATAGGCTCCTGGAATTGTTAAATGTCCTCTATTAAAAAGTAGTAAATTAAATAAGATTTACCTTAAGTTTAAGTGTCATGTTACTTTCAGTACTCCAAGTCCGTAATCGTCATTTTTTGCTAATTTAAATCCATAATTGTTACTCAAAAGTTTCTACTTCTACAAATATAACCATTCATTTACTTGCACGTTAACAGTATTCCATGTACATGATTTAACTTCTGCAGGAGACACTGAGAGTGAAGGATGAAGAGCTGCAAAAATTGGCAAGAGACCTTCGTGCTAGAGATTCAATAGTAAAGGAATTGGCAGAGAAACTATCTGAGACTGCAGTAGCTGCTGAGGCTGCAGCATCTGCAGCTCATACCATGGATCATCAGAGGAGAATTGCACTCGCAGAAGTTGAGCGCGTAAAAGAAGATTTAGGAAAGCAGTTGAAATCATCTATGTCAAAGGTACTGATAAATTTTTATCATTCATTGTTTCCTGTGATCAAGCTTGTATTTTCTTAGGGTAATTATGTTTTTTGATATTGTTTACTTACGGTGCTGAGACTTTAGCTAAGGGAGTCCGACGAAAAGGTTATGGTCCTAACTAAAGAAAGGGATCAACTAGTTAAGCAGAGAGACTCCGCCAACCAGGAGGCACATTTATGGCGTTCTGAACTTGCAAAAGCTAGAGATCGAGTAGTGATATTAGAAGGAGCGGTTGTTAGAGCTGAGGAGAAGGTCAGAGTTACTACTGCAGATGCTGAAGCTAAGATGAAGGAGGCTACTCAGAAAGATGCAGCTGCGGTCAATGAGAAGCAAGAGCTGTTGGGATACGTGAATATGTTGCAGGCACAACTTCAAAGGTATTTCGAAAGTGGAATTTATTTATTTTTTAAAAATAACAGAGATAAGGTCTCCACCTAAATGGAAAGTATAGGTATCATTTTTTTGGAAGTAAAATAACGAATTGCAGTATATAATATTATATTCAAAGGCTGTTCAGCTTCAAGTACCAGCTCTTGCCCTTTTTTAGATTAGATGCAGCTCGGTGACCAGGACGACTCAGTTTCAAATTTCTTTCCCGTAAATATAGACGCCCCCTGTTTTTGTATAATTCCAGGGATATTATATTATCACCTAGAAAGCTTCAAAAAATAAAAATATTTATTGTTTCCTTCTCTTTATCTTAGATTAGGAATATTTATGTTTGTTGACCAATCTCAAGTTTTTTACAATGCTCTAGACATTTTTCTGTTATAGGTCTACAAAAAATTATCTCCATTTCTTCTTTTGTTATGAATATAGAAGTGTTTTCAGGATCCTTAGGTTCTACCGTGAAACTAGGAGAAAGAAATAAGGGAGAGGACATGCTTACTATATTGCAGACTATCATGTTGAATGATGCATATTTGTACATTGTGCTCCACCATTCTGTTTCTTTCTTATTGTTGTATCTTTGAATGACCTTTAACCAATAATATGAAAAATGAAATTCACACCAATACATTCTTATATGTGTTTTATTTTCCTTTTAAGCAGGCAACATGAGGATACCAGACAAATTTTTGAGGAAAAGGCTGAATCTTGCTCGAATATTATTAGCAGTGAACCGCTAATGAAACATGTTGATCCTTCGGAGGAGAATGTTGACAAGGCATGTTTGAGTGTTTCTAGGGCAACTTCTGTTTCTGGTGAGAGTTTAGTCCACCCTAATGTGGACCAAAACAATATCCAGCCAATTGGAGATGGTGAATGGAGTGATATTCAAGCAACGGATGCAAGAATAGCTGATGTAAGAGAAGTTTCCCTTGACACTGGAGTTAGCAGCTTGGATATACCTGTAGTTAGACAGCAAGATAGTTCCCACCTTGAGCAGGATTCAAGCTCTTATGACCAGCCTTAAATATCTTATCACAGACATTTTAGAATATCTTAAAAGTACCACCACCAAAGGTTAGTTACTTGTGAATGTTTGAACTTTTTGTATAGATGTTCTAATACCGCATTAATAGTGTTGCTTTTCTGACAGGTGAATCCTTGGTTGATTGGGCATTATAATCCAATTTCACGGGAACTATTGAGCCATGCATGTTTTTCTTCTTGCACTGACATAAGAGTAAGAGTTATTATCATTATGAAAAATGTATACATCTTGAATATGTTTGATGAATATTCACATACTATTCCTGTGTATTTTATTTTGCTATGTATAAAGGTACCAAACTATCACTTGCAGATTGTAAGAAGATTGAGTACATTTCTTTCCATTTGAATTTATTAGTGTGGAAATGTCTATTACTTGTGCCAAGGAAACTAGGCGCCCTTCGTTGCTGATTAATTTGTTTTTTTGAACTTTCATAAGTTTTATTGGACATCTAAATGCCTTGGCCCTAAGAAAATTACAACTTTGACTCTTTTACTGTATTAGTTGAATGTTTACTTGTAATTGCCTTATATAGGCAATCTAGCTGTTGCTTTTTGTAAAGTTACTGGAGCTTGTTCCTGGCTTTGTGATGTATTCTTTTCCAAGTTTTAATTTCTTTCTTAGCAAAAGAAAAAAAAAAATTGCAACATAGCTGCTAGTCTGCTACTGAAGACTTTGCATTAGAGTTGTATTGCTGCAACAATTGGCCATATTCCGTTATTCCCCATGAGCTAAAAACCAGCAAATAATACATCTTATATGTCTCTGCTTTTCTGTTTGAAAGAGAAAAACCATCTGAGATTTCATATATTATCAGTGGCCTCTTAGCTTTTGCCTGTTTGTCCTGGTCTTCATATTGTCGAACTGAACGAGGGCGCTTATTTATATGGCTATCATTTCATATATGTAAAATGAAATGGATAAGATGTATTTTATATAAATATAATTACGAGTATCTGAGAAATATTTTATATTTTTGTACATTGATCATTAGTTTCAATCTCCCTGCAAAGACATTGGAGTACACATACTGCATAGACACAAATACACATTTGGATACCGGTACCAATATTGCTATAAACATATCTTAAAATAAAAATTTCAGTAAAACCCGTTTAGATACCGGTAGTAGTTTCACAGATCATATCCAAAGTCTTCAGAATGCAAGATTTGAATTTATCTGCATCGGTGTAGCCTTTCTCCGATGTAATCGCAACCCTCAGCTTCCCATTATAACTAACAATCGCCACACCAGTGCTCTGCAATCCGATCAAAATCTTAATGCATTAATCATTTCTTGATAGATATACAGAATCACCTAATGATTCCCTTTTCTTTGGATTGAAATTGTTCTGGACGGAGTTTAGATTAATATGAAAATAGTTATCATTATTGTAGAACGAGAAAATAGTGTAAGCAAGTACCACAGGAACTCCAGCCACTGTGAAGTAGAAGCCTTTAAGGGGATGATTTTGTAAAGCCATTTGTTCCACTGGTCCAATCAGATTCGAAAGTGCTATACTAGAATTCTTCAGTGTCTTGCGAATAAGCTTAGCTGCAACCTGATGATGATCATAATAATAATAATAATAATAATAATGATGATGATGATGATCATAATAATAATAATAATAATAATAATAATAATAATAATAATAATAATAAAGAAGAAGAAGAACATTATTATATGTAATCGGGTTCGGATTAGATCTGATTTTATATATTATTACATATATAAAATACTTAAAAATTAAAATGATTAGTTTAAGTAAGCAGTTAAATGTAACATATTGTACGAATTAAACTAACATACAAAGTAAAATTTGAAATTTGTCAGAAGTAATTCTTCGTATACAATACAAATGAAAATTTTATGTAAATTAAAAAAAAAATCAATGAAACTTAAGATAGAGATATAGAATTTCTAAAGTCTTGACTATTTCTAATGTGCTATTTAAATAAAAATAAATAAATTATATGTGTTATATCTAAATATTACATTTAATAATTTTAAATTATGATTTTTATATTATTTATGTGTTGGGTTTCAATATTGGATCGGGTTTTGGATTGGATATCGGTTCGCTACAATTGAAATCCAAATTGAAACTATTATGTGTTTAAAATTTAAATAATCCAAAAATTCGGGTTTGATTTATCCGAAATTTAGGGTTTCATATTGGGTTCCATCAGATTGTATTAATTTGCCATTCCTATTTATGTGTACAATAAAATTAAATTTTGTTTTTGTCAGGGATATCTATTCCATTGATGAAATGTATCGAATACAATATTCGTAAATAGTGATTTCTTTCATTCAAAAAAGTTTATTATCTAATCGAAAGACACACATGTTGCCCCCGGAAATTTAGACAATAGAACCTTTAAGTCCGAAAAGCATAAACTCTAACAATCATATTTTTCTCAAAGAATAAGATATATTGGATATTTTTGATTGACTGATAATGTTTATTTTCTATATATGGTAAATCAATTCAATAACAAAAGAACATACAATTTGTAAAAATGATATTAAACGAACACATAATAAACTCGATTAGATGAAAGTTTACTTTATCATATCAACGTTCATTTAATGGATCTTGCACAGTAAAGATCTTTTCTCATATCGCTGAAACTTTTGAGAGATAATAAGATGCAATCTTTTTTCGAAAGATAATCTAATGATTTATAACGGTCATGAAAAATGTATGTTTATAAATTTTTAATATATATTCGAAAAATTAACCGCGACTCCTACAATTTTTTGAATGAATTAATATAATAAAAATTAAAAAACCAACAATACTGTACATTTAAATATACCGAATTTCCAAATGAATAAAACTTAAAATACGGTTAAAAACCTTATGAACTTCGTAGAAAGATTCTCCAAAATGAGAAAAATCAAATGAAAAACAAAATTAAGAAAAAGTAATAAAGAGGGGCTTAAAACGTTTCAGTGGGAATGTGAATGTTATGATAATTGTTCGATAATCTACACTATTATATAGAAACCGAAACATTAAAAGTTTGATTGGCCGGTCGATCAGTACGGTACCCGTTGATTTTACTTATTTATCCTTACTCAATTACTACTAACTAATCAATTTCCTTTTTCAGATTAAACATATTATCTTTTCTACTTTTCAAAAATTAAATAATTTCATTTTTCAATTAAAATACAATATCTTTTATATTTTGTCTAACTAAAATTTCTCATTTATGAATCAATTTCCTTTTTCAGGTTAAACATATTACCTTTTCTATTTTTCAATAATTAAATAATTTCCTTTTTCAGGTAAATTAGAATATCATTTTCATTTTATCTAACTAAAATTTCACCTTTTTAAAAACATAAGAGCAATTTTGTTTAATAAAATAACATAACTAAATTATAATTACTGTTAACTAATCAGTTACCTTTTTCGGTCAAAATACGTTACTTTTTCTCTTTTCTCTAATATTAGCAATTACCTTTTTCAATTCTATTTAACACTATTAGCAATTCTGTTTAATAAAATAAAATATTATAATTACTAATAATTAATAAATTACCTTTTTCAACTAATTTTATTTATTTACCCTTATTTAATGGTACATATTATTTTACGTAATTATCCTTACTTAATTATTTATAATTTCTAATAACTAATAAATTTCCTTCTTCAGGTAAAACATGTTATCTTTTCTATTTTTCAATAATTAAACTTTTTTCACATAAAATTTGAGAAATTGTTTCCTTTGTCAAGTAAAATATGCTACCTTTTCTATTTTTCAATAGCCAATTTTTCTTTTTACATAAAATACAGTTTATCTAGATAAAAATTTTCCTTTTCTTAAAAAACTATGACCAATTATGTTTAATAAAATAAAATATTATAATTACTAATAATTAACCAATTACCTTTTCTATTTTTTTAGTAAAACCTATTTGGTTTGCTTTATTTAAGTACAATGAAATAATAACAATATAATAACTAATAACTAACCGATTACGTTTTTCAGCTAAAATATTTCATCTTTTCAATATTTTTAAACTAAAATCCATCATTTTCTAAAAATATCACGGATAACATATATATAATTATATCAGATCATACTTTTTAAAATTTTAAGCCAAGAAAATTTATGTCTTAAAATTTTTAATCCAAATTAGAAAAAATTCTGTTATATTAAAGAACATCCGTGCATCGCACGAGTTTTAAGCTAGTATTATATTAATGTAATTGATATAAACTGACGAATAGGTAATTTTGTACTTAAATTAATTAAATTCTATTTAAATTATCCTATTTATAAATCATGATAAAAACAATTTATTTATATTATTGATTAATTTTAAATTATTTTTATGATAATATTATATTGCATTTTTGCGGTATGATTTATGCGATTTAAAATTTTCAGAGTGTGATTGCTGTTTGGAAATTTGATCAAACTGCATGTGCGGGTTGATCTACGGTTTTGGGGAAAACGCATCGCCCGCACCGCAATCATCCCTAAATGGAGTGAAATGGAATGTAATTGATGAAATAAATAATAAAAGTTGGAGGTAGGATTCGAAAAAAAATATAATATAAAATTATTATGATAAGAATTGTGAAAAAATTGGTAAAGCTAAGAAATGAAGCATTCCTCCCAAAATTGAACATTTTTAAATTATAATGAAGATGATTTGGAATAAAATAGATCAATAAATAAAATTTTTGAATTTCTATTCACTATTCATCACAACCAAATACAAGAACATGAGAGATAAGGTAAGTACACCTTTTTTTTAAGGAAAATTCTAAGCTACTTTGTTGAGGAGATTCTTTTTCTTTCTTTATTTTGATTTTCTTTTCGTGATCCTTTTCTTTTAAAAAAATGATCAAGCTAAGCTACACCCTTTTTAAAAAAAAAGAAAATTCTTAGCTACACTTTGTTGAGGAGATTCTTTTTTTTTTTCCCCCTTTATTTTGATTTCTAACTTATAAGTGAACCTTATCTAAGAAAAAAAATTATTTACTTAATTATTAAGCTAAGCTAAAATAAAAAGGAAAAGGAAAAGGAAATAAAAAAGAGAGATCTAGGTACCAATTGAAATATGTCAAAGTCGATATATCAAAGTATAAGTAATACTTCAAGATCTCAGTTCCAATAGGTGTTGGAAAACAAAACCTAGATCAAACCTGCCATCCGAAAAAACACAAACGACAACAATGACATCTCTTTGCTTGGTGGGCCCACCTGAGATCAAGAACCCTAAACCCACATCAACATTAGCCATCCAAGAATCAGCAAACACAGGTAACCCTTTTCTTGATCCACCAACAATCCAAACTGAAAACTCTTCTAACACTTACTCAACAACTGGAAACCCTTGTCTTGATTTCTTCTTCCATGTTGTTCCTGATACCCCGGAAGAAACTTTGATTGATCGTCTCGAAAAGGCGTATGATCATTGCCCTCTTACTGCTTTGAAGCTAGTTTGTAATCTTCGCGGGGTTCGGGGCACTGGGAAGAATGATAAGGAGGGGTTTTATACTGCTGTGCTTTGGTTACATAAGAATCATCCCAAGAGTTTGGGGTGTAATGTGGGGACTTTTGCCAAGTTCGGGTATTTTAAGGATTTGTTGGAGGTTTTGTATAGGATTTTGTTAGGGAGTAATGTGAGGGAGGTGGCGAGGAAGGAGCATACGAGGAGGAAAGTTGAGAAACAACAGAGGATTAAGAGGTTACGGAATAAGAGGTTGGGGAGTGGTGGAAAGAAGAAGATTAAGAGTAAGGGGGAGAGTGAGGTTAGTATGGCTGCGTCGAGAGAGGCTAGAGTGTTGGCTTCGAGGGAGAGGGGTGCGATTGAGAAGAAGGAGGCGAAGAGGCGTAGGGATGAGGAGAGGATCGAGAAGGCTAAGAGAGCGATTACTAGGTATGCGAAAGATTCGGATTATAGGTTTTTGTTTGAGAGGGTTTCTGATTTCTTTGCGGAGTGTTTGAAAGCTGATCTTGTGTTGTTGAAGTCTGGTAAGTTGAGGGATATTAGTTTGGCTTCTAAGTGGTGTCCGTCGTTGGATTCGTCATATGATAGAGTTACTTTGTTGTGTGAACGTATAGCAAGGAAGATGTTTCCGAAAGAGGAGTTTGAGGATGGTTTGTTGGATGCTCATTATGCTTATCGTGTACGTGATCGGTTACGAAAGGAAGTTCTTGTTCCCCTTCGGAAGGCATTGTTAGAGAGGCAGAGGAAGCCTGCTCAGGAGTTAAGGGAAGGTGTGGAGGTGAAGAGAGTAAAAATAATTGAGAAGGGGGGATTTCTGAAAGGGAAAGTGAGTGATGGTTGGTTTCCACATGAAATAATTGGGGGTGTAAAACATGGGAATGGGAAATTAGCTGAGAGCCAATGGAAAAGAATGGTAGAAAGATTGTCCAGGAAAGGGAAATTGAAAAATTGTCTTGCGGTTTGTGATGTATCTTGTGAAATGAATGGTGTTCCTATGAAAGTGGCTGAGGCTTTTGCTGTGTTAGTATCTGAGTTGAGCGAGGAGCCTTGGAAGCGCAATATTCTCACATTGAGCTCCAAACCGGAACTACTGAAGGTGGAGGGACAAGATTTGAGATCAAAAATTGAATTTGTACGGGACATGAAGTTGGGAGGGAAACCTGATCTTCAGATGGTGTTTGATTTAATACTGAAATCAGCCATGAGAGGGAAATTGGAAAAGGACCAGATGATCAAAAGAGTGTTTGTGTTCAGTGACATGGAATTTTATCAGGCAGCAAACCAGTCAAACCGATTGGAAACAGATTATCAGGCCATTACCAGGAAGTTTGCAGAGAACGATTGTTGTCTTCCCAAGGTTGTATTCTGGAACTTGAGGAATTCCAAGGCGACGCCTGTTGTAGCAAGCCAGCCAGGGGTGGTGCTTGTCAGTGGCTATTCCAAAAACCTAATGACTCTCTTCTTGGAAGATGGTGAGGCGGATACGAATCCAGAGAAGTTCATGGAGAAGGCAATTGCTGGTGTAGAGTATGCTGAACTTGTGGTGCTCGATTGATAGGTTTTGTCCCTTGTACTTTGCAGCCCTCTTCAAGTGAATCTTCTGTTATGATATTAATTAGCTATATAATCGGTTTGGAGAATAATAAGACCTATCATTGATTAGAAAACATGGTGATGCACCTGTAAGTTGCTGAGCTTTATGCTTGGACTTATTTTGAAACATTATGGGTTGCTACTTCTGTTTGCCAATGGAGTGCATTGCCTTCAAAGCCTGAATATTTGTTGCTACTGATATTAAATCTTATTCTGCTTATTATTCACATCCTACAGAACTAGAAAGGTTTTCTGAACCAGTATCGAGTCTTATCAAATTTTTTATACAAGAGCTGAGCATTTCATGAACTCTTTCCCTGGTCACTTCTGTCTGGTTGTAGCTGAAAAGTTATTTTATCGGTATGAATAGGTATCTAGCATAATCTTCAAAACGTGTTATAACTTGTAAGTTGCTAATTTTTATGTTTAACCAAGTCATATCAGCAGTCAGCACTAACAATTTCAATTTGTTTTTGCCTTGCTACTCGGATTATATTAGCAATGAATAAGCTAATAAAATTTTTATAATAATATCAGTATAGAAAATGGGTAGTTATGCTTCTAATTCTTAAAAAGGCACGATTTTTTTTTTTTTATGAAAATCCATTATTATTAACAAAATTCTATGTTTTTATTTTATTTTATTTTGCATCCCTACTTATGCTTGTGTTAGCTTGTTCTGTTCTTCCTTTCTTCTTGTTTTAATCCGTGAACATAAAATCCATAGAAGTTGAGAAGAAGTTGATCAAGCCTTAAACATTAACAAGTGTTAATATGCAATCAACCATAGCAGATTTGCAGAACGTTTTAGTGAAAAAAGAATTTGCACACGGAGGATTGTTGCTCACAAAGGCCTCGAAGCTTAACTTTGTAGGGGTGTGATCGTTCTTCAAATAAAGAGATCCAACACCTTAATAGAATGTATCACATATTGGGAAGTGTATCCCAGTTTCTTAAGAATGGAGCATAACTTGCTTAGAAGATGGGGTTCACTTTGAGGTCTTTGACATGACAAATAGGCCACCGATATTGGCTAGCCACAGTCTGTAATTACTATCAAACCAAACCAAACCACTATCAACAAAGGGGCATTGACAAATTTTGAGCAACAAATACACAAAATGCAAGTAAATGTAAATAACAGACTTTGAAACTCAAACATAGATAGCACTAGAACAATATGTTCTTCCTCTTACATGCATGAACCAACATATAACCGTTGCAAAGGACCATCCTGCAGTGTTCGAAGTATTGTGACCTACCGCATAGCAAGTAGTCATCGTCTCAAGACGTTATTCTGAATAGGACAAAAGAGGACAGGTTATTAAAACTCAAAGAAATGGCCTGCTAACTTTGCCTTTGCTTACGGTTCAAACTTCATATCAAATGCATGATAAGTATTAAGAAAAAAATATCCATAGATTTTTTTTCAGATTTCTAGTTGAGTTAGATTATAATTTCTTAAAGTCGATTACAATTGTACAATATATATTAAGAAAAAAAATTTATAATATATGATAATATGATTGTGATTGATTTATATTAAAAGAACGGTTGATTAATGAATGATTAATTATGAAATTTAATTTAAAATATATAATAGTATATCAATTGATTTTATTTTGCTATGTATAAAGGTACCAAACTATCACTTGCAGATTGTAAGAAGATTGTATAGAATTTATATAACTGAAATATATAGATAGAAAGGTGTTTATCAACACAATACAATTTGGAGTTTACATTGTGAGAGATTGTGAGAGTGTGTTAGTTACATAGATAGAACCAGCCTATTTATAGGTTTTAAATACACTTCATTACATCATGGCATACGTTAATACATGCATATAAGTCTTCACTTCTTCAATAGCCGCCGGCCTACAATTTGACTATGCAGCCTACCATATATGACCAGGTTTTTGCTGCTTTTATTGATTGAGGATTTGTGATTCTAACACTCCCCCTCAAGTTGGGCAGTCGGTGCTCCAATGCTCAACTTGCGCAAAGTCTCATCGAAGACTTTAGTATTGACTGCTTTTGTTGGGATATCAGCTAATTGATCCTTTGATCTAACAAACGGAAGTTTGATTGTCTAATCTTCCAATTTGTCCTTGATGAAATGTCGGTCTATCTCGACGTGCTTCATTCTGTCATGCTGGACCGGATTTTCTGAGATACTTATAGCTGCCTTATTGTCACAAAATAGCTTACATGTTGTTTTTTGTGGAAAACCAAGTTCATTCATGAGTTTCCGAATCCATAGGATTTCAGTTATTCCTTTTGCAATTCCTCTGAATTCTGCCTCTGCACTTGATAAGGCCACCACATTTTGTTTTTTACTTCTCCAGGTGACCAAGTTACCACCTACTAGAGTAAAGTACCCAGAAGTGGATTTCCTGCCGTCACGATCTCTTGCCCAGTCTGCATCTGTGTAGGCAATTAAATCCAGATGATCATTTTTGGCGAAGTAAATTCCCATGCTACTTGTACCCTTTAAGTACCTCAAAATTCTCATTACTGCTGTCATGTGTTGTATTTGTGGGAGATGCATGAACCTGCTCACCACTCCTACAGCATAAGCTATATTTGGTCTTGTGTGAGCTAAGTAAATGAGTTTTCCAACAATCTTCTGATATTGTTCTCTTTTAGCCAGTTTTGCTCCTTCAAGAATTTGAAGACCATGATTAGCAACGATCGGTGTCTCAGCTGGTTTACAGTTTAGCATTCCTGTTTCTACCAGAAGATCAAGGATATACTTTCTCTGGTGAATGAAGATTCCTTGTTTCGACCTCAGAACTTCTATGCCAAGAAAATACTTGAGAGTCCCCAAATCTTTCATCTCAAATTCTTGAAATAGTTTTCCTTTTAAATGAGTGATCTCTTTCTCATCATTTCCAGTGATAATCATATCATCCACATAAATTATCAAGCAAGTGATTTTATCTCTAACCTTCTTCAAGAATAGGGTGTGATCTGAGTTTCTTTGATTGTACCCAAGCTTCTTCATTGCTTTTGTGAATCTTCCGAACCATGCCCTAGGGGACTGTTTTAGCCCATAAAGTGCCTTCCTCAGTCTACATCCTTCTTCATCTCCAAATTCCTGAGAATACCCTGGTGGTGCCTCCATATATACTTCTTCATCAATACTTTCGTGAAGAAAAACATTTTTTACATCAAACTGGTATATGGGCCACTCCTTGTTTGCTGCTATTGAGAGCAAGACCCGTATTGTATCAATCTTGGCTACAGGAAAGAAGGTCTCAGAGTAGTCAATTCCATATGTCTGGGTATATCCTTTAGCCACCAGTCGTGCCTTGTATCTTTCAACAGTTCCATTTGCTCGGTATTTGATAGAGAATACCCATCTTCAACCTACCTTTTTTTTTCCTTTTGGTAGGATGCATTTTTCCCATGTCTTGTTTCTCTGTAGAGCTGAATACTCATCCTCCATATCTTGTTTCCACTTTTCATTCCCAAGGGCTTCTTCCACTGTTTTGGGAATGTCAGTGGAGTATAGAGATGCGGTAAAATCCATGGTTGTGCTGGACAAGTTCTCATTGCTGATTCTCTCTACAGGATATTTAGACCGTTGGGCCTCATACTCTGGATCATACCTTCTTGGTGGAACTCCTCTTGTACTTCTCGGGGGTAACTAATACCTGTTTGGAACACTATCACTATGAAAAATATTAGTTTCAGTAATAGTATCAGTTCCAGAGTTCTCAGAATTAACCTCTGCTGAGGAGAGGTCATCAGAAGGATGCTCATTAGACGGAACTGGAGTGGACATAAGAGGAGATACTGATGGAGGAGGAGATACTGATGCTTCAGGAGCAACATCGGTGGTATTACCTACTTGTGTTGTAGGATCTGGATTCATCACTTTTGGATATGTTAGCTAGCTAAGGTCATCAAGGTCATCATTCAAACTCTCCCCCTGAGGACTAAGCTGGGTATAGTAGTAAGACTGTTCAAAGAACTCACAGTCTAAAGTAGTGTAGATTTTGTCCTGGATAGGGTCATAACACCGATACCCCTTTTGATTAACCCCATACCCAAGAAAGACACATTTAATAGCCATGGGTTCTAGTTTGGTGCGCACCCCTTTTTGAAGATGAACATAGACAATGCATCCAAAGACTCGAGGAGGTAAGGAATGTGAAGATGGAATTTGGACGTGTGACCCAAGAGTATTGAGGGGTGTGTCGTAATTGAGGGGTTTTGTGGGAAGGCGGTTGGTGAGATAGGTAGCAGTAGAAATAGCTTCTGGCCAGAAGTGAACAGGAACGTGAGATTCGATCATAAGAGCTCGGGTGATTTCAAGAAGGGTTTTGTTTTTTCGCTCGGCTACACCATTTTGTTGAGGTGTGTAAGAACATGTGGTTTGGTGGAGGAGGCCATGGTAAATAATGAACTGTTTCATGTTTAAGTTAACGTATTCCCCCCCCATTGTCAGACCATAAGATTTTTGGTTGAGCTTTGAACTGAGTGCAAATCATGTGGTAGAATTTAACAAAGACATCAAACATTTCAGACTTGTGTTTTAAAAAATACACCCAGCTCATACGAGTACAATCATCCACACATAAAACAAAATATGAAAAATTATGTAGGGTAAAATCTGGAACTGGTCCCCATACATCAGAATGAATCAAGGCAAATGGTTGAGTACTATGAGTCATACTAGGATAATATGAGTGCATATGGCTTTTAGCTAAAACACATGCTTCACAGTTCAAATCTACGGCAATGTTCTTTAAAGAGGGAAATAATCGTTTGAGATAACCTATGGAGGGGTGACCTAGCCGACGGTGCCACATCCAAAGTTGATGTTCTGGTGATCCATGAGCAAGCAAAGCGTTACCGTTTTGAGTCACCTCATTCACATAGTATAATCCTCCTCGTTCAGTACCATGACCAATGATCTGTCCCGTCTGAGCATCCTGCACAACACAACAAGATGATGTCATTAGAACAGTACAGTCAAGTTCCCTAGTTAACTGGATAACAGATAAAAGCTTGTGAGTAAGACTAGGAATTAAGAGGCAGTTTTGTAAATGGATATTAGAGGTAACATCCACAGTTCCGGCCTGGGTAACGGGAATATATTCTCCGTTTACACTTTGGATTTGGGTATGATGAGTGTTGTTGGAGGACACAATATCAGAAGAATCATAGGTCATTGTATCGGTGGCCCCACAATCAAAAATCCATGGATTGGATATTTGGTTGCATAGGAGACCCAAAGAATTTTGATTTCCGGTGACTTTGCTTTCACGGACTGTACCTGCTATTTGATCAGTATGTAGCGCTGTTGTGAGGGGGTTGTCGCCGTTACCATCCGGACCACCTACAGCTAGGTTGGCCTTACCACCGGTTTTGGAAATTATAGCCTTGGAGGCGTCCTTCCTCTGCTTCCAGTCGTCCCACCATTCTGGATACCCGATGATTTTGAAACACCCCTCCTTGGTGTGTTTCGTACCACCACAATGACTGCACTTGAGCTGGGTTTTATCCTTTCCTTGGAAGGATGAGCGTTCTGACCGGTGTTTCACGAGGAGCCCACTACCAATCTCTGAAGGTTCTCATCCCAATGATGAGTTGCTGGCCATTATGCCGCAACGGGCGATCTCCCGTCTTATGGACGCGTAGGCTGCGTCAATGGTGGGCAGTGGATCTTGATACAATATATCCCTCTTTTCTTTGTGTAGAGTATCACTTACTCCGGCCATAAATTGGTACAATCTTTGCCTTTGTATGAAGGAATTAAATAAAGTAATGTCCTCTGCACACTTCATGGGGTTGGGCATCCTCCTGTCTATTTCCTTCCACAGAGTGTTGAGTTTACTGAAATAAATTTCTATAGTGTCCCTTCCTTGTCTCATAGTTGCTGCCTTTGAACTTATATCATAGATCTGGAGTTCGTCTCTCCCACTGCTAAGGAGAGTTTCAATTCCCTTTCATAGTTCCCGGGCAGTCTTGTAATCCAGAAATTGGTTCACAAGATCTCCATCAATATTTTCAATGATCCAAGACAAGACCATCGAGTCCTTTTGAGCCCACTGTTGGTACTCAGGGTCATCTGGTGGAACGGGATTGGTCGTGATATGGTTGAGCCGGCCTCGACCACCAATAACAATATGCATTAATTTACACCATTTGGTGTAATTAGTGAAGTTTGGCTTTTCGGCAACACGCACCGTTTGTGATATTCCGGTTTCTGGGAGGTTTGGATTTTTTTGTAGTTTTTGAAATAATTGGAACATTTGTTCCATTTGTTCCATGGAGACTAATTGTGTTATGGCTAATTGGGTTGTGGTTTCTGGTTGTTCAGCCATTGCAGGTAAGAATACGCTTGTGGTTTCTAATTTTGTAGTTTCTGGAAGATGATGAGTGAATAGTACCGTATTTGTGAACAGTGAACAGTGAACAGTGAACAGTGAACAGTGAACAATGAATAGTTCCTTCGTCTCCGGCGATGAACAGTGCTTCGCCTCCGGTGATGAACAGTGAATAGTGAACAGTAACTTCCGACCGAAATAGTGACCGGAGAAAAAAAATATTCTTAATCCCAAATCAAACCTTAGAGCTCTGATACCATATAGAATTTATATAACTGAAATATATAGATAGAAAGGTGTTTATCAACACAATACAATTTGGAGTTTACATTGTGAGAGATTGTGAGAGTGTGAGAGTGTGTTAGTTACACAGATAGAACCAGCCTATTTATAGGCTTTAGATACACTTCATTACATCATGGCATACGTAGAAGGGGGAATAACATAGAAATAACACAACTGTTTGGGAAATATCTTTTAATAGATAAAACCCGGAGGTTTGTTACACAATCTAATCCTATGGATCAGCTACAAAATCAAACACTCCTAGGATAGTTTAGGCACGAGGACCTTCTACCCGACACTTCCTGAAAGCGGGCTAAGTCGGCTTTCCTACTAGATGGACTGTCTAGCAGCTTACACAGAGATGATATAAGAGAGAGAATAGAAAGTTGTGTGTTGAGGTGTGTTTTGAAATGAAATACAACATGCCTATATATAGATTTTAGAAAGACATTATGCTGTACTATTCCAACAACCGCAGTTACTATTCCAACAACCGCAGTTACTATTCATATGAATAGTGATTTCGGTTACTATTCATATGAATAGTGATTTCAGTTACTATTCATATTCTCTTCTATTTATTTTGCTGTTTTAATTCTTCTCAAAAAATAGTTCAAGTACCAGATTAATTTAATTATTTGTTATAAATAATTAATTAATCTGTTACTTAGTTGATTTTCAGAGTAAATTAATTTTTGACAATACCTTAAAATATTATGTCTGTCCTTGATCGTCAATAGGCTTTGACAATTCTTTCTGTGAATTAATGTGTTGATCCTTCTCTTATGTGCTGACACTTAGTGCACTGGTCTGGTTCACAAGTGACTAGCACTGATCTTGATCTTCACACCTTCGTTACATTCCAATTGATTAGCCTGCAGCAATATCTTCAAATAATATAAATACATGGAATCTTTTGGCCCTTCAACTGAATCATCTGTACATCTTATTCTGTTACTGAGGCTTGATCATGTTAATGAACTTCTTTCAGCGACTTGATCCTTGTCGGTGCCTGTTCTTCAAATTTCACGATCCCTGTATAGAGTTAATATTATTTATCTTTTATCCTAGTTGAGTTATATATGTCCTCTATTACATATTACATTACATTATGCTTTACAATCTCCCCCTATTTGATTGTTAGGGTTTGACAAGCAAATTCCTAGAGGATAACTCAACTTTTACAAAAAAAAATGAAGTTGAAAGATAAATAATATTAAAGTGCATTCTGGATCATATATATACATTTTCCAGATTTCTAAAATTAAATCAAGTGCAATACAATTGTTCCTCTAGACTGAACATATCTTCAAGTTTGCCTCGCTTTCTTTCCACATAGCACTAATACTCCCATTAGCTTTTCTTTTCCCAAAATAAAGTTAATTCCGTGTCAACAACCTTTTACTTGCCCTTACGGCTAGATTTTTCTTGATCATCCACCTTCTCCCCCTCAGTTGGGTTATCCTATAGAGTAGTAGGATGTGGAGTTGGTAAATTAGACGAAGCTGTTTTCACCAAGGAATTAATTGCATGACTAAATTGGGCTGCCATGGAGCTTAATTGCACCTGGAATGCATCATGTTGAATAAGTTGCAAATTTTTGATTTCTCTAATGGACTTACAAATATTTGACAACTCTTTCTCCATTGTTTTGACCCGTGTAAGGAGTCTGCTATATTCCTTTCTGGTTACAGGTGCATGTGGTTGAGTAGGTTGCTCACTTGTACGTTCTGCAGGTGTTTCACTCAACACTCTATAATCACTCGGTTTAGTGGTTTGGGTTACACTTACATGTTCTGTTGGTGTTTCCCTCAATTTTCCTCTAGAGCTTCCACCTATATGTGTACCTGCAAATGAAATCATCCTAGCCCCTTTTTCAGAGGTCACGGATGGTGCAATGAAAGTTCGTGAGCTTCCGTCCTCGCGTGAAGCAAGTTGCCGACCACTGGTAAAGAGTGGCAAATCTCGAAAGAGATCCAGAGATTTTCCCTCTGGGAGGTTAAACTTGAATCGATTAAATGGCACAAAACCCAAGTTTCCCTCGTATGTCTGTGAAGACACTTGGTTCATAAAAGAACCACCTACCGATGGATCTTTCCGTAAAATGGAAGATTCACCAGCAGTTATTGAGGTAGGTAATTCTACCTCGGATGCCTGTGAAGGCATTTGATCTTTAGAAAGATCATCAACCACTCTCATGTTCCGTGAAATGGAACTCAAGATAGTTGCTCCCGTCAATTCAACCTTATTTACATTTTCACTCATTGGATAAGAAAGAATTGTTTCACTAACAGTTGCCGTTACCTCAGGTTCATTGGGTTTACTCCGTTTAGAATGAAGTAGAGCGACTGATGTAACTAACTCCTTATGTGGTGCTGCTGAGGCACTATCTCCCTCAAAAGTGTTGATGGTTGGTCGTTTAAGTGACAATTGAGGAGTAGGAGTTTGTTGTGTTTGTGTTTGCATTTGTAAAATGGGCTCTTCGACCTGTGTTAGAGTCGGTGGGATTTCCTGCTCTTGGTCGGGTAAGATGGCCACTGGGGGTTGTAGAAATTGTATTTCCTATGACACAATAGGTAATACAGAGGTTGGAATAGCAGGGATTGAAATATTACCTAGTCGTATACCTGCTCTCACTGGTCTTGGTAACAACGGAAGTGGGACAATATTTAGATATTCAGTTAGGACTGTAGGCACATCCGTATATTTCTTTTTGCTTATGTAATTAATTACATTCGTCTTCATGGAAGAACATTCCACCTTTTTACCATTTTCCAAGCGTACCCTGTCTTCATCATTCAAAAAATCATTTAATATTAGCTGTAGAAACCTTGGATATAGACATTTGACATTGTGAGTCTGAACATCTCTTGTTCCCAAGTGTTTCATCTTTAAAATGATTTGACCAAGCACTATTTTTCCAAAATTAATCCTCAAATTATTGGCGACCGCATACCCAATTATTTGAATAAATTCAGGTATTCGATCTTGATTTGTTCTATCTGAGGAAAAAACATGGTTAAGAGTGTGAAAGAAGAAATTCCAATACTGGGTTAGAAACATTCTAGAAAGAGTACCAGTATTGAAATTGCCATCTTGGTACCTTATAAAATGAAAGAACATTTCAATCTGTCCGGGTGTAGGATCAGAAACGAGATTTTCCATAGGAAAATGAAGAATTCGATTAACATCTCGTTCAGTGACCCTAATTGACCTACCAAATAGTCGATATGTGAATGCACATCCGTCCTATCCAGAAGTGTTAACTGCACTACAATATAGTTCACGCAATGAATCATGGTTAAGCTGCACTTGTGTAACTAAAGCATAGCGAATTAATGAATGTTCATTTAGAAATTGTGTCCAAGCCCGAAATTGCTCATCCTGAATGGTTTCGATTTGCTGAATGGAAACAAGATTAACTTTAGCAATTAAAAAGTTTCCCTGCAATGCCATTTTCAAAAGTTTGAGGAAATTCAAAAACAAGGGTTAGTGCGTGTTGATGAGTGGATTTCGTAACAACTTTTGAGAGGTTTATGGTGAGTTGTAAAGGCTAACGATCAATTAATCTGTAGAGAATGGATGTTTTTTGTGGGGGTTGAACTGAGCTCGAGAGCGTTTACAAGAATCTCGCGAGTTCCCTTGAGGCTTGTGTCGTGTGTTATCAAGAATCTCATAGGTGTATTGTGAGGCTTGTAGCCGTGTTCTCAAGGTGCCTACGTACCCTTGTATATATAGGGATCAAGTTCACGTAGTTCTTTTTAGGCTATAAGTCTGGTTAAGCAGCAATATTCTAGGTTCCTAATTCGTGGGGACCTCCTTTTCTCCAGATTTCAGCCACGAATAGGCGACCTAAGTCGAATAGAACTCGAGTTCTAGTCCGACTAGGAGTATGTTTACAAGTTCTCGTCCTATTAGATGTATTCAAGGATCATCTGCGCCCAAGGAATACATTCCAATAAGGAGTTGATGTTCATGACTTGCTCCTAAAGAATAGGAGGCTTTATCGTACTATAAATCTGCTGGAATAAATCTGTTCTCGTACATGAAGCTGTCTCTCAGGAACCTGTCTGTAGGAACCTGTTTCTCGGGAAGCTGTTTGCAGGAAGCTATCTCTCGGGAAGCTGAACCTGTCCAGATCCATTTGACATGCTATTTAGCCCCATTTAACTTAAGGGACCTCAATCATAACCCATATTACTCATACGGGTTGGATCCTTAAGCCTAATAGGCCTAAATCTAGCCCATGGAAATTTTGGGCACAACAACTACCCCCCGGTTCCTCGAAGTCATAGGGTGCGAGAGGAACCTAAATAGCCTGATATTTTAAGGTCCAATCCCTTCAGTGCTCCCATGTTTCTTCTGAGTGAACCATGCAGGTCTTTGTCTTCTTGCTTGAATCGTGACAAGGGCAAAAAGTGAATCCAATTAGGCGCTGAGTGAATCCTTGGACAAGGGCACAAAGCGAATCTAATTGGGCATTGAGTGAACCTTAAGAATGTCAATGGAACTAAGTGAATCCAAATAAGGGCATAAAGTGAACCTAGTTGGGCGTTATGTGAACCTATGTTGAGGGCACAAAACGAATCCAATAGGGCACTAGATGAATCCTTAAATGGGACAAGGTGAATCTTAAGATTGTCAAGGGAACCACATGAATCCAAATAAGGGCATCAAGTGAACCTAATTGGGCGTTATGTGAACCTATGCTGAGGGCACAAAACGAATCCAATAGGGCACTAGATGAATCCTTAGAAGGGCACGAAGTTAACCTTGAAAATCATAACATGATTGCTCGAGACGTTGCTTCATCTTCTAAGCTGATTTTTGCTTGACTATCTACTGTCTGTCTATTAGAGGTACTCTAGGATCAGCTGCGTCCTAGGAGTACTTTCCAATAATGAGTCTGCTTCTCTTTCGCTGGCTTCTTGATCTCTCTATCGTCTATGCTCAGGAACCTGGTGCTCAGGAATCTATCTCGGAACTTGGTTCTCAGGAACCTTTCTACAGGAAACTGTACCTGCACAAATAACAAATTTGTTAGTCTGGGGAGCCTTTCTGTGGTTCCCATGTACTTCTTGATGTCCTCATTGCTGCTTCTAGGCTAATTCGGGCTCTTCTGTGGGAAGGAAACTGGTTCATTCGTAATCTGCTCAGCTATTGGTTCATCAAGAACGTCTCGATACTCATAATCTCTTGACTATCTTCTCAACTAGTGCTCATTTCTCTACGTTTGGTCTTCGTATCTGGTACTGGATCTATCTCCTGGCTCATGCAATACTTGTTGATTGGAACCTATGACTTAATAGGTCTTAAACTAGCCCGTGGTAATTTTGAGCATAACACTAAGAAAACTGGGAAAAATAGATTAGTAATACGAGCTGAAGAGCTCGCATATAAGTGATGCGTGTATGCGAGTATGAATGATTATCTACGTTATATATGTTGCTACCTTCTCAAGTGTCATATCAATTATCTACTTGACTAATTCAACTAACAAGTTCGAGATCATAATCTAATCGTATATCTTGCGTAAGCTGTAAATCTATAGGGCATGATTACATCCTAAGTACAAGTTCACATAAATTTCATTTATAAGGATCATGCAATATGCGCATTGAAAACAATATGTATCTAAGCATGACATAATATAAGCTCTCGTTGACAGAAAATGTGCATGATAGTTAAGGATATAAAAGCGTGAAAGTAGAACTTATATATGCTTCATTGTGCCGGTTTGGGTTGAGGTTCCGTTACTGAACCTGGAAGATGGAAGCTCTTCTCTGTGTAAGCTCACAAAAGTAAGACATAGGGGAATTGAGCTACCCCCAAGCCGTCATAACATGTGAACCTCCTACAACTTGTTGAAGCGGTTGACTGAAAACTACTTGTTTCGGCTGAATATCACTGAACTTGGAAGTTGTAGCTATAAACTGTGGGTTGGAAACCGGAAGCCGGAAGCTATAAACTGGAAGCTTCTGATGATCATCAAGGATGCTGCCAGCTGCTTTATCAAGAACCTGTTAGTAGTACGATCCTTGTTTCAATCATATACATGCTTTAGAACTGGGAGTATTCATCTATGTATCGCTTTGATGAGGGCACAAGGCGAATCCAATTGAGCTCTAGGTGAATCCTGGGAAGGGCACTTAGAGAATTCAATTGGGTGCTAAGTGAATCCTTAGTAGGGCATAAGACGAATCCAGTTGAGCTTTAAGTGAATCCTGAGAAGGGCACTTAAAGAATTCGACTGGGCATCAAATGAATCCTTTTGGCTTTAGGGAGCACGAAGTGAATCCATCCGGGCTCTAGGTGAATCATGTCAAGAGCACGAAAAGAATCCGGTTGGGCACTAAGTGAATTCCTTTGTGGCATCAAGTGAATCCTTATAGGCTCTAAGTGAATCCTGAAGAGGGCACAAAGAGAATCTATAGGGCACATGATGAATCATTTCAAACTCTAGGGGCACCAAGTGAATCCGTAAGGACACAAGGTGAATCCCTTCAAATGCTAGGGGCACCAAGTGAATCCGTAAGGGCACAAGGTGAATCCCTTCGAAGGCTTTTCAAATACAAGCGAACTCTAGGTTAGGTTACCCATGCTTAGGTTCCCAAAACCTTTAACTAGGTGTCCACATGCTTATGGGACTTTTGAATGTGTGCCTACGATTCATAGGGCTTTTCGATGTGGATCTCTCGTGCTTGCAAGTCTTTTCTGGCTATCGAGTGCCTGTAGCTGACAGGGCTTTCAAAGTGAATCTTTCTGGGCTCTATGCAAATCCTTATAAGGGCATAAGGTGAATCCAACTGGTTGTTTATGTGAACCTCTGCTTAGGACAAAAACCATAACCAATTGGGCACCAAATGAATCCCTAAAAGGGTACAAAGAGAATCCATTAAGATACCAAAAAAATGTGCGTAGATGCATGAAGCACCAAGTGAATCCTTTTGGGCTCTTAGTGAACCTATACGAGCACGTAGAGAATCCTTAAGGGCACTAGGTGAATACATGAAAATCTTGGGGAACCTATTGAATCCTTCTAGGCTCTAAGTGAATCCTTGGATGGAGCACAAAGAGAATCCAGAAGGGCATTAGATTAATCCTCTATAGGCATGGAGCTCTTGCTGTAAGCACACTTTCTTCTATTCAGGTATCGGCTATTTGGGAACTTCAAGTAGGAAGCTGCTAATCAGAAACTAACAATTGGCTTCCAACAAATGTCAATGAACCTGGAAGTTATTACATACAAGCTTCAGGTATATAATAATGAACCTGCAAGATGTCAGTTATAAGAAAATAACGAGTAATCCACTAGAGACATATAAATGCAACTAGACCTGGAAGCTGTTACCTATGAGCTTCAGGTGAGTAACACAAAACTTGTTAACTAAAGGTAAATACATGGAACCTGTAAGCTACAGGTAAATATCAAGGAACCTGCGAGGTGCAGGTAAATATCAAGGAACCTGTAATGTGTTAGGTACATGTGCATTCTAACATCTAGAAACATAATGAAGACATAATCGTAACTTAATCGCACATAAGACCACAATAGCATATATGTTTAAGCATGCTTTATGTATAGTAAGTGTTTGTTGTGCGTACCTGGGAGGTTTTTACGAATATGTGAGCATAAAAGGAGAGGTATCACCTGGATCTTTCTGTGGACTGATCAGATGTGAAGTGGAAGCCTCCGTTAAGATTCGAAAACTCATTGACGTGTTCATGATGCAAGCATGCTACTCTTCAAGATACTAGACCAAATCAATCCGTAAGGTTCCTGAATCAAATCGTGAGCTTCCTTGACCTGATGGTGAGGTTCCTGGATCTGATTGTGAGGATATTGATCTGAATTCTCAAAATTTTGAAATCCTCAATTTTCAAACTACCATGTCCTATAGAAATTATACTACCCCCCCAGTTCTTCAGGGAAGCTTGTCTTTGATGAAGAACTAACTCTAGGAAGCTTCACAATTCTTCGATAATCTCTAATAAGTCGTTGAACATTCATCTGGGAAGTTGGTACTGCGTGGTTTCTTCAATTCGAGCTTCACCTTCTTTGCTATATCATCTTAATGCAGGATTTTTACTCAGAAACGCCCATTCTGGACAGCTTGACCACCCCTTACTAAAAGTGGGATAACTTTCTGTTACAAGCCGTAAATTTTTCTGAAAACTAGACTCCGATACCTTTCCAACGGTATATCATGCTACATCTACAACCTTCCAGATCAAAACAGTTTATTCTGCGAAGTTGGCTCAAAATCTGGAGCCTCGGAATTTTGATTTTCTGCATAGGTTCCTTATCTTCAAACATCTTCCTCACGCAAGTAATCCATCCATAGCTTCCTTACATTGCTTTTTAGTTCCTCTGCTGCTTTATGCTTGAAACTCCATGAATAGCTTACGTAAGATTAGTGCAAAGCTCCTCTTTTTTCACTTTTTATTAACTACACCGCTTCTTTTGACCACCATGAATATCATCCTTACTTTGGACTTCTTTTTCTTCTTCTTCTTCTTCTTCTGTGTTATTTCTTCGAGGGTTGTAAGCTTTTCTCCAATCGACTTGAGATGCTCTAGGATATCAGCAGGAGTAATCTTCTTTGCTTTTGGTGTTTGATCTTTCTCTACAGATTGCGTTGCTTCGCTATCAGAACTGCCTGCCATCTTTCCACTCTTAAGATGATAACTCTTCCCTCCTTCTAGCGCCAATGTTGATGAGTGGATTTCGTAACAACTTTTGAGAGGTTTATGGTGAGTTGTAAAGGCTAACGATCAATTAATATGTGGAGAATGGATGTTTTTTGTGGGGGTTGAACTGAGCTCGAGAGCGTTTACAAGAATCTCGCGAGTTCCCTTGAGGCTTGTGTCGTGTGTTATCAAGAATCTCGTAGGTGTATTGCGAGGCTTGTAGCCGTGTTCGCAAGGTGCCTACGTACCCTTGTATATATAGGGATCAAGTTCACATAGTTCTTTTTAGACTATAAGTCTGGTTAGGCAGCAATATTCTAGGTTCCTAATTCGTGGGGACCTCCTTTTCTCCAGATTTTAGCCACGAATAGGCGACCTAAGTCGAATAGAACTCGAGTTCTAGTCCGACTAGGAGTATGTTTACAAGTTCTCGTCCTATTAGATGTATTCAAGGATCATCTGCGCCCAAGGAATACATTTCAATAAGGAGTTGATGTTCATGACTTGCTCCTAAAAAATAGTAGGCTTTATCGTACTATAAATCTGCTGGAATAAATCTGTTCTCGTACATGAAGCTGTCTCTCAGGAACCTGTCTGCAGGAACCTATTTCTCGGGAAGCTGTTTGCAGGAAGCTGTCTCTCGGGAAGCTGAACCTGTCCAGATCCATTTGACATGCTATTTAGCCCCATTTAACTTAAGGGACCTCAATCATAACCCATATTACTCATACGGGTTGGATCCTTAAGCCTAATGGGCCTAAATCTAGCCCATGGAGATTTTGGGCACAACAGTGCGTATAACAAGAATATGAAATCCGCTCTAAAAACCACCAGCTAGATTGTGATATCTTTCCGGTCAAAGCTTGAAATATTCAACAATTGTGTGTATATGCTCTGTATATCTGAAAAATGATGATGTTAAACACAAACAAAAACTCATCATTTATAAGGTTTCAAGTAATAGTGGGTTAGGTGTAATAGTGACAGGTTATGTTTGAAAAATAACACCGCTCAATAATTTCTCACCTAACTACCAAATTAGCCGAAAAAACATCTTATCACCGAAACCTGTCGGCCGAAAAAACATCTTATCGCCGAAACCTATCAGCCTATACACATGCACATATTTAATACTTCTAATTATTATTGATTTAAAAATAATCACGCAGTGAATCAAGAAATTATCCACAATATTTAGATAAACTCACAATTAAATAGACATAAAATTAACAAAATATCATTAATTGATATATGTCAATAAAATATTTATTAAATTATGCTTCAATTAACTCAATTATTTACTAACTAATTACCATAAAATATAGCATTTATAAGCGTGGTAATTAATATAGAGATAACTGTAATATGAGGACTGGATGCAAATAAATTCACAAGTTCTAAACATATGGACATTTAAAATACATGTGAACTTATAACAAATTGCAGTTATTGATTATCCAAAATTAATTAGACAGATTTAACATCCCAAGTTCACCAACTAACCTGGAGAAAGTGGATTCATCCAGTGGTTTAGTGAAGATGTCTGCAATTTGTTGATCTGTGGGAACAAAATATAATACCACAGTTCCATTCATGACATGCTCTCGTAAGAAATGATACCTGATATCAATGTGCTTAGTCCTGGTGTGTTGAACTAGATTGCTACAGTGGTACTGTGATGTAATAACTTACGTATATTGTTAAGAGTTAGGCAGACTATAGCTTATATATAGACTTCATTAGAACTCTTGTAAAATAACACAGAACATTTATTGAATCCTTCTGTTGTTCATTCCTTAGCATAGCTAGGGTCTTATTTCTAACATGGTATCAGAGCGGGAGTAGAGAGGAGGAGATTTTCAGTTGAAGCTTTGTGGTTTTTCAAGGAAAACACAAGCTATCAAGGTTACAGAAGAAATCAAAAGTGTAGAAGAAAAAAAAAACCAAACTGCCCAGTTTTTGATTTTTTTTCAGAATCAAACCAAACTTACATACTGTGAAGAAGAGCTGTAAAGAAGACAAACCCAGAAATCCGGTTGTTGATAAGTGGATTTTATATCCACTTGGAGCGTTCCATATCGGCTTAAATTGATTGTCTTGGACTTAAGTTTGTGGTAGTTTTGATATGTTTTGCTTAGTTGTGCAGATTTACAAGGATGTTGATTATGGTGGATGTTTTTGTCGTTTTTGGAGATTTAATTTATTAAAATTCGGATTTATTGGGCTACACGCGTGAGATTCACTGTTTGGGCCATATCTTGAGTTCTAGAAGTCCGTTTGAGGCCCGTAAGCAGTCCACGCGAAGATAACGAGATTCTCTATCATTATAAAGTGGTCCAGAGGCCCAATTACAGCTGGAACGTTCCAGAATTACTGAAGAAAAGACAGCTACGAATTTCCCTTTAAAACAGAATCAGTTTAGGAAACGTATCTTGCAGAAATTCTATTATAATTCTGTTTTGGTATTTTCTTGCTGGTCAAGACTTTTAGAGCCTATTTAAACACATCCTACCATTGTAATAGAGATACACATTATCAATAGCTTAATTATTGTAACATAGCTTAGATCTGCAAGGGAGAAAAGGAGAGAAGGATTCAACGCTCGTGACAAGCAACGGATCTAGATCTACTTCATCTTTTGTGTTACTTTGGATTATAGATTTGTTTTCTCAACTTTTGTTTTATTAATATTATTGTTTCTTTTATTCATATCTTGTTTATTATCATGTTTTCATCAAATCCCATGACGATGAACAGTTCAATTATGGGCTAATCGTTGTCATGGGATTCTAACGGAGTTATTTATGTAGCTTAGTAGTTTGATTGCTGTAAAGATTACGTGTGGTGAATTCTTGATATCCTCGTATGGTTAATCTTAATGCTTTTAAATGCGTAGCTAACATCTAAATTGAATTGTTAATCTCTTGTGAAGCGAGAGTGGATCTTGAGATTTAGAACTTGCCATGCTAGCATAGGATAGGTTGATGTTTTAGCATCATGATTTGTGGGATGAATAGAGATATTATGCTGCCCTATGTGATCTATGTGGATAACTTGTGCTTAAACCTTTATGTTTTCAAATTCTATAGAGATATAGGGTCTAAACATAATTGGTGTCTACCCATCTTCTATCTCTTTTGTGGATGCATGCGTAGTTTGGTACTAGTATACCGAGAGGTAACTTTTACTTGTTTCGTGTTTTCCAATCAGATATCAAATCCCACATGTGTATTGATTAAAGGCATCAACTCTAAGTGAAGTAGATAATGAAGTTAGAGTCCCATGTTTTTATTCTCATAAGTAATTAATTGTTAGTTTAATATTTTACGTCTTAGCATAATTTAGATAATCAACCTCAATTTGTTAATTGTCTTAGCAGTGAATTAAAACCATACATTGTTGCATAGGTACTAAATTGAAGTAAAAACCTGATCTCTGTGGGAACGAACTTGACTTATATCTATATTACTTGTGACCACGTGCGCTTGCGTGATTTTGTGTTAACAAGTTTTTGGCGCCGCTGCCGGGGATCATCGATGTTTTATTTTTAGTTTATGTGCTTGTCAATAGTCGTCGTTAGCGTTCACTGACTCGGATTCCTTACTTAGTTTGTTTGTTTCGTGGTGTTTGCAGGTACTTAGGTTTGTATGCAAACACGTTTGCAAGCTCGTTTACAAAAACTGGCAAAAGATGATCTTGTAGAGAACTTAGAGAATAAGAACGAGGAATCTGAAACTAAAGTAGAGATGGCAGATGCAGCAGCAGCTAAGGCTTTGAAGGAGTATTCTCAGCCGAAGATCAATGATATCCAGTCTAGCATTATCAGGCCAGCTATTGCAGCTAATAACTTCGAGATCAAGCCGGGCACTATTCAGATGCTACAGAATTCGGTTCAGTTTGGGGGTGCTCTTACGGAGGATCCTAACATGCATATTCGGGACTTTATCGAGATTTGTGATACTTTCAAGTTTAATGGTGTTTTGGATGATGCTATCAAGTTGAGACTTTTCCCATTCTCTCTAAAGGATAAGGCTAAGGGCTGGTTACACTCTCTACCACCTGGTTCCATTACTACATGGGAGGATCTTGCTCAAAAGTTTCTTACTAAATTCTTCCCTATGGCGAAAACTGCAGCATTGAGGAATCAGCTAGCCCAGTTTCAGCAGCAATCTGGAGAATCTCTGTGTGAGGCTTGGGAACGTTATAAGGAGATGCTCAGGAGATGCCCACATCATGGGATGCCAAACTGGATGGTAATCAATTGTTTTTACAATGGGCTGGGAGCACAATCTAGGCTAATGGTAGACGCAGCATCAGGAGGAGCCTTATGGGCTAAGAGCTACGAGGAAGCTTACGATCTAATTGAGATGATGGATGCTAATGAATATCAAAATCCAACTCAAAGACTACCACAAGGCAAGGTGGCAGGAATTCTGGGAGTTGACACAGTTATAGCTCTAGCAGCCCAGCTAGAGGCACTTAATATGAAATTAGATTTTATGACAAAGCATGGGGTGCCTCAAGTTGCGAGAGTGTGTGAACTATGTGCTGGCGCACATGAGACGAGTCAATGCGCCATCTCCAGTGAATCGGTGCAATTTGTGAGCAATTTTCAAAGGCGACAGCAACCAGATCCAAATTATCAACATCCACATCAGTCTTATCACCAGTTTCAGGGTCATCAGTACGGAGTTGAGCCATTTAATTCTTCAGGTTTTCAGCAACTGTATGCTCCAAGGCAACAGTTTCAACCTCCTGGTTTTCAGCAGCAACAGTTTCATACTGGTTCTAGCCATCAGTCGAATGAAAAATCTGAATTAGAAGAGTTGAGATTAATGTGCAAGAGTCAGGCAGCAACTCTCAAGAGTCAGGAAGCATCTCTCAAGACATTGGAGAGTCAGATAGGACAAATTGCAAGTGCCTTACTCAATAGGCCACAAGGAACTCTTCCTAGCGATACGGAGGTTAATCCAGGCAGGAGGGACAACAAAGAACAGGTCAATGCAGTTACTTTGATATCTGGAAAAGTCACGAGTGATCCTAAATCAGCAACTGAAGAAGATGAAGATGTTCAGAATCAGCAGGTTGAAGAATTTGCAGTGCCAGAAATTGAGAAATCTGATTTAGTGGCTGATCAGCTAGATGGTGAAGTTGCAAAGAGCAAGAAACCTGTTGGAAAGTCTACTCCGGAGCAATCTTCAAAGAATAATCAGATCTATCCGCCTCCGCCATTTCCTGGACGTTTGCAGAAAAGTCAAGAGAAACAGTTTCAGAAATTTATGGATGTCTTCAAGAAATTGTCCATTAACATTCCTTTTGTTGAAGCATTGGAGCAGATGCCTAAATATGCTAAGTTCATGAAGGATATTTTGTCACGAAAGAGAAGATTGGAAGATTTTGAAACAGTGGCATTGACGGAGGAGTGTAGTGCCGTTTTGCAGCAGAAATTGCCTCCTAAACTTAAAGATCCAGGGAGTTTTACTATTCCATGCACTATTGGCAACCTTTCTTTCAACAAGTGTTTGTGTGATTTGGGAGCTAGCATTAATCTTATGCCCTTGTCTGTTTTCAAGCAACTTGGTCTGCCAGAGCCAAAGCCAACTAACATCTCTTTGCAGTTGGCTGATAGGACGATCACTTATCCAAGGGGTATAGTGGAGGATGTTTTGGTGAAGGTTGATAAGTTCATCTTCCCTGCTGATTTTGTGATTCTAGATTTTGAAGAAGACAAGAAAATTCCCATAATTTTGGGAAGGCCTTTTCTAGCTACGGGTCGTACTTTGATTGATGTGCAAAAAGGAGAGCTTACAATGAGGGTGCAAGATCAGAATGTCACCTTTAATGTGTTCAAGGCCATGAAATTTCCAACAGAGGATGAAGAGTGTTGCAGTGTGGAAATAGTTGATACGGGTCAGAGGAAGAAGTTTGATCAGTTATTGTGTGAAAAGACGTACACACGCATACTTAAGCCTCCCATCAGTGGTTCCATTGACAGTTCTTCGGTTCGAGATCTTTCGAAAGTCAAGCTTGGGAAACTTCCACCACATTTGAGGTATGTCCTTTTGAATAATGAGCTAGTGATTTTTGAGGAGGGACATGATAACGTGTTGCGAAGGTGGAAAGCAGATGATAAAGAAGAAATTTTTGTTCAGCCGGTCGAGTCGGAGAAGCACATTAGAGGAGTGAAGAAGAAAAAGAAAAAGATTTGGCCGTTGGGTAGTAAATTTAAGTTGAAGTCTGATGGAAGAGATTTGTGGAAAGCAAGCAACCAAGATGTCAACGTTCGTATGAATGGTCTTTCTGTTGAGAACGGGTCAGTTATTCTTTTGAAACCGCCTTGATTTGAGGAAGTAACGTCAAGCTATTGACGTTAAAAAAGCGCTTGGTGGGAGGCAACCCACGCATTAGTATAGGGGAAAAAAATCGAATTTTGAGCAATTTGCAGGTCTGTAACGCAACTTGCTCCAGCGTTACTGACCTTGGCGCCATTTGCCCCCTGTTGCGCAAGTTGCGTCTGCGCAACTGACCTCCAGGCAAATTGCCCCCCTGACACGCAATTTGCTCCTGCGTATCTGCACTAGCAGCAATTTGCTGCCCACACGCGCAAGTTGCGCGTCTTCCAGGAGATGGTCAGAATTTTTTTTTTTCAGCTTGTTCCTTCACTGTGTGCGCGAGTTTGTTGTGCATACATATAAAAAAAAAATTCTCACCCCAAATTCTTTTTTATACTCTCATCTTTCCCCTAAATCTTTTCCTATTTTAATTCCAAAACCCCTCATCTCTCCTAAAAAAAATTCAAATTCCTATTTCTTTTCTAATTCTTTTTCTTTTATTCATTAAATATTTTTTCTATCCTATATCAAATTCCAATTTCCACCCAATTTTTTTTTTCCTTTTCACATTAAAATTCTTATATTCATCCTATCACTCCATGGCCTATATATACCCATACATACACACCCAATTCATTCTATACCTCTTTTACATCTCTAAAAATTCAATTCTAAAGAGGAATTAATTGCAAGTTCACCTCTTTGATTCGTATTGGGTAAATCTTTTTCTCTAATATTATTTTTATTACGAATTTGTGTTCTTGTCAATTAGGGGTTTTGTAGTATTCAAGCAAGGTGGCCAGTCTATGGAGTTTGTACGCGGTATCCTCCACCAGATTCATCCGAGGACGAGGTCGAGTAGGTATGTTTCTGCTATCCCTTGTATTTACTTCCATTCAATGAGGACATTGAATATTTTAAGTTTGGGGGTGGTTTGAGGGATTAGTAGTTGTTGTATTATGTGTTCATGTAGGATTTCATGCTTTGCATATTAGTAATAGTAAAATTATGCATTTATGTTTGTGTTATTTACGTTTGTTTCATATAGGACATTCTGTTTTTATTTTCGTTTATCATGTGAGTTCATAATAGATTGCATTTGCACCCATGCTTGATAGGAATTTTGTGTTATTGACGGTTTTGATTGAGAAGTGATATGCTTTGTGCTTGTGCACACACATACACTAGTAAGTTGAAGCTAGTAGACTTATTGAATGTTGTAAGTGATTAGAAGGACATGAATATGTGAAAGATGATTTAGTTTGCATGCTTTGAATACAAGTTGGTGCATTAGAGAGATTTTTTGCTTGGGATTGAGTATGTTTTTCCTGCCAAGTGAGATTTTGAGCCATATTGCATATTTGTTGCAATTTATTTGTTTACTTGAGTGTCCACGGATTGTTTGCATTGCTAGCAGTTGTTTGAGGTCTTTCTTGAAACGCATGACATTATTTGACGATTAAAATGATAAAGGCAATTATGAATAACCGCATATTTTCCCATATTACCACACCATATTTATATGATCAATTAGTTAACCCGTTGAGCTTAATCCTATTTTTTCGGTGACATACCACATTACTTGCCTAGACCTTTTTCTTGTATTAGCCTTACATTAATTTGAACCCACTTTGTCAAAGGCTAGTAGAGTGCTTAAGGGAGTAATAAGGTGTGCAAGGAGGGGTTTATTGTTGGCCTTACTTTTGGGGGAAATATTGAAATTGGGTTGTCTACTTGATAGTCGACATATGTAATAAATTCATGGGATCGTTGTTATTGTTTATATTATTGTTTTATTTAGCTCTCGAAAAAAAAAAAAGAAATAGAAAAAAAAAGAAAGAAAAATATTATGAGAGCATGTTTGTGTTTGTTGCGATCCTATTTTAGTCGACTAGTCGAGTGTTTGTTTTAGTAAAATTATGTGGGGGGAAATATGGTGTTGTGTATGATTTATTATGGCACTTACTAGCTTTTGACACTTCACCTGTTTTGGCTTATTTGACATACCTTGTCCCTAGCCCCGTTACAACCCAAATAAAGACCTTTTGAATATCGTCATTGATGTATGTTGTGTTAAGAGTTAGATTGATACCAAATGTCAAGCATGCTTATGATTTTGTTGGAATTGAGTGATACACTTACCCTTGTTCTTGAGTGAATATTCTTTGTGAGTGGATTGTGAGTGTTTGCTTGTTCTTGCGTATGAGATCCCGGGTGTTGTCTCAAAGATGTACTCTTGTAGGCTTAGCATATTTACTAACTTATTCTTACACTTGACATGGACTTCTGAGAATTTATGCATGTTCATTGAGTAGACTATGTGAATACTTGCACTTTCGACACCAAGACATTGCGTATTTACTTTGATTCTTAAGTTGATATGGCATGAGAGGATTTGAAGGTATGGTAGGCTAGATTAATTGCATTTGCATTTTAGTTGCATTCATGCATTGCATTGCATTAGGTTAAATGGATTTTGTGGGTACATTCGCTATAGGCCCTCACGAGACCTTACTCGTCCACTAGGGCTGCCTAGGGGTTTAAAGGGCTTGTTGCATATGCCAAATGCAACCGTGATCACCTACGGAAGTGGTACTAGTTAGTTAGTTAGTTAGTTGTAATTGTTTATGCTTGAGGACAAGCATCGGTTTAAGTTTGGGGGTGTGATAAGTGGATTTTATATCCACTTGGAGCGTTCCATATCGGCTTAAATTGATTGTCTTGGACTTAAGTTTGTGGTAGTTTTGATATGTTTTGCTTAGTTGTGCAGATTTACAAGGATGTTGATTATGGTGGATGTTTTTGTCGTTTTTGGAGATTTAATTTATTAAAATTCGGATTTATTGGGCTACACGCGTGAGATTCACTGTTTGGGCCATATCTTGAGTTCTAGAAGTCCGTTTGAGGCCCGTAAGCAGTCCACGCGAAGATAACGAGATTCTCTATCATTATAAAGTGGTCCAGAGGCCCAATTACAGCTAGAACGTTCCAGAATTACTGAAGAAAAGACAGCTACGAATTTCCCTTTAAAACAGAATCAGTTTAGGAAACGTATCTTGCAGAAATTCTATTATAATTCTGTTTTGGTATTTTCTTGCTGGGCAAGACTTTTAGAGCCTATTTAAACACATCCTACCATTGTAATAGAGATACACATTATCAATAGCTTAATTATTGTAACATAGCTTAGATCTGCAAGGGAGAAAAGGAGAGAAGGATTCAACGCTCGTGACAAGCAACGGATCTAGATCTACTTCATCTTTTGTGTTACTTTGGATTATAGATTTGTTTTCTCAACTTTTGTTTTATTAATATTATTGTTTCTTTTATTCATATCTTGTTTATTATCATGTTTTCATCAAATCCCATGACGATGAACAGTTCAATTATGGGCTAATCGTTGTCATGGGATTCTAACGGAGTTATTTATGTAGCTTAGTAGTTTGATTGCTGTAAAGATTACGTGTGGTGAATTCTTGATATCCTCGTATGGTTAATCTTAATGCTTTTAAATGCGTAGCTAACATCTAAATTGAATTGTTAATCTCTTGTGAAGCGAGAGTGGATCTTGAGATTTAGAACTTGCCATGCTAGCATAGGATAGGTTGATGTTTTAGCATCATGATTTGTGGTATGAATAGAGATATTATGCTGCCCTATGTGATCTATGTGGATAACTTGTGCTTAAACCTTTATGTTTTCAAATTCTATAGAGATATAGGGTCTAAACATAATTGGTGTCTACCCATCTTCTATCTCTTTTGTGGATGCATGCGTAGTTTGGTACTAGTATACCGAGAGGTAACTTTTACTTGTTTCGTGTTTTCCAATCAGATATCAAATCCCACATGTGTATTGATTAAAGGCATCAACTCTAAGTGAAGTAGATAATGAAGTTAGAGTCCCATGTTTTTATTCTCATAAGTAATTCGATTTCAATTCTCATTAGTAATTAATTGTTAGTTTAATATTTTACGTCTTAGCATAATTTAGATAATCAACCTCAATTTGTTAATTGTCTTAGCAGTGAATTAAAACCATACATTGTTGCATAGGTACTAAATTGAAGTAAAAACCTGATCTCTGTGGGAACGAACTTGACTTATATCTATATTACTTGTGACCATGTGCGCTTGCGTGATTTTGTGTTAACAGTTGTCATTTGCCATTACACGCGCTCCCATGCGCCGCCGGAAGCCACCAGACGCGCCGGCGCGTATCGTGTCTTCCGGCGAAGTTGCAGAAGGAGTTCTTGTTCGCCTCGTCCTTCCGATTCCAACAGTGGTATCATTTCTCAGTTTTGTGAAGGTTTATTTTCTGATATATATTTGTATGTATATATACGTATATACATGTGTTTTTAAGGAGAGAAAAAGGGAAGCACAGCAAATGATTGCTTCTGGTGTTTTAAGTGTAAAGGAGCATCTCATGCTCGAAGATGAAACAGATGGTCTCCTCTCCCAAAAGTAAGGTGCTGAGAAAGAGCTGGACATGTCACCAGTTAAAATGGGCTTGGGAGACAAAGCAAAAGCAAGATGCTAAAGAAAAAACAACAAAGCAAAAAGCATCCTCTAAAAAAAGGAGGGGAAGATGCTAAAGAAAAAAAATGTGTTGTCAATCATGAGGTTGGTAGCAATAAAAAAAAGGTAAAGAAAATCAAAAGAAGAAAGAAAATCGAAGGAAGATAAAAAGATAACAAAAATTATTTTCATTTATTTTCTTAAGGGAAAGTAGTGCTAATATTAAAAAAGCAGCAGAAGTAGTGTATATACAGATGTACACACAGTTCACTGCCATGACGACAAAGCAGCAGAAGTAGTAGTATGTATACAGACATACACACAGTTCACTGCTATATCTTGCATTTCATTCTTGTAAAAGAAGCAGAAGGACCAGTTCATGGACGATCTTAAGGTATACAGTCTACCAAATACGGTTCCAGTTGCTTATAATTCAAGGGATGACAGATGCAGATTCCTCTTGTGTTCAGACATAGGCTTGTTAATACTGAGTGATCACAAAGTCGAATCTCAGCTTCTTCAAAATAATCAGTTCAAGGACTGATTGGTGGTAATCCACCGTTGTGCTGAAAAGCATCACTTTCTATTATTTGACATGGCCTAAAATATACCATGTGGTCGCAAGTTCGAGTCCTGGTATCCCAAAAGACTCAATAAACTCAAGATCGGTCGATCCTAAAAATGGGTACAGTTGGACGCTCAGATTAAGCTCAAGGGCTACTAGTGTCCACTCTTCAATCCCAAGATAGGTCTTTCATCCGAAGATGGGATTTCGAGTGAGGGGGCGTGTCAAATATTGTGTGCTAAATATTGTCTACGATCTACAGTAAGTCTACGTGCTACAGTGGTACTGTGATGTAATAGCTTACGTATATTGTTAAGAGTTAGGTAGACTATAGCTTATATATAGACTTCATAAGAACTCTTGTAAAATAACACAGAACATTTATTGAATACTTCTGTTGTTCATTCCTTAGCATAGCTAGGGTCTTATTTCTTTACAGGTTTTAGATACACTTCATTACATCATGGCATACCTTAATACATGCATATAAGTCTTCACTTCTTTAATAGTCGCCGGCCTACAATTTGACTATGCAGTCTACCATATATGACCAGATTTTTGCTGCTTTTATTGACTGAGGATTTGTGATTCTAACAGATTGAGTAAATTTCTTTCCATTTGAATTTATTAGTGTGGAAATGTCTATTACTTGTGCCAAGGAAACTAGGCGGCCTTCGTTGCTGATTAATTTGTTTTTTTTTTTGAACAAATAAGTTTTATTGGACATCTAAATGCCTTGGCCATAAGAAAATTACAACTTTGACTCTTTTACTGTATTAGTTGAATGTTTACTTGTAATTGCTTTATATAGAGCCTGTTTGGCTACAACTCCTTAAAGGAGTTTTGAGCTTTAAGTTGTTTTTGCCTTGTTTGGGTACATCGGCTTTAAGTCGATTTTAAGTTAAAAAACTGCTTTAAGTCAAAAGTTCCATTTAGGTACTTTTGACTTATGACTTATGACTTATGGAGTTTTTTTTTTTTTTTCTTTTTTCACAATTCTTGTAAAGTTCAAATATTATGAATTTAAAATTTTTTTAAGTCAAATATCACTTTAAGTCAAAATTATTAAATCCCCATTTAACTTTAAGTAAAATTAACCAAACACATTCATTCAACTTAAAGTAAACAACTTTACTTTCTCCTTTAAGTTAAAAACAACCCCATTAAGTTAAAAGTAACTTATTTTAAGCAATCCCAAACGCCCTCATAGGCAATCTAGCTGTTGCTTTTTGTAAAGTTACTGGAGCTTGATCCTGTAACCTTGTCTAATATTTGCCTTGGCTTTGTGATGTATTCTTTTCCAAGTTTTAATTTCTTTCATAGCAAAAGTAAAAAAAAGTTGCAACATACTCCCTCTGTCCCCCTTGGTTCTTTACCTTGGGGGACGTAATTCTGGCACGGATTTTAAGGTGCAATTTGCGGATAGTTTCATAACTTATTTTTTAAATTTTCTTTTTTTGTATAAAAATAGAATTGTTCTATTTTTATACAAAAAAAGAAAATTTAAAATATAAGTTATGGAACTATACTTTTTAGAGTAGCTGCTAGCCTGCTACTAATAGAGTAATGGAGAAGACTTTGCATTAGAGTTGTATTGCTGCAACAATTGGCCATATTCCGTTATTCCCCATGAACTAAAAACCAGCAAATAATACATCTTATATGTCTCTGCTTTTCTGTTTGAAAGAGAAAAACCATCTGAGATTTCATATATTATCAATGGCCTCTTAGCTTTTGCCTGTTTGTCCTGGTCTTCATATTTATTTATATGGCTGTCATTTCATATATGTAAAATGAAATGGATAAGATGTATTTTATATAAATATAATTACGAGTATTTGAGAACTATTTTATATTTTTATACATTGATCATTAGTTTCAATCTCCCTGCAAAGACATTGGACTACACATACTGCATAGACACAAATACACTTTTGGATACCGGTACCAATATTGCTATAAACATATCTTAAAATAAAAATTTCAGTAAAACCCGTTTAGATACGGGTAGTAGTTTCACAGATCATATCAAAAGTCTTCAGAATGCAAGATTTAAATTTATCTGCATCGGTGTAACCTTTCTCCGATGTAATCGCAACCCTCAGCTTCCCATTATAACTAACAATGGCCACACCAGTGCTCTGCAATCCGATCAACATCTTAATGCATTAATCATTTCTTGATAGATACTCCCTCTGTTTTTTTATGTTAGTCTCTTGACTTTTCTGCACGTATTTTTAAGTGTTTTGACTGCATAGTTAAAATTATTTTTTTTTGTGAATTAAAATTTTGATTATATATTTTTATTCAAAAAAAGAAAATTTCAAAAATAATAATTTTAACTATGTGGTCAATGCACCTAAAAATGTGTGCAGAAAAGTCAAAAGACTAACATAAAAAAACAGAGGGAGTATACAGAATCACCTAATGATTCCCTTTTCTTTGGATTGAAATTGTTCTGGACGGAGTTTAGATTAATATGAAAATAGTTATCATTATTATAGAACGAGAAAATAGTGTAAGCAAGTACCACAGGAACTCCAGCCACTGTGAAGTAGAAGCCTTTAAGGGGATGATTTTGTAAAGCCATTTGTTCCACTGGTCCAATCAGATTCGAAAGTGCTATACTAGAATTCTTCAGTGTCTTGCGAATAAGCTTAGCTGCAACCTGATGGGGAACATATAAATATGATTTACAGTTACACACATATCTTGTGAAATCTTATAACATTTCAATTTATTTCCTTTTGATCTGTTGCATTGTAATACTATGTACCTCAGCACCTCTAAATTTTCTGACACTCTCAATTAAGCCGGCAGTCATATAAACAGCTGATGAGTTCTTCTTTCGCTCCATTGTCTTGTGTACTTCCAGTATGAATTCGATAGGATTTGAAGAGTCTCTAACATTACTTAATTTTGGAATCGGTACATGGCTTAGTGTGAATTGATTTCCCCAAAGCTTATTGGCATTAGGCTTCGCCATTTCATTAACTGACTTGTAGCGACCTATATTCCTGGTGTTGAATACAACCAGAGCTGACGATTTTGCATTTCTGGACTCATAGCTCTCTTCTTCCATGTACATTCTACTCCCGTATAAGATTATCCCCGCTATCACATCATTTATTGTCTGTTCAAACACGACCAAGAAAAACAATGTTGAATAAACAGTGTATAATAGAAATACAGCATGGTGCACTTTTTAATGTCTTACCACGTTCAGGCTGCTCTTTATTTGTTTGATTGTGTCCAGTGGAAATGTGATAGTCGTCAAATTTCTTGGTGCAATCTCCAGTCCTTCATTGGCAGACCGAACTGGAGTCCTGTCATCTTCCTTCTTGAAGATGCTGGTTCCAAAATCCGTAACAGTATTGATAATCCCATGCAAAACTCGAGGAACAACCCTGAAAATGCTACAAGAATTAGCACTGGACTTGGAGCTTGAAAGAAGTGAAGGGAATGTTAAAGGAAGAGAAGGATTATCAGCTCTCTGAAAGGTAGAGATAAGGAGTCCAATCAAAGTATAGCCGTCCCCAAGTGCATGATGCAGTTTGAGAATTACGGTCCCAGCTGCATTGCTTGTTTCGTGCTTAATTACATGAACTTCCCATAATGGCCGGGTTTGGGGAAGTGGATCGATGGCCAAATCTGACATATATTCTTCCAGACACTTGTCATAAAATTCTGGAGATTTCCCCTGGGGAAATTTTGGGGTCTTGACATGATGTTCCAGTTGTACTTGAACGGGTTTCCATCTTTTCACTTCATTTCTTCCTCCAATCTGTTTTCAGATCAGCAAGTATATAAATAATCTTAGGTGACCTTTACTAGTAAACGTTTATAAATTACCAAGCTTTTGATAGTACTATACGAACACAAATGCACAACATTCGATTCTCCAAATTTTTCGATTCTCATTTGATCCAAATACATTATCATTATACATTATGCGAAAGAAGCTTACCATGATAGATGAAAAGCGCGGATTGGAGGAGATGAACATATCCTTAATCAACTGTGTTATGTTCAAGTCATCAACTGGAACTTCAAATTCCAGAACTGCCAGAACGATTAATGATAACGTAGCGCTGTTCAAGTATTGACCACTCGGACTTACTGGCATCTCGCCTTCTTCGAGCCCCATTCTTACTAGTGTTTCTGATCAGTTTCAGGATTCTCTTCTACCACCTAAAACTTCTTCTCTCTAATTTCTATTTATAGATTAAAAAAAAAAAAGAATATAATGTTACAAGTCTGTCATGGTAAAAAGTCTTAATCAGATCATTGTTTGATTGTACGCATACATGATGACTTTTTGTTCTCCCCAAAATCTTGTCATGACTTTTTATTTGCTCACTGCCTCACCTTATACCATTAAAGGGGCAATATCATGCATGTCGGTCGTTGAGACTAACAAATCGATTGGTGAATTAGTCACTAATCATTTAATTTAGGGCTAAATTGTGGAAGAATTAAGCTGCTTATTAGTTCCGTGAAGCAGGTTTTTGGACACTAGTTGATTATATATTTGACTACACGCTACCCCGAACATCATCTGCATGTTATTGCTGCCCCTTGACCATTTATAGGATAAGTTATAAACAAAAGAAAAAATCTGAACCATATCTTTTTTTTTTTTTTTTGAGTAAGTAGGTTTATATGGACAACAAGACATAGAGCCTATTTGGCTAACGCTACTTTAAGCCAAAAGCTCCTTTAAGGAGTTTTTGGTGTGTTTGTGTAACGTGGCTTTAAGCCGGCTTTAAGTTAAAAAACTGCTTTAAGTCAGAAGTTACATTTAGGTACTTTTGATTTATGACTTATGATTTATGGAGTTTTTTTTTTTTTTCACAATTCTTGTAAAGCTTAAATATCATGAATTTAAATTTTTTTTAAGTCAAATATCACTTTAAGTCAAAATTATTAAATTCCTATTTAACTTTAAGTAAAATTACCCAAACACATTCATTCAACTTAAAGTAAACAACTTTACTTTCTCCTTTAAGTTAAAAACACCTCCATTAAGTCAAAAGTAACTTATTTTAAGCAATCCCAAACACCCTCATAAGCTCTCACCATTTGAACTATTTCATATTTTCATCGCGAACCATATCTTAAAAGGGTTGATTGTGTTCACCAAACTTAACTTCTGTTTTAATCCGCAGCACGTCTACACTAATCTCTAAAATGCTGATTAAAAACTCTCCCTGGTTTGGACATAATCTAATCCGCGTTACTGTAATCACTATTCATTAAGAGATGGCGGTGGCCCAAGTTCGACATAAATTATTTGAGATGTTATCTTTTCAAAAATTATCAAACGTTACATCATGATTTGTTTTTAAAAGTTCGCCGGACTTAAAACATTACGATCAAGGAAATGCAGCTATGTTTTCAATAAATATTAATTTCAGTCTGAAACGATTTCTGACTGTTATTTCAGTTGGAAAAAATGTTTTTGAAAATATTTCGTAATTATGTTTCTTAAAGATTTTGATAGTCTAAAACTGCTCAATCCTTGTCGGCCAAAAATAATAAAATAATAAAGGGTTTTATATCAAATACGCTATCCATTTCACTCAAAACTATCAATTAGACCATTCATTCTAAAACTATATCATTTGAACCATTAAATTCATAATAAATATCAAATGAATATCTTTAAGATGTACCAAAAAAAAAAATTCATTAAGTTCTAGACCACATTTTTCTTTAATGCTTCCATAATCAAACAAATGGTTAATAATTCTAGTATTTTTGATAATATTTTTAGATTTTTAAAAATTCATTTACTATTTATTTTTAGTTTTATTGTCATTTTCCTTGTTTTAATTAAAAATAAATAGTAAATAAATTTTTTAAATTCTAAATATATTATCAAAAATACTAGAATTCATAACATTTTATTTCATTACAGTAGTATTTAAGAAAAATATGCAGAACTCGATGAAAAATTATTTTACTACTCGAATATATTTTAAAGGCATTCATTTGATATTTTTTATGAATTTAATGGTTTAAATGATATAATTTTAGAATAAGTGATCTAATTGATCATGAATCTGCGGTCAAGTACCATGCAGAACAGCCCATCTAGTAGCCCAATCAATTCATGTCTGGTGGGCTAAAAATTGTGACAACGTACGTAGATAATCATCATAACAGGTTCATTCATAGGTCTGAAAAATTTCAAGTTTTGAAATCATCAAAAAATAGACATTCCTTCCTTATTGGAGTGTAATAATGTCAATCATTATTATACCGTATGTATGAAAAAATAGAATTCACAGTCTTATAAAATAACAGGTAAAATTAGCATAAAATATATATAGCCTGAGATATAATAATAATAATAATAATAATAATAATAATAATAATAATAATAATAATAATAATAATAATAATAATAATAATAAAATTAAAAAATAATAAAACAACAAAGTAAAAATCACAGGGAAAGAAACGAATATGAGAACTCGAAAGAGAACCTTCAGGGCTAATCTAAGCTCATCATCACTAGGTCCAGAGGAGGCCAATTAAACAACTGAAACAAAGATATACATATACATACATACATATATGCGGAGAGAGAGAGAGTGGGGGAAGAAGCATAGAGGCGAGCAACAAAAATAAGAGAACATTCAGATTGAAAACTATTTTATTAAACGTCATCTGAATTTGCAATCAAATTCATCTCGTTTTTGCAGTTTCTCCACATTTGTTCTTCCTATCTAATCGCTTCTAGCCTCTCTTTCAACTCCCCCCTCTCTTTCCCTTTTCTATTATATCTCTCCCGCAGTTGTAATTGCAGCCCCCTCTTTGATTGAATCGCGCACCTCGATTGATTATTTATATTGTTAGGGCTTTTCTCACAATTACGATAATGCCCCCTTTTAATTTCAATATCCTAATACAATTTGGAGACGCTGAGTTTTATGTGCTACCGCCTTCTGAATCCAGCTGAGGCTTGGTTTTGATATTAAAAGGCTTTTTATGAATTCAACTAAACAAAGAAATTAGACCAAATATCTCGATTTAAAATCAAGATAAAAAAATATAAATCTGTCATAATTGATTTGCACTTTAGCTTCTACGAAAGAAGATATATTATTTGAAAAACACAATAAATTAATGGGCAAGTGGCCATCTTTTCAAGTTGTGTTTGGAAAGCAATAGCGATTTCCAGCCCAAACCACCAAACAAATTCTTACTTATGTACAGTACAAAATAATGTTCATGCTCCGAAATCAACATTGCGAGCAAAACAGTTCAGAATTTGTTACAATATCACCATAAATATGTTCACACAATACAATCTGAATTCAGAGCAGAAGTTCTGAGCTAAATAAATTCCGAAGGTCACTCAACAGAATGGCCGAATGCAGTACATTAAACTTAATACATTAGCAAGAAACCACCGAGTTGAAATGAGTTGAAGATTTGATCTGAGATATAGCAGTATCGCACTCCTCCTTGTCATTGAACTTTATTGGCGTCCCACTAAGAGTTTTCCTATAGAAGAATTGTTGGATCTCATGAGAATGCTTGATAATAAGAACAGTATAGCATGAAAGTAATATGGCATACCTCTGGGTGATAGAAGACTCCTCAGACAACGCCTTCTCTAATCTTTCTTCAAAAGGTGTCGCGTGCCAGCTCACTTTCTGATCCTGCAAAAAGGAGAACATACTCACCATTTATAAGCTGCACCATTCAATATCAGCAAGTAAAGAGTTAAGCATAACTAGGTTGTACCTCTTTGTACTTGGTAGTCGAATTTGGTATTCCATTTCCATCCCACCACTTTGGTTCGACACGAGAAGGTTCTTCTTCATTCCAGTGGGCAGCAACCATTCCGATGATAGGACGATCTCCAAGGTTCTTGCCATAATAAACTTTTTCACTAGCAAAGGATACAGTCCGCTGATTATTTCCATTTCTATTAACTGGTTTCAGCCAAGAAGATAGGCTTTCTTCCACCTTTGTATCTTTCTTAACAGATTCTTGTACCATTCCTACTTCTGAGTTGGTAGTTTTATCACCTTGATCTAGTGGTTCCGTGAGGCTAGATGACAGTTGACTTGACTCAGAATCTTCTTTCTTAAGCATATTCCACTGGGAAGAATTCTCAACAGGGTTCAACAGTGAGTGGACATACTGAGACCTTATCCTGGGGTTTTTTCCATTTCCCATATCTCCTATATATGATGGGAAAACAGTTCCAGGTGTTTGCATATCATCATTAAGCTGCAAGGGGGTTGGGTAAGGTGACCTTGATAAACTCTCAGTACCAACCAATTCTGATCTCTTCGAGTTTTGGCAAGAAACTTCAGAATAGCCTTTTGATGAAATAGAAGACTCGTCCGATTGGCAGTGAAACTGCATGGAATTGTTTCTATGCTGATCAACTGTGGTCTGATAACCATGAACCTGAATGCCCGTGCCAGAGTTTGCGGTATCAGTAGCATCATTAGTACTCGCAGAGTTCCTCACTGGATTTTGTCCGCTTGTTATACAACTACAGAAACACAAAAGATCACACCAACAGTCAAGGAAAAAATTCCAAGCACTTCAAGAGAGGAGAAAGTCTTTTAAGTATTACCTGCTAGGAGAACAATCTAAAGAATCTGATCCAGTCACCCATCCATCATAACGGTTTACAGGTGTAGGAGATTGATTACAGTGCATATCCAAATTCAGCTTCTGAAAGGAAGCATCAGGAAGCCAAGAATGAAACTTTGAGTGCTCTGAATCCTGATTTGGAGGTAACTGTTCTGATTTCCGAATTTCAGCAGGAGTTTCAGGTAAGGTACCACATGCTTTCAGGAACTTGGCCTGCATTTTGTGGAAAACAACTATTAACATGATCCTATCTGTTTAATAATTCAAAATTCCTTTCAGAGAATCTTGCAAAGGGTTTAGGAATACACTAAGTTTCACTCCATTCAGTGCACTGGTCACTCAATTCAGTACCAATGTAAGCACATCACACGGATATAATATCAGAAAGTTAAAGAGCATTAAGAGGAAGACAATGCAAACGTAACTGTTCACAAGATCGTACACAAGGGTGCAATGCCTGAATTTAAAGAGCAATAGCCACGCACATACAACATATACTTGAATGATACGTGAGGGTCACAAGCACTTCATTGCTACTCATTGCTTACGTTATTGTAGGTGTTTACACTTTACATAGTGTTATTAATAAAAAGCAAGTGACCTGGCAATGGATGTTTAATGACCAAATTAATTTAAGATCTTACCATTTGTTTTTGAACAGAGATGCATCCCACAGACCAGAGTGTTATTTAATTTATATTGTAATACTGTCACAAGTTCTGTTTGCAAGTCAGCCGGATAGATGTACATAAAACAAATCTCCTACTGAACTCAAAATATATATACATTTGTTGTTTTTGGTTAGCTAACTCAAGTGAATGAGTCACATTAGGAGTGCGATAGTATCCCTCTTAGTTTATAATAGCGAAATTCGTGCAAGCCACAAGTCGCTAAAATAACATACTGTACGCATCTAATATATTACTGGTTTAATTGCCTGGACAGTAACAACTTGAGTGAATGAATCACCTAATATTGACCTTAAAACCGTCAACACTGCTCGTGTTTCATAAAATGCAAAACCACGTTGTTATAATCAATCTGGGGTATCAATCACTAAGATAAATCATACTGGATATATCTGTCTAGTATCTCGCAGTATCTACTTGAACATCAGATAATTCTCATGTTCTGAACTTTAGGAATTATTAATTCTCACTCTGAATCAACTAATCTGACAATTCCAGGATAAAATAGAAGAACCTTAATACAACACGGAGTATTTAGAACTACAATTAAGAACATATATAAACATCTCGCAACAATATCACTCAATAGCCAGATATTGTACAACTTTAGCATCTATTTAATTAAAATAATGAACAAAAGCAGAACAATTCAAATATCGCAATTCACAACAAAAAAAATACCTCATCTCTGAGTCCTTCAACATCGAAATCCAGCTTAACACTCTCCTCAACATCACATTTCTTCTCATCGTATACCGAACCAGCTCTCTCTTCAGAAACATCATTCTCTTCAATAAACATACACACAAACATAAAGTAACTATCAAGCTCCATATATTCAACAAAAATATAATTTCAATCAAATCGAAAAAAACACACAGCACTACACAATTTTTCGACGCACATCACAAATTAAACAGCTCAAAATTCATAACATAAGCTACATAGTTACCTTGTAGCAGAACGCCAAGCCTTTTTCGACTTCGATTCAACACAGGTTCCTAAAAACACAAATAATTAAATACATACAAATATACATTTGAGATTTGAAATGTCGAATTGAAGAGAAAACGAGCGGACTGATAAATCATACCGCAGCAATCGACGGCTGTGATTGCGAGACGAGATGATGAGACGGACGGCGACGATCATCTCTAAGCTGAAAGCAACCGAACAAGCATCCCATAGTGGATCGGTAGAAGAAAGCTAAGAATTCAGGCCAGGAGCATATCATATCATCTGTATGTATATGTGTGTCTATTAATTTGAATTTAGGAATGGGAGTTACAAAACCCTACATTTCCCCTGATTTTGGGGGGAATTTAAATTCATTATTAAATTATTAGTAATTGAAAAGATATTTGAAAAGTGACACTGCGTCCGCTTGGCTCCACTTTGTTTTCGAAATTTCGAAAATTAAAGGGCCAAATTCAAATTCAGGGACTGTTGTATATCATTTGTGGGGTCACATCTATTATTACCAGTAGTAGGTGGCGATGTGTATATTGCATGTTACCTACTCTACTTTACCATTACCGTTTACATTTTGTGTTGGGAATGGAATTGGTATTTTGCACAAATATTTTAAATATATTTTGGAAGAATATTACCTATAGAGATAATTAAAAATACTTTCTTAAAATAATTTAATGCGAAGTGTATTAAACTGTAAATATTTGTATTCAAAAAATTAAATCAAATATATCTAAGTATATCTCCGCTTACAGTAAGGTCTGTGGAGAATAAAAATGTATGTAAACGAAATATACTTCTATTTTTATTAAAAAGATAGGAAGAATGTTTTCGTGAAACTCTCGACTTATTGCACGACAAAAATAATGAATAGAAACATACACGTACACGAATAGATGCATATACAAACACTACTCAAACACAAATATATGTGCACGATAAATATATAACCAAACTTATACCCGGATTTCGGCATGGATCCAAACAAATTTAATGGACTAAATAAATGGTCCATTTCTATTAATGACCTCACATATTGAAGATAGGTCATTAAAACACCATACCTCCAATTCACATCACATTTATGTTATAACATATTTTGAAAATTGAATTTCAAGGTCAGCGATCCCACGGTTGGGATCGCATCGTTATATTTACCAGACTCGGAATAAGGTCTTATGACTGTAAGGAAGGCAACATATGCGATCACATGCATGGGATCACATTGCATCTATAGGTATCTCATATTGACTTCAACATCCATGATTAGGCCTCCAAGCGGCACATTGGTGGATAGATCGTTACATGTGGTCAGGTCTTCAAGAATCGCACACGTCATGTCTTTAAGATCGCATTGCACGATCATTCATTCCCTAAAAAATCGCGAGATTTTTTTTAGTACCCTTATGCCTTTTATCATTAATTTTTTTGCTCTCAACTTCATGATAGCCTTTTACAGGCGCTAGAGCTTGGGCCATGATCATTTATGAGCTTTTACATGACGACTCCCATTGTCAATTGGACTTGGGGCTTGATGGATCGGACAAAATCCTAACCCGTCTAGATAACTTGTCCTCCAAAAATTATGTGTGGCTTGAAACTCCTATAAAAGGATACATACACCTCTTATTTTCAATTGAGAAACAGTTTGCAACCATAGATAATATATTTAATTTCTCTTGCATTCTTGAATCAACAAATGAGATCAGTTACAATTTTCATCAATCATCATTCCGTATTTTTCGCATTCTTCAAGAAATTTACATTTTTTGCTCCATGTTCCAACAGACTACTAGAATACCGTGTTTTTAATTTCTCCCTATAACAATCGATGTACACAATGAAACATTACTCACACAGTCACGCACATAAATAGATCTACTACTAATCTTCAATTCTTTTTATCAAACAATTTATGCAAATTCATACAAACTTTGATTTTTTAACATAATTATAGCATAAACATTTCTAATAATTTAAAGGATTTAAGAAAAGTGACCTTTATTATGAACTTTATACATACGAACTTATTAATTATTTTAGAATTGAACTGAATTCAATCAAATTTCTTCGGGTTTTAAAATCTAAAACCGAAATCACAATCGAAACCGGCGGTTCGGATTCGGATTCAAAAGTATCGGATCGGATGCAATCGGTTCGGTTTCGGTTTTAAACCCGACTTAAATAAAAATAATAAAACCAACATACCATACTTAAATGAAAAGTACGTAAAATTAAAAATTACATCCATGAAATATTTGTTTTCTCGAAACATACAAAATTTTAATAATTAAGTACTAAAGTCTAAGATAAAAGAGTTACTTCACCAAACCTTGTTTTCTCGAAAAATGCAGTGAACATTTATCTCACAACTGCATCTACTCAAATCGTAGGAATGATTGCTTTAACAAAACTGCTCCAACCAAATTATTTCAGCTTCAATGCTATACCACTGTGCCAACTAAAGTAATTAGATATGAGATAGATTAGGTTTTAATTTAACTGGGTTGATGGTCAAATTGTAAAGACACAACCCAATCACCCATTTTTAATTTTTAGCAATTATATTTCAAAAAATATGTGTATTTATTAAATATATATATATATATAATTTATTTATTTATTTTAATCGGATTCGGGTTTTTTCGGATCGGATCCGACAAGAAACCGAAACCGCATAATCGGATTCGGTTTCGATTTTTAATTTTTCGGTTTCGGATCGATTTTATACGGATCGATTTTTTGCGGTTTTTAGCGGATTCGGATTTTTGCTCAGCCCTAATGTATGGTATCGGCCACACTTATTATTACCAGTAGTAGGTGGCGATGTGTATATTGCATGTTACCTACAGGCCGTTTGGCAACCACTTATTAGGAGCCCATTTAGCTTTAAGTCGTTTTAGGTGCGTTTGGGTACCACGGCTTTAAGCCGATTTTAAGCTAAAAAACTGCTTTAAGTCATAAGTTCCATTTAGGTACTTTTGACTTATGACTTAGCGAGTTTTTTTTTCTCGATTCTTGTAAAGTTTAAATATTATGAATTTAAAATTTTTTAAAGCCAAATTTCACTTTAAGTCAATTTTATTAAACCCCCATTTAACTTTAAGTAAAATTACCCTAACACATTCATTCAACTTAAAGTAAACAACTTTACTTTCTCCTTTAAGTTAAAAACACCTCCATTAAGTCAAAAGTAACTTATTTTAAGCAATCCCAAACGGCCTCCTACTCTACTTTACCATTACGGTTTATATTTTGTGTTGGGAATGGAATTGGATTAACACAAGTATTTTGCATAAATATTCTAAATATATTTTGGAAGAATATTAACTATCAATATAATAAAAATATTTTCCCAAAACAATTTAATGTAAAGTGTATTAAACTGTAAAATTATTTGTATTCAAAAAATCAAATCAAATATATCTAAGTATATCTCCGCTTACGTTAAGGTCAGTGGAGAATAAAAATGTATGTGAGCGAAATGCACTCCTATTTTATTAAAAAAGTAGGAAGAATATTTTCGTGAAACTCCTGACTTAGTGCACGACAAAAATAATGAATACAAACATACACAAACACGTACATATGCGTAAATAAACACTATTCAAACACAGTTATATGTGCATGACACATAAATAACCAAGCTTATACCTAAATTTCGGCATGGATCCAAACAAATTTAATGGGTTAAATCAAGGATCCATTTTTATTAATGACCTCACATATTAAAGATAGATCATCAAAACATCATACCTCCAATATAAGGTTGTGATTTATAATATATATTAAAAATTGAAATTTAAGGTCAGCGATCCCACAGTTGGGATCGCATCGTTATAATTACCAGACTCGAAATAAGGTCTTAAGACTATAAGGAAGGCATCATATGCGAGGATCGCATCGCATCACCATATTGTATGATACAAACATGGACTAAAAGACATACAGTTTTTATTCTCTGGGATCGCCTTGCATTAAAGAATCTTTATAGTTATCTCATTGTGACTTGAATATCCATGGTCAGGCTTCCAAGGGATGCATTGGTGGATAGATCGTTACATGTGATCGGGTTTTCAAGAATCGCACACGTCTTGTCTTTAAGATCGCATTGCACGACCATTCCCTCAAGAATCGCGTGTGAGAGATTCTTTTTGAGCTCCCTTATGCCTTTTATCATGAATTTTTTTGCTCTCAACTTCATGATAGCCTTTTACAGGCGCTAGACTTGGGCCATTTATGAGCTTTTACATGACGACACCCACTGTCAATTGGACTTGGGCCTTGATGGATCGGGCAAAACCTTAACCCGTGTAGGTAACTTATCCTTCAAGAATTACGTGTGGCTTGAACCTCCTATAAATGGATACGTACACCTCTTATTTTCAATTGAGAAACAGTTTGCATTCTCTTGCATTCTTGAATCAACAAATAAGATCAGTTACAATTTTCATTAATCATCATCTCGTATATTTTACATTATTCAAGAAATTTATATATTTTGCTCCATGTTCCAACAGACTTCCAGAATACTGTATTTTCAATTTCTCCCTATTATAATCGATATACACTCGAAACATTACTCACAAAGTCACACACACATAAATAGATCTACTATTGATCATGAATTCTTTATATCAAACAATTTATGCAAATTCTTACAAACTTTGATTTTTTGACAAAATTATAGCATAAACAGTTCTAATAATTCAAAAGATTTAAGAAACGGGTTAATTGGCAAATTCATAATTGAACTCGTACTCAACTTGCAGTTGGGTAATCGAACTCAAAAAACTTGCATTAGCATCATTAAACTAATTAAACCTTGCAATCTCATAATTAAACTAATAAAAACTTGAACGGCCGTTAACTTTTGTTGACTTTTAACGGAAGTCCGTTAATTTTGTACAAATAGCTGCCACACAGATCTTTCTCTCTCTTCACATTTGACAAATGAGCTTCCACGTAACTTGTAATCAAAATTAGTCAAAAAAAAAACAATACATATTCATCTTCCCATAAAAAAAACTAAATAAATATGCAAACAAAATAAAACACAATAAAAAATAAATATTCATTAAAAAATCAACAATTTTTTTTGCATATTTCCTCCCAAATTTTTTCCAAATTTCAATATTTCCTGACAAATTTATTTAAAACCCAATTTTTTTTTCCAAATTCCATATTTTCAAGACCACCTGCACTCCTCCACTCCACCCACCCAGCTTCACACTCATCTTCCATCCGGCCTTCATCCCTTCGCCGACCATCTTCATTTAGCCGCCATCCCATCTTCCTCCCTCTCCACAACTCTCCCGCCCTTACTCATGTCGTTCACCCCAACCCTTCTGCCACACTACCACACCATCTCCTGCAATTCACCCCTACAACTATCCACCCCTGCAATTCACCATCACCATCACACACCTGCATTTCCCATAAAAATCAATCAGCGTAGAAACTACAACACAAGAATCATAACCCATCTTCACTTCAAACCCATGTAATGCCCTCCCATTATCAATCCCCTCCACCATACCATTAATTCAAACCTACCATCTCTTTCAATTCAAACCCACCATATCTTCCGTTCATCCTTCACCGCCGATCCACCATGCCGTACAACACTACACCCACCACCGTTCTTCACCTCCCCTGTTCTTCTATGCAGCCTATAACCAGCCCCGTCTCTAACCTACCTCGAACCTATACGGCTCTCCTCTCACCGTTCAACCCTTCTTCTCCACCTCACCTGCAACTCCTCCGGCCTTCATAATCACCACCAACGCCCCTTCGTCGACATCCGTTCACAACACCCCTACAATTTACCCCTTCAACGCAACACTACTCGAATGAGGTTTTTCCTACCTAATTATAATCGAAACCAACAAAACACATCACTCAATCAAGGTCAAGTACTGATAAATCGAGGCTTACGATTTATATACTCTAATTTCCAACTGAAAGAAGAGATAGTCACTATCAGTATTATACATATAATCCAATTAAACATAATATAACTCATAATCCATTACGAAAAAATGCGAAGTACTAATTAATCATTCGGGGAGAGATGAGGGAGTCAGGGAAAGATGGAGGCGACGAGAGGGAGAGATACGGGCGGAGGGGAAATAAGGGAGGAGAGATTGAGAGAGACAGAGATGGGGTTTGAGAGAGATGGGGTTTGAGAGAGGGAGACGAGGGCAGAGAGAGACGATGGTGGAGAGATTTAGAGAGAGGGAGGCAGGAGAGAGAGGTAGAGAGAATGAGAGAGAGAGAGAGGAGAGGAGAGAAGGTGGAGGGCGGTGGAGGTGGCTACCATCGGTGAAGATTAATAAAGAACAAAGATTTTACAGGGAAGAAAGAATAGAGATTGTGAGGAAATAGAAAGAAAAGGAAATAAGAAACAATTTATATTTATTCTAAAAAAGTTTCTTTATTTAAGTAAAATTCTTGTTTTTAAAACGTGTATAATTTTTACACATCAGCACGCCACATCAGCAATCCGTCACGGACGTTAACGGGAGTTGACGATGATGGGCCAATTGCAAGTTTTAATTGCTTTAATGAGTTGACTGCAAGGTTTTTGAGTACGATTACCCAACTGTAAGTTGAGCACGAGTTCAGTTATGAATAGCCAATTAACCCTTTAAGAAAGGTAACCTTTATTATGAACTTCATACATACGAACTTACCAATTGTTTGAGAATTGAACCAAATTCAATCAAATTCATTTACTCACCTTCTTTTTTGGATAAATTTGTTGTATTGAATGATGTTTTCCATCGAGTTAAGTTGTATAAGATCACTCCTTGAATGCATTATGTGAAAAGAACCATTTATTCATTTTTTATTTATTACATCCTTCTCATTTAGACGGGGATACTTTCAAACAAATATTTGATATGAGATATAAAATCCGAACCAAAATGTACTATCCAAACTTGATGAAAAAATGAATAGATTATAAATAGTTTAAATATAAAAGATGTACTAAAAAGTGAGAAATATTGAAGGTAGTGTTTTTCGTAAGTTCGTTCACAGGGAAGGACTATCAATATTGATTTCGAGTAGATTATCTCTTACAATCTAGAAGTGTGGAAAATGGGGGGTTTTGAGTTTGTTGTGGTGTTTTATCAAACACATTGCATACGATAAATATATTTCTATAGATATACAACTAAGTTAATGCCAAACATCCCAATTTACCAACACAACAACACAATGAGTGAATGAGCAAGATATAGAGATATTTGACCCAAGGATATAGCAAATCAAGCACTTCAACCCAACAATCAAGCAAAATATATCCAACTCTACCTAACCAAGATAATTGGTGAAGCACGCAATCACTTATTTCTCTTCTAAAAACACTAATTTAGTGAAGCACATAAATTAGCTCTCTTGATACTAGCTACCAATAATGAAGCACTACTAGTATAACCAAATCAAGGAATTAAACAAAGAGAGGCTAGGACAAAGCCAAGGATGAGAAGCTCAACCTAGGTATTTGTACTTGAATCTTGAAGTTTAGGCACGCCAAACCTTGTGCTACTACAATGAATGTACTAACAATTACGGATTAGCACAAACAATTAGCAATTGAAATTACAAGAAGAGCAAGATGAAGCAACTTACAAATCTCCAAGCAAAATCATAAACAATACATCACAAGTATTCAAGATAGAGTGAAATAGATCTTACTTAAAATGAAATGGGTTTAGTACAAGAGATGCTTCCTTGAGGCAAATAAATGGAGTTAGTTACTCATAATCAATGCTAGATTACAAGTAATTAATGTCTCCTCTCTACTTCCTACTAACCCTAATTGTGTTCTTGAAGAGGCTAAGATGAAGGTGTTAGGTTAGATATTAGGTTAAGAGAGATGTTAGATATGAGATGTTTTGCTCTTTTAATACACAACAGCTCTGTACGGCCTGTTGAACGGTCGTACAACTGCCCGTACAGAAAATCTGCTCCATTGAATGGCCTGTCGAACGGCCGTACAGCTGCCCATACGAGATAAAATATTCAATATAATGCATTAAACACCTCCTGGCATCACGAGCTTGCATCTTCTAACTACCCTCTTGAATCATCTTTGCCTTCCAAGCCCAAAATAAGTCATCTTTTCAACAATTACCATGAGGCACTGAAAGATGAAAAACATAATTAATATCGATAAAACTACATTCGAAACTAACAAAAATGCAAGAGAATAAAGGACAAAATGTGTATAAAATACACATTATCAAATCTTCCCCCACTTGAACTTTGCTAGTCCCAAGCAAACTAAAATTAACATAACCATATGCTACTAACTAGTACCACTTCCGTAGGTGATCACGGTTGCATTTGGCATATGCAACAAACCCTTGGAACCCCTAGGTAACCCTAGTGGACGAGTGATGTCGAGTGAGGGTTTATAGAAGATAACCCACAAAATCACAAATATCACCAATAAACAAAAAAATAAAAATACCTTCTAATTAAACTAACTACTACACTCACATGTCTGAATCGTCGTACAAATAGAAAACAAGCCAAGCATGGTGCTATATCTACTTGTAACTAAAATCAAACATATAGAGCTATTCACCTTGCCATCCACTATTACGAGCTAACAACCAATTCAAAAATCAAGATAACACACCTTGTGCAAAATATAACCATGACATTAAAGCTAGAATGAATGTACTTCAATCGTGAACACTAGACAAGATTATCATAAAGCATACACGACTTCGCATCACTACACCATATATGGCCTATTGCAACACCGATATGTATAAGTGTTACAAAAAGTGTTACAATAGACACAAAACTTGGTAGTCTATTGCAATATTTTTTACAGTGTTACAAGAAATACCAAAAGTGTTGCAAGCAAAATGATAATTTTGAAATTTTATAACAATTGCAACACTTTACGAAAAGCGTTACAATACACTACCGAAATATTCTAATTTTTGTTGGCGGCTTGCCAATAAGCGGGATATTCTAATTTGTTGTTAGCGGGCTTGCCAAATTTTTTTCGTGCTAAGACTATTATTAGACAGAAATAATGTTTTATTACATAAAAACAAGAAACAACAGATCTCTGATCTCTCTCTCTCAGAGACCTCTCTCGGATCTCACTCTCTCGACCATGTCTCCCTCATCTCCGCTGCCCATCTCTCTCTCTCCCCCTCTCTCTCTCTCTCCCCCTCTATCTCTCTTTCTCATAATATCGATTAGAGCAAAATCCTAAAAATTGATTGAGCTTCAATAACCAATTAAAGCTTCAATTATAGAGGTAATCACCCATATTTCTCCGATTATATAGATTTATACATATATATATGTGATTTTTTTTGATTATATGTTGAATTAAAGCTGGTATTAAGTATTAATTTGTAGATTTGTGTTAATTAGTAGGACTTTTGTGTTAATTAATAGGATTTTTTGTTAATTTTGTTGTAACAACCCCCAAAACTGATTGAATAGGCTGATTTTGTCTCTGTTAGTAACAAAGTACTACAAACTGTTAGGACTATAATCTTGTATTGTACTCTGTTCTTGTATTGTCCTTCTTAACCTGCACACAGAGATTCTTCCCGTGCGACAAATCTTCTGAAGATACTTGGAAGGGAATTCGCTTTTAATTGACAGTTAGAAGGACGATACATTAATTAAGGTATAATTATGTTTTTGTATGTGTAATTAAAGTATAATTATGTTTTTGTATGTGTAAAATTTATATTGATCCACCAATGCCAACAGTGTTGTACATGATACAAAAGGTGCATCAAATATATTCCCAAAGCATGGGACCCACCATATTTCAGAGCATAAGGTAATGCATGTCTTATAGATTTTCTGTTCCTGAAAATTATGTGCATCATATGCTTCTTAGTATGTTGTGTTTTGTATAGTAGAATGTTGCCAGATGTGCAAGATTTACTCCAGATGGGAAGTTTGTCATAACTGGAAGTGCAGATCAAGTATTTGTCACTCAGGCTTGGGAAGCCTGAGTGAGATCAAGTATTTAACACTAAACAGATTCAGGGGAGATATCAAGCAGGGGACTAACTTTACTCTTTACCCTGCTGACCTTAATTCCAGTTAAAAAAAGAAGAATTATAGATGCTACAAATTTACGTGGTTCACAACTTTTGCCTTATAGATCACTCCCCTTCCTGATGCTTGGCCCCAGAAGCCTGGATCTTCCACACTTCCATTTTTCTGAACATTTTTCGGGGTTTAGGTACATTATTTCATTTAAAGTACTGTTATTATTTGTGATGGAGATCATGATAGACATGAGACAACATATTTCAAGCCATTTCCTGGCTAGTATTTTGGTGGTGATGGTTGCAGCAGGTACTATTTGTGAAAAATTAATCATGGTCTCTCTTAAGCACACTTTTAAGTGCTCTTTTCTACCTCCTAATTAATCATGGTCTCTCTTTAAGGAATTGTGTCAATGCTTTGTGTAGTTTAAATTTGATATATAATGGGTCCATAATTTGATATATAATGGCACATAATATGTTTTTATAAATTACAACATGGTTCATTCATGCTTTCTATAGTAATAAGCTATTTTCTTATGCTATTTTATAGTAATAAGTAATCACAAATCGAAATTTAATTAGTAAAGTAAACCACCAGCATGTTCTTTAGTAATAAGCTATTTTATGAATGCTATAGTTACCCATTGCCTTGAATGGTTTGTGTCTTCTGCTAGGTACCATTAATTTGATACATTCTCTATAGCTAGTACTCTTAAAACCTCTTTATCTAGTTTAAGTTGGTTAGTGGACATAAATCTTATTTAATTTTAATGTGACTTAATGATGTATAATGATTTTGTGTGCTTAGTTAAAATATATGATTTTATAAGGTTCATAATATTACGTAATAATGCAAACTAGAAATAACCAAAGAGTTTAAGTCATGGTCTCCACTTTATTCTAGGTCCTTTGCTACTTTTTTGAGCCCTTTTTTCATATTAATGATAATGAAATCAGATGACAAAATGTATGTTTTATTCCAAGTTTGTAAAAGTCTGGTGGACATAATTTTGTTTCTTCTAGTTAACTGAAGTTCAATAGCTAAGTTTATCTATAAACTTGTTTACATAGAAATCAACTGTTATGTTCAATACTCACTATATTGTTATGTTCCTGGGTTTTTAGGCTTGTTCCTGCGGGGGACACAGAATTTGCAAAAGATGCTGCCTTTGGATATAAATGTTCAAACCTCTGTGAGGTCTGTAGCTTTTTACTTTACATGAAGTGCATGGGACCGATTTATTATCAAAAGTTGAAACACATGGTAAGTCAAAAGGTCTTCTAAGCTTGTACATCCTTTCAATTCTTTTGTAATTATGAAGGTACATTTCACCATGCACAATATGTATTGCTTGTACGCGTTTATGGTTTCGTCTTTTTAAGATAAAAAACAGCCATAACTAGTGCATTGTGGTTTTCTTAATAGATGATTTTGTGAATTGTCATTATCGAAATTATATACTGCACAATGCTAGATATGAAGTAAGAACTTACATTTTAGAGGATTCTATGGTTGCTTTGCAACATCCAAATAAAGCAAGTGAATATATTTTATTGTATCTCTTTTTATGTATAAAATTCTCTGTTTTCTACCAGTAAATAACTAATCATCTAACATTTAGTTGGATACACACGCACACATACAGAGAAATTGTTAGATAGTTGTGATAGTCTCTGTCTCTATCACTTCTCCTGGACTAGTGTATTTCAGTTGCCTTTAACATGCATTGGACATTCATCTATGCATTCCTAGACTGCTAGACATATATCTATGAAGTCATCCGCATTGCACAGGGCTCACACATCAGAATGGTTTAGGAGAAGGTTCCAATTTATGCGAACTTACCTTTGTTTATCAGGAGCTGTCATGTAAAAAAATATATTTACCAGTTAACATATGAGATATATTGTATTTAAGATACAATTTCTGAATTGGCAACTTCGAATTATCTTTCATAAAACAGGGAATTTTAGGATTTGGCATTGGTCTGGCAGCAATGGTGAGTTTCTGGTTATTCAATTTATATGATTAACAATTTTTATTAGAATGAATTTACCTCCGACCACTAGTTTGCACTTTCCTCTATTTACATATTTTAGTAAATTATGTAAAAACACAAATTGTAGGTGAATCGAGCAATAGCAGAGATTCAGTTTGCAGATTATATATATCCTGCTTTCGATCAGGTACATGCCCTCTTAGTATATATATTTTCCCCATCGCATGCACGTTGTTTTGACTGATTCTTCTTGTAGATTGTAAACGAAGCTGCTAAGTTCAGATATCGCAGTGATAATAAGTTTAACTGTGGAGGTAAACCTATGTGCAATTTAATTTTTTTATTTTCTTAATTTAGCTATTTTCTTGCTCTATGTTTTTACTTTATGGTTTTAGTAAACTTTTTAAAGTTAACCTTTCCTTATTTCGATTCTGGTTGAGATTTGTATACAACTATGTTGCAAGGTTTCCTGGATTTGCAATTTGATTGTTGAGTTGTTGATTCTTCTCTAGGTTCTCATGGGGCGAGGTGTTGATAGTGTTGCTGTCCAGCAGGTTCATCTTTCTCATAGGTATGCAACTGGATTTTGTTCGAGTCCAGGATAAACAATCAGTGCAATGGTTAATTGCCTGCTAACTCCCAGTACATGGGTTTTGAAAATAAGTTGACATTTTTTTGTGAATTGTTTTTGCAGGATAGAGCAAGATGTACCAAAAGGTGAAATATTGCCTGTGCTTTACGATGGAAAAGCTGGAAATGTCCCTCTGGATCATAGGATAGTAAAGAATATTGAGATCACCACCGGGATGTTGAGAAGTCGGATTTTCAAAGGAAGAACTGGCGTAGTGAGAATCGAAGAAGCAGCAGTCTGATAGACCTTTATCACCAGAAACTTGGCGAAAGCCTGTTGAGCAGCCAACATCACCTACTGGACAAACAATATGGGAGTGATTATCTTGTGTAAAGAGTTAAACTTCATTGTATTACAATAGTAATTAAATTTTTGCAGATAAAATTTAAAAATATTACTATAGCGATTAAAATTTTGCACATTAATGTTGCTAAAAAACCTAAAAGTATTGCAAAAGGTATCAAAGTGTTGCAGATTATTGTTGCAAAAATATGAAAAAGTATTGCAAAAGGTTCAAAAACATTGCATATAAATGTTGCAAAAAAACCAAAAGTATTGCAAAATGCATAAAAATGTTGCAAAAAAATGTTGCAATAAACTCACTTTGCAACATTTTAAGTCAATTAATGTTGCAAAAAAGTGTTGCATTAGTCTGTTGTAACACATTCACAATGTTGCTAAAACATACAAAAGTGTTACAAAAAACAACAAAAAACTCTTTTTGTAATACTTTTAAAAGCGTTGCAATAAGTTCAAAAAGCGTTGCTATAGAAGGCTATTGCAACGCCGGCAAATGCAACACCGAGTTTTAGCAAAAGCGTTGCATAAACATCTATTGTAACACTTTTGGGGCCTAATATTACACTTTTTTGGTGTTGCAACAGCCCATATATGGTGTAGAGAAGATGAACTTTTATGGTGAAAAATCTCACATCTCTCAATTATGCATCACACAAGTATGGGCTAGAGATTTCACTCAACTCCAAGTCTAAATGCATGCGCTCTACTTGACCTTGCATGTCCACCTAAATTCCGGATTGGACCAAAAACAAGGAATTCATAAAATGGGTTGTAACGAGGCTTGGGTGGAAGTGTGAAAATTTAAGTTCAATAAAAGTGTAAAAGTATCGCTAGTTGAGTCAAAATGACGCTTGCTCTCTTCATCCACCAAATTCTCGAACTAAAGAAGATCTCCACTCATTTACAATTACAAAACACAACCACATTTACCAAGAAAATTGAATCAAAATAATGTACAAAGATTTATTGCTTTTTTTTCTTTTTCTTTTTTTTAACATCTCCTTTATTTTATTTTATTTTTAGCAAAGGGGATGCATTACACATATAAATACTACAAAGAACTTTGAACCACATCTAAATATACACATCAAACTAGTTCCCACTTACAATAAATAGAATTCTTCCTCTTCACAACTTCTCCAACTTCACATGCTCATCAATCAATTCTTTCCAAGACTCAACTAGCTCAACTAGGTCGAGAGTGAAGTATTTGGCTATGACTCATGTATAAAATGGGAGAGTGACGAAGAAAAATATGGATATAAGCTTCAAAGGGGGTAACTAGGGATTATTTTCATGGTTCACAAGCTAAAAAAGCCAAAAAGGTTATCCTAAAAAGAATTTCCTTATTATGGTGCATCCATAAATGAAGGTTTAATGCAAGCCCTAGAGCAACAAACACACATAAAGAGGGAGAAACACTCAAGCACTAAAGAATTCATCGTTCAAGGCCTCACAAGGTTTAAGTTGTAATAACATCTTCTCGATTTGATTCAATGCATGCTAAGAGAGAACCGTCATGTTCACAATTTAATTACAAGCATCTAGACTTTTCATGCCATTTAAAGTGTGTGTGTGTGCAATAAGGTGCATCAAACTTATAGATTCACATCAAATTGGTAATGCTAGACACGAAATAGGAGAAAAACAAGGCTACAAGCTCACAATGTCTTAATTTTTACAAACAAGTAAACAAGCTTTATGACCAAACTTGTTTCTAAATGCAAACGAGACGGACATGGAATGAAACAAAAGATAGTACTAATAATAGCTACATACTACAATGAGAACAAAAACATAATCCTTCCCCCACTTAAAACATGGCATGTCCTCATGCATGGCAAACAAAAATGTAGTAGAGAAACAAAAGTGAAAGAAAACTCCCCTGAAAATAAACAACAAGGTCCGGGAGCACCACTCATATTTGCCAAACTCCAACTCCAAATTTTGAAAGCCAAGAATTGAACAAACGCCACACTCCACAATCAACCGAACAAAAATAACCAACAAACCAATAGCTAACCAACAATTTGACAATAATCCCACAACCAATTCGCAACCAAATTCAACACCAAAATTGAGAACCCCGAAGTAAATTACCACCACATACCAAAATCAACCCAACAAAAGTATCCGACAAGCCAATATCCAACCCCTCTCAAAGCTAATTTAAAACACTAATTAATGAAATAGAAATAATAAAAATATTTGTTTTTGTTTTTTTTTTAAAAAAAAATAATAAAATAAAATAAAATAACTACCCAATTAATAATAAAATCAAAAATCAAATTTTAAAGTGAAATAAAATTGATTCTTGAATTTATATGAATTATTAGTTTTTGAAAATGAAAAACTAAAATCAAAATTAAAAATAAATAAAATTTTGGTTTTTATTTTTTTTTTAAAAAAATTAAAATAAATCACTAACCAATTAATAATAAAATCAAAAATAAAATTTTAAAACAAATTTAAAATTGATTCTTAAATTTATATGAATTATTAATTTTCGAAAATAAAAAACTAAAATCAAAATTAAAAAGAATTAAAATTTTGGTTTTTGCTTTTTTTTTACGAAATAAAATAAATCACTAACCAATTAATAATAAAATCAAAAATCAAATTTTAAAACAAATTTAAAATTGATTCTTAAATTTATAAAAATTGTTTAGTTTAGTAGATTAAAACATAAAATCAAAATCAAAATAAAAAAAAACAGAAACAAAATCAAAATTAAAAGAGAACAAAATGAAAATTGAATCAAAAATAAACAAAAGCTAAATTAAAAATAAAAACAAAATCTAAAAACAAAATGAAAACAGATGTTATTAATACAGGGGAGGGGGAGTCGCGCATTGTTTGTGAAAAACAGAGGGAATGGCGGCTGGAATGAGTTGTGGTTAAACGGTGGTGGTATTTGGAGGGTTGATCGGAAGGTTGAATGGAGTATGAGAGGAGGGAAACAGTGGTGATTGATTGTTGGCATTGAATTGAAGGAGATGAGAGGAAATGGGGTTGAGGTATGGTGGAATTTAGAAGTAGACGAGGTGGAGGAAGGAAGAAAAAGAACGGGGATTGGTGCTGCAGAGAAGAAGGGCGAACGAATTTGTAGTGGAGTTGGTGGTTGTAGACGGAGAAGTGGAGTTGGTTGTGAGGAGAGGTGAAGGAGAATGGGAACAGAGGTGTGATTGTGGTGTTTGGTGATTGTAGGCGTGGTGGCGCTGATAGGGGTGTTCACGGATTGGTTTGGTCCGGATTCTTGATTTTTCCGAACCAAACCAATATAAACGGTTTTTCAAAAATCAAAACCAAACCAGACCAGTTAGATGCCAAGACCAAACCAAACCAGACCATAGAAGAACGGATTGGTCCGGTTTCGAACCACGGTTTGAACTTTATACCATATTATTTTTTTAATTTTTGTTAAACTTAAAAATGAAATTGTAATTTAAATAAATATAAATAAAATTTAATAAACATAAATATTATACACTACATATATGTATTACAATATTTGTTTATCAATCTTTAGTCTCCTGTTTACGTATTACATTTATATAATTCAATTGAATTTATATAAATAGTAAACAAATTAATTTAGTGTAGAATTACAAAATATTGATAATTAACTCAATATTAGATTTATTAAGTAATTTAATTTTTTTATTAAATGTACGTATATACATTACGTACTATAAGTTATAATCTTAACTTATAATTATCTACTAGAATTTTTAGCGTATTATTATATAACGGTCCGGTTTGGTTTAACCGGTTTTAAAATATTGAAAACCATAACCAAACCATTTATGCATAAACGGTCCGGTTAACCGAACCATTAACAACGGTTTTTACGGTTTCGGTTTTTGTTGGTTCGGATTGTTGTGGTCCGGTCCGGATTCATGGTTTGACGGATTGTTTGAACACCCCTAGGCGCTGAAATGGGTGGCCGGAGTGGTGGTGAAAGGAGAAGGAGTTGAGGCTGGACGGTGAAGAACAGTGGTAGAGCTGTAGTGACGGAGACGAGTAGGAGGTGGGAATTGATGGGTAGAGTGTTGAGATTGGGAAGAGAAAGGGACGATCAGTGGTGAGGCAAGGAGAAGGCTGCAGCAAGGTGTGGTGAAGAGAGAAGGAAATGAGAGGTAGGAGAAAAGGAGGTCAGTGAAACTGGGGATACGGAGGAGGTGCGGTGGAGCAGTTCGGAGAAGGGAATGGAGGTGAAGAGGTAAAACGGAGGGGAATGTTGGTGAGTGTTGTTGGTCAAGTTCGAAGGGCACACATGTGCTGGGAGAGGAGGAGTGCTCTGTTTTGTATTTCAAGAGATGCACGGGCTGTACAACAAGTGGGTTGGGGGTTCAAAATTACCCTCATTTTGAACTAAGAACATTCACAGAAGCTTAGCAAAACTAGACAAATTGTGAACGACATGTTGTACGGCTTGTTGTATGTTGGATATTTTAGTGTAATTGGATTGGCTAGTTGATCAATGTAATCGTAATGCTACATCGAACAAGTCAGGAGAATGAGGAGTGCATGCTCTGTTCGAGTTCGTTATGATTTCAGAATTATTGCTTATGAGACATGTCTATTGGCATCAAACACATTTGTTAGAATGAGATGTGTCTATTGGAAAAGACACGCCTTGAGGTGTGTCTATTGGCATTGGACATGACTGTTGGAAATGAGATGTGTCTATTGGAAAAGACACATCTTGAGGTGTGTCTATTGGCAAAAGACACATCTGTTGACATCTATAAATAGGTGTGGCATTGATCATTTTACATACAGGTTCATTTTGAAATACACAGCAAAACACATTCTCTCTTCTTGCAGATTTTCTGATTTTATCCGATTGAATTATTTGGGTGAACCACAAATAACTTCAATCTGAAAGTGTTCACACGACTTCAGAAAAATTCAAGTAATAATCACCCAACTCCCCAACAAAGATTGAAGTCATTTATTTTCTAAAGATGGCGAACTCTGAATCTGCAAGAGACATGACAAGCAAGTTTGCAAAGTTGGACAAGTTTGAGGGTCAGGATTTTAGAAGATGGCAAAAGAAGATGCATTTTCTATTGACAACGCTGAAGGTTGTATATGTTTTGAGTACCCCCATTCCAGAAGTGGTTGAGGATGAAACCGCTGAACAAACAAGGAGGCGTTGCAAATGGGAAAACACTGATTACATATGCCGCGGTCACATCTTAAACGGTATGTGTGATCCCCTTTTCGATGTATATCAAAATGTTGAGTCAGCGAAAGAATTGTGGGATTCTCTTGAATCCAAGTACATGGCAGAAGATGCTTCTAGTAAGAAGTTTCTGGTTATTAATTTTATGAATTACAAAATGGTCGATTCTAGACCTGTGATGGAACAATACAATGAATTGTTAAGAATTCTGGGACAGTTTGCCCAACACAATCTGAAGATGGATGAATCTATCTCAGTTTCTGGTGTTATAGACAAACTACCACCATCATGGAAGGATTTTAAACACTCCTTGAAACATAACAAAGAGGATATGACTCTGGTTCAACTTGGAAGTCACTTTAGAATTGAAGAGGCTTTGAGGACTCAAGAAATTGAGAATAATCCTAAGGGCAAGAACCAAGTCGGTAACTCTTCTGTGAATATGGTTGAAGATGGTGGATCTTCTAAGAATTCTAAGTATGGCAAGGGTGATAAACGAAAGTTTAAAGGAAACAACAACAATTCTTCCAACAAAAGGCCTAAGATGGCATGTTGGAAGTGTGGCAAACCTGGACATTTCAAGAAGGATTGTCGGGTTGGTAAAGGCAAGCAAGAAAAGCAAAATGCTGGTCCAAGTGGATCCAAGGATTCAGAAAAGCAACAAGGTCAGATTTTAATGCAAAATTGTAATTCTAGTCAGAATTATGTGTCGCTAATATCTGAGGCATTTTATGTGCAGGATGACAATGTTGCTTGGTGGATTGATTCAGGAGCAACGAGTCATGTATGCAAAGATCTTCGTTGGTTCATAGACTTTCAACCAATCGAAGATGGATCTATCTTAAAGATGGGAAATGTTGCAACTGAACCGATCAAAGGACTAGGAAATGTCAAGATAGTTTTTACTTTTGGCAAATGTATATTGTTAAATAAAGTGTTGTATGTTCCTGGGATTCGTAAGAATCTCTTGTCTGGTGTTGTATTGAACAATTGTGGATATAAACAAGTTTATGAAAGTGACAAATATATATTGTCAAAACATGGCTCTTTTGTTGGCTTTGGCTATTTGTGTAATGGTATGTTTATGTTGAATGTGAATACTCCATTTATTGATGAATCTGCTTGCATGGCTTCTACTAGTACTAGCAATAATTTGAACAAACCAAAATTATGGCATGCTAGACTAGGACATGTACATTACAAAAGAATAAAGGATATGTCAAAAATGAGTCTCATACCTGCTATTGATTTAGACAATGAAAAATGCAAAACATGCATGTTAACAAAGATAACAAGAAAGCCCTTTAAGGAGGTTAATAGGGTGTCTGATGTTTTAGAACTAATACATAGTGATTTGTGTGATTTCCATTCTACACCATCATTAGGAAATAAAAAGTATGTAGTTACTTTTATTGATGATGCTACTAGATATTGCTATGTATATTTATTGCATGCTAAGGATGAAGCTCTTGACTTCTTTAAAATTTATAAAGAAGAAGTAGAGTTACATCAGAGTACCATGATTAAAAATCTACGTACTGATAGAGGAGGTGAGTATTATGATCCGGTTTATTTTCAATCTACTGGTATAATACATCAAACCACGGCTCCTTATACACCACAGCAAAATGGTGTGGCAGAGCGAAAGAATAGGACTTTGAAAGAAATGGTTAATTCCTTGTTATCCTACTCGGGTTTGAGTGAGGGATTTTGGGGTGAGGCTATGTTGACAGCCTGTCACTTATTGAATCGAATTCCTAGTAAGAGGAATAAGATTACCCCATATGAACTTTGGTATAAAGAGTCACCAAAATTGAGTTTTCTGAGAGTTTGGGGATGTAGAGCAGTTGTAAGACTCACTGAACCCAAAAGAAGAAACTTGGGTGAACGAGGTATAGATTGCATATTTGTTGGTTATGCTGAGCATTCTATAGCATATAGATTCTATGTGTTGGAATCTAATGACTATGTATCTGTGAACTCGATTATCGAGTCAAGAGATGCTATATTTGATGAAAACAGATTTACATCTATACCTAGACCAAGGGACATGCTTCAAATTTCTTCTAGTAAGAACTCGGTTTCTACTGAAGATGTGAATGGACCGTCCGAACCAAGGAGAAGCACTAGAGCTAGAAAAGAAAAGTCTTTTGGAGATGACTTTCATCTTTATCTAGTAGAAGGCTCTAGAGATGAAATTGAATATCAATACCAATATTGTTTTCTTATTGAGGAGGATCCAAATACTTTTAGCGAAGCTATGAAATCTAGGGATGTTGCATTCTGGAAAGAAGCTATCCAAGATGAAATGGATTCTATCATGAATAACAATACTTGGGAATTGAGTGATCTGCCCCCTGGCTGTAAAGCATTGGGAAACAGATGGATCTTCAAAAGGAAAATGAAGGTGGACGGTACCATAGATAAGTTTAAAGCCAGATTGGTAATCCAAGATTTTAGAAAAAAAGAAGGGATTGATTATTTTGACACTTATGCTCCTGTTGCTAGAACCTCCACTATTAGGTTGTTAATAGCACTTGCTGCTATACACAACCTTGTCATTCACCAAATGGATGTGAAAACTGCATTCTTGAATGGTGAATTAGATGAAGAGATTTATATGAAACAACCCGAAGGGTTTGTTATGCCTGGTTGTGAGAACAAGGTGTGTAAATTGAAGAAATCAATTTATGGTCTGAAACAAGCACCAAAGGATTGGCATGATAAATTTGATACTGTGGTCTTGTCTAACGGTTATTTTCTCAACCAAGCAGACAAGTGTGTATATAGCAAATTTGATGCTTCTGGTAAAGGAGTTATAATTTGTTTATATGTGGATGACATGTTGATTTTTGGTACTGACCAAAATCAAGTGGATAAAACCAAGAAGTTCTTGTCATCTAATTTTGATATGAAAGACATGGGGGAGGCTGAGGTGATTCTTGGTATAAGGATTAAGCGTGAGAACAATGGCATTTTAATTTCTCAATCTCATTATATTGAGAAGATTCTTAAAAGATTTAACTTTAAGGATTGTTCTCCTGTTAGCACTCCTCTTGATCCTAGTATTAAACTCCTACCTAATACAGGTGTTGCAGTATCTCAACTTGAATACTCAAGGGCTATTGGTAGTCTCATGTATGCCATGATAAGCACTAGACCAGATATTGCCTATGCTGTTGGAAAGCTTAGTAGGTATACTAGCAAGCCAAGTTCACATCATTGGCAAGCCTTAAGCCGAGTGTTCAAATACTTGAAAGGAACCATGAATTATGGTTTGACATATACTGGATTTCCTTCGGTTATTGAAGGTCATTTAGATGCAAGTTGGATTTCCAATAAGGAAGATCATTCTTCCACAAGTGGATGGGTATTCCTTCTTTGGGGAGGTGCTATCTCTTGGGCATCGAAGAAACAAAGTTGCATTACTGATTCAACGATGGAATCTGAATTTGTGGCATTATCAGCGGCTGGTAAAGAAGCTGAATGGCTAAGAAATCTGATTTATGAGATTCCATTGTGGCCTAAACCGATATCACCCATATCTATCAGATGTGATAGTGAGTCTGCCTTGTCTAATGCTTATAGACAAGTGTTCAAAGGCAAGTCTAGACACTTAGGTGTTAGACACAGCATGATTCGTGAGCTTATCACGCATGGTGTTATATCTGTGGAGTTTATAAGAACTCAACATAATTTAGCCGATCATTTAACCAAAGGGTTGAGTAGAGATCTTGTGCACAAGTCGGCTGTAGGGATGGGATTAAAGTCCATCGAATAACCTCTCATGTTGAGATTCCAAATTCCCATCTAATATGACATTAGGTGCTGAATTCAATGTGGAAAGCTTAACATCTAGAGATTGGAACACATTAAAGCATCATCCCAAGGTATGTGTTCAGACCTGCAAGTTAAGGAGGTTGAAGTTTATCTTCTTAATAGTTCTTTTGAAAAATTGCATATGCAGGTGCGAGAATAAAAGAACTACCTATATGAGCATGAAGTTTAGCTGCTTCAAGAAGCTTGGACTTGGCTTTGATATGCTTATGAAGGATTAGGACACTAGGCTAGTAAAAGATAGTATCAAGTAAGAACATTTGAGAATGTAAATTTATGTGTATATTATCTTCATGTATTCAATATGAATAGTAAAGGTTCAATCCATAGTGATACCTTGATATTCGAATATTTGGAATGTGTAATATACTAATGTGAAATTCAATCGTCACGATATTTCATTTATGCATAAGTTTGTCGTTTGTTGTGATTTTGTTTAGTTAATCATGGATTACGCTAAAATGGAGGAGGATTGTTGGATATTTTAGTGTAATTGGATTGGCTAGTTGATCAATGTAATCGTAATGCTACATCGAACAAGTTAGGAGAATGAGGAGTGCATGCTCTGTTCGAGTTCGTTATGATTTCAGAATTATTGCTTATGAGACATGTCTATTGGCATCAAACACATCTGTTAGAATGAGATGTGTCTATTGGAAAAGACACACCTTGAGGTGTGTCTATTGGCATTGGACATGACTGTTGGAAATGAGATGTGTCTGTTGGAAAAGACACATCTTGAGGTGTGTCTATTGGCAAAAGACACATCTGTTGACATCTATAAATAGGTGTGGCATTGATCATTTTACATACAGGTTCATTTTGAAATACACAGCAAAACACATTCTCTCTTCTTGCAGATTTTCTGATTTTATCCGATTGAATTATTTTGGTGAACCACAAATAACTTCAATCTGAAAGTGTTCACACGACTTCAGAAAAATCCAAGTAATAATCACCCAACTCCCCAACATTGTACGGTTTGTAGCCCGTACGATAGCCCGTCCAGCCCTGAAAATTTACAAAATTGAATTTTTTTTTTCTTTGTACAGAAAATTCCCACAAATCCTTGAATGCTTGAATAGAATACTAATTCCTGAAAACATGAAACAAACAAATCAAGGCACGAGTGGAACAAATATAAAAATTATAAAAACTATAATTAACGATACTAAATATTATTGAGCGGAACATTAATTTTTTTTTAAACTCTATTATAATCTACACACACATAAAAATATATAAATACATGCGTTCCTTGGGTTGCCTCCCAAAAAGCGCTTTGTTTATTGTCGTTGGCTCGACTTATTTATACAAGTATTATAACTAATGAGGTGAAAAAACAAATAAATGCACATACCGACGAATCAATAATAAAAATAAGGTGTGCAAATATACCTTTGATCCATAAAAATATAAAAATATTTTTATGATCTTCACATCTTCAAGAGACTTTGAAAAAGTAAAATACCTAGAAAAATCGTCAGAATAATCATTATAACTACGACTCAAAAATTGTTCCCAAATTGGATCCTTATATACCCAAGCAAAAACTTCAATCTCATCAATCTTTAATTCCTTCTCAATTTTCATTGGACATTCATCAATTTTTATCTCATCTACCAATTCATTAAGCTCAAAGGTATTTTCTAAATTTGGTAGATCCTCAACTACATCCAATTTATCATTATCAGGCCTAGGACAATCGTCAACTAAACAAGCAAAGTCATCATGCACAACATTTTCATCAATTACAAAATAAGAATCATGATTAATAGGAGAATTGACCTCCGCTAATCGATTCACGGTTTCGGCTAGTTGACTCATTTGTTTTTCCAAATTGGATATGCTTTGAGAAGTATTCTTTTCCAAGTTGGATATACTTTGAGAAGTGATATTTTGAAATTGGAGGTTGTTTGCCGCCATTTATTTTATCATCTCCTCTAATGATGATAAGGAAGATGAAGAAGACCCTTGATGGCCTTGGGAATTATATTGCGAATCATAACATTGATTTTCAAAAGCATATGAATATTGTGAATCATGACATTGATTTTCAAAAGCATATGAATAATCAACGCTAGGAGGGTAAGGAGCATAGCATGAGTTTGTAGAATATAAAGAATTCACCTGATACACATTTAAATTCCGAAAAGAATTAAAATCTTGATATCGTTCTTGATCGTGGGTGAAATCTTGAGCGTTATTCCAACCAAAATAATTTTCCATCGTCTCCTGAAATAGTTAGTTCATTTCTATATCCAATAAACATGAAGACACAAAAAAAACAAAGAAATAAAGAAAAAAAATATATACAAAGATAAAATCTAAAATATAAGAAACAATTAACTCAAAATTAATATTGTTGCCTTCCCCGGCAGCGGCGCCAATTTGAAGGTATTGTTTTTCGTAAGTTCATTCACAGGGAAGGACTATCAATATTGATTTCGAGTAGATTATCTCTTACAATCTAGAAGTGTGGAAAATGGGGGGTTTTGAGTTTGTTGTGGTGTTTTATTAAACACCTTGCATACGATAAATAAATTTCTATAGATATACAACTAAGTTAATGCCAAACATCCCAATTTACCAACACAACAACACAATGAGTGAATGAGCAAGATATAGAGATATTTTACCCAGGGATATAGCAAATCAAGCACTTCAACCCAACAATCAAGCAAAATATATCCAACTCTACCTAACCAAGATAATTGGTGAAGCACACAATCACTTATTTCTCTTCTAAAAACACTAATTTAGTGAAGCACATAAATTAGCTCTCTTGATACTAGCTACCAATAATGAAGCACTACTAGTATAACCAAATCAAGGAATTAAACAAAGAGAGGTTAGGACAAAGCCAAGGATGAGAAGCTCAACCTAGGTATTTGTACTTGAATCTTGAAGTTTAGGCACGCCAAACCTTGTGCTACTACAAATGAATGTACTAACAATTACGGATTAGCACAAACAATTAGCAATTGAAATTACAAGAAGAGCAAGATGAAGCAACTTACAAATCTCCAAGCAAAATCATAAACAATACATCACAAGTATTCAAGATAGAGTGAAATAGATCTTACTTAAAATGAAATGGGTTTAGTACAAGAGATGCTTCATTGATCCAAATAAATGGAGTTAGTTACTCATAATCAATGCTAGATTACAAGTAATTAATGTCTCCTCTCTACTTCCTACTAACCCTAATTGTGTTCTTGAAGAGGCTAAGATGAAGATGAAGGTGTTAGGTTAGATATTAGGTTAAGAGAGATGTTAGATATGAGATGTTTTGCTCTTTTAATACACAGCAACTCTGTACGGCTTGTTGAACGGCCGTACAGCTGCCCGTACAGAAAATCTGCTCCTTTGAACGGCATGTCGAACGGACGTACAACTGCCCGCACGAGATAAAATCTTCAATACAATGCATTAAACACCTCCCGACATCACGAGCTTGCATCTTCTAACTACCCTCTTGAATCATCTTTGCCTTCCAAGCCCAAAATAAGTCATCTTTTCAACAATTATCATGAGGCACTGAAAGATGAAAAACATAATTAATATCGATAAAACTACATTCGAAACTAACAAAAATGCAAGAGAATAAAGGACAAAATGTGTATAAAATACACATTATCAAATATGTTTTAAGTTTAACATGTTGAAAAGATAATAACTGAATTTCATTCGGGGTAAATTAAGAAGATGTTAATTATGATTTGCATAAAGAAAAGAATAAACGATTATGATCAATTATTTACATTCAATTAAGTTACAACAATAATAAACATATTGAACTATATTCAGTATACATCACTTAAATGTTAGATATCTTAAATCACATATGTACCAAATATATTGAGCTTCACTGTGTATTATAAAAGTAAATCTTATTTTTTTACATGTTACATGCAATACATCTCCGATCACATGCTATTTCTTCTTTCAAGAACAATAATTTACTTCAAAAATTTTAATGGTCCAAATGAACTTATTCTACGAATCAAATTAATTGTACTGCAATTTTCGAATATATTACACTAGAATTTTCAGTATTGTTATATAAATCAAAAAATATATTATTCAATGTTATTTGTACTACAAAGTTCTAACATTTAACTTTTAAGTGATATACATTGAAAATTTGCCTAAATACATACAATCACTGCTTAACAAAATAATTCTTTTTAGTTTCATTACCTTTTTTTATAAAATTACAAAGTGTAAAATTAGTTTAAAATTGCTTATTTAATTTTTAAAAAAATATAAAAAATTTTGCACCACTTTTCAATAGAAATTTCTTCAAAATTTGAATTTTTTTAAAGGCAAAAAAATTCATTAAAATAGCAAATCATTGTTATACTTTTAGATTTAAAAATTAAACTGATTAAATAAATAAATATGGCATACACCTTTCTCATTGAAGGTAAACTATATCTAAAAAAAAATCAAAACTAACCTCATGTACGAGGGACGGTAAATAAATTGATGAGTTCATGAATGATTGGATATTCATGTCAAACTTGGTTCGATTTGTAAGTGAATCACATAAATAAATTATAAGGTTCGATTTATAAATTATCTGAATCTAAGCATAACATTGTTTGACTCAAAGATTCATGAACAGATTCGATTATAATATTTGTAAAGAGTTTCATCAACATACTCTTCGATATAGTACTTCATTAACATACTAAATATGTATACACGTGAACATGCATTTCTGACACGATATTTAATGAATAATATGGTATTTATATTTGTCTACAAACAAATTTATATTTTAATCCTTCATTATATTATATTTATATATAGTCATATATAAATTTTATTACCAAAAATATGAAGAGACACTGTACGTACACCACCTTTTTTATCACCTGTCCTTGAGTGTTGCTATCATACAATACAATTATGGCTCGTCTTAGACACACACTACATAACATACAACACTCGATTTCAAGTCACACAACGGTCTCTCTCTCTCTCTCTCTCAAACACAATGTTAAAAAAACATAAATTATAAGTTCAAATCGAATAAAAAAATATATGAAAATAAGTACTTCAAAAAAAATAAAAGTTCAAATCGAACAAAAGAAATATATGAAAACAAGTATTTCACAAAAAAAAATCTAACCTACCTTTTGAAGTTGCTACGCGAGCATTTGCACATCACCTCGTTCATCATTGCAGTACAATTAAATGTAATTAACCATTCAACCACTAACAAAATCACTATCTAAACACATTTAAATTATAAATGCAAGTTTCCAATATAGGAAAATTGAGATACTTGTAATGCAAGAAAATGTAGAAAGTAAAACTGCCACAGTATTGCCAGTCCTTCCTATCGCTATCCTAGTCTATATCTAGCTATACATTACTAACTGGCCCTCACACACCACCACCTTTTATGTGCATAACACACAACACAACACTCAATTTCAATTTCAAACCGTTTGCTGAAGGTGCCTCTCTCTCTCTCTCTCTCTCGAAGGTCTTTTTCTCTTTATTATTTTTCTTCTTCTTCTTTCTTCTTTCGTTATTTGTTATTTGTTGTTTCTATTATTTGTTATTTGTTGTTTTGTTGTTTCTGTTATTTGTTGTTTTAGGCTGATATCTGTGGACTAATTACGATGTTAGTTGCATTGTTAGGTTCGGTTTTCGATACGTGTTTTTGAATTTTGTAGTGATTTTGTACAATAATTGTGATTATATGTGTTGGAATAGCTATTTTACTCTTTCTATCTCTTGTGTTTATACCATGTTTTTTTCCCTCTTTTCTCCTCCAAAATCTTATTCGGTGGCATAACTGTTTCTTTTTTTGCTATGTTTAATCAGAGTTTGTGGATCTTAATTATGGTATAATAAATTTGTTTTGCTGTTTGTTCTGTTTCCATCCTTTTAAAACTTTAAAAGTTTGTCCCAACAATGGCTCATTCGATTGGTTTTGTCATTGCTGTCTCTTTTTACATTTTGTACAATATCTATATCCCATTTATGAAAATTTAAGCTTATATTTTACTTAAGCATCTGGTACTTGTCTGTTATCCCATAGAATGCACCATAAATAGTTACACTCATCTCCATGCACAGGAGGCAACTAAATTATGCGTCAACCAACCAAGATATAAAGCTCCATCCCTCTCTTTAAGTGTATAGTTTTCACTGTAGTTCTTCAGCAGGCTCTTGATAGTAGAATTGACATAGGGGCTTAATGGGTAGGGTTTAAAACCAGCCGCATCAAAATGTGACTTCCATTTCTCGAGTAACTCTTGTCGTTCCACTCAACCGGTCCCTTCAAATGCTATTATATTGACTAGGTCTCATGCAAGACAATGTTGTTCGACACCAATTCGTTATATTATATCTCCTGACATAGTTTCCTTGACAATGCTATTATATCTATGGACTAATTACGATGTTAGTTGCATTATTAGGTTCGATTTTCGATTTATGTGTGCCTGTTTTTGTAGTGATTTTGTACAATAATTGTGATTATATGTGTTGGAATAGCTATTTTACTCTGTTAGATATAATTGATGTCAGTATTAATCAGTGTTTAAGTGTTATAGTGAATAATCAGAGAATAATCAGAGTTTAGCTGGAAGCAGACAGAGTTTGGATAAACGCTGACGAATGGAAGCGCAAACGCTGATTGAAGGAAGCGCAATAGAGTTTGTTAAACTCTGTCTGGCGGAAGCGTCTACAAGTCAACAGTGATTAAAGATTAATTGAAGATAAATATGGAAGCAATATCTTTGATGATTGGATAGCTGTCAAAGAGATTAAGTTGACTTAGAAGACGTGTAGCAATCGTAATTGATATCAATTGTATAGCTTAATTGTAGGAGTATCAATTTATGATTGTACCATAGCTGTATGTTTTATAAATACAGTTAGGTTAACCCTAGAAGGGTATCGAACATTGAAATATTCATTCATTGTAACCTAAGCAGCTCTCTGTGATATTTTACATCACTGAGAGAGGAATTATTAATTCCAAATAGTTTTTAATTACAAAAACGTGTGTTCTTGTTAATCTCTCATACAAAGCCTGTTAGGAATAATTCATAAGTTGTGATGTTAAGAATAGAATTTACACATTATACTTCTTGTAATCCTGATCTTATAAAGGATTTAGCACTGTATATAGGATTTATGTGTAAGACAGTTATCTGTATAGTTTAGTCAGGAATGAACAGTGTATCGGAGACTACATGTCAGGAACAGAGGGCAAATCCTGATGATGGTCTAATACTGATGGTTGATCAGATACTGATGCAGTGTGCAGATCCTGATATCAGTTTTGTTACTGATGATGTCATTATGGATGCTACAGAAACTGGCAAGTGCTATAAAACAGGATCGTTGTTTGAAGAACAAGCAAGAAGATATTATGAAGGAAAGAGTTTTCTATTGATGGAAACTATCGACTAGAAGGCAGAACATTGTCATGTATAGATTATATCTTTCTGTTATTAGTTGATAGGTAGCATTATAAATACTTTCTCTATATCATTGTAAAAAGAGTCGGACGAAGTGTTAAGCGAGTGTGCGTAGCTCTGTATAAGGTTTGTATTCGAGAGTTCGAAACAAACAGAGAGAGAGATTTGTATTGTCAGCAGCTGCTAAAGGTATTGTACACCTTTGGTAGAGTTTGTATTTGATCTTATTAATACAAACAGAGTTTGATTCATTCGTTTATTCTTGTTCATATAATCAAGCAAAAATCAGACACGATTATATAACTTGTATTCAACCCCCCCTTCTACAAGTTATTCGAGTTAACAATTGGTATCAGAGCAGGTTGATTTCGAATAATCATAAAAGATCTTCAATCATGTCTGGTTACAAGGATGGGAATACTAAGATTCCTATGCTCAAGAGAAACGAATATACTCTATGGGAAGTAAAGATGTTGCATCATCTGGAAGCAACAGATCCTGATTATCTTGACAGAATCAGAGATGGACCTTTTGTTCCAACAAAGGTCGTTGGACAAGCAACTGTTGATGGTGTGGTTGTTCCAGAACATACAGCAGAGAAGCCAAAATCTGAATGGTCAGATAAGGACAAGGAGAATGTTCTTAAAGATGCTAAAGTGAGAAACATATTATTCAATAGTCTTGATTCTGTTCTCACTAACTATGTTCTCTCTTGTAAAACTGCTAAGGATATATGGGACAATCTTAAGGTTCACTGTGAAGGAACTAAACTTGTCAGGAAGAATATGAGGACATTACTTATACAACAGTATGAGTACTTTGAATCCAAGTCTGGTGAGTCACTTACTGATACCTTTGATAGGTTTACAAAACTCATCAATGAGATGGCCATGCATGGTAAATATTATGACTTGGAGGATATGAATACAAAGTTCATGAAAGCTTTGCCTGATTTCTACAATGAGAAGATATCTGCGATTGAGGAAGCTAATGATCTAGATGAGATTTCATTAGAGGCAGTATATGGAAAATTGAGAGCTTATGAACTTGACAAGCAGCAGAAGAAGAGCAGGAGTGAAGGAAAGATGAAGACTATTGCACTTACTGCTCAATCTGAAGTTAAGAAGCTTCCTGAAGAACAGCATGAAGAGATTGCTGTAAAGAATTCAAGGAAGAAGAAAAGCAAAGAAAGTTCTGAGTCAGAGACTACTGATAAGGACTCTGACAACAATGATTCTGAATCTGATATGCAGGAACTCTTTGCTATGTTTGCTAAAGCTTTCAAGAAAGGAAGATTCAACAGGAGAAGATTTAGCAAAGGACCTTTTCAAAAGAAGGAGGAGAAGAAGAGTGACAAAAGCAGAAGTACAATTGTCAAGCTTGATAAGGCCAAGATCAAGTGCTTTAACTGCAGCGAGCTTGGACACTTTGCTAGTGAGTGTAAGAAGCCTAGGAATTCAGGAAAGGGTAATACACTTATGGTCACACAAAAGGATTGGGCTGATTCCAGTGACTCTGAAGATGAATTGGATTATGACAACATTGCATTGATGGCCAATAGTTCAGACAAACCTGGATCTCCAAAGAAAACTTCTCCATCCTCTGTTAAGGTATCACTTCACTCTCTTGATTCATTTGATAGCTTAAATTCTGATGAAATTAGATCTATCCATGCTGAGTTTAAGAATCTTATGACTAATTTTAGAATTCTTACTTGTGAAAGAGATGAATTTAAGGTTAAGAATGATAAATTAGTTGATAGAAATAATTTTCTTGAATCTGAATTAATTCAAATGGAAGAATACAAGTTAAGTTCTGATAAAGCTAAGCATGATTATAGTGTTATTCTTGAGGCTTATGACTATGTCAGAAAAGAACTAGAAGAAGAGAGAGATGTGATTAAGACCATTAACAATTCCAGTAAGAAGACTATAGAAATCTTTGAAAGTGGAATTTGTGGTAAGGTTAATGGTTTAGGTTTTGATAAGGCTAGACAAGAAGAAAAGGTAGCTATTGTCAATGATAATAGTAAAATAGAAGCTAACACATCTAAATCTGAAGGTAAGAAAATTGTTTCTGAACCTAATCATGTTAAATTTGTTGATTCAAAAGGTACCCCTATTGTACACAAAAGGATTAACAATAGTAATTCAGATGAGAAAGTGTTAGAGAAACCTAAGAATGTAAACATAGGGTTTCTGTCCAAGTCTCAGTTGAAACAGAGATTAGATGGTCTTTCAGAGTCTAACAAGATCAAAAGAAATAGAAATGGAAAAGAAGGTATTAACAAAGAGAATAATTACAAGAATGTACCTGATGCACCTAGGAAAAAATGCTATAAGTGTGGAAATCATAATCATTTGGCCCTAGACTGCAATCAAAAACCTTCTTGGAAAACTGAGTCCAGATTTCCCAAGACTCAGAAAATTCAATACCAACCACAAAAAGCTTGTTATCATTGTGGTAGTTTACTTCATTCCATTTACATGTGTAGAGAATATCATGAAATGTATTATGACTATTATTCTTTGAAATCTGAAACTCCTAGTCACAAACAGTTTGTGAAATCAGAGTCTAAAGTTGACTCTGCAACAGGTAAAATAAAAGCAAAATCTTTAAAGTCTGTTGTCTCTAAATCTAGTAAGAAAGGATCCAATCAAAGTTGGGTCCTAAAAAATTCTAACTAGTTACTTTTTGTTTGCAGGGCACAGGAAAGAAGCATTCAATTATCTTGGACAGTGGATGCTCTGGACATATGACTGGAAAGAAGTCCCTGCTTACAAAGTTTTAGAGGAAAGCTGGCCCAGTAATATCTTTTGGAGATGGCAACAAAGGAGAAACTCTGGGATATGGCTCAATTGTTTTTGGGAATGTCATCATAGAAAATGTAGCACTGGTTGAAGGCTTGAAACATACTCTTTTAAGCATAAGTCAACTGGGTGATAAAGGTTACAAATCAATCTTTGACAGAGAAGGATGCAAAATCTTGAATATGCAGAATGGAGACATTGTTCTAACTGGTCAAAGACATGGTAACATATATGAAGCCAGCTTAGTTGATACATCTAAAGAAATTGTTAGATGTCTCTACAGCAAAGCAACAAGTGATGAAAGCTGGAATTGGCACAAGAAGCTCTCACATCTTAATTTCAAGAAGCTTAATCAACTTGTTAAGCACAATTTGGTGAGAGGCCTACCACAGGCAAATTTTGTGCAAGATGGACTTTGTGATGCATGTCAGCTTGGAAAGCAAAGAAGAACGACTTTCAAGAGCAAGACTGAAAATTCAATTACTGAACCATTTCACATGCTACATCTTGATCTGTTTGGTCCAGTAAACATTATGTCTATCAGCAAGAAAAGATATGCTCTAGTTATGGTGGATGATTTCACAAGGTTCACATGGGTGTTCTTTCTACATAAGAAGGATGAAGCTCCTCAGCAAATCATTGAACTCATCAAGAATATTCATAATAACTCTGAGTATAAAGTTAAGGTACTTAGAAGTGACAATGGTACAGAATTCAAGAATTCTACAATGGAGGGGTTTTGTGCAGACAATGGAATTACTCAACAGTTTTCTGCACCTGGTACACCTCAGCAGAATGGTGTAGTGGAAAGAAAGAACAGGACTCTCATAGAGGCAGCAAGAACCATGCTTGCAGATGTAAAACTTCCAACCTACTTTTGGGCAGAAGCTATTAACACTGCATGTTTCACTCAAAATTGTACCTTGGTAAATAGTCATGGAAAAACTCCCTATGAGATGATCAAAGGAAAGAAACCAAGTGTGAAATACTTTCACATCTTTGGATGCAAATGCTATGTCCTAAAAATTCATCCAGAACATCTTGGAAAATTTGAAGCCAAATCGGATGAAGCAATTTTTCTAGGATATTCAGCATCTAAGGCCTTCAAAGTTTATAATCTCAGAACTCACATTGTTATGGAATCGATTCATGTTGCATTTGATGATAAGAAATTTGGAATTTTGCAAACTGATGAAAGCCATGACAAATTGGAATTTGAAAATCTGAAGAATTCTGAGATACTCTCAAGTGATGATGAAGGTTCTCCTGAAGGAATTTCTATTGCTTCTCAAAGGAATGCTACTGTTGAGGGGGAGCAAATAAATCAAAGAGAACACAGTGATCATCAGGAGCAGACTAGTCTTTCAGAGTCTATTCCATCAGGAATTGACGTTTCAGAGTCTACTTCATCAGGAACTGATCTTTCAGAGTCTTCTGAGGAAAGATCAGTAACTAGCAGCAATATGGAATCTACTGATTCTATTGATCAAAGGAGAGTTTTTGAAGGTAGAGAGAATTCTTCTACAAGAGATACCACTAACTTAGGGGGAGAAACTAGCAGAGTTAATCTACCACCTGTTAGAAAAAGGACAAAGGATCATACTGAAGATTTGATAATTGGTGATCCAAATAGTGGTGTTCGAACTAGAAGATCAATTCAAAATGAATGCTTGTATAGTTGCTTTCTCTCAAAGAATGAACCTAAGAAGGTTGAAGAAGCCTTATAGGATCCTGATTGGGTAATTGCAATGCAGGAGGAGTTAAATGAGTTTGAGAGAAACAAAGTCTGGAAACTAGTACCAAGACCTAAAGATAGATCTAATATTGGTGCAAGATGGGTTTTCAGAAACAAGCTAGATGAATCTGGTATGATTGTAAGAAACAAAGCAAGACTGGTGGCCAAGGGTTATTCTCAGGAAGAAGGCATTGATTATGATGAGACCTTTGCACCTGTAGCAAGATTGGAAGCAATCCGAATGTTTCTTGCATTTGCAGCTCATTCAAAATTCAAGGTATACCAGATGGATGTAAAGAGTGCTTTTTTAAATGGCAAACTTGATGAGGAAGTGTATGTGGAACAGCCACCTGGATTTGTTGATCCAAAGTTTCCAAATCATGTCTACAAACTTGACAAGGCACTCTATGGACTAAAGCAGGCACCAAGAGCATGGTATGAGACTTTGTCTAAATTTCTTCTTGAAAATGGCTTCACAAGAGGTACAATTGACAAAACTCTATTCTTTAGAAAGATAAAAGGTGAATTGCTTTTAGTTCAAGTTTATGTTGATGATATTATTTTTGGTTCTGCTAATGAAAAGTTGTGTGCTAAGTTTAGCAAGCTTACGCAGTCTAAGTATCAGATGAGCATGATGGGTGAATTAAATTATTTCTTAGGCTTGCAGGTCAAACAGACTGAGACTGGTATTTTCATTAATCAGTCAAAGTATATCAAAGATCTTTTAAAAAGGTTTGACTTTCAAGACTGTGCAGTTGCAAAAACACCCATGGCAACAGCCACTAAACTAGACTCTGATCCTAAAGGAAAGAGTGTGGATAATACTAGTTATAGAGGCATGATAGGCTCATTGTTATATCTAACTGCAAGTAGGCCAGATATAATGTTTTCTACCTGTTTATGTGCTAGATTCCAAAGTGATCCTAAGGAATCTCATTTAATTGCTGTGAAGAGAATTTTTAGATATCTCAAAGGAACTCCAAATCTTGGTTTGTGGTATCCTAGAGAATCTGATTTCTTTCTAATTGGCTATTCAGACTCTGATTATGCAGGGTGTAAGATAGACAGGAAAAGCACTACAGGTACATGTCAATTCTTGGGAAATAGATTGATTTCTTGGGCAAGCAAGAAGCAACAATCTGTTTCAACCTCAACTGCAGAAGCTGAGTACATAGCAGCAGGCAGTTGTTGTGCACAGCTCCTTTGGATAAGAAATCAGTTGATGGATTATGGTATGACACTTAGTAATATTCCTATGTTTTGTGATAATACTAGTGCTATTAAAATTGCAGAAAATCCAGTTCAACATTCAAGGACTAAGCACATTGATGTCAGGTATCATTTTATTAGAGAACATATTGAGAATGGTACTGTGGAACTTCATTTTGTTCCTACTGACAAACAACTTGCAGATATTCTAACTAAACCACTTGATGAGACTACATTCAGTAGATTAGTAAGTGAGTTAGGAATGTTAAATTTTTAGATCTTTAACATCTGCAAAAGTAGCAAGGTATGTTGTTCTTAGCTTATAGACTTGATATTTCTGTCAGGATCTATATTTGGTTGTTAAATGATTTAGCTATAACACTTTGCCTTGATAAATTTCAGTATAATAGACTTGTTAATAATCATCAGGATTAGATTTGTCATCAGGATGCTGACATCATCAGTATTGTGTCAGTATCAGGATTATGAAAATTGTTTCAGATCCTGATGTTTACTTTGTGTAGTAATCTGATTTTGTGATGAGTTAAGTCTACGCCAGCAAGTTTTGATATTTGCATACTGATAATTTATACATCATTCAATAATCAAAAGACAAGCAGATAACAAGAAACTGTATTTTCATTAATAGAAATCATTACATGGAAATGAAATACAACATCTTTTTGTCTAAATTTCTACTGATAATTCTATACTTGTCTATTGATATGAACTCTGAGGTACAGGACAATGAGCATCTCAAGAAATCCATCAGGGGATGAACAGCCTCATTTGCTCTTGGATTCCTTGTCTGGGCGACTTGAATGAGAGCAGCTAACTTAAATGTATAGCATCCCCATCAAGATCAACCTCAGACTCTCGGCCAAATTCTTCATCCTCAAGTTTTGAGGAGGTTAGGGAAAGATTGTATCCAATAGATGGATGTTCTAGGAGAAACCTCTGGATATTTTCGAAAACCAATCCATTCATGATTAGTTCGATGAGAAGAGTTGTCTGTTCAAAGAGATGATCAAGAACAGGATGTTCATCGATCGAGAAAAATCTGAAAAATGGGTTTGAAGGGAATTTTGGTTTGAGAAGCATTGTTGAGAAGAAAAGAAATTGAAAGGTTTATAGAGAATGGCATAAGGCGTCTGTTTCTTTTAAAGAAAGACGTGAGAAGCTGAACAGTCACTTGGAAGTTTTAATGAAGTCAAATGCTAATTATTGCATGTGACTGTGTTTCTTGTTTTCAAGAAATATTGAATATATCTAACCAATTGATTTTCTGTTCAGATTATTTGTTTATTTCTTTTTCAGATAAAAGAAGAATGCCACGTGGAAACTCCATATTGAGTCTCTGGAATCAGGATGATATTGATCAGGATTTCATGTGTGACCATCAGGATTTGAGAATTATTATCACATTGTGTGATTTTGATGAGAGGTCAATAGGAAAAGGAAGCTGATCAGTACTGATTATTTATACCCTGATTTATTTCATGAAAATCAATTTTGGATTTTATTTTCCAAAAATCGTGGGTAACCGCATTTTTCAGGGACTGACACCTGTCAATCTACGTGTCAACGTAGGATAGTGGTCTGAAAGATTTGTGAAATATATTTATTTTGAAACTCTAATCGTGTAATTGCTTTCTCTAATTTTACATTCTCTAAAGCAAAAACCACTCTTGAGTTTTCAAAATCACTAATCCATTTCAAGAATTTTTCAAGTTCTTTTCAGATCAAAAATGGTAGCTCAGAGAAGATTACCTAAATCAGTAGCCTTCAAGTTTGGTGACTTTGATTTTATGACAAACAATCATGTAGCAGCTATAACTAATAAGGAAGGAGTGTCATCTGATTTTCATCCAATCATGGACTTTCTGGCGTATGGACCATTAAGTTATGCATTGACAGCATCTCCACAAATTAATCAAGTAGCTATTTCACAAGCTTGGGAGAATGCTGAGGTAATTGATTCTACTTAGAGTCAATCAGGTAAGATTGTTCTACATTTAGGACAAGATTCATTTGACATTACTGAATCTGTTGTTAATTTAGTACTTTGCTTACCTGTTACTGATAGTTATGAGAATGTACCATCTGATGATAATATAAGAACTATGTTGTCTGAATTAGGTTATAGTGGACCTCTAGATAACATGAGCCAGTTGAATAGGTCTTTTCTTAGAAAGGAATGGTCTTTTTACTTTTATCAAATTGCTAAATGTTTTACTGGCAAATGTAGTTCTTTTCAGCAAATTACTTCTGTTACATCACATATTGCTTATAGTTTGCTTTATGACAGAGTAATTAACATTGGTCATATTATCTTAAGTCAGATGAGTATCAAACTTGGGTCAAGAGATCAAAACAGGAAAATGGTTTATTATCATAGATTTATGCAAATGTTTGTTAACCATTTCATTCCTGATGTAGAAGCTAGATTTGGTAGGGAACATTGTGTTTCTTCTTATGAACAGCAAAAGAGAATTTTCTCTGATATTACAAAGAAGGACAATGAAAAGAATCTAGATGAAATACCTGCAATTCATTATCCACATCATGTTCAGGTAATTCTTAAAACTCATCTTCCTACTCTCTACAATTCTTCTTTCTTTTGTGGTGAAATGGCTCAGGAATCTCAATTGGAGGAGAACCCACCTGTGTCTACCCAAGTAGCCCAAAACATTATAGTCTCTGAAACAATTCAAGAACCAAATTTTGATCCACAGCATATTGTTTCAAAGAAACCAACCTCTGGTGTTTCTCAAAAGACATCAGTTGTAAGGAAGAGAAGATTTGTTGTGTCAAGTAGTAGTAGTAATTCTAGTGAAGATGATAATTTAACTCTTGCTGAGAGAGCAGAATTGAAGGCTGCAATTCAACTTTCTTTGTTAGCACAAAGAGATGAAAAACCTAGTCACAGCCAGGCTGCAGTCTCTCAAAAGGCTGTAGTTCTTAAAAAGGGAAAACAGTTACTGGATACTGTCTCTCAAAAGACTGTGTCTATTGAACAAAGATCTCATCCCAAGATCACTTCTGTGTCTACACCTCTTGAGTCTTCTCAGGATAAATCTTTTGCTCACTATACCAGGAGAACAAGGAGAAAGATTCAATTGTCACCTACACACACAGAGTCTAGTCCAACTAATATCATGCAGGTTTCTACAAATCAAGCTACATCTATGTCAGTATTTGACAAGAGAGATCTGGATATTGATTCTTCATGGGAAACTACATTATCATACAGACTGGCTATGGGACTAATTTCTCTCAAAGTGAAGTTGTCAAGGCCTGTTCTAGATTTTCTGGTTGAAAGAGTACCAAAACTTTTATTTCCAGATGAATATGGACTTCTACATCAAAGACTTGACTTAATGAAGATGTATTTCTATGTATCTGTCAGAAGACAATTAGTCAAGAAATTTGGACTCTCAAAGCATGTTGCACTTCAATCACTTCATGCATATTTATTTGACAAGGATGTCATTATTGAAGATGTTTTAGCTCAAGGTGAACAACTGGAGGAAGTAGATAGAGGAAAGCAGTCAACAGAAGATATTATTGCACCAGTGGTGAATAGTAGGAAAGATCAGATCACAGTCACTGCAACACAAGAACCATCTAGTCAGAGGAAGGATGACTCAGGAGCTGTGATAGCTGATGTTGAAAGGTCTTCTGTGATGACTGAGAATGCAAGTGAGATACCCTATGATATGGGAGGAATGACTTTGGTTGATTTTTCTGAAGATCAAACAAATTTTGTTCAGTCAGAGTCTATCCACCTTGAGGGTGTGTCTCAGCGAACAACACTTAAAGACGGTGATATACTAACTATGGTGTCTAATGAAGTATTACTGAAGACATCGGAGTCTAGTAAAGAACCTGAAAGTGGTATACTGGAGCCTGTAGTTTCTGAAAGGAAAGAAGATGATTGTAAAGGTTCAGAGACTATAGCAGCTCACTCTTTGGAGAAAACCTCAAGCCACATGCCAAATGAGGAACCCTCTCTCCATGTGAGTTCAGGTATAAAAACTCCTTCTAAACCCTATTTTTCTGTAGGTCATGAGAGCACTTATCTAAATTTGAGTGATACACTTGAAAAGATGGACTTAGATCCACAATTTGAGCGGCTGGCTCCTGACCAGGCAAAAGGTGAGGTAGAAAGAGTGTTGACTTTAGAAAGTCAAAGTGAGAATGAGGGTATGGATGATCAACTCCATAGTGAGGGAGAGAAAATTAGGAAACCATCATTTAATTTCTGGGATCAGGTTTTTCCTGAATCTTGGTCTGAAAATTTGGATATGGATGCTGGTACTTATTCATTCATCAAAATGTATCAGAAGAATGACCTAGCACATCACAATGCAAAGCCAGAAGTTAAAGCTCAGAAGCAAAAGGAGAGGCTTGCAGGAATCATTAACAGAAGAGGTGCCAGGATAAAGCAATCTCTTGATACATATGTACCAGATGAAGATCCTAATGATCCTAGTGTTCCTTTGTATGTACTTCCAATATCAGCTCGAATTGAGACATCTACAGTCTCTGATCACTCTAAAGAGGAGTCAGGATTTGAAGATGTTAGTACACAGAATACTGGTGAAGGAGATGATGATCATGTTTCAGTTCCAGATCAGAAAGATGAAGATGTTGATATTTCGAATCAGGTTTTATTACTTGAATATCATACAACTCAAGCAACTTCTTCTACAAGACTTGAAGATATAGTTCTTTCTGATTCTGATACTGAAGATACTAGAAGCACTTCCAACATTGAAGTTCATTCTGATGTTTTGAAAGATATTCAGAATTCTCAAATTTTTATTCAAACAAGACTTCAAACACTTGAAGATAACCAAGTCACAATTATGGAAAATCAAGCAGTTCTAATGAATCTCATTTGTTCTGTTTCTGAATCTCTTGGAATTAATGTTGCTGATGTCAAAAAGAGGGAGATAAAGACAATTCAAAGACAACAACAACACCACCAGACTGAGGATGATAAAGCTGGGGGAGATAAAGAGCAAACAAAGAGAAGTAAAAAGAAGAACTAGGAGTGACAATGGTGAATCTCAGCTAGGAAGAGGTAAAGGAAGAGTAGCATTAATAGTTAAAATTCTTTCTTCTAAGTACTAGATAAATGTCTACATCTGAGAAGGAGGTACTTAACTTCATAATTCTACATTCATAAATTCTATTCTGGTTGTATTGTTATATGTTTTGACATCCATAACTTAGATTTATGCTTCAGATTTTAAAGCATAAATAGGGGGAGATTGTTAGGAATAATTCATAAGTTGTGATGTTAAGAATAGAATTTACACATTATACTTCTTGTAATCCTGATCTTATAAAGGATTTAGCACTGTATATAGGATTTATGTGTAAGACAGTTATCTGTATAGTTTAGTCAGGAATGAACAGTGTATCGGAGACTACATGTCAGGAACAGAGGGCAAATCCTGATGATGGTCTAATACTGATGGTTGATCAGATACTGATGCAGTGTGCAGATCCTGATATCAGTTTTGTTACTAATGATGTCATTATGGATGCTACAGAAACTGGCAAGTGCTATAAAACAGGATCGTTGTTTGAAGAACAAGCAAGAAGATATTATGAAGGAAAGAGTTTTCTATTGATGGAAACTATCGACTAGAAGGCAGAACATTGTCATGTATAGATTATATCTTTCTGTTATTAGTTGATTGGTAGCATTATAAATACTTTCTCTATATCATTGTAAAAAGAGTCGGACGAAGTGTTAAGCGAGTGTGCGTAGCTCTGTATAAGGTTTGTATTCGAGAGTTCGAAACAAATAGAGAGAGAGATTTGTATTGTCAGCAGCTGCTAAAGGTATTGTACACCTTTGGTAGAGTTTGTATTTGATCTTATTAATACAAACAGAGTTTGATTCATTCGTTTATTCTTGTTCATATAATCAAGCAAAAATCAGACACAATTATATAACTTGTATTCAACCCCCCCTTCTACAAGTTATTCGAGTTAACAAAGCCTGATTATATTTGTGTATTCAGCCTAACAAGTGGTATCAAAGCAAATCTGTAAATCAATACAGTTTAAGATCCACACACAAAACTATAATCATGTCAGAGATTCCTCCTCCAACAGGTCTAGGTTTTGAGAAGGCTCCTACTACTGTGAGTCGATATGAAACTATTAGGGTTCCTATTCTGAGGCCAGCAGATTATGCTATCTGGAAGGTTAAGATGACTATGATTCTGGAGGCTACAGATCCAGAATATCTTGATAGAATTTATGAAGGTCCTCATAAGCCTACCAAGCTATCTGCTGCCACTGCTGGTCAAGAGGCTAAGACAGTCCCAAAGGAAAAGAAGGATCTGACTCCTGAAGATCTTTCATCTATTGCTAAGGATGTAAAGGTACGGCATCTACTTCATAGTGCTTTAGACAATGTCATGTCTAATAAGGTGATTAACTACACTACTTCCAAAGAAATTTGGGATGCTCTTGAAGTCAGATGTGAAGGAACTGTTGCTATCAAGAAGAATAGAAGGAACATACTCACACAGGAGTATGAGCATTTTGAGGCAAAGTCTGAAGAAATAATGACAGAAACATTTGACAGGTTCTGTAAACTGATTAATGATTTGTCATTGGTTAATAAAGAGTATGATTTAGAAGACTCGAATCTCAAATTTCTTCTTGCTCTACCTGAAAAGTGGGATGTGAAAACAACCACTATCAGAGACAATTATGCTCTTGCTGATACTGAGATTGATGAGATCTATGGGTTGCTCAAAACCCATGAACTGGAAATGGAACAGAGAAACAGAAGATCAAGCAAGAAGGCAAAGTCCGTTGCTCTTAAAGTTGAAGAGAAACCTTTAAAGAATGAAGTCTCAAGGAAGAAAGCTAAGGGAAAAGCTTTGGCTATTTATTCTGAGAGTGAGTCATCAGATTCTGATGTTGACTCAAACACTGATGATTCATCTGATTCTGAGGATGAAGAGGAAATGAGGAAGATGGCTGTCTTGATGGTGAAAACTTTCAAGAAGACGGGTTTCAAGATCTTTAAGAAGGGAAACAGGTTCTCTAGAGATTCAACTTCTGACAGAAAGAGTTTCAGGAAGTCTGAGAGAAAGGAGACTAAATCTGGGAAGAAAGATAAGTCTGAGATTCAATACTATAAGTGTAAGGGGATGGGTCACTATGCTCCTGAGTGCAAGAAGGGTAAAACTGAAAAGGCACTCATCACTAAAGGCAGAGATTGGGTAGACACTTCAGACTAAGATGAGGAAGTCAACTATGCTCTCATGGCTTCTATTGAGAATGAAGCAGAAGAGTCTGAGAACAAGGTACCCTTAACTACCTATGCTTATAATACTGATAACATATATGAATTGAGAATTTATCTTAAGACATTGCATATCAGTTATAGGGATCAGACTTTAGAGAATGAGAGAATAAAGTATGAGAATTCTGAACTTAAACAAAGAAATAAAATTGTTGAAGAAAAACCTGAAAACATGCAACAAGTTCAGAGAGAAAGGGATGATGCTGTTTATTTAGAACAGGAGTTGCTAGGAAAATATAAGCAACTAGAATCTGAGTTGGAGAAGGCAAATCAAATAATCAAAACATGGACTCATTCTGGAAAAGACACTAATGAAGTTTTTCAATCAGACACAGTAGGTTTAGGTTACTGTGAGGGAGATGAACTTAGATTTCAGAATCAAGTTAAAATGAGAACTCATTTTCCTACTACAAAATTTGTTCATGGTGTGAATGAATCAAAGTCTGATGCTGAAAAAGGAATTGTCAAGAAAGAATGTCAAACAGGTTAATATTGGTTTAATGACAGATAAACAACTCAAGCATAAGCTTAAGGAGTTAAAATCTGTTAAGAAACAAAAAGTGTCTAGAAAGAATAGGAATGGTAAAGTAGGCATTTCTCAGGGTAATTATCCATTGCTTGCTACTTTTGCTCCAAGAAAGACATGTCATAACTGTGGTAGTACTAACCATCTTGCAAGTTTTTGCAGGAAGAACAAGAACATTAATTCTTTACCTTCAAAGTCTGAAGTAAAGAAAGTTAATGTTAGAACTAGACCACAGGCATTATGCAAACATTGTGGAAGTACTTGGCATTCTATTTATACTTGCAGAGATTATCATGCTATTTATCATAATTACTATGAACCCATGCCAAATTTGAAATGGGTTAAAGTTAATTCTGTAAGTGTAAACTCTGAAAAAGTTAGCTTAAACTCTGATAATGTGAATTCCGCTGCAAAAGCTAACAAAGTTAAGAAAGCCAAAGGATCCAAGCAAGTCTGGATCCTTAAAACTAATCCTCAGTAAATGTTTGTGATTGCAGGGCATCAGGGAAAGTACCCTAGTCGTGGACAGTGGATGTTCAGGACACATGACTGGAAATAAAGCCCTGCTATCAGAGTATGTGGAGAAGGCTGGTCCAAAAGTTTCCTATGGAGATGGCAACATAGGACATACTCTGGGATATGGCAATATCAATCTTGGAAGTGTCATCATCACAAATGTAGCTCTGGTTCCTGGACTCAAGCATGATTTGCTATCTGTGAGTCAAATTTGTGACAGAGGATATCATGTAGATTTTCAGCATGAATACTGTGAAATCATCAGTAAATCTACAGGGAAGGTTGTTCTAGTTGGAAACAGGCACAATAACATCTATGAGATAAAGTTGTCAACAAACTCTGATGGTAAAGTAGTGTGTCTGTCAACAAGAATGTCCAGTGAAGAGAGTTGGAAGTGGCATAAGAAACTCTCACATTTGAACTTGAACAACATTAATGAGCTGATTAGAAAGAATCTTGTTAGAGGGCTACCAAAATCATTATTAAATGTTGATGGCCTATGTGATTCTTGTCAAAAGGCCAAACAAAGGAAGTCATCTTTCAAGAGCAAGTCTGAATCTTCAATTATTGATCCTTATCATCTTCTACATGTTGATCTTTTTGGTCCAGTAAATGTGATGTCTATTGGTAGAAAGAAATATGCTTTAGTCATTGTTGATGAACACACCAGATATACATGGGTGTATTTTTTAGCAAAGAAGGATGAAACTGCATTAACTCTGATGGAGCATGTAAAACAACTGGACAAAGGATCAAAACACAAAGTCAAAATAATTAGAAGTGATAATGGAACTGAATTCAGAAATGCAACAATGGAAGAATTCTGCAAAAACATAGGAGTGAAGCAAGAGTTTTCTGCACCTGGTACACCACAGCAAAATGGTGTAGTTGAAAGAAAGAACAGAACCTTGATAGAAGCTGCCAGAACTATACTTGATGAAGCAAAATTGCCAACCTATTTCTGGGCAAAAGCTGTTCAAACTGCCTGTTTTACTCAGAATGCCACTCTGATCAACAAGCATGGAAAAACACCATATGAAATGGTGAGGGAAAAGAAGCCAAACCTGAAATATTTTCATATTTTTGGGTGCAAGTGTTTTGTGCTGAAAACTCATCCTGAACAGTTGACAAAATTTGATTTAAATGCTGATGAAGGAATTTTTGTTGGCTATCCACTGTCAACTAAGGCATTTATAGTTTATAATCTGAGAACCAAAGTGATCATGGAGTCTATTCATATGTCATTTGATGACAAGAAAATAACTGGACTTGAAGATGTAGATGAACATGATCAACTGCACTTTGAAAATGAAGAATTATTCTATGATGAAGTAAACTCTGATGAGGCTAAACTGATAAACTCTGTTGAGCTAAACTCTGAACCTCTACCGGTAAATACTGAAGAAACTTCTCAGCCACATACTAGGGAAGAACCAGTTGAGGGGGAGCATGAAGAATCACTTCATAGTGATGACTCAAAATCTGATAATGAGTCAACTGAAAAATCTGGGTCAAACTCTGATGACTCAAACTCTGACAGTCCAAAATCTGACAGTTCAAACACTGAGCAGTCACATTCAGGGGGAGCCTCAGAGAATGAAGAAAGACATCAAGAAAATCAGGAGAACATGGATCGAGGGGGAGGATCAAACTCTGAGAGAAGCCATTTTCCTACAGCTAGGAGATGGACCAAATCTCACACACCTGATTTGATAATTGGTGATCCAGATGGAAGAGTAAGGACAAGAAGTGCAACAACAAATGAATGTCTGTTTCATGCATTCTTGTCACAAACTAAGCCCAAGAAGGTAGAAGAAGCTCTTGAAGATGCTGACTGGATAACAGCAATGCATGAGGAGTTGAATGAATTTGAAAGAAATGAAGTATGGACACTTGTACCAAGACCTAATAATAGGTCTGTTGTTGGTACTAAGTGGGTTTTCAGAAATAAAACTGATAGTGAGGGAGTTGTTACAAGAAACAAGGCCAGACTTGTGGCAAAAGGCTATTCACAACAGGAATGAATAGATTATAATGAGACTTTTGCTCCAGTTGCAAGGTTAGAGGCAATAAGGATGTTTCTTGCTTATGCTTCTCATAAGAAATTCAAGGTATTTCAGATGGATGTGAAAAGTGTCTTTCTGAATGGGAAACTTGAAGAAAAAGTGTTTGTTGTACAACCACCAGGATATTTGGATCTCAAATATCCAGATTATGTCTACAGGCTTGATAAAGCACTCTATGGACTTAAGCAAGCACCAAGAGCATGGTATGAAACTTTAGCTCAATTTTTTCTAGAAAGTGGGTTTCGCAGAGGTTCAATTGATAAAACTCTGTTTTACTTTAAATCTGGTAGTGACTTGCTTCTAGTTCAAATATATGTTGATGACATAATTTTTGGGTCTACTAATTATAAACTATGTACAAAGTTTGCCAAGCTAATGTAGTCCAGGTATCAAATGAGTGTGATGGGAGAGCTTAGTTACTTTCTAGGCCTACAGGTGAAGCAAACAGATGATGGGATTTTTATAAATCAAGCAAAATATAGCTGTTATGCAAAATCACGCAAGCGCACGTTGTCACAAGTAATATATGATTAAATCAAGTTCGTTCCCACAGAGATCTAGAATGGTGTTCAATTCAATTAATGTACCTATGCACTGATGTATGGTTTTTATCCACTGCTAAGACAAATAACAAATTGGATTTTTATTAACTACTAAATTATACTAAGATGCAAATTATAAAACTAATAATTAAATTAACTAACAAGAATAGAAATCGAGTTACTTATATGAGATTAAACATGGAATCCTAGTTTCATCATCTACTTCACTTAGAGTTGCAGCCTTTAATCACTATGTGCAATGGTTTTGATATCTGATCGGATAACACGAAACAAGTATACGCTACCTGTCAGCATACGCATACCAAACTAAACATACATCCACAAAAGAGATAGAAGATGAATAGACACCAATTATGCTTAGACCCTATATGTCTATAGAATTTGAAAACATAACGGTTGAAGAACAAGTTATCCATAAAGATCACATAGGGTAGTATAAGTATTTTCATCTCACACCACAAATCATATTGATTAACAATTATGAACCTATGCTAGCATGCCAAGTTCTAAATCTCAAGATCCACTTTCACTTCACAAGAGATTAACAATTCAATTTAGATGTTAGCTACGCATCTAAAAGCATTAAGATTAACCATACGAGGATATCAATTATACACCACACACAAATCTTTAAGGCATGCAAACTACTAAGCTACATAGATAAATCCACTAGGATCCCACGACAACGATTAGCCCATAATTGAACCGTTCATCGTCATGGGATTTGATGAAAACATGATAGTAAACAAGATATGAAAGAAAGAAGTAAAAATATTATTAAAACAAAGAGTTGAGAAAACAAATCTATAATCCAGAATAACACGAAGGATGAAGTAGATCTAGATCTGTTGCTTGTCACGAGCGTTGAACCCTTCTCTCCTTTTCTCCCTTGCAGATCTAAGCTGGTTACAATAATAAAACTATTATAATGTGTATATCTATTACAATGCTTAGATGTGTTTTTATAGGCTCTAGATTTCTTGCCCAGCAAGAATTTATCTTCTATTACAATTAGAATTTAATTAAGGTGCTAAAACCTGCCCGGAATATAATTAGAACTTGAAAAGGGCAAAACAGGAATTTCCCAGCCATGCTTCTCAAAGAATACGTGCGCGATTTTATTTAGCACATTACTTGCACGTGCTTCCTATCCCAGGTTGTAGAAAATCTCTCAAGCTTCGCGTGGGCAGTAAGATCGCTGAAAACGGACTTACAGAACTCCAGATATGGCCAAAACAGTGTAAGCTGCGCAGCCTTCCCAGAAAATCCGAATTTTAATCAATTAATTCCCAAAAAATTATAGAAGCATCCACCTTAATCAACATTCTCGTAAACCTGCACAACTAAGCAAAACACATCAAAACTACAAGAAACTTGAGTCCAAGACAATCAATTTAAGCCGATTTAGAATGTTCCAAGTGGATATAAAATCCACTTATCACACCCCCAAACTTAAACCGATGCTTGTCCTCAAGCATAAACAATTACAACTAACTAACTAACTAGTACCACTTCCGTAGGTGATCACGGTTGCATTTGGCATATGCAACAAGCCCTTTAAACCCCTAGGCAGCCCTAGTGGACGAGTAAGGTCTCGTGAGGGCCTATAGCGAATGTACCCACAAAATCCATTTAACCTAATGCAATGCAATGCATGAATGCAACTAAAATGAAAATGCAATTAATCTAATCTACCATACCTTCAAATCCTCTCATGTCATATCAACTTAAGAATCAAAGCAAATACGCAATGTCTTGGTGTCGAAAGTGCAAGTATTCACATAGTCTACTCAATGAACATGCATAAGTTCTCACAAGCCCATGTCAAGTGTAAGAATAAGTTAGTAAACATGCTAAGCCTACAAGATCACATCTTTGAGACAACACTCGGGATCTCATACGCAAGAACAAGCAAACACTCACAATCCACTCACAAAAGAATATTCACTCAAGAACAAGGGTAAGTGTATCACTCAATTCCAACAAAATCATAAGCATGCTTGACATTTGATATCAATCTAACTCTTAACACAACATACTGATAGAGTATATTTTTATATATATTTTAGATGATTTTATTCTCATATTTATTGTGTTTTGCATTGATTTGGATTTTTATTTAATAGATTTTATTGTTTTATTGTAGGAAATAAAGAATTCATAACTTGGAAGGATTTGGAGCAAAAAGAGCTATTTTGGAGATAAAATAGGAGAAAATTCGTAATATTGGGCTATACGGGCTGCCTGCACTGTTTGGGCCATATCTTGAGTTCCAGAAGTCAGAATTTGACGATCTTACTGTCCACGCGAAGCTTGTGGAATTATCTTTAATTCAGAGGTGGTCCAGTAAGCAAAATCCAACTGGAAGAGCCCAGAAACAGAGGAGAAAAAGAAGTGACGAATTTTAATTAAGGAATCCTATTCAGTTATGGAATCCTACTTGTAATTTATTTAGAGTATTAAAATACTTTTATTGGGCAAGACTTTTAGAGTCTATATAAACACATCTAGGGTATTATTTTATAGGGAGAGACATACGTGCTCCTACTCTTAGGAGCTAGGGTTTTGGAGAGGAGACCATGAATTTCATTCTTGTGACAGGATTGATGATTGCAGGTTTTCTTATCTGAATTTCTTCTCAATTCTTATTAGTTTAATTATGTTTTCTTGTTTTACTAGTTGTTTTACTTGTTTAATTATTAGTGAGTAGTTATTTCTAGGGCTTAAAGGGAAGCCATGTTTGCACTAATATTGGCATGATTTTCATAGTGGTTTGATTGGTTATGGTTAATTCTGATTGATATGTTTTAATCATTAATTTGTGTAATCGGCCGATATCATGGATTAATTATATGCAAATAGGGGTATGGATCGAGAGATTTACTTACTAGAGGCACACATACGATTAGCAGAATTGAATTTGAGTGCGAGAGCATCATTGGATTTCTGAGAGCGTTAATGCTTGGAAAAGATTAACTTGACTCTAATTACCTGATTGATTGAATTACTAAAAGTGGTTAATTGTGTTGAATGTTTCGAGAGTGTTAATGCTTGAGAGAGATTAACATACTCTAGTTATAGGATCACATTGATTGCTTTAGCTTAAGAGCCAATTGTGTAAGCATGGTGGACCTGATTGCCCTAGGTTTTAAATAATTTGTTAATCATCTATTTACTTAGTGTTAATTTAGTTTAATTTGCTAGTTAGTTAATATTCTCCAATAATCGTTTGTCCCTGAAACAATTAGCGATAACTGAAAAGGAATTAGTAGAACCTGTCTCCTTGTGGATTCGACCCGCTTGCCATCTGTACTAGCAATAGACACCGTGCGCTTGCGGTTAGGTAAAATTTAACATATCAAGTTTTTGGCGCCGCTGCCGGGGAGACAGCGAGTTTCTATTGATTTTAATTTAGTTGTTTAGATTGTTTCCATTGTCTCATTGGAACCTTTGTTCCAATTGAGGCAGATTTTACTGTGTTTTCTTGGCTTTGTTGAGTGTTTACAGGTTTGCAATGGGTGAAGTTGATACTTTTACACTACTCTCTTCCATGTTGGAGGCACGCACTCAAGAAATTGCCTCATTCAACCCTACAGAGCCCACTATGCGTCCAATGAGTATCAATGAGATGTCACAAGTGGCCCCTAAAACTTACAACTTCTGTCAAATTTGCGGTGTGCAGGGTCACTATGGTTTTGAATGCTCTTACAATGTCTATAATTCTCAGAGTGCTCAGTTGGGACAAATGAATTCTTTTGAAGAAGGATATGGGTACAATCAGTATTCAAACACTTTTGATCAAGAATACGTGAATCAACCAGATTTCTACTACCAGGACAATGGTGCTCAAAATTTTTCATATCATAATCAGCAACAGTTTGAGCAACAATATTATCAGTCATATGAGCAGCCGCCACAGCAAGAATATCAATATCCTCCTCTACAAGAAGATCTACATGTTTCTCAATCCAGTGTAGATGTGCAAGCTGATCAGACAAATGAGATGTGGGATATCTTGAATAAATTGCTAAAGAGTTCTGAAGAACAATTGCAAAAATTAGAAACTCAAAGTTTGGCGATTGAATCTCAAATTGCACAGTTGGCTAACTCTTCTACTACAGTGCAGCTCAATTATTTACCATCATCATCTATCCGATCCGAAGAGGACCTGATTGCTATCAATCTCACAAGCGATCAGGAATATGATAGTTTCTCCATGTATGTTGATGATGAGGCCATTGATAAAGAGAAGGAGTATGCCACCGATGACGAGATCAATGATGTTGCTGCTACCGAGAACAATGTGACTGATGATGAGGCTAAAAAGGAAAGTAATAAAGAGATGGTTGTTGTTTCTCTTCCACAACCTGTGACTAAGCTACCATGTATTGATAAATTTGCTCTCGATCTAGCCTCTACTTACAAGGCTTCTTTGCTCAAGACCACTTATTTCAAGGTTGATGTGATAACAAATATTGTCCAAGATGATATTTCTCAAATTCTGGTTGAGGATCCATACAAAGTGGCTCCTACGTTTCAAGCTCGAGGAGAGGGAGAAGATGGAAGTGTCTTATTAGCCAATGATGTGATAAGCCAAGATGTCCGAATGACTCCAGTGAAAGTGAGGAGTGAAGAAAAGCCACCACCAGAACCTCCACCTTATGTCAAGGGAGTTCAATATTTTCGTGGTGTTGAATTTTATCGCTGTTTTATCACAAAGTTTTCCAAAACTGCACAAGCACTCTCTCTATTGCTTATTAATGACATATTTTATTTTACTAATGCTTGTTTGGAGACTTTCTACAGGATAAAGACAACCACTAACACTCTTGATACTTTTTGTGGTGGCGAGTTTATGATCGAGAAATTGGATATTCCGTCTCCATCGGAGTATTTCTGAGGACGTCAAGCTATTGACGTTAAAGAAGCGCTGCTTGGGAGGCAACCCATGATTTTTATAAGGTTAGTAGGTTTTTTTATTTCACTTTCTTATTAAAAAAAAAAATTTTGTGTTGTATGTGTTCTCTTAAAATAAATAAATAAAAAAAAAATTTTGTTGTTTTTTCAAAAAAAAAAAAAAAAAAAAAAAAAATGAACAGTGATTTTCGCGCAGGCAGCACCCCTGTAACGCAGGTTGCGCCTGCGTTACTGCCTTCAGCGCCATTTGCCCCCCTGTAACGCAGGCTGCGCCTGCGTTACTACATTAGCCGCAGTCTGCAACCCTGTAACGCAGGTTGCGCCTGCGTTACAGACCCCTTCTGCCCAGAATTTTTTTTTGTTTACCCCGAAAATTGTTGTTTTGCAACATAAAAACACACCCAAACCTATTCTAATTTTTATTCTATCAATTCTTAATTCTTATACCTAGCCTACATCAATTCCATACCCTCCCAAATCTCTCCTACACTCTAAATTTTTAAATTTCACCTATCCATCATCTTATATTTATACCCACCTATCCATAACAAATCCAATTCCTCTTCTATTTCTTTAAATCTCTAAAAATTCAATTCTAAAGAGGAATTAATTGCAAGTTCACCTCTTCGATTCGTATTGGGTAAATCTTTTTCTCTAATCTTATTTTTATTACGAATTTGTGTTCTTGTAAATTGGAATTTTGCATTATTCTTGGAATTTGGGCTATTTTTGGTGTGATATTGCTTGAAAATTATTGGTTGAGCTTCTTGTGAGTTGGGAGAGATGGTGCTAGTGTTGGGAAATTGCTACAAACAGGGGATTTTTGCCTAACAAGCATGTTGAGTTGCGATGGGGAAGGATATGTAAGGCGCGCCTTGTAGAAATTAAATTTGAGCAAGCACATACTTCTTCAATATTTTCAAAGGCCACTTCATGCTTATGCACTAGGGGAGTATTCTACACCTTTCTTTGTATATTTATTATATTTATTTTTTTTTCCTTTCTTTTCTATATTTGTTCATTGAGGACAATGAAGCGCTTAAGTGTGGGGAGGTGTTCTCAACGTAGTGTATTACTTGTTTTAAAAAAAAAAAAAAAAATCCAAAAAAATTAAAAAAATTTAAAAATACCAAAAATAATTCTAGCCATGCAATTTGATTAGTTGTTGTATTTTGCTTGATACACCCATGCATGCGTAGAATTCTTGTGTTTATTGACGCTTTTGTATGAGAAGTGACGTGCTTTGTTCTTGTGCACACACTTACACTAGCAAGTTGAAGCTGGTAGACTTAATTGGATGTTGTAAGTGATTAGAATGACATGAATATGTGCAAGATGACTTGGTTTTCATGCTTTGAGTACAAGTAGATGCGTTAGAGAGTCTTGTTACTTGGGATTGATTATGTTTTGTCACACCAAGTGAGTTTTGAGCCTATATGCATATCTTTTGCATGATTTTTCGTTTGCTTGAGTGTCCACATGTTGTTTACATTGCTAGCACTTACTTGAGATCTTTCTTGAAATGCATGACATTACTTGATGATGAGATGATAAAGGCACTTAGGTTTAACCTCGTATTTCCCATATTTTCAAACCTTTTAAACATGATCAATTAGTTAACCCGTTGAGCTTAATCCTATTCTTTCGGTGACACACCACATTACTTGCCATTATCCTTTTTATTCTATTGGCCTTACAATAAATTTGAACCTAAATTGTCAAAGGCTAGTATCGTGCTTAAGGGAGTAATAAGGTGTTCATAAAAGGGGGGGTTATTGATGATCATACTTTTGGGGAATATTAATTTTGGGTTGATGCTTGCTAGTCAAAATTCATAAAAATATCTATGGATCATTGTGTTTATTCTTTAGCTCTCAAGAAAAAAAAAAAAGAAAAAAAAAGAAAAAAAAAAGAAAAAAAAAAAGAAAAAAAAATGAATAAATTTGAGAGCATTCTTATATTTGTATGATCCTTCTTCATTCGACTAGTCAAGTTATTATGTAAGGGGTATTGAAAAATCCAAGTGTGGGGAAGTATTTATTGGTTTTAATAAGTATGGGAGTTGTTTTAATTTCATTGTCGGGTACTAGCTTTGGACTTAACCTTCTTTAGCTTTCTTGACATACCTGGTCCCTAGCCCACGCTACAACCCGAATAAAGACCTTTTGATTGTCATCAGTAATGTATGTTGTGTTGAGAGTGAGATTGATTGCGAGTGTCAAGTTGTGTTTATGATTTTGTTGGAATTGAGTGATACACTTAACCTTGTTCTTGAGTGAATATTCGTTTTTGAGTGAAAGGTGAGTTATTACTTGTTTTGGCATAGGAGATCCCGGGTTTAGACTTAAAGATGTGTTTCTTGTGGGCTTAGCATGATTACCAACGATTTTTACACTTGACATGAATTTTTATGACCTTCTGCATGTTGGTTGAGTAGACTACGTGAATACTTGCACTTTCGACACCAAGACATCGTATGTTTACTTTGATTCTTAAGTTGATGTGGCATGAGAGGACTTGTGTGTGTGGTGTTGTGTTAGCATTGATCTGTTGCATGGTTGGATGAATTTTGTGGGTACATTCACTATAAACCCTCACGAGACAACACTCGTCCTACTAGGGCTGCCTAGGGGTTTAACGGCTTGTTGCATATGCTCAATGCAATCGTGTCATCTACGAAAGTGATGTTTGTTAGGACTTAGTTTTTATTTCACTTATTTGCCCGAGGACGTGCAAATGCTAAGTGTGGGGATGTTTGATAGAGTATATTTTTATATATATTTTAGATGATTTTATTCTCATATTTATTGTGTTTTGCATTGATTTGGATTTTTATTTAATAGATTTTATTGTTTTATTGTAGGAAATAAAGAATTCATAACTTGGAAGGATTTGGAGCAAAAAGAGCTATTTTGGAGATAAAATAGGAGAAAATTCGTAATATTGGGCTATACGGGCTGCCTGCACTGTTTGGGCCATATCTTGAGTTCCAGAAGTCAGAATTTGACGATCTTACTGTCCACGCGAAGCTTGTGGAATTATCTTTAATTCAGAGGTGGTCCAGTAAGCAAAATCCAACTGGAAGAGCCCAGAAACAGAGGAGAAAAAGAAGTGACGAATTTTAATTAAGGAATCCTATTCAGTTATGGAATCCTACTTGTAATTTATTTAGAGTATTAAAATACTTTTATTGGGCAAGACTTTTAGAGTCTATATAAACACATCTAGGGTATTATTTTATAGGGAGAGACATACGTGCTCCTACTCTTAGGAGCTAGGGTTTTGGAGAGGAGACCATGAATTTCATTCTTGTGACAGGATTGATGATTGCAGGTTTTCTTATCTGAATTTCTTCTCAATTCTTATTAGTTTAATTATGTTTTCTTGTTTTACTAGTTGTTTTACTTGTTTAATTATTAGTGAGTAGTTATTTCTAGGGCTTAAAGGGAAGCCATGTTTGCACTAATATTGGCATGATTTTCATAGTGGTTTGATTGGTTATGGTTAATTCTGATTGATATGTTTTAATCATTAATTTGTGTAATCGGCCGATATCATGGATTAATTATATGCAAATAGGGGTATGGATCGAGAGATTTACTTACTAGAGGCACACATACGATTAGCAGAATTGAATTTGAGTGCGAGAGCATCATTGGATTTCTGAGAGCGTTAATGCTTGGAAAAGATTAACTTGACTCTAATTACCTGATTGATTGAATTACTAAAAGTGGTTAATTGTGTTGAATGTTTCGAGAGTGTTAATGCTTGAGAGAGATTAACATACTCTAGTTATAGGATCACATTGATTGCTTTAGCTTAAGAGCCAATTGTGTAAGCATGGTGGACCTGATTGCCCTAGGTTTTAAATAATTTGTTAATCATCTATTTACTTAGTGTTAATTTAGTTTAATTTGCTAGTTAGTTAATATTCTCCAATAATCGTTTGTCCCTGAAACAATTAGCGATAACTGAAAAGGAATTAGTAGAACCTGTCTCCTTGTGGATTCGACCCGCTTGCCATCTGTACTAGCAATAGACACCGTGCGCTTGCGGTTAGGTAAAATTTAACATATCACATACATCAATGACGATAATCAAAAGGTCTTTATTTGGGTTGTAACGGGGCTAGGGAAAAGGTATGTCAAATAAGCCAAACAGGTGAAGTGTCAAAAGTTAGTAAGTACCATAATACATCATTCACAACACCCTATTTTCCCCCCACATAATTTTACTAAGACATACACTCGACTAGTCGACTGAAATAGGATCGCAACAAACACAAACATGCTCTCATAATATATATATATATATATATATATATATATATATATTTTTCCTTTTTTTTTTCTTCTTTTCTTTTTTTTTTTTTTCGAGAGCTAAATAGAACACAAACAATAATATAAACAATAACAATGATCCAATGAATTTATTACATATGTCGACTATCAAGTAAACAACCAAACCCAATTTTCAATATTCCCCCCAAAAGTAAGACCAACAATAAACCCCTCCTTACACACCTTCTTACTCCTTTAAGCACTCTACTAGCCTTTGACAATGTGGGTCCAAATTAATGTAAGGCCAATACAAGAAAAAGGTCTAGGCAAGTAATGTGGTATGTCACCGAAAAATAGGATTAAGCTCAACGGGTTAACTAATTGATCATGTAAACATGGTGTGGTAATATGGGAAAATATGCGGTTATTCCTAAATGCCTTTATCATTTTAATCGTCAATTAATGTCATGCGTTTCAAGAAAGACCTCAAACAACTGCTAGCAATGCAAACAATCCGTGGACACTCAAGCAAACGAATAAATTGCAATAAATATGCAATATGCAATAAGGCTCAAAACTCACTTGGTGGAAAAACATACTTAATCCCAAGCAACATCTCTCTAACGCACCAACTTGTATTCAAAGCATGCAAACTAAATCATCTTGCACATATTCATGTCCTTCTAATCACTTACAACATTCAATAAGTCTACTAGTTTCAACTTACTAGTGTATGTGTGTGCACAAGAACAAAGCATATCACTTCTCAATCAAAAGCGTCAACAACACAAAATTCCTATCAAGCATGGGTGCAAATGCAAACTATTATGAACTCACATGATAAACGAACATAAAAACAGAATGTCCTATATGAAACAAACGTAGATAACACGAACAAACATGCATAATTTAATACTACTAATATGCAAAGCATGAAATCCTACATGAACAAATAATACAACAACAACTACTAAACCCTCAAACCAACCCCCAAACTTAAAATATTCAATGTCCTCATTGAATGGAAGTAAATACAAGGGAAAGTAGAAAACATACCTGAATACCGAAGCATACCCAACAATTTTTTTTCTCGCAAAAATCCCCTTTCCTTAGCAATTAGCCTCAAAACAACCGATTAAATTTAACCTCCGCCGTCGAAAACGAAAATTTCCCATTACTGGCACTATCTCTCCCATGCTTATGAGCCAAAAGAATCAATACCCAACTCACAAGAAGCTCCACCAAAAATTACCAAGCAATAACACACCAAAAATACCCCAATATATCAAGAATAATACAAATCCCAATTTTTCAAGAACACAAATTCGTAACCAAAATAAAATTTGAGAGAAGAAATAAACCCACTACGAATTGGAGAGGTGAACTTGCAATTAATTCCTCTTTAGAATTGAATTTTTGGAGATTTAAATAAAATAGAAGAAGAATTGGATTTGTATGGCTAGGTGTGTATATATATAAGATGATGGATAGATGAGAATTAAAAATTTAGAGTGTAGGAGAGATTTGGAGAGGTTAAGATTTGATGTAGGATAGATATAGGGATTTAGAATTGAAGAAATTTGGGTTAGGATAGAATTTGGGGGAATTTTAGAGGTGAAAAACACTAATTTTCGGGGGAAAAACTGGGCAGAAGGGGTATAACGCAGCCTCATGCTGCGTTTCAGGGCGCTGGGCGCGGAATGGCCAGTAACGCATTACAGAAATGCGTATTGAGGGTTTAAATGGCCTATAACGCAGGGGCAACCTGCGTTACCCAGGCGCAATTTGCCCTGAATGCAGTAACCCGGGCGCAAACTGCGTGACTGGAGCGCAGGTTGCGTTACTGTTCATCAAAATTTTATTTTTATTTTTTTTCACACAACACTCAAATTTTTATTTTTTTTTTCTCTAAACTAATGCGGGTTGCCTCCCACCAAGCGCTTCTTTAACGTCAATAGTTTGACGTTACTTCCTCAAATCATGGCGGTTTCAAAAGAACAACTGAACCGTTCTCAACAGAAAAACCATTCATACGAACGTTGACATCTTGGTTGCTTGCTTTCCACAAATCTCTTCCTTCAGACTTCAACCTAATTTTACTACCCAACGGCCAAATCTTCTTCTTTTTCTTTTTCACACCTCTAAAGTACTTCTCCGACTCAACTGACTGAACAAAAATTTCTTCTTCCTGATCATCTGCTTTCCACCTTCGCAACACTTTATCATGCCCTTCTTCAAAAATCACTAGCTCATTATTCAAAAGGACATACCTCAAATGTGGTGGAAGTTTCCCAAGCTTTACTTTCGAAAGATCACAAACCGAAGAACTATCAATGGAATCACTAATGGTATGCTTTAGCACATGTGTATCAGATTTTTCACTCAATAACTGATCAAACTTCTTTCTCTGACCCGTATCAACTATTTCCACACTGCAACACTCCTCATCCTCTGTTGGAAATTTCATGGCCTTGAACACATTAAAGGTGACACTCTGATCTTGCACCCTCATTGTAAGCTCTCCTTTTTGCACATCAATCAAAGTCTTTCCTGTAGCCAAGAACGGTCTTCCCAAAATTATGGGAATCTTCTTATCTTCTTCGAAATCCAAGATAACAAAATCAGCTGGGAATATGAGCTTATCAACCTTCACCAAAACGTCCTCCACTATACCCCTCGGATACGTGATAGATCGATCAGCCAACTGCAAAGAGATGTTAGTTGGCTTTGGCTCCGGTAGACCAAGTTGCTTGAAAACAGACAAGGGCATAAGATTAATACTAGCTCCCAAATCACATAAACACTTGTTGAAAGAAAGATTGCCAATAGTGCATGGAATAGTGAAACTTCCCGGATCTTTCAGTTTAGGAGGCAATTTCTGTTGCAGAACGGCACTACACTCCTCTGTCAATGCCACTGTTTCAAAATCTTCCAACCTTCTCTTCCTTGACAAAATATCCTTCATGAACTTTGCATATCTTGGCATCTGCTCCAATGCTTCAACAAAAGGAATGTTAATGGACAGATTCTTGAAGACATCCATAAATTTCTGAAACTGTTTCTCTTTACTTTTCTGCAAACATCCAGGATATGGCGGAGGTGGATAAATCTGATTATTCATTGAAGATTGCTCCGGAGTAAACTTTTCAACAGGTTTCTTGCTCTTCTCACCATCTAGCTGATCAGCCACTAAATCAGATTTCTCAATTACTGGCACTGCAGATTTTTCAACCTGCTGATTCTGAACATCTTCATCTTCTTCAGTTGCTGATTTAGGATCACTCGTGACTTTTCCGGATCTCAAAGTAACTGCATTGACCTGTTCTTTGCTTTCCCTTCTGCCTGGATTACCTATTGTATCACTTGGAAGAGTTCCTTGTTGCATATTTACCAAGGCACTTGCAATCTGTCCCAACTGGGTTTCCAAAACTTTCTTGCCAGCTTGTAGGTTCTTTATCGCTATCCACACCTCATCTGATTTATCATTAGATGATTGCCCCATATGAGCCTGGGGCTGTTGCTGCTGAAATCCCGGAGGTTGATATGGTACCTTTGGAGCATAAGACTGCTGATAACCTTGATTGAATGGCCTTGCTTGCTGATAAGATTGTTGAGTATTTTGATTATTGCTCCAGCTGAAGTTGGGATGATTCCTATTATTATTATGATAAGTGGCTGGAACTGGTGCAGCAGGTCTCTGGAAATTACTCACGAACTGTGCTGATTCAGAAGAGATAGCACACTGATTGGTCTCATGTGCGCCCGCACATAACTCGCAAACACTAGCCACCTGCTGAACTCCATAATTAGCAAGAGAATCCACCTTCATAGCAAGAGCCTTCAACTGAGCTGTAATCATTAAAGCTGTATCTACTTCCAAAATTCCTGCTACCTTGCCTTGAGATAGCCTTTGGGTTGAATTTTGATATTCATTAGCAGCCATCATCTTAATAAGATCATAAGCTTCATCATAGCTCTTTGCCCACAGAGCTCCTCCTGATGCTGCATCTAGCAAGGGCCTAGACTGTGCTCCCAACCCATTGTAGAACCCATTAATAACCATCCAATCAGGCATGCCATGATGAGGACACTTGCGTAGCATCTCCTTGTAGCGTTCCCAAGCCTCACACAAGGTCTCGCCAGATTGCTGTTGGAATTGAGTCAACTGGTTCCTTAATGCTGCAGTTTTCGCCATAGGGAAGAATTTAGTAAGGAACTTCTGAGCAAGATCTTCCCATGTAGTAATAGAACCAGGTGGCAAAGAGTGTAGCCAGCTCTTAGCCTTATCCCTCAGAGAGAATGGGAAAAGCCTCAACCTGATAGCATCATCCGTCACACCATTACATTTGAAAGTGTCGCAGATTTCGATAAAGTCCCGAACATGCATGTTAGGATCCTCCGTAGAAGCACCCCCAAACTGAACTGAATTCTGCACCATCTGAATTGTGCCAGACTTGATCTCAAAATTATTCGCTGCAATAGCTGGCCTAATAATGCTAGACTGGATATCATTGAGTTTCGGCTGAGAATACTCCCTCAAAGCCTTAGCTGCTGCTGCATCTGCCATTGCTACTGTAGTTTCAGATACCTCTTCCTTATTCTCTTTATTCTCTACAAGATCGTCTTCCGCCAGTTCTTCTAAACGAGCTTGTAAGCGTGTTCGCATACAAACTTAAGTACCTGAAACACCACGAAACAAACAAACTAAGTAAGAAATCCGAGTCAGTGAACGCTAACGACCACTGATGACAAGCACATAAACTAAAATAAAAACACCGATGATCCCCGGCAGCGGCGCCAAAAACTTGTTATGCAAAATCACGCAAGCGCACGTTGTCACAAGTAATATATGATTAAATCAAGTTCGTTCCCACAGAGATCTAGAATGGTGTTCAATTCAATTAATGTACCTATGCACCGATGTATGGTTTTTATCCACTGCTAAGACAAATAACAAATTGGATTTTTATTAACTACTAAATTATACTAAGATGCAAATTATAAAACTAATAATTAAATTAACTAACAAGAATAGAAATCGAGTTACTTATATGAGATTAAACATGGAATCCTAGTTTCATCATCTACTTCACTTAGAGTTGCAGCCTTTAATCACTATGTGCAATGGTTTTGATATCTGATCGGATAACACGAAACAAGTATACGCTACCTGTCAGCATACGCATACCAAACTAAACATACATCCACAAAAGAGATAGAAGATGAATAGACACCAATTATGCTTAGACCCTATATGTCTATAGAATTTGAAAACATAACGGTTGAAGAACAAGTTATCCATAAAGATCACATAGGGTAGTATAAGTATTTTCATCTCACACCACAAATCATATTGATTAACAATTATGAACCTATGATAGCATGGCAAGTTCTAAATCTCAAGATCCACTTTCACTTCACAAGAGATTAACAATTCAATTTAGATGTTAGCTACGCATCTAAAAGCATTAAGATTAACCATACGAGGATATCAATTATACACCACACACAAATCTTTAAGGCATGCAAACTACTAAGCTACATAGATAAATCCACTAGGATCCCACGACAACGATTAGCCCATAATTGAACCGTTCATCGTCATGGGATTTGATGAAAACATGATAGTAAACAAGATATGAAAGAAAGAAGTAAAAATATTATTAAAACAAAGAGTTGAGAAAACAAATCTATAATCCAGAATAACACAAAGGATGAAGTAGATCTAGATCCGTTGCTTGTCACGAGCGTTGAACCCTTCTCTCCTTTTCTCCCTTGCAGATCTAAGCTGGTTACAATAATAAAACTATTATAATGTGTATATCTATTACAATGCTTAGATGTGTTTTTATAGGCTCTAGATTTCTTGCCCAGCAAGAATTTATCTTCTATTACAATTAGAATTTAATTAAGGTGCTAAAACCTGCCCGGAATATAATTAGAACTTGAAAAGGGCAAAACAGGAATTTCCCAGCCATGCTTCTCAAAGAATACGTGCGCGATTTTATTTAGCACATTACTTGCACGTGCTTCCTATCCCAGGTTGTAGAAAATCTCTCAAGCTTCGCGTGGGCAGTAAGATCGCTGAAAACGGACTTACAGAACTCCAGATATGGCCAAAACAGTGTAAGCTGCGCAGCCTTCCCAGAAAAACCGAATTTTAATCAATTAATTCCCAAAAAATTATAGAAGCATCCACCTTAATCAACATTCTCGTAAACCTGCACAACTAAGCAAAACACATCAAAACTACAAGAAACTTGAGTCCAAGACAATCAATTTAAGCCGATTTAGAATGTTCCAAGTGGATATAAAATCCACTTATCAATAGCAGAAATCTTCTCAAGAAATTTGGTATGCTTTATTGCTCATCTGCATCAACTCCCATGGCAACAACAACTAAGTTGGATAAGGATACAGGAGCATCAGTAGATCTGACAAACTATAGAGGCATGATAGGGTCTCTTCTTTATCTGACAACAAGTAGACCTGATATCATGTATGCAACCTGTCTCTGTGCAAAGTTTCAAGGTGATCCCAGAGAACCACATCTCACAGCTGTGAAAAGAATCTTCAAATATCTCAAGGGCACCATTACTTTAGGGCTGTGGTATCCCAGAGAATCAGATTTCAAGCTTATTGGTTATTCTGATGCAGACTTTGCAGGCTGTAAGATAGATAGAAAAAGCACAAGTAGAAGTTGTCAATTTCTGGGTGATAGACTGGTTTCTTGGTACAGTAAGAAACAGAAATCAATTTCTACATCTATAGCTGAGGCAGAGTATATTGCTGCTGGTAGCTGCTGTGCACAGATTCTATGGATGAAGAATCAGTTGCTGGATTATGGATTAAGGTACAGTAAGATTCCTATTTACTGTGATAATCAAAGTGCTATTGCTATGACAGGTAATCCAGTACAACATTCAATGACCAAGCACATCAGCATAAGGTATCACTTTATCAGAGAACATGTAGAGGAAGGAAACATTGAGCTTCATTTTGTGTCTATAGACCAACAGCTTGCAGACATCTTCACCAAGCCATTGAGTGAAGCTATATTTACAAGGCTTGTAAATGAACTTGGAATGGTCTCTGGTTTTGACTAGAGATACTGGTTAGACTCAAATTTCACTTATGTAATGCATTACTTATGTTTCTGTGATGTGTTAAATGCTTTGTGAACTTTGTTTTTAAACTCTGCTATTTAAACTCTGTTTGTAGACTGTCAAACTCTGTTAGTATGTTTTGTCAGTCAAACACTGTTAACATGTTGGATAAACTCTGATAAATTCTGATAATGTTATTGTCTGAGATGAACACTAATGAAGAAAATGTATGAAGCATGATTCTCAGTTATTAATAATGAATCTTTCTAAGTTATCTATGATCTAATCTTAGACTGTGCAGAAATTCAACACAAGCATGATACTATTCATATTTATAGCATCTCTTAGTTTATTCATCCTAAACTCTGAGTCTGTAAATACTATGTGCATTGCCTCTCATGAATAATTTCTGATATTGATGACTCCTAAACTCTGTTAGTGACACTCTGTTCCAAAAGAAATTCACATAGTACTTGATGATTCCTTGTTCGTGCTTGTGAAAATTTATAAAACTTGAGATGTGTCATTGTTTATTTTGGTGAGTACTGAAGCATGCCTGCACCCTGTGAGAACTTGAGCTAAATAGTGATTGATACATTTTATATCAATCGAATTTTTATTGTTGTGTGCTGTTCATCAGTGAGTATGTTGCTCTCGAACTTGTTTTAAACCATCTTGAGACTGCATGATATGTGTGTGCATGAAAATGATAAAGGCACTAGGATTTACCACATTTATCCAAACACTTTCAATAAATCAAACCCTTAGTAAACCCCTTTGAGCCTTTCTTAACCATTTTTTTAAACTCTGATTGTTCAAGAGGAGTTTGTTTCATTTGGGAATTAATGAGCAAACAGTTGGGAATTTCTTTGTAAAGGAAAGTTTATTTGGTGCAAATATATACATAAAAAAAATTTGTATATACTGATCATCATGTACAATTATGTCCTTGCAGTACAACTGGACACTTTGTTCTATTCAATTGCTCAGTTAGCCATTTTATTTTCTTTCTTCTTTTTCTTTTCACCTGTTTGTTTTTAACCACATTACAACCTTGAACAAAGTCCTTTTGGTTTGTGCATACATGTATTCAAAGTAGTGTAGATTTGGTGGACAACCAAGCATATGGTAGCATCTGCTTTTATTGATTGAACTTGAGTGTAAACACTTCACCTAAACACTTGTGTGATTTGAGAGTTTGTGAGATTTTAAATCCATGGCATGTTACTCTCTGAATGCGACTTTGATATCTATCTTTTGATCTTCTTGTCTATAAAGACTGTGTGCTTACTTGGATTATCATGGACATCAAAGGGAATAGAGTAATTCAGAGTTCTGTATATAAGTTACTACAGACTTTAGCATTCATCATATATTCAGTGTTTAAAATGAGAGTTTGTGCATCCAGTGTTTACTGATTTACTTTTATGGATTTTATGAAAAATTAGATGCTCTAAAAATTTGATTAGTAAACTCTGCTATCCACACACAAATACTCACATCTATGCAGTTTTTGAAAGGGTTTCGGTAATAAAGTTGGAGAATTGACAAACGCTGATGGATTTTGTCTAAATGCTCTAAGTAATTAGAGAGAGAAAGTAGCAGTAATTATGGTTGTAATTACTGAGCATGCACGTCTGTTCCGCTAAATCTTTGACACGTGTCCCACTCACACATTTTTCAAAGATCGTGTCCCACTACACATGGTAACTGGTTGCGTGTTTTAGTGATAAAACGTTTGAATTTCACTTTTCATTTCATATTCACTAATACACTTTCACCCACTCACAATTACTTTTTACACAACCACTCACAGTTACTTCGAATTTTTCACTTGAACATTTCATCAAACACCTTTCACTCATATCATTCTCTTCGTATTTTTCTTCTCAAATCGTACTAATGGCAACCAAACCTTTCACTTCTCTTGGACTTTTGTTTGTTTCTAATAATTATGTAGCACCACTGAACAATGAAAACGCTCCAGATGCGTTTCATTTGATGCAGAGTTTCTTGCGAGATTCAGAAATCGGTCAAGCTTTGGTTGAACCTCAAACTCTGTCTGCATCACAAATTGCTTCGTTCTTGCAAAACTCTGTTTATGATAATGGTGACACGAATGGGACTCCGTCTATTGTTTTCAATTATGAAGAAACTGACTATGTTATCACTCCAGATACAGTCAGAGAAACCATGGGATTTGACACTCACACTTCGTATAGTGTTGTTTCTGAGCAGAATCTACGAGAGATGTTACAGCAGATTGGATATTCTGGGTCGTTGGTGTAATAACCCTAACCTTAGAAATGCTACAGTGATTAAATGAATAGTAAATTTTGAGGATTTAGGGAAATGGTATGTAAGTACCCTATAATTGATACAGAAAATGAATAATCAGAAACCATATTAGTAATGTACCATGAAAATAATTGACTCAAAATGATAATGGATTTCAGAAATTCCTGAATATGGACTTTAAGGATTTTCGATTTCAATTGAGACTCTATTGAATGTGATATTAAGGAATATATAAATGTTAAAAGATTTATATCTTGAGGAAATAGTGAAGTTAGGTTAATCCAAGGGATTATCAAAGCAAGGAAATGCCCGGGGTAAATGAATTGTTAAAACAATTTAGAACCACAAGGATAATAAAGTGTATTCAAAACAAATTGTGATTAGATGAGAATGGAAACCAAGTAACCAAGGTTAGTAAATATAAGGATGTTTACCACATTAGTATTTACAAAGGTTATTAGTATTTACTCAAGGTTAAAGAACCAAGCTTGCAAGATACTCTTCTATGACATCATTAAGGTGACATCACTTTTCACTAACTTTAATCAAGAGCAAATTAGTAAACTTCACAAGATAATTATCCAAGACCTTCATCAAGTTTCCATAAGACTCTAGAATCATCAAGAGAGCAACAACCAACATACAAGATCATCATCTTCTCCATTCTTCATCAATTCGGCCAAATAGTAACAGCCGACTTAGAACAGGCATATCTCCTTCGTTTCTCAGCCAAATTTTGCGTTCTATAGCTTTTTAGAAAGCTAATGAGATAATCTACAACTCTTATTTCACAAGGTTTGTCGAGAAAAGCAAGGTAAGGGCCTCGTTTTTCATGTTCTTTCAGCTGGGGTAAAATAACTCCGAAAAATTCTAAGTATGTTCTTGATGTTTCTTGTAAGTTAAGGTGTTATAAGGTTATATCAAGGCTTCTCAAGGACTACAAGCCTTTGTTAAGAGTTTTAAAGCTTCAAGGAAGGTATGGAGTTCATGGACCCTTAGTATTATCTTGAGTTTATGATGATTTATAGTTAGTTTAGTGGTTAAGTGTATATTAAGCATGAAATCATGATGTTATGTGTGTTTACAAGTGATTTAATTGGATATGGAAGTGTTGTGTGTGCTTGTAACCATGGTTGGTATGATGACCACATGGTGTAGGGAATGGTATATGTGTGGGATGATGGATTGGAGGAGTGAAAATATGGAAAGTGAGAAAATATAGCCGTTATAATGCCCGATTTTCGTTAGAACAAAAAACTGCCCTGTTTTTAAGACAGAATTTCAAACTGTTAAAGGTCATTAAAAGGTACCAACTGATCCTGGTAAGATAGAGCTTGGTTCATAGATCGTTTTGATATAAAGTACGTCAAAATCTGATGAACGGTTTAGAAGATATCAAAGTTTTAATGCAAGTTACGCGAAATCACTGTTCATCAACTAACCTTCTGCGAACAGTAACTTCGGACAGATTTTCTGTGGTTTTGGAAAAAATACTTTACATGGTTTTGTTCTAAATGTTTCCAAGATCGTGCACGCGAAAACGGTGCATCAATTGAGTTAATGGTTAACGAGTTATGAACATTTTAGTGAAAGTGGTTCAGAAACCGAGCAAAATGCAATTGTGTCAACTTTGAGCCTATAATTGACATACTTAGACATTCTTAAAAATTATGAAATTTTGGGAGGATATAGTAGGGTGATCAGAGAAGCATTACCCACTGACCTTGGGTGAAAATTCGAAATTTATATTTTTTGAAAATTTTTACAGTCGAGTGTGGTTGTTAAGGGAAATGGTGAAAAACACTGAAACTTTGATTGAGTTTAAAATGGTCAGGTTCTTGGAACTCTTGGGTTATTAATAATATGTTAATCATATATTAAGTGTCAAGGGTATTGTTATATAAAGGTAAGGTGAGTAAGGGATGTAGTATTCTAACGATGATCCTTTTCGTGTTTATAGAAACTCAGGACGAACAACAGGTCATACCATTGGGACTTAGAGATCGAGGCAAGATTTCTTCTATCTTTACTTTGAAAAATTATTTATCTTCAAAGAAAAATGATTTCATGGAATATATGTGTGATTCTATTATTATATTGTTAAGAATTTGTTTTCCTGATTTTGGAAAATAAAGGGAAATGTATATGAATATGAGTATGGATATGGATTAAATGGAGCAAGATTTCTTTTATCCTTATTTTGATAAACTGTTTATGTTCAAAGAAAGATGGTTTTGATGGATAATATATGAATCCTATATGATGATATGGTCAGGGATACATTCCCTGTTTGCTGAGATTTTTGAATATGGATTATGGATATGGATATGAATATGGATAGAGCGAATATATTTTATGTTTTAAAGGGATATAAAAGAATGGTATCAATTGTTATCTAGGGTTATATAGGTTATAATATTGTGTTAAAAATATTCTTTTTAAATATTTGCGATTTAATGAATATTATTTGATTATTATTTGATACTTTTAAAATATACGGAATATTTTATGTACATAAAAGCGTATTTGATCTCATTGAATACAGTGGAGATGTCTGAGTCATAATCAAAGTATTATGACATATATATATATATTTTTAAAGGTGATGATAAATGGAAATGGAAATGATATATGTGAATGATATATGTGAATGGAAATGTGAATGGATATGTGAATGGAAATGGAAACGGAAACGGAAAAATGGAAAATGTGGAATGGTGTTTTATAAATGGAATATTAATTTGACCAAAAGGGGGATTGCAACAAAAAGCGTAAGAGGCTGTGTGCGGCACAGTCCATCACTCAATATTTTATTACGGCACGATGATGCCAAGGGAGGATGTAGCAGGTAGCCTTCCTCCAGGGTTGATGACCAGGTAGGATCATCCCTTCTACTAGTAGTAAACAGAGAGCAGATACGGTCAGGCGACTGATCATCGTCCTACGTATCTGGCGCTAGCAGAATCCCCAAAGTATATAAAGAAAGAATTGAAAATGGTTTCAGAATAAAATACTGAAAAAGGAAAATGGTATGAACTGATGGAATAATGTTATGTTATTTCAGAAGAGAAACTGATTTTATATTATTTTTATAGAGTTGTTGTATGCAAGGAAATGGAAAGATTTTATTGAGAGATTTTATTCAAATGGTATATTATCTTAAGATATTATACGGAGACGAAGTATGGATTATTATATTGTTTTAGAAGAGAAACTGATATTATATTATTCTAAATTTATTTTCCTATAAAGATGAATAGATGGTGTATTTAATAAATAAGAATTATTTTTTTTCTTAATGATTATGATGAGTTTTTCCATTTATATATATATATATGTTTTAACTTTGATTTCTGGTTTACAAAAATTATCTTGCTGAGCTATTATAGCTCACTCTTGCTATTTATTTATATAACAGCTAGATCAGGTGCCGAAACGTCGCAGTACAACCGGAAGAGGGTAAAGGGGAAGTCTACCTTATGAGAAAGTATTGACATCTGTTCTCAAGGTAGTATATACTTATATATGGGTATAATAGATAGTATTCTGGGATTGTAATAATAGTTTATCTTTAACTGCTATCATTAATGGATGTTGTTCTCTGAGCATATGACTGGTGTGTGTGATGATATTAGTGTGGGGTCACTTATTTGAGTATTAAATGGTATTAATAATATTAAATAAAATAAAAGATCAAAGAGATATTGCTGATAAATGGAAATTGGACCGTGATGACCTGGATCTTTGACCCCGAATCTAGGGGCGTCACAGTTGGCCAAGCTTGGGTCAGTGAAAAGGCCACAGTTGAGGAAAGAATGGAGTTTCTTTTTCGACTGTATCACATGGGCTTTTGGGAACAAGGTCACCAACTGGGATGCAATTCCTACTTATAGTCTTCAAATCGGGTATTCTCTTCTCTATGGTAGTAATTTCGATTTTGGAAGACTTGTGTTAATGAATATAGGTGATAGGTTATCAGCAACTACAACTGTCTATTTTGCTCGATTTTGTCAAATGCAGTTTACTGCTTGTGTTCCAAATGTCCCAATTGCTGAGGATGACAGAATTCAGCCATTTAAAGTCAACAAGAGAATTTTCTCTGATTTGACAAACAAAGATGCCACAAAGGATGTGCCTACGTTGGTTTTCCCTCTTGCTTTACAAAACTTTATAAATCAACCACAAGAACCTCCACATCCTGAGCAGACATTACCAAACACTGATAACACTTCAAACCCTGCACCCACTCAAACTAATACTAAACCCAAACCTTCATCCACTAAAACTCCAACTCAACCTAAACCTTCATCCACTCAACCTGATACTATCATATACATTGAACCACTAAACACTGAACCTCCACCACCTCAACCACAACCTCAGCCTACTACTCAACCTCAACCTGACCAACAACCATCAAAACCCAAACGTGGGGGTAGAAGGAAACATCCTGCACATAACTCTAGACATAGCTCTGCTAGAGCTAAACTGGCCAAAAAGGAAAAGAAGGAAAGGGAAAATAGGTCCCCATCACCCTCTACTGTTGAAATTGATGAAGAGTCAACCTCTGATGAAGAAGAGGTAGCTGTTAAGGTGCAGACCTATAAGAGAAGGAAGCTGGTAATCTCTGATTCTGATGAAGAGATGGAAGTTGCAGCTCCACAGGTGATTCCTATAGAGACACCTGCTGTTGAGGAAAATGTTGAAGAAGAAGTTGTTCACTTACCAGTAAATATGCAAATGGATCAGGACAACAGAGATGGCTTTCCTCTGGATGATTTTGTTGATAATGTCATGCCATTCTCTGATTATGTTGGGATTCCTATTTCTTCTATTCCTGTTACTTCTGAAGACACTGGTGCAGCAGATCAAGCTACTGTAGTACTTGATGAAACAGTTGCTACTCATATAGAGATATTATCTGATGCTCACCAATCTGTGGAAAAAGGTGAAGAAGTTGAACAGTCAACAAAGGCTATATTCTCTGATGAAGTTGTTCAGATGGCAGAGTCTGATGGTAAGATTATTGAGATTGCAGAACAACAAGATGTTGAAGATGTTGTTGAGCCTATTGCTGTAGAGAAGGCTGTTGAGTCAGTTGAAGAAATTGTTAAGCCTGTTGCAGAGAATGTGAACATTGGTACAGAGAATATTGTTGAAGTGGATATTGCAGTTGCAGTTGCTGTAGAGTCTAATGCTGCTAATGAAGGTGAAGAGAGTGCAGAATCTGATTCTTCTCAGAGTGTACCAGTACCTACTGTAGGCAAACACACATCATTTGATAAACCCTCAGATACACATGAAGTTGAGGATGATTATTTTGATCAATTTTCAAGGAATTGGTGTCAAGATGATTGTATTTTTCCTGCTGAACGAGCAGCAAAGTATGTGAAGAAGGCTGCTCACTCCATTTCTAATCCAGACATTCTTTCAAGTTTGCAAGCAACTATAGTTCAAGTCAAGACACTGGATCACAGGTTTGATGATTCTCAAAAATCTATTACTGATCTAAGGGCTGAAGTTGTTGCAAGAGAAATGGCTGTACAGAGAGAGAATAAACTCTATCAACAGAAGTTTTCTAAAGCTCAAGAAACTCTGTTTCACAGACTAGGACAGGTTGAACAGAATCAGACTGTCTTGTCTGAGAAAATTGATTCTATTGCTACCTCTTTGGAACTCATTACATCAATTCTTATACCTGATGATGTCAAAAAGGGGGAGAGATATGCTAAGACTAAATGCAGGCAGTCTCAAACTCTAACTCAGAAGGATGATGCAGGAGATGGAGGAGCAAGGGGTTAGAGAAGTCTATGGTCAAGAGCAATTGATAAGAGTTTACAAACTGGCAATAATTCTAAATCAAAGTCTGATGCTGTAAACACTGATACTCAGGGTACTTCCAAAACCCAGAGTTTGGTCTTATCTTCCAATCCATAGACTGATGAGGAATTGGCTGGTAAATTGTTTCTAGAGGAGAATGAAGAAGGGGTTACGATAGAAGATATTCAAGTTGAGGACAAGAGTTTACAAGAAGAACATCAGAAAGCTCTGAAGTCTGGTAAATTCAAGAAAAATGTGAAAGCTTCTAGGCCTGTTCTTAAAGGCATTTCTATCAAAGAAAATGTTGGTGTTGATCAAAGGACTCAAATGTCTAGAAAACCAACAGATGCAGAAGCTAAGCAAAAGCTTAAAGGCATTGCTGAAGAAGGAAAAATTTCAAAGAAATCAAGTACAACCTCTGTTGCTACACAAGTTGTACAGAAGAAAGAAAACACAACCTCTGTTACTACACAAGTTGTGTCAAAACCTCTAACTTCTCAGTTGAAATCAATATTTGGAAAAGGAACATTTGATGATCCAAATCAAGTTTTTGGAGGTCCTATGGATTTTTTCTGATGGAAGAGCTTTAACAGGGAAGATTGGAAGAAATAGAGCTGGTCTGGGCTCACATAGAGGTTCAAGGCAACAAACTGGTCCTAGAGATCCTTCCTCACTGGCTGTTCCAGATCGTGGTGTTACTCAAGAGAGCTTAGACAGACTGGAGTCAGTACAGTTGGTCTATCAGAAGAGTTTAGATAAAGATTTTCTCTTGTATTTTATGGCTGATGGAACAGTATACAAGATTGGTGAGTATGATCTTGATTTGAAATATTGGGAAGAATTAGAATATGTTCTGTATCTTTTCAAAGTGAGGAATCGAAGAACTGAGTCAGTTGCAAATGTGCTTAGACGAAAGATGCTTCAAAACTTGGCAACTAGAGGCATGAAATACAACAGCAGATATGTTCCTAAGTACAGAGATTGGAATGGAAATATTATTGAGATGAAGAAGGGTACTACAAAGCTGAAGACTGATCTAGGTGTCACAGTTCTTGATTTCAACTCACAATCAGAGGAAGTGAAATTTATTAGACTGGGTAATTATATGAGGAGAAACAAAATCTATGATCTGAGATTTGCTATCTATCAGACTGATGAGAGTGATCCTTAGATGAAAGAGATCAAGGAGATTATGCAGATAGAACTTGAAAATGCAGAGAGAAGATTGCTGATTGATTATCTCAGAACAACACCAGATGTTGAAGAGATTAGATAAATGATGCTCTGTAAGATTTTCTTGATTTCTGTAGATTTTGTTTAAGTAAGTAGTTTAAACTCTGATTCGTTATTAAACACTGCATTTGTCTATTTTGTTTTGACATCATCAATTATTGTTAACTTGTGCATTTTTGCTAATGAACAAGTTGGGGGAGATTGTTAGATATAATTGATGTCAGTATTAATCAGTGTTTAAGTGTTAAAGTGAATAATCAGAGAATAATCAGAGTTTAGCTGGAAGCAGTTAGAGTTTGGATAAACGCTGACGAATGGAAGCGCAAACGCTGATTGAAGGAAGCGCAACAGAGTTTGTTAAACTCTGTCTGGCGGAAGCGTTTACAAGTCAACAGTGATTGAAGATTAATTAAAGATAAATATGGAAGCAATATCTTTGATGATTGGATAGCTGTCAAAGAGATTGAGTTGACTTAGAAGACGTGTAGCAATCGTAATTGATATCAATTGTATAGCTTAATTGTATGAGTATCAATTTATGATTGTACCGTAGCTGTATGTTTTATAAATACAGTTAGGTTAACCCTAGAAGGGTATCGAACATTGAAATATTCATTCATTGTAACCTAAGCAGCTCTCTGTGATATTTTACATCATTGAGAGAGGAATTATTAATTCCAAACAGTTTTTAATTACAAAAACGTGTGTTCTTGTTAATCTCTCATACGAAGCCTGATTATATTTGTGTATTCGGCCTAACATACTCTTTTTATCTCTGTGTTTATACCATGTTTTTTTCCCTCTTTTCTCCTCCAAAATCTTATTCGGTTCTCTCCCTCCTCTTTTCCCTGCTTAGTTGCTGCTTTTATCTCCTTGTCAATGGATCTTCCCGGGCCTTCCTTTAGATGGGTTGTATTTAGATGGCCTTCCTTTAGTTGTTAGGAATATTATAAGGGCATTTTGAGTCAATAAACCCCCTGTGAAATTACAATTTTGCCCTTAGATTTTAGAAAATTACATGAAGATGCCACTGTTTTCTTATTCAAAGAAAAAATTTAAGTAAATTATGTTCTTGTAGGGAATTGAACCCATATCCTCTCCAAATAAACTCATCCTTATAACCATTGAGCTAGATAAGTTTTTGAGTTTGAACTAAAAAACATATTACATAAACCTGGTCTCTCCCTTTTTCTTTTTTTCCTATTAATTTACTTTTGAGTAAATATGTTAATGATAACTTATATTGTTAATAAAAATTTTTATTTTCATTATCAAAAAAATCATATATGATTATGTATACAACCAATTTTATAGATTCTTGATATCAAATTTTGATAACAGTATCATGTGTGATGTACATTTATCTTTTTTTTACTTAAATAAATGTTTCTTACTTATAATGATAACTGAAATATATATTTTATGTCTTTACATAATAGTGTTTTCTTTCTTATACTTGATTTGAATTAGTTAGATATTTTTTTTTGAAATCAATTAGTTAGATATTTAATACATAAAACATGGTATATAAATTTATTTATTTTCATTATCAAAAAAATCATATATGATTATGTATACAACCAATTTTATAGATTCTTGATATTAAATTTTGATAACAGTATCATGTGTGATGTACATTTATCTTTCTTTTGCTTAAATAAATGTTTCTTACGTATAATGTTAACTGAAATATATATTTTATGTCTTTACATAATAGTGTTTTCTTTCTTATACTTGATTTGAATTAGTTAGATATTTAATACTTAAAACAGGGTATATAAATTTATATGACATAAATAACGTATAACAAATAATTTACTTATTTATTTATTAATTTTTTTAAAAAATTAATAAGATCAGAGTTAAAATTATTTTAGTATTAGACAATAATCAATGTCATATAACATGAATTGATAACATGTTTACCTTACATATATGATAATTATCGAATTATACATTTATAAATAAAAGATAAGATTTTGAAAAATAATAGATAGTACAAAAAAATAAATTAAATAAATCAAATAGTCAAGTTAAAAAGAATTTTCTTCAAAAGTGGGATCATAAATTATATATCAAATATTAGGATTACTTCATATTTAAACGATTAAAATATGAGATAATAAACTCACAGAAACTTGGGTTGAATAATAAATATTCAAAAGTTGTGATAATTGTATAAAAATACGATTGGATTAAAATCCAAGTCAATTTAGTAAAGGTCGATATTTTAGAACATAGGATTTTGCATAGCATTCAAGTAGACAAAATATTAGGTTCTATCAATTATATTATACACTTCGAGTCTTTTAAAATTGTATGCCTAAAAAGATAAAAGTTTAGAATATGTAATGTTTTTCGCATATTGATTATAAATCACCTCAACTGCTTTCATCATTGCATAGATAAATTTTCAGTTTCTTGTGGTACCGATCATTTCAAAATATAACTGATGTACGAATAAATATGTCATCCTTGTGCGACTGACACTTAAACTAGATTCTCGAGTTTATATTTGAAGAGAAAATGATGAAATCAAGAAATTAATTCTTCTCTAACATGTGTTTACTAGATTTTTTTTAGTAGAAATAGACTAATTTTGATAAAATATTGAACAATTTCACTTTAGAATTTGAATTATGTGGATGGAAAGTTTTAATGAAAGTTAAAAAAGAAACACACCTATTTTTTTGAACTTTATGTTCTCTTAAATTCAGTTCTTTATTTTCTTCGGCAAAAATATTAAGACCCAAAATTACTCCAAGTATAAATTATTATACGCTTTCTACATGTAACATAACTTTGTACACATTCTGCAAATAAGTTAAATTGTGTTATATCATCTAATTATTCACATAAACTTTGGAAAAGCAGTGGTTTAATGTATTTATAAACTATGCCAAGTCCTTTGATTTTGTATGTGAGACATACAAATTTTTGAATACTTTTGATTATAACTGCAATCTTATTATGATAGAATGACTCTAAATTTTTTAATACTTTAATTATGACTGCTATTCTTACATTTAATGATCGAAAGATTATCAAAATCGTGAAACAAATCTCAAAATCGAAGAATAATGTGGGTATAGCTATTGATCTTTTAAAACAATATTTTGAGGTTTAGGACAAGAATTATATTAGTTTAAACTTATTTTTGAATCAAATCAAGTAATTACTTCTACCTTTTTTCATACAAAACTAACTATGACGAAGCCTGCTTTCTGAAAGAAAGAAAAAAACGTTGAGTTGAGTTTATTGCTAAGTTTTCAATGAAATTAAATAGATGATATTTTCCAAAAATCGTGGGAGCTATGTCGATTGTTGAAACCCTTCAATTTGTTAGATTTTTGAATTTAATAAATGTTGTTTTAAAAGGTGACTCCTTTTAGAATATTGAAGATCTGAATAATGTTGGTGAAGATCTTTCTGTGTTGACAATATTATCGAAGAAAATAAGTTAATTAAGAAGTTTACTCGAAGAGAAGAAAATAGAGTGACTTATATCTTAGCGAGATATTTAAAGAAATACATATTAAGGAGTGTACTGATTTTATTTGGAAAATATTATATGATGAGTATTATTCATATTGATGGTATGTCTTTTTATCATTGCTCTAAAAGAAATTATGTTATAGCCTCTACAATATATTTATATGCTACAAAACATTCTCTTTTTAGTGCTCACATGATTATGCATAAATAAAATGATCCATAAATTAAAGTAGTGATATTATAATGTGTATGAACAGAAAATGGGCAATTGTACTAAAAAATTTTCTTTAAATCGTAAAAATGCACGAATTTGTATCGATTGCTAGAAAATGACCCGTGCCTCGCACGAGTTATTATGCTTTATATTATAAAAATAACACCCCATATATCATCATTAGTGTACTTGCTCTAATGTGGTACTTAAGAAACAGTATCAGAAATTTCTTGTTTATATGTTCTGCACTCGTTCATAATAAGAAATTTCTTTAACCAAATGTTACTACTGTTTTGGAAAGCTGCTCCCCTTGGCATTCTTGCTAAAATGTGGTTTTGTTATGGATGCAGGTGACAGGCACAATGAGAAGGCCAAGGGCAAGAACAGAGATTAAGTGCTATATCTGCCCAAAGGAATTCAAGGAAGTTTCGGCTATGGACACTCACAACGAACGGATTCATTCGAAGATAATGAGTTTGAAGACGAAGAAGTTTTGTGAGGTTTGTGAGAAATATGTTATAAGTTTAACATGTTGAAAAGATAATAACTGAATTTCATTCGGGGTAAATTAAGAAGATGTTAATTATGATTTGCATAAAGAAAAGAATATACGATTATGATCAATTATTTACATTCAATTAAGTTACAACAATAATAAACATATTGAACTATATTCAGTATACATCACTTAAATGTTATCTATACTATTATATAAATTCCGAAACATTAAAAGTTTGGTTGGTCGGTTGGTTGGTACCCATTGAATTTACCTAATTACCCTTGCATCCAATTACTAACATATTGATTTTACTTATTTACCCTTACTCAATTACTTTCCTTCAATTACTTTCCTTCTTGAGGTTAAACATATTATCTTCTTTTATATTTTATCCAACTACAATTTTTCCTTTATTAATCAATTTCCCTTTTCAAGTTAAACATATTATCTTTTCTATTTTTCAATAACTAAATAATTTTCTTTTTCAGGTAAAATAGAATATCTTTTACATTTTATTTAACTAAAATTTCAATAATTTCCTTTTCCAGGTAAAATACAATATTCTTTTATATTTTATCAAACTAAAATTTTTCCTTTATTAATCAATTTCCCTTTTCAAGTTAAACATATTGCATTTTTTTTTGCTAAATAACATATTACATTTTCTATTTTTCAACAACTAAATAATTTCCTTTTTTCAAGTAAAATAGAATATCTTTTACATTTTATTAAACTAAAATTTCTCTACCTATTGATTTTACTTATTTACCCTTGCTCAATTACAGATCTATTAACTAATCAATTTCCTTCTTGAGGTTAAACATATTATATTTTCTATTTTTCAAGAATTAAATAATTTTCTTTTTCAGGTAAAATACAATATTCTTTTATGTTTTATCTAACTAAATTTTTTCCTTTATTAATCAATTTCCCTTTTCAAGTTAAACATATTCCCTTTTCTGAATAACTAAATAATTTCCTTTTCCAGATAAAATAGAATATCTTTTACATTTTATTTAACTAAAATTTCAATAATTTCCTTTTTCAGGTAAAATACAATATTCTTTTATATTTTATCTAACTAAAATTTTTCCTTTATTAATCAATTTTCCTTTTCAAGTTAAACATATTACCTTTTCTATTTTTCAACAACTAAATAATTTCTTTTTTAGGTAAAATAGAATATCTTTTACATTTTATTTAACTAAAATTTCTCTATTTAATAAAATAGTTTGAGCAGTTTTGTTTAATAAAATAACATAATTATATTATAATTACTATTCACAAATCAATTACACTTTTCACCCAAAACACGGTCTCTTTTCTCTTTTCTCTAACTAACATATCTTTTTTTCCAATTATATCATGCACGGTTACCTTTTTTCTTACTAAAACCTTTCTTTTTCCAATTATATCACAGACATTTCTATTTAAAAAAATAAATAATAATATTATAATACTAATAATTAAACGATTACCTTTTCTGCTAAAACGGATCTTCTTTCTATTTTTTCTAATTAAATCCCATTTTTTCTGGAAATATCTCGGGCAACATTAATTTCTCATTTTCTAAAAACTATGATCAATTTTATTTAGTAAAATGACATAATTAAATTATAATTATTATAAGCTAATCAATTAACTTTTTTCACATAAATCATGCCATCTTTTTAATTTTTACGTTACCTTTCTATTTTCTCTAACTAAAATCTCACTTTTTCCAATTATATTAAGGACGATTCTATTTAATAAAATAAAATAATAATATTTAATATTAATAGTTAACCGATTACCTTTTTCAGCTAAAACATATCATCTTTTCAAACTAAAATTCTTCTTTTATTAGAAATATCACGGGCAACATTAATTTTTTCCTTTTATAAAAATATTACGTGCAATTGTATTTAGTAAAATAACGTAATTAAATAATAATTACTATAAACTAATCAATTACCTTTTTCACCTAGAACATGTTATCTTTTTAATTTTCTCTAACTAAATCCTATTTTTTCCTAATCATATCATGGACATTCTATTAACAAAATAAAATAATAGTTTTATAATTACCTATATTTAACCGATTACTTTTTCAACTAAAACCTATCATCTTTTCTATATTTTCTAACTAAAATCGCTCCATTTCTAGAAATATCAGGGATAACATTTATACAATTATTATCAAATCATCTCATATAAAAATGTAAGGCTTCAAAATTCATGTTTTAAAAAATTAATTTAAATAAATGAAAATTTCATATAATATTAAAATAAAAAAAATCCGTGCATCGCACGGGTTTTAAGCTAGTTTATCTTAAATCACATATGTACCAAATATATTGAGCTGCACTGTGTATTATAAAAGTAAATCTTATTTTTTTTACATGTTACATGCAATACAAGCAATCATAACGATAGGCTTTTTAGTTGTTCTTATAGAAAATTTTTATACAAGTTTATTTTCAGTTATAAATCATGCCATGTTATTCTTCTATTTAACAAGAGATATCAAGATTTTATACAAGAATTTTTTTTTTTGACTATTTAGGCTTATATGCCTTACAATTGAGTATCTGTTCTAACAAATCTCGGGGTGAGCGAGAATCGAACCCAGGACCTTGGGATGACAAGAGATAAGCCCTTACCACTTCAGTTATCTCATATGTAAAATAAAATAATATATGAAATAATACTATACTTATATGTAAATGCACCAGTAACACGTTGAATAATAGGTTTCGACATTTCATATAAAGTGATTTTGCAAATTTTGTTGTTTAGTTCTGCAGAATTTTTCGTTCAAATCTCATTATTTTTTAGTTCTCATCATATTCATGTGGATGAATATTCAGGTCAAACTTGGTTCGATTTGTAAGTGAATTACATGAATTAATGATAAGGTTTGATTTATAAATTATCTGAATCTAAGCATAACATTGTTTGACTAAAAAATTAATGAACATATTCGATTATAATATACGTGAAGAGGTTCATGAACATACTCCTCGATATAGTTCATTAACATACTAAATATGTATACACATGAACATGCGTTTCTGACACGATATTTAATGAAAAACATAGTATTTATATTTGTCTACAAATAAATTTATAATTTAATCCATTCATTATATATGTGTGTGTATATACACACACACACACACACTTACTTAATTATGAGACATGTGCAACATCATAAATATTTAGATTTATATTCAATTATCATTTTTGCATTTGTTCACCAAATACATAACTTATATAAATGGAAAGAAAAATAAGTGACATCTGAATAATGCAAATTATTCAATGTTTCCTCATATTATTGGATGAACATAAAAAAAAATTAACATATTTTTAACAATTTTACAAAATTATATTTTGCATATATTATTGAAATTGATAAGATTGAACACGAAAAGTTGGATTAATAAACGTCAAACATATCAAAAACTTCTCATTCAATATTAATGCATAACAAATACTAAGTTTTGGTACCTGTTTTTTGGTACCTATTTTTTGGTACTTCGTGAATTTACTTATTTACCCTTCATTATAAAGAAAAATAAATACACCTAAAATAAATAATAACATAATATAATTAATTGTAATTAGACGATTGCCTTTTTTACATTTACTTTTAATAGAAGATATTACCTTTTATAAACACCTAAAAATATCAAACCATAATTTTCAAGAAAAATATAACACCTAAAATAAATATTAATATAATATAATTAATGGTAATTAGTCGATTGTCTTTGTTAGGAATTATGTTGTCCTTGATGATAAGCACTCATAGAGCACTTTGAAAAACATATGTGTACAAGATTAAGTTTTGTAACTTATCAACGGATATCCAAGCTATATACATCCGTTGATGAGGTAGCTTGTCAACTGATAAGTTTGTAGCATACATTGTCTCTAAGTTTCAGATTGTTTGTTAATACCATAGTTACTAGAATTTCTAAGTCATGTTGACTATCAATAGATATGCAGAATAGGGTAGCTAATTGTATATAGCTAGGTTGTGCTATGTAATTCTGTATAAGTGAAGTGATGATCAACGGATGAAGATTCTACGTCAACGGATATGGTATTCTCAACAAGCATCTATTAACCTGTCGATCTATGTCTACATCAATAGATAAAATGCTTCAACCAATAATGTCTTGGAATTAGAGGTTGATGGCGACTTGACATGCCTGATAGATCACATGGGTTGATAAACTTAAGAGAGATATGGAAACCAGTATTGGAAACGAAGAAGAAAAAGAAACATTCCTTATTCCCACAAACAATCTAGCTGGTAAATCTAGTGCATATCTGTCCAAGACAACCAGACAAAATTGTATCACATGGAGAAAAGGAGTGGCAGCAACCCTGCAGAATACTTTACCTTGTAAGATTCGTTTATTTTGTAGGGTTTGTAAACTTGAAGTATATATATACTTCAAGTGTAGCATAGCTAAGTAAGAAGAGAAACACATAGCTCAAAGCAAAAAGCATTAGGTTCTCTTGTAATAGCTTAGCCTTGTATTTGCAGCTGTATACTCGTTTACACAGAGAAGTTTCTTCAATACAATCCTCAGGTGGAGTCGAGAAAACCCAACCTGAAATTTTTAAGTGTGGTGTATGTTTGTTCGTTTCTACTTTACGTTATAGTTTTCAATTTATCCATCTGCCTCCATTGATGTTGTCATGTTTTAAAATCGAAAGAAATTTACAAGATTGTATTTAACCCCCCTTCTACAATCTTGAGGTGTGTAACTGGGAAATAACCGTCTTTTTCACATTAACATAATAAAATTAAAGGTAATTATACTATTTTATAAAAGTCGAAACATTAAAAGTTTTGGTACCTGTTTTTTGGTACTTCGTGAATTTACTTATTTACCCTTCATTATAAAAAATACACATAAAATAAATAATAGCATAATATAATTAATGGTAATTAGACGATTGCCTTTTTTACATTTACTTTTAGTTGAAAATATTACCTTTTATAAACACCTAAAAATATCACACCATAATTTTCTAGAAAAATATAACACCTAAAATAAACAACATAATATAATTAATGATAATTAGTCGATTGTCTTTTTCTCATTAACATAATAAAATTAAAGGTAATTAGTCGATTGCCTTTTTCACATTTAATTTTAGTTGAAGATATTACCTTTTATAAATACCTAAAGATAAATCATTAATATTTCTTTTCGAATTAAAACACATTACCTTTTTAATTTAAAATAAATATTACAATCATTAATATATACCAAAAAATATCACACCATAATTTTTAAGAAAAATAACATCAATCAATCATTAATATTTTCTTTCGAATTAAAATACGGTACCATTTTAATTTAAAACAGATCTTACAATAATTAATATATACCCGAAAATATCACACCATAATTTTCAAGAAAAATATAACACCTAAAATAAATAATAACATAATGTAATTATTGGTAATTAGTCAATTGTCTTTTTCACATTAACATAAAAAAATTAAAGGTAATTAGTCGATTGCCTTTTTCACATTTAATTTTAGTTGAAGATATTACCTTTTATAAACACCTAAAAACATTAATCATATCACATCTTTCGGTCATTAATATTTCATTTCGAATTAAAACACATTACTTTTTTCATTTAAAACAAATCTTATAATCATTAATACATACCCAAAAATATCACACCATAATTTTCAAGAAAAATATAGCACCTAAAATAAATAATAACATAATATAATTAATGGTAATTAGTCGATTGCCTTTTTCACATTTACTTTTAGTTGAAGATATTACCTTTTATAAACGCCTCAAAAGATCAATCGTTTCATATATTTAAATCATTAATATTTCATTTCTAATTAGAACACGTTACCTTTTTAATTTACAACAAATCTTACAATATATACCCGAAAATATCACACCATATTTTTCAATTATTAATAAAAATATATTAAAAATCGTATACTTTGTTTATAACAAGGAAACATTAGTATAATCCGTAAACATGAGTATATCAAATTATATCAAATTAAAATTATTTTTTTTAAAAAAATAATGATTATATAAAAACATAATTATAATATTAAATAAAATTTATAACATAATACAAGAAACTCGTGCATTGCACGGGTTATAAGCTAGAATACAATATTACTTGACATACGAAAAACATTTGATATATTTAACATTTTTACCAGATAAATGAAACAAAATTATAACTAGCTACTATATACATATCTCGTATATTTTAGTTAACTTTAAAGTGTTTATTTTTGGAAAAAAATAAACGAAATAAAATATTGAGTTACGTTTGAAATCTACTAATAACATTTTCAATGGAGAGTGTCAATAAAGCTGCCAATGACATGTGACATAACACTCTTTTTAGCATTACATTGGATTGTTGAAATGATATTGGGATGCCAAATCAAGTGAGAAGTGACATGGTGTATCAAATTAAGATGCTAAAAGTTGACATCGCAGGGTGCCAACTTCATTTGTGAATCTAATGATGAATTAAATATTATATCTAATGATGAATTAAAAATTATGTTTCTAATATATTTTATGATATATATTTGTTTATAAGGTTAGCATTTAAGAATGCTAATCATTTAAAATTGACGTTGAAGAGAGAGAATATAAAAAATATGGAGTAATATTTTTCATTATAGGTCAAAATTGACATTTATTAAAAAATGCCAATCATTATAGATACTCTAATATTACATCTATAGATTTAAGTACATAACAAGGCATGTAAGGAGGAGCTAAAAAAATTTCGAAGTGGCAGAAACGGGTTATTTAAAGAAAAGTATAACGAAGTAAATAGCAGCGAAGCAACAATTAAACCTTATCTTGAATCAGCGTGAAATTTTTTGGCGTAAAAAATCAAAACAATTGTGGTTAAAAGCAGGGGACCAAAATAGTAGGTACTTTCATGCAGCACGTACTAGAAGGAGGAAAAACCAAATTCATGGGTTAGCTGCCTTGATGTCGAATCATTTTACTGAGTTGTTTTAGGCTTCGGAGGCAGCAATGTATTCTACGTCAGTTATGAATGCTCAGAATAAGGATCTTCTTAAGCCAGTAGAGGACAAGGAGGTTAAAGTTGCTTTGTTTCAAATGACCCGGACAAATCCCCGGGTCCGGATAGAATGACTCCAGATTTTTTTCAAAAACACTGGAAAATCGTTGATGATGATATTATTAAGTTGGTTAGGAATTTTTTCAAAAGATGGTATGTTGCATAATGAGTTGAATGCTACTAATATAGTTTTGATTCCAAAGAAAAAAGGTCTGTCTCTGATCGATGATATGCGACCAATCTCTTTATGCAATATTCTGGTTAAGATCATTACAAAAGTGGTATCAAATCGATTGAAAGGGGTGCTTCAGTCGGTAATCTCAGAAAATCAAAGTGCCTTTATGCAGGAAGACTTAAAAAGGATAATGTCATGGTGTCGTGCGAAATCATGCATTTTATGAAATGTAAAAGAAGAGGTAAATAGGGTCACATGGCTCGGAAGTTGGACATGTCTATGGCCTACGATAGAATTGAATGGGAGTACCTGTGAGCTATTCTTATGAAGATGGATTTTAAAAGTTGGTGGGTTCACTTGATTATGCAGTGTGTAACGTCTGTTTCGTATCATATAACTCTTGCAAGGAGGGAAATTGGTCCAATCTATCCAAGTCGAGGTATTCGACAAGGGGATTCGATGTCCCCGTATCTGTTTATTCTATATGCAGAAGGCCTATCTGCGTTGATTAGAAAATATTAGCAGCAGAAGTTGATTAGGGGAGTGAAGGTTTGTAGACAAGCTCATAGTATTTCTCATATGCTATTTGCAGACGATAGTTATTTGTATTATAAAGCAAGTGAGGAGGAGGCTGCTATGAAAATGTTGAGGCTGCTTCAAACTTTCGAGAATGCATCTGGGAAAAAAGTGAATCTTTTAAAGTCCTTAGTTTCTTTCAGTACGAATGTAACGCACCTTTGTTTGTAATGTCTTACGAATGGAGGAAGCAGGTGAAGACCGTAAGTATTTGGGGCTCCGAAACATGATGCAGAAGAGCAAAGTGGCAACTTTGGGTTTTCTAAAGGATAAGGTTAAGTCGAGTGTTTAAAGTTGGGACGAAAAATTATTATCCCAAGGTGGAAAGGAGGTTCTAATAATGTCTGTCACTCAGTCATTACCTACATACGCTATGAGCGTATTTCTGCTACCTTTGAAAATAACTAAAGATATGGAAAGAAGTTTATCTCGCTTCTGGTTGAATTCGAAAGCTGATAATAGTAACAACTAACAATATACACTAGATGAATTGGGATCACTTAAGTAAACACAAGTCAACGGGGGGCATGGGGTTTCGAAACTTCAGAGATTTTAGTTTGGCTATGCTGGGGAAACCGGGGTGGAGGTTTCTCACTAACCCCAATAGCCTAGTGGCTAAAGTGTATAAGGCTCGAAACTTTCCAAATGGTTCTTTTCTTGACGTCTATGTTAATAACAATCCCAGCTTTATTTGGCAGAGCATTTGGGAAGCGAAAAATGTTATTGTTGTTGGTATGAGGTGGCGAGTAGGATTAGGTGAGAAAATTGATATTTTGGGTCAACCATGGTTGTTGGATGACCATAACCCGTTCATTACTTCGAGCGATACGATTTCAAACCAAAACAAAGTCTGTTCAATCATGGTGACTGATCACAGAGGTTGGGACGAGGAGATCTTTAGAGGCTTATTTAATGAAAGGAATCAACAATGTATTAGAAGTATTCAGTTGGGATATTTTGTGGATGAAGACAATGTATACTGGAGTAAGGAAAGCTCAGGGCATTATTCTGTTTGCAGTGCATAAAGGATACTGAAATCTCAAAAAAAGTTACGTTGTCAGAGGGATAATGAGAGCTTTTGGCGTAAGGTTTGGAGAATAAAAGCTCCTCATAGGGTTTTGAATCTTGTTTGGAGAGCATTGTCAGGTAGTCTCCCAACTTTAGTCATGATGCAACAAAAATATGTGCAGGTTGAGAGTTTGTGCCAGGTGTGCAAAAGTGAGCATGAGACGATTGCTCATATACTGGTCAGGTGTTCTTTAGCGAAACTTTGTTGGTAGGTTATTATTCTTGGATTTCGTTGGTCTGAAGGTGAGGACTTTTTTCAGTGGCAGGAGAAAATACTTATAGTTTATGATAATGATAAGCGTGCAGAGATAGCTTTAGTATGTTGGTCATATGAAGAGCCAGGAATGAGCTGGTTTGGAACAAGCAACATATACTCAATCGAATATTGTTATTGCAAAAGCTAAGCAGTGTCTTGTACAATGGAGATTTGCCCAACATAGCAGTTCGATAACTGCATTCCCTAACTCAGTTGAGGGAGATGGAGTGTGTGTTTGGGTTAAGCCACACGAGTCATTAATCAAGATATTAATGGATGCAGCAGTATTTTGCAAGTTTAGTGCTTTTGGGATATGGATGGCGGTTAGAAATGACAGGGGGCAGTTGATTGAAGCGAAGCCGATCTGTAAGTTAGGTATGGTTTCCTCAGAGATTGCAGAAGCCATGGCTGTGAAAGAAGCGTTAAGTTGGTTAAAAGCTAAAGGATGACAGGCGGTTGTAGTAGAATCAGACTGCTTGGTTGTTGTCGCAACATGATTAAAAATGATAACAAGTTATTTTTGTTCTTTGTTAAACGGTCTGCTAATATGGCGGTTCATGAGTTAGCTCGAGCGTCATATTCTTTTCTGGATCGCGTATTCGATAGGAGGTCTGTTCATATCGGTGTTGCTAATGCCTTGAAAATTGATTTTGATAGTTAATAAAATCTTTTGTTCGTAAAAAAGATGTATATATTTTTTAGAAAGAGATGCGAATATTGAGTTGTTTATGAATTTATTCGCAAGTTTTATTTGTGAACCTAGTTCGATAGTTGTTTATGAACAATAATTGCTGAAATATGGTTCCAGTATTATTTTTTCTTAATGAATCGGTATGTAAATTGTAATTAAAAGTTTTGGTTGGAAGTTGTAATTCAAATTTGAAAAACTTTTAAATTAAAATTTAATGAATGTTTTTTTTAGAAGTGAAATTTAATTAATGTTATTGTCAATAAAAATTGGATATAGAAAAAAATATGGATATAAATCTGCCGACTGCCACAGCCAGGTCTGCAAGGCCAAGTAATAATTTTGAAGGTTCTAGAACATGCATGAAACGTCGAGGGACGCGTGTCTTCCGTGAGCTATGGTAGTGGTGTGGCTGCCAAGTCTTTCCTTTTCTCTTCCCTGATTTCATCTTTTTATTCTTCTTCTTCGTCGCTCTCTCCAAAAAAATTCAATTGCCCTACGTCTCTGTTCTCCCCTGTGTTCAAAACTTGTTTGATTTTTTTACATACATTAGACGATTATCGATATGGGTAGCGGTGGTAGTAGCTCATGGAAATTGGAGGATCACCCTAAATTACCCAAGGGTAAGATCGTGGCTATGGTTGTTTTGGATGGATGGGGTGAAGCTAAACCTAATAAGTATAATTGTATCGCTAACGCCGAGACTCCTACTATGGATTCTCTAAAAAATGTATGAATCTCCCTCTCTCACTCCCTCTCTCTCTCCCTCCCTCCCTCTCTCACTCCCTCTCTCTCCCTCCCTCCCTCCCTCTTTCTATGTCTCTCTCCCTCTTTCTATGTCTCTCTCTCTCCCTCCCTCGATCGCTTATTTGTAGTTTTTTATATTGATAATTGATAATTGATCTGTTTTCTTGTTATGTTGTCTGGTGTTGTGTGTGTCTACTTATCATTAATATTCTGATTGGTGTGTGTTTTGATTTGAAGGGTGCACCTGATAAGTGGAGATTGGTGAGGGCGCATGGGACTGCTGTGGGGCTTCCTACAGATGATGATATGGGCAACAGTGAGGTCGGTCACAATGCTCTCGGTGCTGGCCGTATTTTTGCTCAAGGGTAATTAGCTCTTCTTCCTTTTTGTATGTATATATTTTTTTACATTTTTATAGAATATAAAAATTGAATGGGATTGGTATGAATTTTCGATTTTGGAGCGAAGGCATTGTCCGAATTGTCTATGATCAGAATCACATTTTTTGACTAAATTCTTAGCTGCACTGTTAATAGGAAGATAAAAGTGGTTTCTCGATAATTTATGGAAGGACTGTAGTAGAAGTCTGATGATGTGATTTTGTTAATTTTGGGAATTTGTTTGTTTACAGTGCAAAGCTCTGTGACCTTGCGCTTGAGTCTGGCAAGATTTTTGAAGGAGATGGCTTTAAGTACATTAAGGAATCTTTCGAAAGTGGCACATTGCACTTTGTTGGGCTGTTGAGTGATGGGGGTGTCCACTCCCGGCTTGACCAGTTGCAGGTAAATTTACATTTAAGTTTCAATTTTATTTTATCTGATGCTGTTTTGATTGTCCCTTTGTAAGGCACAACAAAAAATGTCACTTAAGTGTTTTGTCTTTTGGATGAAGTTGTTGCTGAAAGGTGCTAGCGAGCACGGTGCCAAGAGAATCCGCATTCATGCTCTCACTGATGGCCGTGATGTATTGGATGGTTCAAGTGTTGGCTTCGTCGAAACTATTGAGAATGATTTAGCCAAATTACGTGAAAAGGGCGTTGATGCAAAGTTTGCATCAGGTGGAGGTCGGATGCATGTTACAATGGATCGATATGAGGTAGTTTAATTGTGTAAAGTATTTTTTAATAATGCCATAGCTAATAGCCCTGTCTTCTTTTATTATTATTGTGCAAACTGCTTGCCTATGAAATATTTTGTAAATGAGTTTTATCTTTTGCCTGCATACAATAATGTTGTACTACCTATTAGGGTGTTTTATTTAGCAATTTTTTTTTTTTGAAAAATTTAGCAATTTAAACTGCTATAACTTTTAATCACTGTTCTTTAGAGACTGTACTTCTGACTAGTGCTATCCTTGAAGTTGTGATTGTCCGCCAATGCATGGTCAATAATTTTTATTTGTACCCTATATGCGTTTAGTGGAATGCTTAATAGGCCCTACTACTTGCTGTTGTATGCATAGTTCGAATTCCATTCAGAAAAATTTCTTAAATTTAGCACAGCTTTACCTTTTTAACAGAGCAACTGATTTAAGAGTTGTTTATTCCGCAGAATGACTGGAATGTTGTAAAAAGAGGATGGGATGCACAAGTTCTTGGTGAAGCACCACACAAATTCAAGAGTGCCCTTGAAGCTGTTAAAACTTTAAGAGCGGAACCCAAAGCTAATGATCAGTATTTACCTCCATTTGTAATAGTAGATGAAAATGACAAGGCAGTCGGGCCCATTGTTGATGGAGATGCTGTTGTAACTTTTAACTTCAGAGCAGATCGTATGGTGATGGCTGCCAAGGCATTTGAATATCAGGACTTTGATAAATTTGATCGAGTACGAGTTCCTAAAATTCGTTATGCTGGGATGCTTCAATACGATGGAGAGTTGAAGTTGCCAAGTCACTACCTTGTTTCTCCTCCGGAGATAGATAGAACATCTGGTGAATACCTGACGCATAACGGTGTACGCACTTTTGCTTGCAGGTTGGTTGCCCAATGTTATTACTCGTCCGTTACTGTTTCCAAATTTTAGTATAGTGCTGTTGTCTTCTCCACACACACACACACACGTCTGCTGATGGACTTATTATAGTGGCATAGTGCACTCTAATTATTATGTTTACTGTACTCTTAGACTCTGACTAGTTTGACTCTCAAGTTCGATTTCTTATTGTATATTAGAAAGGCTGAATATTAGACCTGGTTATTTGGTTTAGGATATAGGTGTCCTTGAAAGTTGGAACAAGCATGCATGCTAAAAATTAAAACAATGTGTTCTACCAAAATCATCATCTCTTTTCATCACGAATACATGTGTTTAGTAAGAAAAAAACTAATATGAAAAAAAAATTAAAACTTTGGCTAAAGGTTAAGTGATGATGTCACTGTTCTAGCAATACAGTGTAGAAAATAAAACTGAGAGGCACTGTAAGCGGAATTGGAGTGTGATGTGTTATGCGTTTGTGACTTTGTGATGTGTTATGTGTATACTCAAATAGTATATATATGGAAGTGTAGAAGAGATCAAGTCCGAAGTTGCAAAGTGTGATTTACCCTTATAAAGACACTTTAAAAACATTACAAATAAAGTGATTAACTTTGTATCTCGCGTTTACATAAAGTATATAATATACTCATATTTCTGCAATATCTATTACTCAAACTTGAATCATTTCGTTATTATAATGTATCTGTAACAATGTTTCTTGCAACTTCCCTTCATATATATATGTAAAGGTTATTACTCAGTCACAACATTAACCATATTGTCTTGTTATTTTATCGGATCAGCGAGACAGTTAAATTTGGCCATGTTACCTTTTTCTGGAATGGAAATCGCTCTGGATATTTCAACGCAGATATGGAAGAATATGTTGAAATTCAAAGTGATGTTGGGATTACCTTCAACGTCCAACCCAAGATGAAGGCCTTGGAGATCGCCGAGAAGGCAAGGGACGCCATTCTTGGCCGTAAATTCCATCAGGTAGCCTTTTGGACCTTTTTTGTCATTGCCTGGAAGATATGCTGTCCAACAAACATTGTTCATATTGGTTAGAAGTCTCCTTATTTCAAATTTTGTGTGTCAGGTACGCGTTAACCTGCCAAATGGAGACATGGTGGGACACACAGGTGACGTTGAAGCAACAATTGTGGCTTGCAAAGCTGCTGATGAAGCTGTCAAGGTATATTATCAGCAATTTTCAGATATATTTGGCTTGGGTTTATAAAATAACTTTATCTGACTTATTTTAGCATTGTTTCATTCTTTTCTTTTCTTAAATATATTTTTTAGGTTCATGTTCTGTCAACAGGATATGACAATACTATTATTTATTCAAGCAACTGTTGCTATTAATTAGTAACATTGTGAAATTAAAGCAATATCTCGGTCATTTCTTAATTCTTACTGTCATGTCCATGAACTTGAGTTGATAATAGATGCACAGTGATGTGTGATATATGGAGGACAAATTAATTCAGCATTCTTTGAAATAGATGAATTGTATACAGCCCAAGTAGCTGTACGTCAAACAATGATTGAGTTACATTGTAATAACCTGATTAATTGTGCAGATTATCCTTGATGCCATTGAGCAAGTGGGTGGGATATATGTTGTCACTGCAGATCATGGAAATGCAGAGGACATGGTGAAGAGAGACAAGAAGGGGGAACCACTTGTTGATAAAGATGGAAACGTTTCAATTCTTACTTCCCACACTCTTGAACCAGTATGGCCTCGATCTTTCTGAACTTCTTATGTTTAACTATCTCAAAACCTAACTAAAAATGATTTTTTACAAAGTGGTGCCAAAATCTCTCAGGAGTACTAAATGAGTTTAGTTTGCAAATGATGAAGTATATGAACAGTCTTGCCATTTGTTCATTGTTTATTTTTTCGTGGATCCTGGATCCTGGATCCACTACAGTAAATGCAGATATAGTAAGTATTTATTAGGACCATCCTAATCATAAACAAGAAGATAGTTCAATCAGAGCTGTTACATCCTGTTGGACCAGATAAACTGGGGACTTGGCATTTTTGACAAAGAGTGGCCCGGTGATGAGGTCTTCTATTTACAGTACAATATTTGAGAGCACAACCTACTTTAAACCTCTATTTACAGTACAATATTTGAGAGCACAACCTACTTTAAACCTCCACGGTGCAATTTAGTATATGTACTGACAAAATCTAGAATATAACAAAGGATCTGAGTTAACAAGGAGAGGAAGAGAGGGCAGAGAAGTGAAAATGTGTATATTATTAATACTTCAACTGCAATATTACAAGGAGGCAAGAGCCTCAATATATAGAAAACAGGCTACACTACAAATAGTAAACCCTACAAATAGTAACCATGATGTCATGGATGATGTCGTCAATAGTAACCATGATGTCATGGATGATGTCGTCGTGCTCATATTTAACACGCCCCCTCACTCGAAATCCCATCTTCGGATGAAAGACCTATCTTGGGATTGAAGAGTGGACACTAGTAGCCCTTGAGCTTAATCTGAGCGTCCAATCTAGACCCATTTTTAGGATCGACCGATCTTGAGTTTATTGAGTCTTTTGGGATACCGGGACTCGAACTTGCGACCACACGGTATATTTTAGGTCATGTCAAAAATACAGAATAATGAATATATTCGTGGCAGTGAACTGTGTGTATATATCTGTATATATATACTACTACTTCTGCTGCTCCATCATTCGTGGCAGTGAACTGTGTGTACATCTTTATATACACTACTTCTGCTGCTTCGTCGGAATAACGCCCCCTGAACTATTTAATTTGTAGCATCGTAATAAATTGGAGAGATACCGTAATATCAACAACCACTTGAATACTACACAATTAAATCTATAACCTGGGGCAAACTCTTAAATCAAAGTGATACATCTTCAAAAAAGATCCCGATTTTTTTTAATATTAACACTACTTTCCCTTAAGAAAATAAATGTAAAATAATTTTTTTTTAATCGGATCTATAATCATAAAATCACTGTTTTTAAGGTTCTGACTTTTTTCTTTTTTTTTTATCCCTTTTCTTTTCTTTTTATCTTCCTCCGATTCTCCCACATCTTTTTTCTTCTTTTGTTTTTCTTTGCTTTCTTTATTTTTTTTTCTTATTTTAAAGGCTACCAGTCTCGTAGTTGACAACATTTTTTCCTTTAGCATCTTTCCTTTTTTTTTTTAGTGGATGCTTTTGCTTTTTCCTTTTTTTAGTGGATGCTTTTGCTTTTTCTCCCACATGTATCTTCATCACTAGTTTCTCCAGCAGAACATCTTGGTTACACTTTCTTTGAGGATATCAATGATATTACTCTCTATCCGCTTCACCTACAGATGGGATTTCCTTTGGTTCTGCGGCCACATACTCTGTTGGGGCATCTTCTGCAGGATTGGCATCACCAACAGCTTCAGTAGCTTCAGCAGTTCCACTTGCAGTTAACTCATCTGTCACTGTTGCTGTCAACGTCACTTTTGGTCTGTACTCCTTTCTACAATCTGTTCCTTTCCCCTCTGGAGCAGATTCGTTGTAAAGCAATGGTTCTAGACAGCAAAATAACTTCTCCGCATAGAAGGCAAAATACATTTAACTCTCCATCTTTCAGGAAGCCATACCAGCAAACTTGGTCCTCCTGCAGATGATGGTAAAGTGGTGGCAAACAAAAAATGGGCAGAAGTTTTCCTTGAAAAACTTGCTGTTACAGATTAATAAAAACTCTCTCCTGCCTTGTTACACTCTCCTGCTCTGATACCATGACAAAATCTAGAATATAACAAAGGATCTGAGTTAACAAGGAGAGGAAGAGAGGGCAGAGAAGTGAAAATGTGTATATTATTAATACTTCAACTGCAATATTACAAGGAGGCAAGAGCCTCAATATATAGAAAACAGGCTACACTACAAATAGTAAACCCTACAAATAGTAACCATGATGTCATGGATGATGTCGTCAATAGTAACCATGATGTCATGGATGATGTCGTCGTGCTCATATTTAACATGTACTTTTAGTGCGTAAAGTTTAACCGAGATATGTTAAGTAGCTCTCTGACACCGAGGTTTGTTATGTTCTTCTACCATACTACCATGTATTCACAAATGTCTGTGTAAATAGTTACAGTATCAGCATGAGTTCAGAACAAATATCTAGTGCGTAATTATTAATTGTTATTCTAATACTAAATTAATAATTATATCACTGATTATCAGGTTAATGGGCCTCTATGTTGCATTTTACAGTTGGTTCCTAATATAAGATTTGTTTTATCTTTTAGGTTCCAATCGCAATTGGTGGTCCTGGACTGTCACCTGGTGTCAGATTCCGCAAGGATGTCCCTAATGGTGGGCTTGCCAATGTTGCAGCAACAGTGATGAATCTACATGGTTTTGTGGCGCCTAGTGATTATGAGACAACCCTAATAGAGGAGGTTGATAATTAAGTCAGCATCAACATTCTCAATTGTAGTGTTAGGTAGTAATAGGTAGCTGCAACATTGGATTATGCTTCTCAGAAACTCGTTTAGCTAAATAATCTCTTTGCTTTGTTTATTACCCCACAAATTTCGTGAGTGCATTTTTAAGGAACGTGTAGAACTGCTTGAATTTAATATCGGTGTCCAGAATTTGTTCTTATGAAACAAAATTGGCTTCTATACATGATTTGATATCTTGCTTTTACTTTTGCTTCAGTGGCTTGTGGTAACATATGATTGGCTTTCTATATATGATTGATATCTTGCTTTTACGACTGTTTCTTGCCTGGTACTTTTGTTAGTCCACTTGAAAAATCTAGGACAGCTTGTTCTGAAAAGCGAGAAAGGATTGGTTATTTTAGCTTTTAGTCCTGACCAAGAACATATCTGAAAGGCGCATACATAGCTAGACCTGACCAATGGTTACCAATTAGAGATCTAGAAGAAGAGCAGGCTTGGTTGAATAATGTATTGATCTGTTCGTTCTCTGTTTCTACATCCATAGTTTTTGCTTATTTTCAATACTTTCAAATTGTATCACATTAATTTATCATGAAAGTCAAATTATGTCAACCCTTCAGATGGGAACGGCCAGTAAGTTAATGGGAAAAATACAGTTCTATACTTCTATCACGCAAAAATTGAAGGATCAGCGCTTGTCAAGAATGTTTCTTGTTCTTTCAAACAATATCTCAAATTGAAGGATCAGCGCTTTCAAAGAATGTTCTGAAATCGCGGATTAAATGATTTTGTGGTTGCGGGCTTTTCAACACCTGCAGTCTCTTTTTAAAACAGACTAGTATCTACTCCGAACGACCTAGACATGAGTAGCTTCTTAAAAAGTCGAAGAGGATACAAAATTACTTTTAGGAGGGTATCTATATTTTTGGTACCCCTTCTTATACAAATATTTAGTACTCCCTCTGTCCATTTGGTTTCTTTAAATTTTGACTTTGCACGGATACCAAGGCAACATGATAGAATGAATAAATTAATTAAGGATAGTGGGTGTAATATTATTAAAATAAATGAAGTAGTGGGTGTAATAGTGATTTTTTTGTTAAAATAAGTGTAGTAGTTGGTGTAATAGTGTAAAGTGTTGAAAAAGTGGAGTGAAGTAGTGGATGTAATAAAGTATTTTATTGTTAAAAGTTACTACTATTTTGGATAATGTAAATAAATGGAATGGACGGCCCAAAAAGGAAAGTGTAAAGAAATGAAAAAGACGGAGGGAATAGTAAAAAATTGAGTTTTACGAGGCATGATCTTGCCTTGTAATTTACAAGTTCAACGTCTCAATTCTTCTTCAACACATAAATTATGGGGAATGAGATTTACCCTTTAGTGAGTGATGTCCTTGTGATCATAGACTCATTTACTTCCCTGTAGTGAGTGATGGCCTTGTGATCATAGACTCATTTATTTCTATATTATTATGAAATCAAAATATTTATGATGAGGAAGAGTCTAATATAAATTATGTATGGCTTGGTTTTCTGTAAGTTGGTGTGAGATTGACATGTGCAGTTTGACAGTTTGTACTGCCTAACCGAAATGGGTTCGTCCCCCCTGAAAATCTCGTACTAAAAAAAAATAAAAAAAATTTGAGTTTGGGTTCCTGGTTCATGTTTCATTCTTCCTACTTTGTGTTTGACTTAGATTTATTAGGAATTCTTGATTATCTAAATTTGTTTATTAGGAATTTAGGACAATTAATCGAATGAAAATGGTATGCACATTACTAGAAATACAAGGAAACTGTTTACATTTGAAAAATTGTAAAATATTCACAAACATTTTTAAAAAAGATAATACTGTAACAAATAAATGGAGAATTTTTTGTTAAGAGTTCGGCAAGTCATATTTCACCTGAATTATATGTTGGCATAAAAGTTTCCACTTCGCGCACAAGCCATGTCCAATATTTTTGCTACGTTGCCAAACGTTCATCTTATTCTTTCGTTTCTCTCGGAGCTTTTTGTTTAATAATTGGTTATTCTCTTCTTTATTTTCCTCTTTTAAGTTTGATCATTCATAGGAGCGGCACTTTGGAAGTGCGGGTTGAATGATCGCACATGTTCCTAAAATTATAGGATCCCTAAAATTATACCTCCCTATATATTTATATTAAAATTTAACATAAAGAAATTTGTTACTTGGTGAAAAAATTTGTCAAGATTTGCAAAGGTTAAAAAAAAGATTAAATGAACTTATTTTGATGGTAAATGGAAGAGATCTTTTGGATGAAATTGACGTTGAAAATGTTGTAAATATATTTATTATGGGGGTGTTTGGAGGAACTTTTTTCCGGAATAAGTCAAGTTATTTTAAGACAAAGTTGAAGATTCCTAACTTTCCAACTTATTTTCCAACTTATTTTTGCAACTTATTGAATCTCAAACATACATTAAATACTTGTATAAATTTTTTTATCAAAATATAAAAATTTTATCCGAAAATAAGTCCATAAGTCCAAAATAAAAGTTGTGCCAAACGAGCACTATAATATCCACCAAGAACAATTAATTTAATTTGTTATAATATATTTATTGTTCATTTTATATTTTGATAGTTTATTTCATTAAAAACATTTAGATTTATTTTGAAGTATAAATCAAGAGCCCCATTTTGACATTTCGCATGGGGTTCCAAATTTTTTCCCCCACCCCTGATCATTAATGCAAGTTCCTTTGTTAGATACATCGGCGCCTGAAACTTGAGCCATGTAAACTTGAGTCATGTATACAAATTAATTTGAACACACGGGTGCTGGGAGATGTTAGAAGTCAAACTCACTAGAAGTGTTAGAATTCAAACCCGTGTGTGGAAAATGAAGGTAGGCTGCAGCAAGAAGTAAAATAAAGAGGCTAGTCAATGATCACATATGTAAGCAATGATGTAAGATGGTGTAGTTTGGAGCCTATATAAAGGCCCAGCTAGCTCATAGATAAACACACCAAAAAAACATATGTAATACCACAAAACTATAAACACTTTCAATATCAAAAACACTAAACACTATTCCGCTACTTTGTTCATGGTATCAGAGCCAAGTTCTATCCTAGGGAAACACATTTCAGAAGAAGAACAAACTGTCAAGCCCAGGTGAAATTTTTGAGTTTTTTGAAGGTGGTCGAAACTCAGTTTTGAGCATACCATTAGATTGGCCTCACTGATACGAGTCCAGAGGTATCTTCCGAATTCAAAACCGACGTCAGACGAAGCCGTACGAGTTGCCGGAAGTTTTTCAAGAAGAAGATGATGAATAGTGACTAAAGGTACTGTTCATACATACGGTACTGTTCATACATACGGTACTGTTCATACGAGACAAAGAACTGTTCATCGCCGGAGACAATGGCTGAACAAATGGCTGCACAACCAGACACCACAACACAGTTAGTCTCTATGGAACAAATGGAACAAATGTTCCAATTATTTTAGAAACTACAAAAAAATCCAAACCTCCCAGAAACCGGAATATCACAAACGGTGCGTGTTACCGAAAAACTAAATTTCACTAATTACACCAAATGGTGTAAATTAATGCATATTGCTATTGGTGGTCGAGGCCGACTCAATCATATCACAACCAATCCCGTTCCACCAGATGACCCTGAGTACCAACAGTGGGCTCAAAAGGACTCGATGGTCTTGTCTTGGATCATTGAAAATATTGATGGAGATCTTGTGAACCAATTTCTGGATTACAAGACTACACGGGAACTATGGAAGGGAATTGAAACTCTCCTTAGCAGTGGGAGAGACGAACTCCAGATCTATGATCTAAGTTCAAAGGCAGCAACTATGAGACAAGGAAGGGACACTATAGAAATATATTTCAGTAAACTCAACACTCTGTGGAAGGAAATAGACAGGAGAATGCCCAACCCCATGAAGTGTGCAGAGGACATTACTTTATTTAATTCCTTCATACAAAGGCAAAGATTGTACCAATTTCTGGCTGGAGTAAGTGATACTCTAGACAAAGAAAAGAGGGATATATTGTATCAAGATCCACTACCCACCATTGACGCAGCCTACGCGTCCATAAGACGGGAGATTGCCGGTCGCGGCATAATGGCCAGCAACTCATCATTGGGACGAGAACCTTCAGAGATTGGTAGTGGGCTCCTCGTAAAACATCGGTCGGAATCCTCGTCATTCCAACGAGAGGATAAAATTCAGCTCAAGTGCAGCCATTGTGGTGGTACGAAACACACCAAGGAGGGTTGTTTCAAAATCATCGGGTATCCAGAATGGTGGGACGACATGAAGCAGAGGAAGGGCGTCTCCAAGGCTATAATTTCCAAGACCGGCGGTAAGGCCAACCTAGCTGTAGGTGGTCCGGATAGTAACGACGACAAACCCCTCACAACAACGCTACATACTGATCAGACATCAGGTACAGTCCGTGAAAGCAAAGTCACCAGAAATCAAAATTCTTTGGGCCTAGTATGTAACCAAATATCCAATCCATGGATTTTTGATTGTGGGGCCACCGATACAATGACCTATGATTCTTCCGATATTGTATCCTCCAACAACACTCATCGTACCCAAATCCAAAGTGCAAACGGAGAATATATTTCCGTTACCCAGGCCGGAACTGTGGATGTTACCTCTAATATCCATTTACAAAACTGCCTCTTAATTCCTAGTCTTACTCACAAGCTTTTATCTGTTAGCCAGTTAACTAGGGAACTTGACTGTACTGTTCTAATGACATCATCTGGTTGTGTTGTGCAGGATGCTCAGACGGGACGGATCATTGGGCATGGTACTGAACGAGGAGGATTATACTATGTGAATGAGGTGACTCAAAACGGTAACGCTTTGCTTGCTCATGGATCACCGGAACATCAACTCTGGATGTGGCACCGTCGGCTAGGTCACCCCTCCATAGGTTATCTCAAACGATTATTTCCCTCTTTAAAGAACATTGCCATAGATTTGAACTGTGAAGCATGTGTTTTAGCTAAAAGCCATAAGCACTCATACTATCCTAGTATGACTCATAGTACTCAACCATTTGCCTTGATTCATTCTGATGTATGGGGACCAGTTCCAGATTTTACCCTTCATAATTTTTCATATTTTGTTTTATGTGTGGATGATTGTACTCGCATGAGCTGGGTGTATTTTTTAAAACACAAATCTGAAATGTTTGATGTCTTTGTTAAATTCTACCACATGATTTGCACTGAGTTCAAAGCTCAACCAAAAATTTTACGGTCTGACAATGGGGGGGGAATACGTTAACTTGAACATGAAACAGTTCATTATTGACCATGGCCTCCTCCACCAAACCACATGTTCTTACACACCTCAACAGAATGGTGTAGCTGAGCGAAAAAATAGAACCCTTCTTGAAATCACCCGAGCCCTTATGATTGAATCTCATGTTCCTGTTCACTTCTGGCCGGAAGCTATTGCTACTGCTACCTATCTCACAAACCGCCTTCCCACAAAACCCCTCAATTACAACACACCCCTCAATACTCTTGGGTCACACGTCTCAATTCCATCTTCACATTCCTTGCCTCCTCGAGTCTTTGGATGCATTGTCTATGTTCATCTTCAAAAAGGGGTGCGCACCAAACTAGAACCCAGGGCTGTTAAATGTGTCTTTCTTGGGTATGGGGTTAATCAAAAGGGGTATTGGTGTTATGACCCTATCCAGGACAAAATCTACACTACTTTAGACTGTGAATTCTTTGAACAGTCTTACTACTATACCCAGCTTAGTCCTCAGGGGGAGAGTTTGAGTGATGACCTTGATGACCTTAGCTGGTTAACATATCCAGAAGTGATGAATCCAGATCCTACAACACAAGTAAGTAATACCACCGATGTTGCTCCTGAAGCATCAGTATCTCCTCCATCAGTATCTCCTATTATGTCCACTCCAGTTTCGTCTAATGAGCATCCTTCTGATGACCTCTCCTTAGCAGAGGTTAATTCTGAGAACTCTGGAACTGATACTATTATTGAGACTAATATTTTTCCTAGTGATAGTGTTCCAAACAGGTATCAGTTACCCCCGAGAAGTACAAGAGGAGTTCCACCGAGAAGGTATGATCCAGAGTATGAGGCCCAACGGTCTAAATATCATGTAGAGAGAATCAGCAATGAGAACTTGTCCAGCACAACCATGGCTTTTACCGCCTCTGTATACTCCACTGACATTCCCAAAACAGTGGAGGAAGCCCTTGGAAATGAAAAGTGGAAACAAGCTATGGAGGACGAGTATTCAGCTCTACAGAGAAACAAAACATGGGAAAAATGCATCCTACCAAAAGGAAAAAAAAAGGTAGGTTGCAGATGGGTATTCTCTATCAAATACCGAGCAAATGGAACAGTTGAGAGGTACAAGGCACAACTAGTGGCTAAAGGATATACCCAGACATATGGAATTGACTACTCTGAGACCTTCTCTCCTGTAGCCAAGATTGATACAATACGGGTCTTGCTCTCAATAGCAGCAAACAAGGAGTGGCCCATATACCAGTTTGATGTAAAAAATGCTTTTCTTCACGGAAGTATTGATGAAGAAGTATATATGGAGGCACCACCAGGGTATTCTCAGGAATTTGGAGATAAAGAAGGATGTAGACTGAGGAAGGCACTTTATGGGCTAAAACAGTCCCCTAGGGCATGGTTCGGAAGATTCACAAAAGCTATGAAGAAGTTTGGGTACAATCAAAGCAACTCAGATCACACCCTATTCTTGAAGAAGGTTGGAGATAAAATCACTTGCTTGATAATTTATGTGGATGATATGATTATCACTGGAAATGATGAGGAAGAGATCACTGACTTAAAAGGAAAACTATTTCAAGAATTTGAGATGAAAGATTTGGGGACTCTCAAGTATTTTCTTGGCATAGAAGTTCTGAGGTCGAAACAAGGAATCTTCATTCACTAGAGAAAGTATATCCTTGATCTTCTGGTAGAAACAGGAATGCTAGATTGTAAACCAGCTGAGACACCGATCGTTGCTAATCATGGTCTTCAAATTCTTGAATGAGCAAAACTGGCTAAAAGAGAACAATATCAGAAGATTGTGGGAAAACTCATTTACTTAGCTCACACAAGACCAGATATAGCTTATGCTGTAGGAGTGGTGAGCAGGTTCATGCACCTCCCACAAGTACAACACATGACAACAGTAATGAGAATTTTGAGGTACTCAAAGGGTACAAGTAGCACGGGAATTTACTTCGCCAAAAATGATCATCTGGATCTAATTGCCTACACAGATGCAGACTGGGCAGGAGATCGTGACGGCAGGAAATCCACTTCTGGGTACTTTACTCTAGTAGGTGGTAACTTGGTCACCTGGAGAAGTAAAAAACAAAAGGTGGTGGCCCTATCAAGTGCAGAGGCAGAATTCAGAGGAATTGCAAAAGGAATAACTGAAATCCTATGGATTCGGAAACTCATGAATGAACTTGGTTTTCCACAGAAAACAACATGTAAGCTATTTTGTGACAATAAGGCAGCTATAAGTATCTCAGAAAATCCGGTCCAACATGACAGAACGAAGCACGTCGAGATAGACTGACATTTCATCAAGGACAAATTGGAAGATAAGACAATCAAACTTCCGTTTGTTCGATCAAATGATCAATTAGCTGATATCCTGACAAAGGCAGTCAATACTAAAGCCTTCGATGAGACTTTACGCAAGTTGGGCATTGGAGCACCGACTGCCCAACTTGAGGGGGAGTGTTAGAAGTCAAACTCACTAGAAGTGTTAGAATTCAAACCCGTGTGTGGAAAATGAAGGTAGGCTGCAGCAAGAAGTAAAATAAAGAGGCTAGTCAATGATCACATATGTAAGCAATGATGTAAGATGGTATAGTTTGGAGCCTATATAAAGGCCCAGCTAGCTCATAGATAAACACACCAAAAAAACATATGTAATACCACAAAACTATAAACACTTTCAATATCAAAAACACTAAATACTATTCCGCTACTTTGTTTAGGAGAGATGTTAAACTATAGCTAGTAACACTCTTTTTTTTTGGCAAAAGGGCGATAATTTATAAATCGTTTATACAAGATGTGTGAATATCTGAATTTTTTTGATTATCATCAACGTTAAAAAGTTGAGTACATATCTATTCTTTTAATATAAGAAAAATCAAATTTTAAACTTAATTGGTTTAAAATAAATTATAAATTTCAAGATAAACTCAATATATAGGGCCGAACAATGGGTGAAACTAGGCTGAAATTTTGGCTTTTTTATAGAGAAAAATGTTCACAGTTAACTGTAGAAAAATTACCTAAAGTCATTTGCATTTTATATACAAAAGTTAGATGACATTTTTGTAATAATAGAATTCACCCCTTGTATTTACAAAAATACCCTTACTTTTGTATTGAAATATGACTTAATTATAGGATATTACCTATAGTTAACTATAGGATCATTAAGCCCTTTTTTATAAATATCGAATTTTAGTTTTTCAATTAGTATATGTTCAATATATGTTGAATAGTTAAGAATCGAACCAAGATCTTGAGGATAAATAAATAGTTTTAAGTTACTCTCAACCTAAATCCTGAATTTTAGTTGAAATCAATAGAATTTTTTAGTTGAAATCAATAGAATTTTTTTTATTAAACCCACATAAACATCACAATATTGATAATATTTCAATTTAAACCAGAAAGGTTTTGAAATCCTGATTATATATCCAAGCTGGCAAGGCTCAAAAGGGTAAAACAGCGTGAGGAACTGTTGCAACAACGTGCAGCTTGTGCACAGCATGAGCTAGACTACGCTTGACTCCTGTCTTCTCATTCTACACTATTCTGTGGTCACTGCTTTGAACAACTCACCCACTATTTCCTTAAACCCTAAAAGCTACATAATCTCAATCTTTGTCGTCAACTTGTGTCAAAAAGAATAATTAATTAATATCTAAAGTTAATTTTTTTTTTTTTTTTGCTAAAGTTATCTAAAGTTAATTCTGTTTTCTACTTATAAATACCAGCATGAGTCATGCTTCAATGTACACCAAAAACCAATATTTTATTGTAAAATATTCAGAGTTGACTCTTTTCGTCATCTTTTTATAATTAAATATTTTAGACCTGAAAATGGTGGTGGTTGAAGAGAAAGATGTTTGTTTCTCTGCCATTTTTGTAGTCAAAGCTTCTGCGGATCAGTTTTGCAGCTGCATCATTAATGCATATGATGAGAATGAGGGAGACGATGATGATGACGACGATGATGCTTCTAGTGTGGCACCTGCTGCTTGATCAGTAACTGATGCTTATCGGAATTAGTGCGTAGGGTCTATGAATTTAATTGTGGATATGCGCGCACACACATATTTATATTATAGTATGAAGAAGTCGATTACTTGGTATTTTAGTAACAAATTAAATCTAGGGTTATATATATGGTGTCGATCTTATGAATATTGCTGTATGATCCTAAAGTATATATCTGCTACACATATCTAGCTAGCTAGGCTTCTGGCAGCTATAGTACTGTATTGTGATATCTGAAAAGTATTTAATATAACCATCAATATAGAATAAAGCATTTTGAAGAAATTTTGTAATGTATATCGGTATGATGAAGTAATTACTAAACTGATTTAAGCATTTGTTTGAAAAAAATGATATAGAAAAAAAAAAGAAAAAGAAAGGTTATGGATAATTGGATTGTTGTTAAAACTTAAAAGATACAGTACATGAAAATTAAAACTAGGAAATAAGATTTGAAAAGGATGAATAAGTTTTATAACCCAGCAGAAGAGCTTAATTAAAATATGAATAAGTACTTCAAGAATGTGAAGTGCTAAAACTAAACCCTATGTATAGAAAAGAAAAGAAATTGCTGCATGTCTAATTACACGAACAATTAAACTAATTAGTACAGTTTTGAGTGGACTGGTAAATGAATTTTACTTTTCAGAAAAATAAAAAGAATCTTAATTAGTTGGTTATAACAATTCTAACCTGAGATTTTCGTATTCCTCATTCAAATTATTCTTTGTGTACCTTCTTTAATTAGCTCTCTATATTATATATTGCTCGATCACGAGTTTTACAAAGCTAACCCTAACCCTAATTCGCTTAAAATCATTATAATGACATTATTTTCTAGGGTATTAATTTGATATGTCCCAAATTAATAAGTCAATTATAAATATGTCCCTTTTTATTAAATAATTATAAATATGTCCATGATTAAATTTAACTTATATATAACTTATATACATACAATTATTTATATATTTATAATATATAAGATTAAAATATCCCTTCTTTTCTCTCATACCCATTCACCATTCACCCACCTCTCTCCTCCTCTTCCTGGCCCCGCAGGGGCACATCCATTCAATCATAAGATAGGACAGGCTTCGACGGGAAAAAACAGTAGGGGAGATCATGATTCCAACGTCAATGAACTGTGTGAAGCACTCAACCGTAGCTTGAAATTCTTTGCGCCTGAAAGCAGCATCCCTTTTTTTCTTTGAGTTTTGTAGTTTCATGCACCTGATTTTCCCACATCCATCTCAGTTGTTGTTAGCAAACTTTTCATTTTATTTTACTAATTGTATTTTTATTTATACTATTGTTTTACTTTTTGGTTGAATAGAGAATTTTGATTCTACCTAAGTCATCCATTCTGGGTCTATAAACCCTAAGATTCATTATATCAGGCTGAAATATTGGTTCAATAATGGGATTAACCCTATATATGTTGTAGTTAGTATTTAGTACAATTTTCATTTAAGTAAAAGGACAAAAATGTCTTTTAAGAATGTTTAGTTAGTTGGTTAATCATGGTTACAATAAATAATGGGACATATTAGAAAAATGGGATATATTTATAATTATAAATAAATATGGGATACAATTATAATTGATCTTTTAAAATGGGACATAATAAAAAAACCCTATTTTCTACTTGATTCGGGTTACACTACAACAAAAACGCATAAATTCGATCGAAAAAATCCGATCGAATTTAGTTAAATTCGACCGATTTCAATCGAATTTAGCTAAATTCGATCGAATTTTTTTCGGTCGTTTTCAAGGGAGTCGAAAATAGTAATCAATCGAATTTAGTATGCTAAATTCAAAATATTTGATTTATTTTAAAGATAACCCTAACCTACTATGTAGTGCTAATATTTGATTTATTTTAAATTGATCCATATTTATTTTGTAAAAATTTTATTTTAAGATTATATATATCGAATATCAACATTTTTAATATATAGTGATATAAAATCGAAGGACGTAGAGCTGGATAGCCTTGGTAAGAATTATCATTTGTTGGTCCCAAATTGATTTCTGTTTTTAGTTTTTACTCACTCCAAATTTATCAAGTACATATACTCCGTATTAATTACTCCTTCCGTCTCTTAAAACATTTCCTGTTTATTATTTCGGAATATTCAAAATACTTTTCTTCTTTCTATTTTAAGCCATATAAAACAATACTCCCTCCGGTCCATTATATAAGGCATTTGACTTTTCTGCACGTAACTTTAGGTGTTTTGACTACATAGCTAAAATAATTATTTTTTAAAATTTCTTTTTCTAAATAAAAATTAAAGTATCATATTTTTATTCAAAAAAGGAAAAATTTAAAAATAATAATTTTAGCTATATAGTCAAAGCACCTAAAGTTACGTGCAGAAAAATCAAATGCCTTATATAATGGACCGGAGGGAGTATTCAATATTAGGGGTGTGCACGGGTCGGTTCGGCTCGGTTTTTACCGAAAACCGTTACCAAACCGTACATGTCGGTTCGGTTCGGTTTTTACCTATTAACCGTAACCGAACCGCTCGGAACGGTTTTTTTCGGTTCGGTTAACCGTTTGTCGGTTTCGGTTTTTTTCGGTTTTTTATTTTTAATACTTAATATCATGCTAGTAAAAATTATAAGTTTCTAATTTTCTTAAACTCACTATTCCTACGAAGGTGGCGCATGTTTTAGCTTAAAGGTGGTCATAAGATCAATCAATTCATTTTTATAATATAAAATTGTAAAATCAATTTTTTTGACATTTTTAAATCTTTTTAAGTACATAATTATTTTTTGATAGATTATTAATAATTAATGTAAAAAATAAGATGGGAAACTTTTGCAATTCAAGTTATACTAGCTTTTGTCTTACTTCTTATATAAAATTCTATATTTATATAAGTATATATATAAAAATATAAATTATTAAAATAATATATTTTCGGTTCGGTTTTTCGGTTCGGTTATTGGCATAAAACCGTAACCGTTACCAAACCGTTCCGTCGGTTCGGTTCGGTTACGGTTTTTTTCGGTTTTTGTCGGTTACGGTTTTTTTTTGTGCGGTTTTTCGGTTTTTCGGCTCGGTTTCGGTTTTTCGGTTTTATTTTGCTCACCCCTATTCAATATCCACTACTCCACCCACTACTCCTTAAAAACAATATTTAATACCCACTATTTCATCCACTACTCCTTAAAAACAATATTTAATAACCACTATTTCACCCACTACTCTTTAAAAACAATATTCAATACCCACTACTTCTCCACTATTCTTTATCTTAAAACCCGTGTTTTTAATCAAACAAGCAATGTTTAAAGAGACGGACGAGTATAAGTTTTGAAGGTAATAGAAAAAAAAAAAAAAAACGTAGGATGCAAAATGTTATGTACGGATGTCGGATAGTAATAAGTATTAACAATCTAAAGTCAAGACTGATATGATAGATCATAATTCATAACTTTGATTATTCTTCCCTTCGTAATTTGCACTATGATATATAAAATTGAATAATTATATACTCCCTCCGTCTCAAGTGTTTGTTAAGATAATAAGTGAAGTAGTGGGTGTTATAGTGATTTTATGGTTAAAATAAGTGAAGTAGTGGGTGTAATAGTGATTTTATTGTTAAAATAAGTGAAGTAGTGGGTGTAATAGTGTAAAGTATTGTTAAAATAAGTGTAGTAGTGGGTGTAATAGTGTTAAAACTTACTATTTTAGTAAACGTAAAGAATTGGTTGGGACGTCCCAAAAAGGAAAGTGTAAACAATTGGTTGGGACAGAGGGAGTAAATCTTTAATTAATAAATCATTTAACATGAATACAAATCACTGAACCGTAAATATACTTTAAAAAAAATATTATTTACAATCTATATTTTTTTTCTCATTTGTAAAAATAAATAAATGATCACTTTTGAAGTCATTTCACTGCCGCAATAAAAAAACCATTTACTGTATGTCTGTATTACATAATGTATGTATGCACTGGGCTCTTACAGGCCCGACAATAAGAACATGTTTGGCCCCCCTTTTATTATTTTTTTTCCCACTTAAAGTGATTATGAGGTGTTTGTCTAACCTTTTTTTTTTCCACTTAAAGTTAGTTTTAGTTCAAAAAAAAAGTACCTTGGAGGTACTTTTTTTCCACTTATTTTTTTCTCATATCAAATTTTTATGTATTTGAGTCACCTTTTAACTCGTATTATATTCTTTGCATATATTTGTATTTTACACATTTATATTATGTTTAAAAAATATAAATTTCTTTTTTTTTTAGTTAATTTTTTAAAAATAAATTTACTTTAAGTAAAATTAGCCAAACAGATACTCCTAACTTTAAGTGAAAATTATCACTTTTCACTTAAAGTGAGTAAGTAGCACTTTAAGTGATAAGTAACATTTTTTAAGTTAAGCCAAACACGCTCTAAGTAACTGGGCTTTTGGACAGACTATTTGACTCGGTTTTTTGGGTCATATCGTTATTTACAGTAACAATAATTATTACTCCCTCTGTCTCTAAAAACATTTCTCATTTACTAAATCGGGACTATCAAAATACTTTTCCCCTTTCTATTTTAAGCCATAAACAATAATATTCAATACCCACTACTCCTTAAAAACAATATTCAATACCTACTACTCCACCCACTAATCATTACAAACAATATTCAACACCCACTATTCCACCCACTACTCCAAAAAAATAATATTCAATACCTACTATTCCACCCACTACTCCTTAACAATAATATTCAATATCCACTATTCCACCCACTACTCCAAAAAAACAATATTCAATACCCACTACTCCTTAAAAACAATATTCAATACCCACCACTTATTACAAATAATATTCAATACCCAATTTTTCTTAAAACCCGTATTTTTAGTCAAACGGGCAATGTTTTGCGAGACGGAGGGAGTATAATAAAAATTAAAATAAATTATTATTATTATTGTTATTATTATTATTATTTTTTATATGCAAAAAATAATTTATTGGGCCAATAATAATGGTTAGGAGAAGAGTAGAAGAAGAAAGGGGAGCAAAGAGATCAACCAAAACAGAGCTGGCTTGGTAATCATCGTCATCATCTTTCTCAATATACACGTAATCCTATCTATTTCCTCTAATCATATGTATCGATACTTGAATTTAGTTCACTCCAGCATGCAATTTCGAAAGCGCTTCTTAGTGATGCTTATTTTATTTTTACTAGTGGTGTAATTTCTTCTATTGATCGCTAATATAGATTATTCAATTATTTAGCAGGCGATTTTGATTCGGTGTTACATATAAATTAAGAGAAATTTAGTTATTTGGAGAAAGAATGGGTGTAAAACAAGCACTAAGAAGCCTGGATGCGTTTCCGCGTGCAGAAGACCACTTGATGCAGAAAACTGAATCCGGCGCATTCGGTATACATCTCTCTCCAGACTAGTTAATTTTTCCGTAAATTCGAAAATTATCGTAATTGATCATGTTTGTATGTTTTTGGATTGTTTAGAGTGTTGCTGATATTTCTTCCATTGTATGACTCTAATGCAATTACTAATTAGTTTATATTTTGTTGATAAATCAGTACTAGTTAAGTTGTTATCTACGATTAATTGGTAGCTGAGTTATTCTGGATTGTCATTAAATAGGATTACATGGACTTTTCCATTTTCATCGATTTTGCTCTAGTCAAATGGCTTTCGGTAAATAGGTAATTATGTCAACATTGGTGTGACAGTGGCGTTTAGTGGACATGATTTTTTTAAGTGCAATCTGTAGTTTATAGAGAGATAAGGAGAGTACTTCTGATTGATAATCAAGAAAACAAGTTTATATAAGGATTATACTTACCAAGGCGTAAGCAATGAAATTTCAGTCGATAATTAGTGACATGATTACCATAAAATAAGCACTCTCGATCTCAATCTATAGTTACATGTAAGAGGGTATTTATTTTAGCTTATTCCTATAAGTACATAGTAAATTCGTAATATTTTGTGTTAAGTTTTTCAAAATAACAGGGATGTCTGTGTTTACGGAGCTTTGTGGAGTCTGGTAAAATAGTATGAAAAATATTGTAGCCCCAGCCCCTAAATCCTAATAACTAGAGTGAACAACCCTAAATTCACATACGTACATCTTATTACAGCATGAAGTTATATTCCTTGTCCTAGCTTGGATCAGTAATTGTTTTTTTACATGTGTAGTTTATGTGTTTTAAATATACGTGTCATGTTTTAAACATATGTGTGTGCACACATATTCTGATGTGAAACAATACAACATACTTATCTTTAATAAATTGAGACTAGAGTCAACTGGTTATTTCTAACACAAGTTGAATCTGATTGACTAGTGTCTGTTATTGGTCTGGTGATAATGACCACATTGTTCGTGCATGAGCTAAGGTATTATCTGACAACATATACAGTTCATCAGGTATGATTTATGAGTAAACACACTCTGTAACTTGCTGGTCCTTTTTGTCCCAACCTTAATGCAGGATCCAAGTATTTAGACCATGAACTTGGATTTTCATTTTGGTTCCTTCCTTAAAATGCATCAATTATTTTCTGTTCTTACAGTGAAATGTGATGTCTTCACAGATGTCCGTGGACCTGAAACGTGGAGAAACTCTTCCTATCCATATTAATATGACATTCCCATCATTACCATGTGATGGTTAGATTAATTTATCACTTACTTTAGTTTTATCCCTTTTTATGAATTGTTCACCTTTACTCCTCTAGTTTTCTTCTTCTTCTCTCTCCCACGCACGCACAAACACACAACCGTAATTACATTATTGTATCATATATATGTTGCAGTTATAAGTGTGGATGCTATAGACATGTCAGGAAAACATGAAGTCGATCTTCACACAACTATATGGAAAGTAAGATGTTAGTTCGTTTCTCCTTGGGTTTACCTTCTTTTTTGTTTTAACAAAAAATCCAATGTAAGAAACTAGAATTTTGTTTGCACTTAAAAGTGGGTAAATAAAGTACTGCACCGTGTACTTTGATGCAGGACAAAATATTAAGAAATACTCCCTCCGTCCCAATTTACATGTCCCTTTTGAAAAAAATACGCATATTAAGAAAAAGGTTGGTTGGATAAGGTTTTTCAATAAATAACCTTAATAAATGCATTGAAAAATGAGAATAGAGTTAAGTTTTAAAGAAGTCAAGCATTGAAAATACAAATATAGGGATAATTTTGGAAAATTAGACTTAATTTTGTATAGAAAGAAGATATTTGTATGGAAAGAAGAGGGGGACATGTAATTTGGGACAAATTCTTTTTGCAAAAGGGACATGTATTTTGGGACGGAGGGAGTAATAAGCAATGAATTATACAAATTCCAAGAATAATTAGTCGAATATTATTCCCAAGAAAAAGTGTATAATTAAGCTTAATTAATATGTAGGGGTTTACCTGACTTATAGAGGATTAAAAACCCTAATATTAATACCTAATGGTAGCCTGCTACATAAATAATAAACTACTTACCCCACATATAAAACATATAACTAAATAATTTTAATTCTTTCTAAACTAAATACACATAAACTATTTAATGGCACATAAAGATCTTTTCCACTTCTGTTCCTAATTATTCAACAATTAAATGATTAATGCATAACATAATATTATGAAAATAATAAGCAATGAATTATACGAATCCCAAGAATAATCAGTCAAATATTTTTCCCAAGAAAAAGTAAATAATCAATGCTTACTTAATATGTGGGGTTTATATGCCTTATAGAGGATTAAAAACCCTAATAATAATACCTAGTGGACTAAGGCCTGTTTACGCTTGGGACTTATTTAAAATAACCTACTACATAATTAATAAACTACTTACCCCACATAAACATATAACCAAATTATTTTGATTCTTTTTAAACTAAATTCTTATAAACTATTTAATAACATATATAAATCTTTTCCACTTTTGTTCGTCATTATACTTCCATTTTTTAGCTAAGTTACAAACATGTAATGATGGACGAAACATTATCCCGAGGGGATGCTTCTACATATAATTAATAAAACAAGTAACAAAATTTTAGATATGTTACAACTAGTGGTAATTTCAAGCTACAGTTAAGTCACCGTCTTTATCTCTATCTCATGACAACAAAAGATTGCAGTATACACCACTTAATAAGGAAATGGTCCTCTTCAGTTCGACCAGTAATAAAGTCAATGATATTTTATGGTAAATCAGTTCTTTGAAAATGTTGGATAAGCATTGCACGAAAGCTCATGAAGACATCCTCTTCCACATAACAACCTAAGTAAGCTGTCAGAAAGTTGCCCATTTTATCATGCAAATATGCCTTAAGTAGCATTTTTAGCTTATAAGCTAATAAATAGTATCGAAATCCTAGATATATATCATGGTGAACTAGAATCGAACCAAGGACGACTGAGGATAAGTCCTCACCATAAGTCCTCACCACTACGTTATCCCATCATGCTCATCTTAATAATACTCCCTTCGTCCCTCCCAATTCTTTACATTCTCTATTTTGGGATGTCCCTCCCAATTCTTTACATTTACAAACTTTCCAAAAATAGTAATGTTTTAACCTTTAAACAAATAAAAAGGGCCCACCACTTCCCACTACTTTCTTCCATCTTTCTAATCTATTACTTAAATATTGATAGGACCCACAATTTTACCCACTTTCCACTTACTTTCTTTCTCTCCCCACTTACTTTTTTCTCCTTTCTTAATCTCCGTGCCCAACCCAAATGTTAAGAATTGGGAGGGACGGAGGGACGGAGGGAGTATTATTTAATTGACTATAGAATTCGAGATAAATATGAATGTTATAAATTTGTTACATCTATAAAATAATAAAAATGGTAATAATAAGCTAAAAATTTACAGTACTACAATTTATGTTACTATTATATTTCGTATATATTATTGTAATTTTTATGATATTTTTTTAATATAGAATAATAGTAAAATTTTCCTTTGAGTGTTGTAAGTATTTTAAAATATTCTACGATATAAAATTTGAATTATATTATTTAGACATTCTTTCAAAATAATATATATACTAATAACATGTTTTTGTTACTATAATTCTCCTCCTAAACTCATCATGTTTGAATTAAATAATTATGGATCTGAAACATTATATAGTTCGATGCTTTATGAACTTAAAATTTTTCTCTTTCAACGTTAAAATTGAAAATAGGAGCTTGTTGTTTTAAGAAAATAATATGTGAACTATTTTTCGAAAGAATTGTACCGGATTGCCATTTGGGCTACTCACCCATCTTTTGAAAAGACAAGTTCGCCCCCTCAATTGGTTTTAGGAAATTAATATCTAACTTTCTAATGTGCACATTTTTTTATGAAAATTAATTAGTTAATCAATCTGATTATATAGAGGTAGGTTCTTCATTTTTTTTAATATATTATATTTGGAAGTGTATAGTGCCATGACAAATTATTTTAAATTGAATGTTAAACTTATCATAAATTTTATACAGAATCAAATAATTTGAATTTTAATATGTACTTGATCCAATCAAATTACAATATATTATTTTGTATCTAGCAATTAAAGGATAAGGGAAAATTTGAGTATAGTAAATGATGTTAGATATGAGTTTACAATATAGAGGTGGTGAATATATTGTTACCTTTTTCTCGAGTTTTAATGCTTTTTGAAATCTTGAACTGTTTGTATGAGTAAATAGCTATAGATCTTATGTGTTGTCTAGTGTATAATTATATAAAACAGACAAACACAAGATACTTTCAATATAATATACATTATTAGATCAAAATGTTGCTATAATATGTGAATACTAGAAATGTATTCTCAGTAACTCTTGTTTTTCTTAGAGAGAATTCTTGAGACATTGAGATATCAACTTACAAAACTTAACAACTAAGGGAGGTCGTGTGCATACTATATAGAAGACAGTCCACACCCCTTTACTTAGTACTAGACAAAATAGCTTACCATAAATTGGCTATACCGGAAAGAGTAATGTTGCAGTATGGACCGCATCTTCTACTGACAAGATTCCCTCAACCGTTTTCTCCATGAATGTCTCCCCAAGTTTGATCGTGGACTTGACATCTGTAGAAATTGAACCGCTAAAGGGGTACAAATGCTCGCATGTTAGTCCCTTGGAATAATTCAGAATTTTGTCTATTATATTGAACTCTAGAAAGTCCGCATGTCGTGAACACATTACTTGATTCGAGAATTCTCGATATAGTGTCGAATCATATCGTGAAGTCTACTTTGCTATATGGCTTTTAGACTTGTCGGCAACTTGACTTCTCGATATAGAACTTTGACTAAGTCAGTATGTAGACTTCTTGATATCAAATTTTGACTTTGCTATATATCAACTTCACTGTATGCTTCTCGAAATAGTGTATTTCTTGACCAGAGGATATGACTACTTCACGGCATAGCTTGTTGACTTCTCAATATAATTTTTTTTGGACTTCTCGATACAGCTATTCCTGGACTTCTTAATGTCATGCCTTTGAGAAAATTCTTCACTTCTACAACTCCATCGTTTTGCTTTCTTCTTTCACCTCTTTCACCTGATGCATGATCAGTTTGAACTTTTACCGGGTCTGATTATTTTAAAGCCTATTTACATAAAAACATTTATAGAAGAACTTTTATAGAGAAAATAAAGAACGAAACTATGTACATAATTTGCAAACATTGCCACAAGGAACAAATGTAGAAGCATGCCTTTATGTCTAACAAATGACAATACTGCTATAGTTGTTGATGTATATGCAATCAGAAAGGGCAAAAAATTAGCATTAATCTATCAGGTCTTTTTGGTTATTTACTCATCTATTTTCAAGATGTTTACAAGATTAGGTAATTTAAATAATTTATAGCAATATTCATTGCAAGTGATATTTTATTGTGCAATACTGAATTAGAGTTGAATTCTCATAATTAATACAAATAATAAAGTGTTAAATTACAATGTTATCATTTTATTCTATTTTTGATTTTTCTTAAAACATTATACAGTGGGAAGTACGGTCCATGTACTACTCTTATTTAAAATTTGAATCAATTGCCTTTCACTAAGCACTCCTCTATAACAAAACATAAGAGTACATTGATGAAAGCAATTACCGCACTTATTTTGCTCGAATTTCGAGCAAACTGCTTGCCTTGACGTTACTATGTGTACAATTAATATTGCCATGTTCTATAACTTGGTGAAATTTTATTTTCATCTTTAATGGTTTTTTGTTTTTGTATTTTGTGGCCCTAATTTCCTTATTACTATGTGTCGTAATAAAATAACATCATCTATGTTTACAGAAAATTGTGAATTGTTTTGATTTTTGAGAGTTTCTGCAGCTTCGCTTGAACAGTGATGGCCATATTCTTGGTACAGAGTTTTTGTCAGACCTTGTAGAAAAGGGACACACATCTCACAAACACGGTATTGTTCTGGTGTTTATGTTTCTAAAAGTATCTCTTGCTGTTTTGGTTTTATTATATCAAAGTTTAATCAAAATTATATAAATTTGTATTATAGTTAGAGATCTAAAACTGAAGGAGACTATTGAAAAAATAAAACGGTAAGTGGAGCCTTCTATAGGTATTTATTGACTATTGACTACATTATTTACCTTATGGTATTCTTGTGTAGTTTCCAACATTTTTTTAGTCGAAATAGTTTTTTTTTTGTTCTGCTTAAATTGAAATGTAAATACGATGACTGGTTGAAATCCTAGACAAGGTTAGCGAAATTTTAATATATATTTTTTATTTGTTTCATCACTGATTTTCGTTGTAATTATCTCCATCAACATAATGCTTCCCAGTACCTTAAATTTTAAAACATGATAACAGCATTTAAGTTCATAATAGGAGGTACTTACTTGAAGGAGGGTGAACATTAAGTTAACCAAAAAGTTTAATGCTTGCCCCGCATTTTTGTCTCAACTTCTTGCTGATGCTATTGTTTGAAACCAATCTTTTTCTTTTGTTCAAAAAGTTGGTTGAGTTATGTGTTACAGGTAAAATTTAACTGCATAGTGCAGATTATTGTGCCTTGATATCCATTTCTTAACCTGGTTAGCAATAAAATGCCATTTACTCTGATACATATTTGAACTACAATTAGCAAATAGATGGAATCAGTGACGGATGCAGAGAGTTTTCTAAGGGGGCCTATTTTACTTTAAAATTTAAAAGTTAAAAATAATTTAAAAATTTTAACTGTAAAATGAATTGGAAAAACAAGTTTCTAAATTATATTATCAAAAATTTAATTTATTACAGAAATGATTAAATTTAAATATTGAAACACTGAAAAACTAGGAGAAATAATGTTAAAAGTTGAAAAAAGAAGAGCAGGAACTAGCTGATGTTTGACCTCTGTGTTTTCATCAAACGTACATAGTCTTTAACCAGACGAGCTGCAGAAATAGTACAACTAATATGTATACTACTACGCCCGGGGGGGGGGGGGGGGTCTGGACCCCCTCTCTCCGTCACTAGATGGAATGTATTATTTATTTCTCATTCCCGTACTCTAGCTAGCGTGTACATGAAAATAATTATTTGCTCTCTATTTTTACCCCACTTTTATTTAAATGACGACACATTGAATCTAAGAAGAACAATGCATAGTATATAGTTTGTTAATGCAGTCCATATATATTCAGTTTTTCATCATGTTGAGCTTACTTTTGTTTGATGTCCTCAATCTCTTTTGGCAACCTAATGAAATGATACATATACATCATGGATTGCATTAATCAGATGATGACAAAAGTCGTCACGAGGACCTTACCATGCATTTTGATGGTTTGGATGACGGGGGTATAGAGACAGTTAAGGGTGTGAAGCAAGCATTAAAAAATGGTGAAGGATGTCGTGTGAGTTTGTAGCACCTTTAACTTCTGAATTGCTCAATTATGAAGAATGATATGCTGACATTTTATCAACACGTTTATATGTAAATTTGGCAGGTTTACGGGCTTTTGGATGTCCAAAGGGTTGCTGGAAACTTCCATATTTCAGTTCATGGATTAAATATCTTTGTTGCTCAAATGGTTAGTTTTCTAAAGCATTAATGTGTCTGTTACTCTGTTCCATGTAAGAAACTAGTTTGTCGTTGTCCAAAGCAGATGCATGTGATAACTTGATGATTCCCATATGTATAAAGAGTTGGCAATTATTGTACAAGGTAAACTTCAAAATAGTTGAGAAACACACGTGATGATTTTATGTTGCCAAACTTGTTACATTATCTAGTTACTGGCTGTTATTCTAATTTCTATCGTCCTCTAGTTTTGGTGAATGTATATATTGATTTGATTACTCTCTCGATGGATGCAGATGCATTCTATAAATTCATTTAAAACTTAAAGTAAATTTATGGCTACAAAGAAGGCTAAAAAAATCAGGGTGGATTAATTACCGAGTACTGACACTAATTTAAGGGTAAAGTAGTAAGCTAGATTTTGTTCTTTCTCAGAGGTGCTTGGAACTCATCTTTCAGTTAAATGGGTATTAAAGTAAACTTTAAAATTTTAAAATTAAAATGAAAATTGGGAAAACCTCTTAGGGTTCGATTAGTTTGCGTAGTGGTATGGGTTGGGAATCATGAATTGGATGGAGGTATGGGGTTGAAATATCATTCATGATATCATGTGTTTGATTCAGTAGTATTGGAATGAATCTGTATGATATAAAATATGTTGTAGGCACTAGTTGATCAATATTTATATGAAAAAAAAAATTGTCTGCCTACTTTTTATTGTTCTTATCATATTATGTCTGTAATTATTTAAATATAAATTTTTATTGCATATTAGTATAAAATGTAGCTTGCTTCATGTATATCATGCAATACGAAATTAAATTGTTATACAATTTTTAAACAAAAAATTTAATATAAATTATATTGTTGACAAATTATTCAAGCAACTATATATTAATCTTATATTTCGTTACAAAATAGTAAATATAACAATTTAGTATTAGATTAAATCACTTATTTAAGATTAAACAACATAAAGATTAAGCATCACTACAAAAAAGATGCAGTTTTAAAATTTTTACTTATAATTAAATATATAAAGATGAAATATTAAACTTTGAACCGATGCCTCCTCAGTCCTCGCCATACCCACTCCCCCCCTTGGTTTGCAAAAAACCATATCTTGCGGGTTCCAAATTTCATAATTACCCAAAACTGTTGAATGGGTTTGGGATGAGGGAAACCCATACATGATACCTGAACGAAATGACCCGCTAATGAAAGAGAAAAACTAACTACTTGGGAGTTGGGACTCACGAGTCACGGAACTAATCCATATGATAGAAGAAAGGCATGAAAGAAGCAAAGTTTTTATAACAAAAGCTATAAAACTATAGCAAACATGAGCAATTAGACTAAAATATACTACAATGATAGCTAATGAAGTAAGATTACGAAGATGGAAGACTCGCATATATAAACACACACATGCCTGCACTCAGACATATAGCATAAACTCTAAGGAATGACAATAATAACAGAAGTAGGAAAGAGTAAATTACAAATTTACAATACGATACAATCAAAGTTGTACCTTTTTGTGCTATTTTTTGTTTACCCATTTTGTTATATATATATTTTTTAATGTTTTTCTCAAACTCTATTCTTATAAATGCTATAGATATTTGAAGGGGCAACACATGTGAATGTAAGTCACATCATCCATGATTTATCATTTGGGCCGGAATATCCAGGAATTCATAATCCTCTTGATGGGACATCAAGAATTGTTCAGAAAGGAAGTGGAACTTTCAAATACTACATAAAGGTTAAATATGTTTATCCTATTTATACGTATCTAATTGTTTTCAACCGCAATCCTGTAGCATGTATCTTTCACAAATATATGGGAAAGACTATTGCTAATCTGTTATGACTTTACAAACTCAAAGTTGCTCTGAGCTTTTCTGCTTGTATTGACCTGAATTTATTATATGGTTACATGCTGAGTGAATGTAAATCTAGGGAATTAGAAGATTTATTATTGCTTCATAAACACATGATGATTCAAGGGAGCAGATAACAGTTCTGTAAGCTTTTTGTATTCCATGACCACTCTAGATGCACAAAAGAATTGGCATAGCTAGGACCTTGTGTAAATCATTCTTTTGAGGTATTAAACTGTGGCTACCAGGTGGACTTAATATTCTGTTCTATGTATGGTATAAGCTTACAACATACTGATTTTTTGGAACTCCACTTCGTCAATAGATGCAGAACCCGCCCAGTATAAATTTTAGATGGCCATAAACTGTAGTTTGTTACTAAAATATCAGTGTGTTATATAATAATAAGAACCCTTATTTTTTGCAAACATATATTATTGCTAAGGATTTTGAGTGATTTCTCGGATTTTGGTGCCCAAATTGGTGAAATTTTGCTTGACTAATGTAAAAATCACATCAATATGTGTAGTTTTGCGAAACCATTTGACTCTGGTATTATGGCTTAGGCATCTGGAGCTTAAGTATGAGTTGATGGAATGTATCTTGTCTATCTCTTCGACTTCCCTGCATAGGCAGGAGTACAGTAGCTTATATGGTTTGCATTAACTCTGGTATTATGACTTCATAGAAAATGTTGGCGTACAAGTCTTGATGCTAGCACTTCCTTTTCTTTTTAATCTTAAAACATACATTTGGGAGGGCAAAAACATCTTTGTGGGCTAAATTTTGCCATTCACATTGCTCTGGTGCAGGTTGTTCCAACTGAGTATAATTATTTATCAAAAGAAATTCTACCTACAAATCAGTTTTCTGTTACAGAATATTTTTCCCCCATGCACGAGTTTGACAGGACATGGCCAGGTTTCTTAAAACTATTAATGTCCATGTATTTGCATTTTTGTTATTTTAACTTATTTGCAGACAAAATTGATTTAAAGTTTGCTAACTTTTTGAATATTTAATCCAGCTGTCTACTTTTTGTATGATTTATCACCAATTACTGTGACCATCAAAGAGGAAAGACGCAGTTTTCTACACTTCATAACTCGGCTCTGTGCAGTACTAGGGGGTACATTTGCTGTAACAGGTTGGTGTCCGCTCTCTTCCGGAACTATTGAGATAATTATGTACTCTTTTTATACTTCCTCCTTAGAATTGGAGATATATTTTGCCATTAAAATTGGAAAAGTTCGAGATTCGTTGCCAAAAAGGCAATTTTGAGGATAATCTGAACTATCCAAATTAGTTTCTAACACGAGCCTTAAGTAATAGTTGTGTCGTGATCATATTATAAACAATAGACTTATTATTGTTAGATCAAGAACTCCATACTATTCCTTTTGTCTTATAATAGAATTGTATATCTAACTATTATACAAACAGTGAAGGATACTGAACTTCTAGTTTTAGTGGGGAGTATCTGAGAGAATGTCTTGACTGGCAAAAATAAAATAAAATGAAAGGCCATATTTCTAACAGAGAAGGTTGAAGTGAGGAATTGGTTTTACGTATTTGACCGGTGCTACTGAAGACTTTGGACTGGGGAAGAGATACCCAAATTGAGGTATTTATAATCCTCACTGACCCAAGTCCAAAGAAACTGATTTCCTAAGGTTATGGGGATGTATAACTAGGTGTGGGTCAGTTTGGTTTTAACCTTAAACCATCATCAATCTATATATATCGGTTTGGTTTCCAGTTACAATCATAACAAAACCATTTGAAACCGCTTTTTATGATTCGATTAACCGTTATTCATAACTTTTTGAAGATATCAAAATACTGTTCTATTGTTATACCTTTTTGCTATTAAAAAATAATCATTATCATTTTACAATCATCTCGTATATTATTTTTAACTATTTGCCGTTAACTTTTTAATATGAAATTCAAAACAACATACTTTTAAAATGTTTAACCATTTCCTTTTAAGCTCTCTGGCCAACTTAGAATTATGACGTGTTTATCATATGCACGAATGTCAAGAAACAAGCATTATTCACCACGTGATGCATATTTCTAATGTTTAATATTCTGTATACTTCTAGTTACTCTTTTACTGGTTCACGTTGACATTACAGACCGTAAATATGATGACAATCCACTAGCAAACGTGTAACAGAATGCATATACAAGACATTAGATGCCTGTAATTTCACCTGTTTCAAATCACCTGTTCCATATCTGCTGAGACTCAGACTAGGTTTTCTTAGAAATTAAGTATATAAATTTATAATATATAAATATTATAAAGCATCTAAGTGCAAGTTGTTTCAGTGAAAGTGGCTTCAGTTCGTTGGTGTGGTTAATGGGGTAGAACCAAACCTGGAAAAAACCGTGTTTATTATTTTATTTTCTGTTTAGGTTTTTTGGTTTTGTCCTTTTTTCTAGAATATATTTGATTGGTGAAGCTGTCTAAATATTTTTTTTCTTTTGTTTTGCACTATGGTGAAATAGCTGACATATACTACTATATAACAGGAATGCTAGATAGGTGGATGTACAGACTTGTTGAGGCCGTGGTGAAACCAAATGCTAAGATGGGATACAGATGACCGTTAGGGGTTCAGAGGGGCCAGCACTACATTGTACGCCATGTTTGAGTAACTTGTTAGCCACGACCACGAGCAGATATCGATGCAGTTAAGTTGTAGATCTAGCATCACAGAGTGACACCGATACACTGCCATGGGAAATGTAGCATTAAACATAGATCATTTCTGTCAGTTTTATTGTTCATTGATCATGGGTGTAATACCATATGGCAAGTCACCGGCAACAAACATTGTACAAGGCTGAAAAAGGCTCATGGACACATCAAAATTTTAGATACCGAGTTAAAAGATGGTTTTAATTGTTTTTACTATTGTAGAAAATTAGCTAATTCCAATACCATACATCTAATATTTAAAGTTTTCACTTTCTTTTTTCAATGTTCTCTTTTATATCCGTTCAGTTTCCTTCAATTTTGCTCTTAAATTTTTAATTACGTGTGCTCCGAAAACACAAACTTAATTCTTCTCAATCAAAAAATCACTCGAATAATTCGTAGTATCATACTACTATCCATCCCATAAAGTATGATCATATGATTTTTCATGCATTTTAATGTGTTTGGATCAGATATTTGTAAAGTATTTTTTTATTTTTTTTATTTTGTATAAAAAATATATTCTATATTTTTATACATAATAAAGAAAAACTAAAATTATTGTTTATAAGTATCCCATTTAAACATACATATTGAAATGTGTGTAAAAGAAACATAATGGATGAAGGAAGTACTATTTTTTTAATACTAATTCGTAAAAACATAAGAAATTATAAATATTCGGGGAAGTGGTATGAAGGAGGTGTTTGGGAGAACTTATTTTTCAGAATAAGTCAATTTATTTTAAGTTGAAAGTTAAGAATTCTAACTTTCCAACTTATTTTTGCAACTTATTGAATGTTAAAGATACATTAAACATTTGTATAAATTTTTTTTATCAAAACATAAAATTTTTACCCGAAAATAAGTCATAAATTGGCATAAATAAGTTAGTAGATTAGAATCTCGTCTTATTGCAATAAAAATGAAGTCTTGAAAAGAAAAGGAGCATCTCCAGGATATAAAATCTTTAGTTAAACAATTTAAGTGTTATTATTGAAAAATAGGCAAAATTTGAGTACTACAATCATATTTGATGAATTATATTTATTGAATCATTATTCAGTTAAAATCCTTATGTATAATTTTATCTAATAAAAAAAAATGTTATACAATTATTATAACCAATCAAAATAACCAACTATTCTACCTATTATCTTGAAGATGATTTAACATTTTAAACTCATGATTCTTATATGTATATTTATATTATTTTTTGGTCCACTTAAAGTGAAAATAAGCTATTTGCGTGTACTTAAAATTTTCAAATTTTAGTTCAAAAAATTTAAATATATTCGAGATATTTTTATTTACCTTATTTTTTTTTACATATCAATTTTTATATATTTGAATTTGTATTATACTTTTATTCTATTATGTTTAAAAAAATATAAATTTTAATTTTTTAAAAAATTGAACTTACTTTAACTAAAATTAATCAAATAAATTAAAATTAATTTTCCACTTAAAGCGAGTAAAGGAACATTTTTTTAACTAACATAACTAACATCGTTAGTTTGTGAAAGGGTAAAGTAGTCTTTTACATGTTACACGCCCATTTTTGTATAATAAAAATTAAAATTATGATAAATCGCATTAAACTATTATAAATTATAATCATGAATTATTTTTAACTTAATTTCTTTTATGTAACTATAGAATTTTAATATTTTTTTAAAAATATATAAATGTAAATTATAATAAATTATACTCCCTCCGTCCCTGAATGCTTCTCTTGTTTCATATGTCGGGACTATTCATAACATGAGATAAATTACTAATTTATGTCTAATGTATAAGACCAAATATAGTCATGAGTGATCTTGTTGCATTCGTATTTATGATTACTTTAATACAATGAAGTTTTTATATTTAATACTAATACGAAATTCAAGATATTAATGATCAAAAGTGTGCGTTGGCAAACGTGTCCAGTCAAAACAGGAAAAAAATAAAGGGACGGAGGGAGTACTAAATTATAATTATTATAAATCATACTAAATATTTCATGTAATATTATATTTTTTTAATAAAAAGGTATAACAACATCTTTTCTCTCATATTTTTTGTCCCTCTCCGGTCCAGTTGGATTTCTCATAATAATTATAATTATTGTTATTTACATATGCCATAATAATAATTATTATTTTATCATAATAAAAAATATTTTTAATTAGAGAAAAATCTTTAAATAATCACATGTTTCCATGGTCTTAGAGGCCCCTAATTTAAAAAATAAATTGTTGATTCATCGAATACACAATTTAATTATTTTATGTAAACCCAACTAGATGAGAACGATAGAGAGAATGTATTTTCTATTGAATCAAATTTTACATAAAAATTTAGTATGATTTTTTATTATAGACATTTATAATTTTTTAAAATTGTTATAATTTTGGAGTTCCGTTTATGAAATTAAATTAAAATTACATATTTATTTAGTATGATTTAATATGCTTTATACGATTAAAAAAATTTAATATAGAAAAGTGAGTGTATCCTCTTAAAATACCATTTTACCCTCCCAACAATTAACGGTGTTAGTTGTATTTAACGGAAGTACACGTTTTGCTCACATTTCCAATCTTCAAGTACACAAGTTGCTATTTCTCTATTTACAGGTACACAAGTTGCATTTTTCCCAAACTTCAGACACACATCTTGCATTTTACTCTAATTAAAAATCTTGAATTGGTGCCATTGGAAATAGAAAGAATGCCCTAAATACCCAAAAAATGGGTACCCACTTACCAAAATACCCAATTCTGAAAACACCGACTTCTGTACCCACGAGATACGCCACTCCCGTGGGCGTGACCGAAGTTTACTGTAGCTCGTCTGAAACATGCGGTCGCCGGTGACTAATTGATTTTAGGCGTTTCAAATCTAGCTAATCAACTGCTATGAAACTGGTATGGTTGTGTAGAGGGTGAATAGACGAATGAATTGGTATGTATATCGTGATTGAATAAACACGGGAAGGGGGTAAACGGTGGGAGATAAAAATTGTCGCCGGATTCGCAATTTTGAATATAACTCGCGAGATCTCGAAATCTGGTATATGAAATGGTCTGAAACATATATAGGATTGTTGATGAGGGAAAGGCGATTCGATTGGTGTATAGCTCGTGACTAGAAAATTATGGGAGAGTCGTTAACAGAGAGAATGATACAAGTCGCCGGCGAGAGCTTTTCACCAGACTCTCTATAATCGAAAGTGACGGAGGATGCACCACTCCCACTTGCGTATCCGAGGATACGATTCTGGAAGTGGCGTATCTTCAATGGAATACGCTGCTGATGCTGGTGGCGTGTTTGAACAATACTACGTCTCCTAAAGCGTGTTTCCTGTAATACTCCTACCCAATTGGCGTATCCGAGGATACTCCCATGACATGGGCGTATCCCTGGACATTTTGGAAATATCTGTCTACGACTTATCATCACTTTTTGGCCTTTTCGGGTCTAAAGTCTAAACCCATAAAAAAATTGCGGGTAATTCTCACAAGAACCCTAACCAACAAAACCCTAATTTCACCTCCACTATCTTGATCACAGATGAATATTCTTGTAAAAAGCTCACTCTTTTCGAAGAGAATCAAGCTCGCTTCGCTAACCCAACAATCTTTATTGATTCTTGAACACACCCATCATCTACTTTCCACTGATCAATTCATTTCAGGACAAGCTCCCCAATTTTCCACATTTGCTGGAAATAAACACAGTGATAATTATATTAATGGGACTAAAATTTTGCCTGGTGTTAAGAGAGATTTTCATGCTGGGGGGTTCTTGAATTTCAGGCCTTCTTTCGGGTTATCGCAGGCGGTTCGAAATGTAGTAGAGGAGGTTAATGATGAGGAAGTGAAGAAAGGGGGAAGTGGAAGTGATGATGGTCTTGAAATATCGAAACTTGGGATTTCTAGTGAGATTGTTTATGCATTGGCTAAGAAGGGTATTACTAGGCTTTTCCCAATTCAGGTTAGTGTGCCTTAAAGATTGTTTCTTTTTATATGTTGTGTGATTTTGAAGATTGAATTTTTACTTATTTGTTGAATTGGAGGTAATTGAAGTTGAAAAGATAACATTTTGTTTTGATTTACGGATTATGTGTTTGTGTATGTTCACCGTAAATGAGAAGTGGTGTTGTGTTTGAAATTACGAGTTTGGTTTTGTGATCTTTGAATGTGTTTTAGAGTGTAATGTTTTGTATTTTAGTTTTGGGGTAGTAATGTGTATTGATTTTGAATGTATAGAAAGCTGTGCTGGAACCAGCAATGCAAGGACGTGACATGATAGGTCGAGCTAGAACAGGGACAGGGAAGACTCTGGCTTTTGGGATTCCAATTATGGATAAGATTATTCGTTTTAATGCTAAGCATGGGTATGTTTTTCCTTTATATGTTCGGATTTTCTTCATTTTGATTGCATGTGTGTTTTATATTGCTAACGATGTATGAATTTGATATTATTAATTAATCTTTTTATTTACTTATTTAATAGGAAAGGAAGGAATCCCCTGGCTATATGTTTGGCTCCAACAAGAGAGCTTGCTCGTCAAGTTAACAAAGAATTTTGTGAATCTGCACCCAACTTAGAAACATTATGTTGTTATGGTGGTGTGCCTATTTCTACTCAAATGCAAAAGCTTTATCGTGGCATCGATATTGTTGTTGGCACTCCAGGGCGAGTTATTGATCTTATTAAAAGAAGAGTGCTGGACTTGTCAGAGGTTCAGTTTGTTATTTTAGATGAGGCTGATCAAATGCTTAACGTGGGATTTGCTGAAGATGTTGAGACAATCTTAGAGAATTTGCCACAGGAGCATCAGACAATGATGTTCTCAGCAACAATGCCAAGTTGGATCGTAAAACTTTCTCAGAAGTTCTTAAATAATCCATTGACTATTGATCTTGTGAGTGTGATAGTGATTGGTCTTCATATTTTTTTTGTAATCTATTTTATCATCAATATGTAGCGCTGAGGCAGAATTACTTACTTTTAGTCTCGGATAGTTGTTAACTCTAGTTTGGGTTTTAGGTAGGAGATTCTGACCAGAAGTTGGCAGAAGGAATCACACTCTACTCAATTATGTCTGACATGCATGAGAGATCGGCAATTATTGGGCCACTAATAACTGTAAGACAGTATTTTGTTCCTTAATACAGTATCACTGGCTTCGTTGGAAGCAACTTGTTTCTATACTTGAAGTGAGTTTACCAACTTCATAAGCAGTCTGATTGGTTGATTTTGTACTTAACTTAAATTTAAATTGGTCACAGGAACATGCAAAAGGAGGTAAATGCATTGTTTTCACTCAAACAAAACGTGATGCTGATAGATTGGCATATTCCATGCAAAGGAACTTCCCTTGTGAAGCTTTGCATGGGGATCACTCTCAAAATCAGAGGGAAAGAACACTTTCAGGTTTTTGTAATGGTGAATTTAATATTTTGGTTGCCACTGATGTTGCTGCTCGCGGTCTTGATGTACCTAATGTTGATCTGGTGAGTCTAAACTCTCAAGTAATCTATCGATATGTGTGAAAATTTAAATTTGAGTTAAACTTTCCAAAAACATGGGTCAAGTCAAACTTGTGAAATGTTCCATTATAAGTTTCATTGCGAAAAGCATCCTAATAATCAAAATGCATGTAAACTTTCAACATTCCTACCAGTGTTATTACTGAAGTTGTAGTAAACGCACATGCGGGAACAGGATCTAGTAGTAGGCTCACTGAATTGATTTTTGTCATGTGTTTTTACCGAAGTTCTTTATCATCTAATCTGTCTCTTGGTTCACACACGTTCCTCCTTAAAGAATTTGGTGATCTGTGTAATACTAGTTTCACAGGGGAAACTAGGTTGATACTTGAATTCTCTTGGTCAAATATTGTGGATGTCACTCACATGATTTTGACTTCTCGACATCAAGTTCAAATTAGTAAATTGTGATGATCAAGTTGTGAAGAACTTCTGTGATTGAAGTTACTATCCTCTAACAGTAGCTTGTCTTATTTTAGGTTTAAATTTTTCTGCCTATCTAGTATATTGCCACCTAGATTCATTTTAATGTCCATGATTCAAATGAAACTTTGTTCTTTTGCTCAGATAATACATTTTGAACTGCCAAACACTTCGGAGATGTTTGTTCATCGATCTGGCCGCACTGGTCGAGCTGGGAAGAAAGGAAGTGCAATTCTCATCTATTCATCTGAGCAATCAAGGGATGTTAAAGGCATTGAACGACAAGTAGGTTGCAAATTTGCAGAGGTAATATGCTAATCCTTTCCTGCTGTCTATCTGTGTGATGCTTCTTTTTGTCAAATTGTAGGTTAATATGAACCCTTGTTTTGTTGATGCTTCTTTTGGTCAAATAATTTTTATCTTTTTAAAATGCGGGGTCCTTTCCTTATTACTTGGACACCATTCGAGTCTCTTCTCTTTTATTCTTAAAAATTTAATATTTTGGTTGTCATAAATTGATACTCACGCTTTACCTCGAACATGTAGCTTCCTAGGATTGAGGTTGAAGGTGGATCCAGAGACATGTTCAGAGACACGGGAAATTTTGGTGGACGATTTGGATCTCTTGAAAGTTATGGAAGTGGTCGATTTGGTAATTCAGGCCGCTCTAATAGCTATGGTGGTTCCGAAGGCGGATCTTATAGTGGCCGTTTTGGCGGGGATTATGGTCGCACCGGTGGTTTTGGCGGGTCTTCAGGCCGCTCAGGTGGTGGTTTTGGCGGGTCTTCGGGCCGCTCGGGTGGTGGTTTTGGCGGGTCTTCGGGCCGCTCGGGTGGTGGTTTTGGCGGGTCTTCAGGCCGCTCGGGTGGTGGTTTTGGCGGGTCTTCAGGCCGTTCGGGTGGTGGTTTTGGCGGGTCTTCAGGCCGTTCGGGTGGTGGTTTTGGCGGGTCTTCAGGTCGTTCGGGTGGTGGTTTTGGCGGGTCTTCAGGCCGTTCGAGTGGTGGTTTTGGCGAGTCTTCAGGCCGTTTAAGTGGTGGGTTTGGTGAATTCTCTGGTCGTTCTGCTGATGGGTTTGGTGGATATTCAGATTACTCAAGGGATTCAGGTCGTTCAAGTAGTTTTAGTGGATCAGAGCGTGGAGGTTCAGGTGGCTTTGGGAACAGGGGCGGTGCAGATCGTTCAAGTGGTTTTGGAGAAAAATTTTCAGGTCATTCGAGTGGGTTTGGTGATTCACGATCTAGTAAAGACACTCGTTCCAGTTGGTTTAGTGACTCTGTGGATGACTAAGTTGGTGGAGATCGATTCTGGGAGGAACTTTTTTAATCCTATAAGAGGTACTCCCTCCGTCTCGTATTGTGTTTCTCATTTAAAATGTCGGGACTGTTCATAACATGAGACAAATTACTAATTTACGCATAATCTATAAGACCAAATATAGTCATGAGTGATCTTGTTGGATTCGTATTTATGAGTACTTTAATACAGTGAAGTTTTTATATTTAATACTGATACGAAATTGAAGATATTAACAATTAAAAGTGTGCGTTGGCAAACGTGTCCAGAGGAAACAGGAAACATATTTAGAGACAGAGAGAGTAAGTTTAATAATAGATCAAGTTTTAAAATGTGTTGTTAACGGATATATCTGATTGCTTGCTATTAATTTATGCTCTGGAGCCAGTCTGCTTATTTAGAAGCCAGGTCTTTGTCTTCTTTTTTATCTTCTAAATACATATTTGTAGGTCCATGTGAAGCTTACTTCTGAGGTGGTTGGGTACTCCATCTTGTAATTCTACTTCTCAAAAGGCATATGCATCTTCTAAAAAATAAAAACTCAAGAACTCCTACCTCGTCTTCATTCACTTAATTACACTTTTTTAATACGTTTCGCTTCACAAGGATCAACCCCTTAGCTAGCTGACCAAGCAGCGTGTGTTTCATTATGCTTTATTTATGAAGGCTGTCTACAATGGGACAAATATAAGAAATTAAGAGGATACTGAGCCGGTTAGAAACTGCTAACAATCGTAGTAACTGTGCTACCCTGTCACGTGAACTTGTAAGAGATAATAATAGGCAAGTTGTAGTTTGACTTGTAACATCAATTTGAAATAATATAAAGTGACTGTTTTGTTATACAGGAATAAGTATAGGCGATTAGGGATCCTGGTAAGATTTGACAGTAACAAGCTGCAACTAAATTTAGAGATCATTTGATAGAGTATAGGTAGGTTGATGAGATTAGATCGTATCTGGATTGAGTTTAATCTATAATATTATAAAATTTGTATATTTAAACATGAAGTCTGGGTGGCTAGCTTCGACAAATATATAATTAATTTGTCTGGGTATAATCCACTTGATGACCTTCTGCAGTACCCATGCTTTCCTGCATCTTGAAATGCCATGCTTGCCTCTTGTAGTTGGATGATTTAAAGCTTACCTGTAGAATTTGCTTGTTCCACATCAATGAGATTGCCTATATTGGTCATTGACATTTTTTTAATCATCAGGTGTAAAGACCGGAAGAGAATTTTTTTCAGGAACCGGCAACTTAGATATGATTAGCAATGTTATATTAAGTTGAGTTTTGAGGAGTCACGAACAGGGCAGTTGTTAAGAGCTTGCTACTGCATTTGGATTTAGAAATCTATGTAAATATATGTACTTGGCATCATGTAAACATGGATCATTAAGGATTCATGGTTTTCTCTTTATCAATGTTTCATTCACAGCTTGTGAACTTGTATTTGGTACTTGTATGATGTAATAAAACCAGAAAGGAAAACATTGTTGAAATCAAGCCTAAGACAAGTTCTTACATGTGACAAACAAAGAAAGAAACAACAAATTGGAGTTCAAGCTGTTTGCTTTATGGACAGTGTAAATTTTTACAAATAAACCAACAGTCACTAGCCTGCTAAATGATCCGAATCCAAACACCTATATCGACAAAAGACAGAGGTGCTCTCGGTTGAATGGTGAAAGAAGTTGATTGAATAGACAAGTGGAGTTGATGTAGCTTCATCTAACCAAATCTACTAAAATAAGTTGTGTTGTCTATTGGAAGTTGCATTTTTTTCCATTATTTGTGAAACTTGACATTTTGCCAGTGTCCTCTCTTCTACAGAATTTAGCTAAGCTACAACAATGGGTGTACTAATATTTTAGAGAGGATACAACATTTTGCTGGTGTCCTTTGTCATGGCTACAACACAAGTTAGTAACTTGTACATATTTTAATCTTTCCTCAGTTGTGACAAGTGTACCTCTGTCAAGATGTTCAACTTTCCCTCCGTGTAGTAAAAATTGACACTTGGTGCTTCAATTTCACGTGTGTAAATTATTATGCAGGTTAAAAACATACTGACAAATGACTACGGTTTTTTTGGAAAAAAACTAATACAGTGTAATTAAAATTGTTTAATTAATAAATTTATGTAAATGGTGCATATTGAGTTTGCATGCAGTCTTGAAATGGGACAAAAAACAGAGACATGAACTGATCACTTAGCTATTGGGCTTTTCGGCCGGCCGAATCACAACTCCCCTGTCTTTTTTAACTGCTGCTTCACCATTTCTTCATCTTGTTCCATTCTTTTCTTATTACCTTATAATAATCACCAACATTATAATAATAATGATATGACGATTTCCATATCTGTAAACTAGTTAAACAAGTAGCATCAGTCAATACTTTACAATAATTGGCTTATGCATATATATATTTGGTGAAAGCTATATTCTTCACTGCCCCCTTGTTCTGTTTATTTATGTTTCTATCGCTATTAGTCTTTCTTGTTAGTCTCTTGTTCTGTTTCTTGAGTATTAGTGATGAGAAAGAGATATAGAAATGGAGAAGTGTGGGATTTTGAGCATGAAATGGTGATTTCTGGTCTTGGTATGGGTCGAGAAGTAATACTTGGGTTGGATGGTGGAACCACTTCTACTGTCTGTGTATGTATACCTATCGTTCCTTTTACCGATCACCTGCCTGACCCTCCTCCGCTTCTTGCCCGAGCTGTGGCTGGCTGCTCCAATCACAACAGTGTTGGAGGTGATACACACTTATAATCTTAAATTTGTAGATTTTAATTGGTTTTTTAGTTGACGTGGCGTATTTTTTTTTATATCAAGAATGTTATATGGAATGTATTAGTTTTTGTGATTACTTGTATTACTTTCTTAATATGCCAATCGATTTGTTAACTTTGGTAACTTTTAGACCAAGAAAAAGCTATCCCGGTATGGTGTTTCTTTTCTCAATGTTGATGCATTTTTGCATTACAACAGATGCTGCTGCAAGGGAGACACTGGAACAAGTTATGGCCGAAGCTCTTTCTAAGTCGGGATCAACACGGTCGGCTGTTCGAGCTGTTTGTTTAGCTGTATCTGGTGTCAACCATCCAACAGACCAGCAAAGAATTTTAAATTGGCTTAGGTTGGGCATTTGAAGTCTAAATTCAAGTTTTTTCTTTTAGTTGATGAAGTACTCTATGACGGAGTTTTTTTTGTTTATTTGCTATCGTAGTCTTTCAATAATTTGTATCTTCATATTATGAACTGGATGTCTTAGTCCCCCCCCCCTCCCCTGTACCAAGCCTTTCTATTTCCCTAGTCCTTAATAGAGCATTGTACAGATTCAAATATACGGAGTATTTCTTTTTCGTGTACAGTGCTATATTTCCGAGCCACGTCCAACTGTTTGTTGAGAATGATGCTGTCGCAGCTCTGGCAAGTGGAACTTTAGGAGAACTTCATGGATGTGTTCTAATTGCTGGTACAGGCACTATTGCTTATGGATTTACGTCGGATAGAAGAGATGCTCGGGCTTCTGGTGCAGGGCCTATATTAGGTGACTGGGGAAGGTACACATACTAACTAGCAACTTCTGCTGTGCTTGTCTATGGTAATCTTTCTGATGGTAAAATTGTTAATTAAAGGATTTTATATGTTTTTATTTATTTCGATACTGAGTATTCTGATGTGGTAATAATTGGCATACTGAAATAGTATCAGTAGATATGACTCAGTTTTGTCAATGGTATAAACGGTTGCCCTTTTTACTTGTAGTGGATATGGCATTGCTGCACAGGCATTAACTGCAGTAATCAGGGCTCACGATGGTCGTGGTCCGCATACAAGTCTTGTATGTCGTATACTACAAGAGCTTGATCTTGTATCTCCAGATGAACTTATCGGGTAACTACTGAGAATTTCATCCTCACCCTCACCATCATCACTTATATAATTATTGTAAGAATATTGACAAACAAATACAATATGTAATTCATATAATTGTACATGTTGAGAAGGCAAGTCAATGGATAGATTGGACTAATAGAAGTACACTTGTGTTTGATTTTTTGTTTTAAGATAGAGCTCTGTTTCTATGAACTTTTTAAATTAGCGGGTATAGTAAATATTAAAACATATAAGAAAATTCATTGTATCCAGAAATTCTGAAGCTGCTTGATTTCTATTTATAAACTTCTTGCGAGTTTAATTACAGTGTTGTATATACTGAACCTTTAATATCAAATATCATGCTAGTAAGCACAAGAAAATTTGGAAATAAGACATTACTATAAAACTGGATATGGAAAAATAAAAATTTTAGATCACTTACTACTACACACTCTCTTAACATGACAGATACATATGTAGAGCATAAATTTGCTATAAAAGAGGATTCTTACCATAGCCTTTTTTCTGTAGTTCAGGTGGACCTATGCTGACCCGTCTTGGGCTCGAATTGCAGCTCTTGTTCCTGTTGTGATAACTTGTGCAGAAGCAGGTGATCAAGTTGCAAACAAGATCTTGTTAGATGCAGTTCAGGAGTTAGCTTCAAGTGTGAAGGCTGTTGTAAGAAGACTGGAATTGTGTGGAAAAGGTAGTTTGTCAATATTTTTGGAACTTCAGCCTATATTATACATATTGAATATATTTTTTTGGTGTCACGGAGCTTTGGTTCTGGATAATAATATGTAGTGACAGTTGAGATGAGTCAATCATGGTTTTGGTAGGTCGTCTTTTTAGGGCTACTCACTTAATAGTCCAATTCCTGCAATTGTCTCCAGTCTCCGGGTAATCTAATTCATCACTAAAGAATCCTGGAGTCCTTTAACGATGTTATATTGGTTGTAATTAATAGTTGAGAGTGGGCTAGACTTGATTTAAGGATACTGTCACTTCTTTTTGGAGTTCTAAGCTAAACTTAAGTATCATTAGGTTTTTACAAACTAATTTATGAGAATTCTGAATGTGAAAGACCTTTTATATGTAACTACCGAAGTACAAACTTAAAGGTACCTTAAATATTAGTGCATTGTGTTGTCGATATTGCAGCCTTCTGCCTTCCCACAACAAAATGGACCTACTAGATTGTCATGAATGTCATCACTTCGTGTTTGACATTTTTCATAGCGACTTATTTGTAATAAATCTCTCTCTAGATAGTAAATAACGACAAATCTAAGTTGCAACATTGATCAACTTACCATTCTTGGTCTAGTAGTAGTAGGAATTACCTTAGTTTCTTAAGTTTATTATCTTGCTATAGAAAAACCACATATGTTTCTGTGCTTGTAGCATATTTTGAACTACGCTAATGGATTGATGTTCACACTTTGAAATATTATTTTAGATGGAGAGGAACATTTTCCACTCGTGATGGTTGGTGGCATTCTTGAAGCCAACAAAAGATGGGACATAGGAAAAGAAGTGATTGCTTGCATCTCCAAGGACTTCCCAGGAGTCCTACCAATTCGGCCAAAGGTACTTGCAATCAACCAAGTGCAAACCACAGTCCTCTCTCTTTATCCATTTTAATATATGCAGCACTTTTCTTGCGTTAAAAAGGCTTTCTTGTTCTTACTACAAGTTGGCGTTGATCCTTTTGAAAAAAAAAAAAAAAAACAGGTGGAGCCTGCTATAGGTGCGGCATTGCTTGCTTGGAATATCCTGATGAAGCAATCGCGAAGGGATGCTCTCAGAAGTTAAGTTTTATGATGCTGAGATTACAAAATTGTACAGAAACGAAGGACAAGTGAGACCATGAGAATGTGTGTGAAGATGAGCGAGGAGTGCGTACTTCAACATAACTATTATTCTTCTGTTTAGGCTTAGTTTTGTTTATCTTGTACTATAATCCAGAATCTTTTAGATTTCTATCATATTTGTGCCATGAATTGCTTTTGTATTCCTAAGCTTGATCAATTGGAAAATTATTAACAAATGACTGGGAATATGATAATTATCCATTGTAGTTTTGTGTGAAAGAATGCTGAAAATACCGAGTTTTTCAACAAAAAAAAAATTGAGAATACCATTCTCCGGCAACAGTGGTTAATTATACCCATTTCGTCACCCAATTGAAAAATGCGTACTACACATACGCATTATGTACATGCGTATCACCCCTCTACTGTAGCTCCGTCTCTCCCACGAAGCTCTCTACCGGCGACTCGTCGACAATTTTCTCGATAGCCCCGTTCTCCGTTTTCTGAACACTATCCCAATCACTACGACATCAGAACATGACCCCCGAATAATCTCCTTCCTATTCCCCCTATCCGTTTCTGTTCTCCGGCCCCGCAAGGGCTTGCACGAAACTCATCGGAGAATGATTCCGACGTTTAGGCTCGTTTTGGGCGTTTCAATTACGGCATATAAAATGCTAAGAAAGTTGTATAGGTGTGTATAGAATTTGATTGCGATTCTAACGATATATGGTATGTTATGGAAAAGTTCGGGATATGGATGAATGGACCATTCCAGAAAACTTGCCGAAATCGCCATGGATCGCGCCTATAGAGCTCTCAAACGACGATGACGTCATCACGCAGGACGACGATGCGTTACACCTAATACGCAAGTTGCAAATGTGTATTTCATGTTTACCCAACAGCCATTTGCGTATTCTAGGTTTTAATATACATGGATTACCCGGCAAGTTTAACTTGCGTAACCTTCATTACCCAATCATTAAATGCGTAACTCAGGTTACCCCAACCTTAAATGCGTATTAAAATGGGTATTTTCAATCAACCGCTCCGAAAAATGCTATTTTGTTAAGGTCTAAGCATAGACCTTAATACTTAACTAGTAAGAAGGTAAAAGTGATATGACAATTAGTATTACTTAGAAATGATAAAGTAACTAAGAAGGAGATCAGAGAGATCAGAGAGATTTCACAGAGAGAGAGATGAGAAGAACAGATTGTTTATTATTCAACATAACCTCCACCACAAGTCATACTAATCCTTTTAAAGGTACAGTTCCCAGCTGTCCACTTCCAACTGATTTTCCCGCCAAAAGTTGTTATGAAATGAAATTGAAATACAAACGAAATTGGAATTGAATTACAAATGAAATGTTTCAACAGCTATTTTTAGTAGTTATTTTAAACTACTATAACATATCTTCCCCCTTCCATGAAGACTTGACCTCAAGTCTTAGAACCAATCTGAACAGCAAAGTCTGGAAATCGAAGCACAAACTCTTCTGCAACTACCCAAGTGGCTTCATGACTAGGAGTTCCTTCCCATTGCACCATATATTGAATTTGAGCAGTATTTCGCACTTTAATCATCCTCTGATCTAGAATAGCTGCTGGCTTCACTCCTGGTGTCCTACTATCCACCAAAATCCATTGAGGTGCTTGTACTGTCACTGGAACTTCACCATAGTAAGGTTTTAACAAAGAAACATGAAACACATTATGTATCTGCACATGATCTGGCAACTGAAGTTTATAAGCCACCATTCCAATCTTGTCAATGACCTGAAAAGGACCATAAAATTTCATAGCTAGCTTCTGATTCTTTCTAATTTGCACTGACTGCTGTCTGTAAGGATGCAGTTTCAGCCATACCCAATCACCCACTGAAAAACTCCTTTCAGTTCTTTTCTTATCTGCTTGAGTCTTCATTCTATTCTGAGCTATATTTAACTGTTCCTTCAACTGCACAATCATCTGCTCTCTCCTAATCATACTTCTATCCACCTCTGCATTACTAGATTCTCCAACTAAATAAGGCAAATGCACAGGAGGTGGTTGATTATACACAATCTCATAAGGAGTCATTTGAGTGGCAGTATGGAAATGTGTGTTGTACCACCACTCAGCCATTGGCAACCATTTACACCAATCTTTTTCATTGCCCTCACACATGCATCTCAGATATGTTTCCAAACACTTGTTAACTATCTCAGTTTGACCATCTGTTTCAGGATGGTAAGCTGATGATAGTAGCAAATCAGTACCATGCAATTTAAACAAAGATTGCCAAAAAGAACTTAAGAACACAGTATCTCTATCACTAACAATACTCTTAGGCCACCCATGAAGCTTGAACACTTCATCCAAATATGCATGTGCCACAGTAACAGCAGTAAAAGGATGACTTAAAGAAATGAAATGAGCAGACTTACTGAACCTATCAACCACCACCATGATAACAGTTTTGCCCATTGAATTTGGAAGGCCAGTAATAAAATCCATTGATATATCAGTCCAAACCTCTTCTGGTATTGGCAATGGTTGTAACAGCCCAGGTTTAGCTACCGTTTCAGATTTAGATGCTTGACATACCTTGCATTCTCTTACAAACCTTCTAACATCCTGATTTAATCCTTTCCAAGTAAATAAAGCCTTTAATCTTTTAATTGTAATATCCCTTCCTGAATGACCACCTTCTGCTGAACTATGATGCCACTTCAGTAATTTGATCTTGAGATCCTTATCATCTCCAATAACAATCCTGTTATTCTTTTTCAACAGATTTCCCTGCAATTGATACTTCAGATTGGGTTGCTGTAGCTGAATTTGAGATAAAATGTCCTGAAGATGAATATCCTTTTCATAGCTGGCTTTAATCAACTCTTCCAAATTAGAACTAATCACCGAAATTGCCATGCACATAATCTCAGCACCTTCTATCCTTGATAATGCATCTACTGCCACATTCTCCTTTCCACTCTGATACTGAATCTCATAATCAAAACCTAGCAACTTAGACAACCAAAATTGCTGAAAAGGTGTAGAAATCTTTTGCTGTAAAAGCCATTTCAGACTTTTCTGGTCTGTTTTGATTATAAAATGGCTATTACTGAGATATTGCTCCCACTTCTGTTTTGCCAGTAATTCTTTCTCATAAACAGATAATTGTTGCCACTTTGGACCCAATGATCTACTAATGAATGCCAATGGATGTCCTTCTTGCATTAAAACTGCCCCAATTCAAAATTTTGAAGCATCTGTCTCCACCACAAATGTTTTATCAAAATTAGGAATTGCTAACACCGGTGCAGAACATAAAGCAGATTTTACTGTCTCAAATGCCTTAAGAGTACTTTCATTCCATTGATAGGAGCCCTTCCTCAACAAATCAGTCAATGGCTTAGACAGTATAGCATATCCTTTTACAAATTTTCTGTAGTAACCAGCTAGCCCTAAGAAACTCCTCAAATTTTCACATTTTTTGGCACTGGCCAATTCCTTACAACATCAATTTTCCTTGGATAAGTTTCTACTCCTTTTCCAGAAATGAAATGTCCCAAATATTCCACCTTTTGAATAGCAAATGAACATTTAGAATCCTTGGCATACAACATATTAGAACTCATGAGCTGAAAGACTTCCTCTAAATGCAAGATATGATCCTGTAAATTTTTGCTATACACCAGAATGTCATCAAAGAAAACTAGCACAGTTTTCCTGAGAACCTTTTTAAACACAGAATTCATCCATTTTTGAAAAGAAGCAGGGGCATTGGTGAGTCCAAAGGGCATCACCAGAAATTCATAATGCCCTGAATGTGTTTTGAAAGCAGTTTTGAAGACATCATGTTCATCCAATCTCATCTGATGATAACCTGCTCTCAAGTCAAGTTTACTGAATATTTGAGCCCCAGACAGTTCATCAATTAATTCATCTATCAGAGGAATAGGGAACTTATCTTTAACAGTCCTGTTATTCAACTCCCTATAATCTACACAAAGCCTCCATGTCCCATCCTTCTTGCCTACTAATACCACAGGTGAAGCAAAAGGATTACAGCTATCTTGTATAACTCCTCTGTCCAACATTTCTTGCACAAGCTGTTCAATAATATCTTTCTGTTTCAAAGGATACCTATATGGTCTGATATTAACTGGTTCAGCCCCTTTTACCAAAGGAATCCTATGATCCAAAACACCTCTAGATGGTGGCAATTCTTGAGGATCTTGGAAAATACTACCATACTTCTCTTTTAATGCCACTATCTCAGGTATATTCCCTTCTGGAACAGCTTGAGTACTCTCTATTGACCCTTCAAATCCAGAATTATGATTATCAGTTACAACTGACTTAAGCTGTATAAAACATAACTGAGCTGCATTCTGCATCATTTTCATGCTTGGAAACCCTTCTTGGACCTTAAGTTTCTTAGGTAGTACCCCTTTCAGAGAAATATGTTGCCCATTACTGACAAACTCCATCTTTAACTTCTTAAAGTCCCAATAGATTGGACCCAGAGTACTTAGCCATTGGATGCCTAAAACCATATCACAGCTGCCCAAAGGAATCAACATGACTTCAGTATTGAATTTCCTATCATTCATTTCCCAATTAAAAGATTTACAAATTTGTTGACAGTCAATGTGATTTCCATCAGCCACAGTAATAGCTTGACTAGGAATAGTAGTTACTTGACACTGCAACTGTTTAGCCATTTTGACATCCAAAAAGTTATGAGTGCTCCCAGAGTCAATTAAAATATGCAAAGGTCTTCCTTGCACCCCACCTTTGACTCTCATTGTCTGAAAATTTTGGCTGCCTGACAAAGCATTCACTGAAATAACAGGATCCTTGTCCTCACACATCACCTCTTGTTCAAACTCTTCTAAACAAGGTTCCCAACTTTCTTCACCATTCCCTGGTACTTCAACTGTAAACAATTGTGCCTTTTCAAAGTTACACTTATGTACCCTCTCATAAGGTTTATCACAATAATAGCACAATCCTTTAGCAATTTTCTCAGCTCTAACATCTGCAGGTATGTATTTACCCCTATATCCAGAATTGTTTGTAGCTACGACAGCTTTAGGAGTAGGAAGTAAAGGGGGTTTGGTATTAGCCAACATAGGAACATTTTGGGAATTTTGCTTGAAAGACTGATACCCCTCACTTTTGCCACTACTTGCATTTTGACCAAAATTTTTGGATCTGAATATATTCATAGCATTCAAAGATTCCTCTTGCAATCTAGCATATTCAACAGCCTCTGCAATAGTCTTAGGCTTAAAAGCTTTTACAAATGGCTTGACTGATGGCTTAAGACCCCCAACAAAACTATCCAATACATACTGATCTGGAAGCACAAGACTAGACTGCATCATACTAGAATTCAACTCATCAAAATCAGCTATGTACTTCTCTAAAGTATCTCCTTGTTGCAACTTATTAAACTGTTCTACAACATTACTTCCAGATTCATCTTTAAACCTAGCATTCAGATCAATCAAAAACTCTTCCCAAGTCACATTCCTAGGCATTGACAAGTAACTAGCCACCCAATTCTCAGCCTTACCCACCATATGCAAAGATGCTAAATCAATCTTCTGAGCACTAGGTATTTTACACAAATCAAAGTATTTTCCACATTTCTTAATCCACAATCTAGCATTAGTACCATCAAACTTTGGAAATTCTAGCTTAGTGGACAAATTCAGAGGTTTCGGAATGATAATACCTTGATCAATGTTGTTATTATTAACAGGTGGTTCAGATTCACTCCTTGAAGGTCCAGCTTCAGTAACAACCCTATGTGACTGCAGATCCGCCATTGATTGCAACAATTTGCTCAACGTATCTGTAGCATTCTTGTTCTGTATCGCCTGCTGCTTTACAAACTCATCCAACCGATTGTCCACCAATCAGATTTGATCATCCATAGATCCTTTCTTCCCAGTATTGTTTTTATTCCTTGTATTGTACTTATACGCTAGAATTATTGTCAATATCTCACTCCGGTATTCAATCAACTAATCGAACACAACCAGCACTATAACCTTCAATCAATCTCTAGTCACACACTTAAATCGCCTTAACTGTGTTAAGAACTCGACCTCTGCCTTTAATGGCGATTTATCGTCTTCAAACCATAGAGATCGACCAGGAAGAACCGCTCTGATACCAATGTTAAGGTCTAAGCATAGACCTTAATACTTAACTAGTAAGAAGGTAAAAGTGATATGACAATTAGCATTACTTAGAAATGATAAAGTAACTAAGAAGGAGATGAGAGAGATCAGAGAGATTTCACAGAGAGAGAGATGAGAAGAACAGATTGTTTATTATTCAACATAACCTCCACCACAAGTCATACTAATCCTTTTAAAGGTACAATTCCCAGCTGTCCACTTCCAACTGATTTTCCCGCCAAAAGTTGTTATGAAATGAAATTGAAATACAAACGAAATTGGAATTGAATTACAAATGAAATGTTTCAACAGCTATTTATAGTAGTTATTTTAAACTACTATAACATTTTTTCAATTTTTTTTTTGAAAAAACTGGTATTTTTAACATTTGTCCGTTTTGTGTCTGAACTTTTGTGGTTTAGTATTCTTGGCAAATAGATTGCTTTTACAATTTCATGTCTTTTCACGTGACGAAATTGCAATTTGAGCGGTTTCCAAATTATAACATAGTTTTGCATCTACAAAATTATTACAACTAAAAATTAAGTAAATTACAGTTAAACCTCGATTAAGTAATATCCGATAAAGTAATAACCTCGCTTAAGTAATAAATTTCGTCGGTCCCAACTTGGGCCAGTGTTGTAAAGTAATATTCTCGCTAAAAGCATAAGATAATAAAAAATTAGAAAACCATTAAGGGCCCAATTAATATGTAAAATAATAATTCCAGAATAATATATATATATATATATAATGTATATGAGTTACAAAATTTAATTCTTTTTAAAATATGAATTTATAGTAGCTTGTTTATTCTTTCCACCAAAGCCAAAATTAACCTCATCCTTGACTTTTTGTAAAGCATATATAACTCTTGGTATGTTTTGATCGTGTTGTTACAAGTAATTGTTTAAAGTGTTGATGAAATTCTATCATGTTAATATTATGTTGTATGTTTTTTTTGTTAGAAAATTATGTTGTATGTTATTTATATTTTAGAATTACAATCATGGTTCTAAAAATCCCCGATTTAACCGATTAATGCCCGATTAAACCGATTAATCCCCGATTAATCCTCTGTAAGGTAACCAATCGATTCGATTTTTGAAATCCGATTAATCCTATTAATTTATATAAAATGATATGTTTAACTATAAATTAGACTAATATATTAAATATTATTATAATATCCGATTAATTCTTCCAATTAATCCCCGATTACCCGATTAATCTTAAATCGGTACCTCAACCGATTTATACCGATTACTAATTTTTACAACCATGATTACAATAAACTTTAGATGATGTACACAACACATGTTACATGTATCTGGTGCAATTTTTTATATGCATGAATCTAATTTTTAGATATAATTAATCATAACAAGAGTAATTTTAGATCAAATACATTGCATGTGAATGATTCTTGTTTTTAAGCATAAAGTATTGTTATGCATAAACATAAAAATTCGGTAAAGTAATAAAATATTACTTTATCGATAAAGTAATAAAATATTATTATATCGATAAAGTAATAAATTCGGTAAAATAATATTTTTTTCCCGGTCCCAAGAGTATTTACTTTAAAGAGGTTTAACTGTATCAAGAAAATCAATGTTTTCAATCTTTTTTTTTAAAATACTGGTATACATGCGGTTATGGTAAAAAATTGCATTTCATGTTTCAATAGTTACAATTGAGGTTACAAATGCGCTTGCACCATCTTTCGAAAATATAAAATTATAACTTGATTTTTTTTGAAAAAATAATAGTGATTTTTCAAAAATCTCTAAAAATTAGTACTGAAATCTTTTCTAAAAATCAAGAAAAAATTAGTTTTAAAACGAAAAAGTAAAACCACAATTTAATACCTCATTCAAATTAAATGTAACCAAAATTAAATGTTGATTATTTTTAAATTTAGATAATTTACGGGAGATCATTCGATACGACCACTAAGCCAATATAAGTTCATTATATTCAATAAAGATTTTGAATGACCTTTTTGAATTTTGAAAATTCAGGAATTTTAAATAATAAAATCTTGGAGCATTCAATCAGAATATTAATAATTACTCTTAAATTTAATGGTATTCAATCAAGATTTAAAAAATAAAATAAAATTTGGTGTATTCAAAAAATTGTGAATTTTTTTTATTCTAAAAATGATAAATTTTGATAAAATTATGTAGTATTTCTTATATATTTTGAAATCCATCAAATTCAATGAGATTTTGAAAAATTCTACTACACTCATCAAGTAAAGAATTAAAATCAACAACAATATCATTATTATCGAAAAATTGCCCAAAATACTCACTTTTTCCCTTTTTCCCTACCCATTACCAAAAATACCCAATTTTCAAAATACGGTCCAAAATACCCATGGATCACGCTCATGGGTAAGGCGCAACCCACTCTACTGTAGCAGTCATAACCAAGTGCTCCACCTCCCGCCGGTGACAATCAATGATTTGGGCGTTTCAATTCCGGCGAATAAAACGCTATAAAATTGGTATGGATGTGTAGAGGGTGAAGAGACGAATCTATTGGTGTGTAAAACGTGCCTGAAAAAACACGGGAGGGGGTGAACGGAGGGAGGAAAAATCAATCGTCGGAAACGTGATTTAAAATATAAACCTCGAGATCTCGAATTCTGGCAAACGATATGAAATGGAACTTGTATATGATTATAGAGAAGACGAAGGCGATTCGATTGATATGTATTTTGTGACTGGACGATCACGAGAAAGGGATGAACGAAGAGAGGGAAAGAAGTCGCCGATGAGAGCTCAATCGCCAGAGCTCTGGAGACGAAGAAGACCATGAATGCGCATTCGGAAGATGCATATCATCATATGCGCCTTCCTGAATGGCGCATTCCATCTCATCTATCTATTATATATCTAATACACCAACAGGGGATTTTTCTGAGCAAATTAATTCATAGGCTCGGTCCCTCCGAACCTCACTCCAAACCTAACTCTAAATATTTGAACCAATGACCTTGCAGAACTAACTTCAACACTATTTGAGTTAATTTTAAAAATCATTATCTACATACATAAATATTTGTATAATGTATAATCTCAATAATTATACACACACACATACATACATACATACACACACACACACACAAAAACATACATACATACATAATTATTAATTATACATACATACATAAATAATTATACATGCATACGTACATACACACACACATACATACATACATACATACATCCATACATACTTACATAATTATTAATTATACATGCATACGTACATACATACATACATACATACATACATATATACATACATACATACACATACATACATACATACATACATACATACATTTATGTTACATATTCTATTAATATTTCATTATTTGTAATCCATTAATTGTTGTATAATTAATATGCATATTTATACATACATACACATGTACAAGCATAAATACATACATATATAAATTTATGTGGATATATAATAATATACTTTAATATTATATAGATACATACATACATACTATATAACATACATACATACATACATACATACATTTATGTTGTATAATCTATTAATATTTCATTATTTGTTATCTATTAATTGTTGTATAATTAATAGGCATATTTATACATACATACACCTGTACAAACATAAATACTTGTATATATAAATTTATGTGGATATATTTAATAATATACTATAATATTATATACATACATACATAAAATATATTTTTGTTTATATATATTAATTTATAGATAAATGTCAGTTGGCTTACCTCAGATAATGTATAATTATTAATTATAATGTATATTTGTAGATAATTATACATTAATGTATAATTATTAATTATACATGCATATGTACATACATACATACATACATACATACATACACATGTACAAACATAAATACATACATATACAAATTTTTGTGGATAGGTAATAATGTAATATAATATTCACTAACATATACCTTATCTTATTAATCATTTTAGATCTACTATAATTATTTACGAATTAAATATTATAAAAAATATCACAATACAAAAAAGAACCTTCATGCATATATAAGTATAATACAAACTTGTATTAACATTAACTATCGTAAAACTCATCAGTCACATCTTTAATACGTAAACGCACAAAACAATATAACAAACATATACATATATATCTAATAGAGCAAATGGCGGGTTCCATGAGCAAATATATTCATATAAAAAGTTATATTTACCCCTACTAATTATATTTATGTTATATTTACAGGAGCTATTTAGGTATTGCAACACTAACATATTTATTACATAATAATATACTGATATGAGCTAATATGCATTTATTATTATGTAATTAATACTTGCATGTATCTCTGTATCTATCAATGTTAACTCTATATATTTATATTTTGACGTACGTTTTGATCTTAACATTAACCAATTTATTACAAATCGTTCAAGTTTGCTTTAACAAAACAAAACATAGCATAAATACAAACAAATTTAATTTAACCAGAATTATAATTTGCATGTCACGATCGGATTTTGCATAAATTCTATTTCGTCACAACAATTGCTGCGAAGATATGAACAATCAAAGATATCAATAATCCAATCCTACGTGATCGCGAATAATTCATAAATATTTGTAATGTAGAGTATGTTCGTGCCTTGTACGGGCTACAAAACTAGTTTGAGCCTTATTCGACATAGGTGTAACTGACGTTAAACTCTATTCATATAGGTATATCCGAGGATACTCCTCCACCAAAGACGTATTCCATGTATATTTTTGACACGCAACACGAATTTTGAACATTTTGATTATGAAACAATAAAAAATGAATATTTAGGATACTCACCCATTATTATCAACTAATTTCAGGCAAGTTCATGTTAAATTGAATTTACCATCCAAATTTAACCAACACACTAACCCAAGCCCGATGTTAGACAGAATTCCGAATGTAATTTTTAGGAGCGAGCTGGAGGTGGCGCCTTTTTCTGCAAAAATTAGGGAAGGGAGGTTGAGATGGTTCGGTCACATCCGTAGGAGGCTGGCGGATGCTCCAGTGAGGAGGGTCGAAAGTCTCTCGGTGGCAGGGGTGAGGAGGAGAGGTAGACCGAGGAGGTCGTGGGAAGAGCAGCTTGGGTTGGATCTGAAGGCCTTAAACTTAAACGAGACCATGACCGCGGATAGAGGTGCTTGGAGGCGCCAGATCAGAGTGGTGGATTCTCTGTTAGGGAACGGCTCTGTTGTTGAGAGCCTAAGAGTTGGGTTATCTCGGTTAGCGTTATCGTAGTTTCTTTTTCAGCTCTTTCGTGCTCATTTTTCATTTTTCATTGGCTTTTGTTTTCTGGTTGTTCAATTGCAGGGAGATTACCGCTGTGCGAGGAGTCATCCTAGATCATAATACATCCCCCGCGTAGGTAAGTCCCATGTGATCAAAATCATGGGCTCAGGTATGGCTGCGATCTTTTCCAAAAATTTGTAAAGTCGTTGTAAATATCACACACCATTTTTCTGTTGCGCACTAAGCTGGGGGTTTTCACGGAAACAGCCTCCTTACCGTAAAAGATAGGGGCATGGTCTGTGTACATCTCACCCTCCCCAAACCCTGCTCTGTGCAGGATATACTGGGTATGTTTGGTTTGGTTTTTACTAACCCCAGCCCAATACACAAAATTACGGCCCTTGCCCAAGTTATTAGTCAACGCTCTAAGTACTCCTGATTTTTCCGGAATGTGAAAATACACGTCATTCTAGTCTTGCCATTGCTTGAGTAGCAGGAAATAATGTACTACATAAGTCATAACACACGCGCCGTGTCATAAATTGCTCAAAAGCATCCACCACAACAGCTATTACAACGCAGCAGACGTTTCAAATCCCGCCACGTGTACTTCTCTCCACTTGTCATCACACCATTGGCTCATCTTCAAACGTACACTTCACGTCACTTCTCTCCATCTTCCCCCTATATAACCCCCAAATATTTTCCTTGATTAAAACATAAAATGAAATAAAACTAAAATAATAATTAAACATTTATTTCTTCTCAACACTGTAACTGAATAACCTTCTTCTCCATCTCACATCTCTCTTAAACCCTAGAAAAAACAACAATGTCCAAAATATATACTTACATAGCTCTGTATGTATTCATCTACATCACATGTTTTCAATCAGTTCGAATTGAATCAGCTGTGTCAAGTATAGATCTCGGTTCTGAATGGCTCAAAGTCGCCGTCGTCAACTTAAAACCCGGCCAAATTCCGATTTCGATCGCGATCAACGAAATGTCCAAACGCAAATCGCCGGCGCTCGTCGCTTTTCACTCCGGCAATCGATTGATCGGCGAAGAAGCCGCCGGTTTAATCGCGCGGTATCCTAATAAAGTGTACTCGAATTTTCGTGACCTAATTGCTAAACCGTTTGATCTAGCGAAAAAATCGCTGGATTCACTGTACTTGCCGTTTGAGATTGTAACTGATTCTGTTAGAGGTGGGGCCAATGTGAAGGTGAGTGATGAGGAGAGTTATTCGCCGGAGGAATTGGTTGCGATGGCGTTGAGTTATGCTTCTAGTTTAGCTGAGTTTCATTCGAAAGTTGCGGTGAGAGATGTGGTGATAAGTGTGCCGCCTTATTTTGGACAAGCGGAGAGGAGGAGTTTGATTCAGGCTGCTGAATTGGCTGGGATTAATGTGCTTTCGCTTGTGAATGAGCATTCTGGAGCTGCGTTGCAGTATGGAATTGATAAGGATTTCTCGAATGAGACGAGGAATGTGGTGTTTTATGATATGGGATCCGGGAGTACTTATGCTGCTCTTGTTTATTTCTCGGCTTATAAGGCTAAGGAGTTTGGCAAGACTGTTTCCGTCAACCAATTTCAGGTAATAATTCGATACTTCTAATGATTTTGGATGGCATTTTGTCTCTTTTGGTTATACGTGTTTGTGAATTAGTGTATTATCATGTTTTCTTCTTTATATTGTGATTGAAATCCCTAAATGTAGTTTTGCTTTGAAATACTAGTAGACTTTGCAAGATACGATATGGTAAATCATAATGTAATCATTGGAGTTCATTGTATCTATGATTGCATTAAGGGGAAGTTTGAGGGTATATCTTATTTTCACTCCTGTTCTCAACTTAGATCTTTAACATATATTTTATGCTTTATATTGTTTGTTTAATTATAATCTATACTTTTCAGGGAAACTGTTATTAGGTTATATAAACTCTCTTCACTTTTGTATTGCTTTAGATTGACTTCGTGTGGTATATTTACTTGTTTTGAACTTTTTATTTATAAGCTATAGTATGTCATTTTGATGTGGTAGCTAGCTAAATGTTGAATCTATTGCAGGTCAAGGAGGTGAGATGGGACCCAGAACTTGGAGGTCAAAGTATGGAGCTAAGGTTGGTAGAATACTTTGCTGATGAATTCAACAAACAAATTGGAAATGGGGTCGACATCAGGAAGTCTCCCAAGTCGATGGCTAAATTGAAGAAACAAGTTAAGCGTACTAAAGAGATCCTTAGTGCAAACACAATGGCTCCAATTTCAGTTGAATCGATCTATGATGATATTGACTTTAGGTATGTATGATCAAACTTACATTTTTCTTTTGTGTCACCACGTTATTTATAGCATATTATGCTGTTCTACGGGCTGTTTTGCTTTAAATTGTTGATATATTACATGCCAACTGAGAGAAGAAAATATCAAAACATGTCTTCTGCCTTGTATTCGTTTTGAGCCCTTAAGTTACTTTCACCAGTGAAAACTCGTTTATTATTTTGCACACAAAAGTTGATTGGTTTATAGTTATAGCTTTGCACCAGATGAATTTGATGCTTGTTTTCTAAAAAAATTGTGAACAGTTTATATAAGATAATATTCGAAGGATGTATAAGAAAAAAAATATCCGGAGAATTTTGGTTTTAGTTGTAAGTTGCATCTCTTGCTCACTAACACCCTGCTCCCCCCGAGTTTTTAAAACTGAAGAAAGCAAATGATGAGGAAGTAAAGTACTTTCATCCCAATTTTGGAGCGAAAGTTTAGAGTGAAAATATTTTAAAATTGCATTCATCTCCACTTGTTTTCGTTCCTATTAAAAACTCGGGAGCACAAATATGAGTGGAAGTGAAAGTACTTTACTTACCCTTCTCTTGATTTCCACCATATTTAAAACTCGGGAGCAAGATGTAAGGAATTTGAGTAGACATAGGCCATGTTTGTTTCGGAGGATTAAGTGGTCCCTTAAAATTTTTAATCCTATGTTTGTTTTGTAAAAAAGATTTTGGGACTAGATTAAGGATTATAGTACTTTAAGATAGTAATCCCATGTTTGTTTAGTTGGAATAAGGGATAGGATTATAATCTTCTCTAATACTTAGTTGGAGGAGGTATTATTTAATCCCCTCCCACAAGTCATTCTTTAAAGGATTATATTCCCTTCCCTATAACCCCTTGTAAAACAAATATAGGATTAGAGATTTTAAAGAATAATAGTCCAATCCATAGGTTATCCCTCAAAACAAACATTAAATAGGATAATTTAAAGAATTAAATTTTTTTTAAAGGATTATAGTCCAATCTTAAACTTAATACTTCAAAACAAACATGGAATAGGAATATTTAAAGGATTATAATCCAATGGATTATAAATGATAGGATTATTATACACGGATAATTATCCCAAGATTATAATCCCTCGAAACAAACATGGCCATAAAGAATTATCAGTATAGGAGGGGAGAGAGCTCAGAGCTAGAGTGTGCTTTATTATATATTTATTTTTGTGTGCTCAACTAATAATCTGCTTTTTAAAATTTGTGATTTTTTTGTTACCAGATAAGAATTCTTAAAATAACTAGCTATATACCCCATTTAGTTATACATTCTTGTCCATGGATGTGCAGGAGTACCATAACTCGCGAGAAATTCGAGGAGCTGTGTGAAGATCTATGGGAGAGATCTCTTATCCCCCTTAAGGAAGTGCTTAAGCATTCTGGTCTGAAGGTTGATGATTTGCATGCAGTAGAGCTCATTGGAGGCGCAACCCGGGTCCCAAAGTTGCAGGTTTTCCCTTCCTTCCTTCCTTCCTTGTGGCACTTAAATTCTTTCACTTTTTCAGCCTCTTCGGTTTTGCCTTAATAAGGACTCTGCATTTAGCAGTGATGCCAGGTAGGTTGTTTATAACAGAATAACTTGCTAATTTACTGATCTCTGTAAATTTCTGTACCCATATTTTTTCTTATGCAGATGGACCAATAGTTAGTTTTTTATTGAAGTAATTCTAGTTGTTTGTTTGGAAGTGGTAACATAAGGGACTTGTTAATATGAGTTGAAGAAAAGCCAAAATTATCTTATACGGTCAATTCACTTGCAGTCTCAAACCCATTAGTAGCATATTTCTCCATATTGCTCTTTTACTCTGGTCGTGTATTTTGACAGTTCCACATTATACGATTTAAATAATTATTTTTAAATGATAATTAAATCATTGAGTTTTCCTTGAGATGTTAATTTACTCGCAACATCTTAATCCTTATCCATATTACAGGCTAAGCTTCAGGAATTTCTTGGTAGAAAAGATCTGGACAGACATTTGGATGCTGATGAAGCTATAGCTCTTGGTGCATCTTTACATGCTGCCAATCTGAGTGATGGGATAAAATTAAATCGCAAACTTGGAATGGTTGATGGCTCTATGTATGGATTTGTTTATGAGTTAGATGGCCCTGATCTTACGAAAGGTGAAAGCACAAAGCAGTTAATTGTACCGCGGCTGAAGAAATTACCTGTCAAGGTGAACCATGTGGCATCTAGTGTTTCTGCTAGTATAAAAGTCACAGGTCTAAAGCTTATAATTCTATATGAAATACTTTTACTGATTAGACAGCTTTTTTTCCCCTTACAGATGTTCAGATCCATTGTTCACAATAAGGATTTTGAAGTTTCTCTTGCCTATGAGAGTGATGATTTATTACCACCTGGTGTTGTTTCACCAACATTTGCTCAGTATGCTGTGTCCGGTCTGACTGATGCCAGTCAAAAGTATGAACTAGCTAAATAATTAATTCAGTAATGTTAGATCTTCTTATTTGCTTTAGAAGGGGAAGAAGCGTATCTGCTGCAAATTGAGTTCCGTTTTTTATGCTTTTTTTTTTAGGTATTCAGGGCGAAATTTGTCTTCCCCAATTAAGGCCAGCTTGCACTTTTCTTTAAGTAGGAGTGGTATATTTTCTTTAGATAGAGCAGATGCAGTCATTGAAGTATCTGAATGGGTAGAAGTTCCCAAAAAGAAGCTGACTGTGGAGAACTCAACTTCTGCATTGCCTAACATAACGGTTGAAGGTAGTCCTCAGAATGTTTCCGAAGAAACCACTGAGAACTTGAACAATGAAGGTGGGTTGAACATCACAGACGCCAGTCTACATAATCAGAATAACACAGATCTTGGTACAGAGAAGAAGTTAAAGAAGCGTACCTTTAGGATTCCCCTCAAGGTCAGAATTATCTGTCTTAATTTCTTCACTTTACGTGACTTGATTGAAGTGAAAATAAAAAACTTGTAGTCATATTCATCTGATTTCTCTTCCTCTTTGTAGATTACTGAAAAGACGATTGGGCCAGGAATGCCAATTCCCAAAGAAGCTTTTGCTGAAGCAAAACTTAAATTGGAAGCACTAGCTAGGAAGGATGCAGAAAGGAGAAGAACGGAAGAGTTAAAAAATAACTTGGAAGGCTATATTTATGCTACTAGAGAAAAGGTATATACTGTTAAGATTTCTCTAACTTTTTTAGCCTTTACATTGCTTTTTACTATCTGTAAACAATGTCTAGTGTTTCAAATTTGAGGTCATAAATAGCTATCTGGGATTATTATAGGGTTCCTAAAAGCCTATACATTCTTTATGATCTGCTGTTGCATTTATATTCTATTTTATTTGTTATTATACTTTTGCTGTAATTGTGTTCTGTTCTGAGTATCTGTTATGAAGTGGAATCTGACTTTTTTACCATTTCATGTTCACGACATTTTGTTTCCAGCTTGATTCAGATGAATTTGAGAAAATTTCATCCAGTGAAGAACGCCAGTCTTTCTTTCAAAAGCTTGAAGAAGTATGATAACTTTCTGCCTTCGTTTATATTCTCTATCCTGTGGGGTTTACTCTTATCAATTTGTTGACTTGGGTGGGGTGGGGAAAGGAGGAACAGTTACTTATAACTTACATCTAAATGAAATCCTGAATTCAGGTGCAAGATTGGTTGTACACTGATGGCGAAGATGCTTCTGCTTCTGAATTTCAAGAGCGCCTAGATTTATTGAAAGCTATCGGTGACCCAATCTTTTTTAGGTATGTCTTCCATTGCCATTCTGACATGTAAATGGAATTATCACTGTCATGTCAAAAATCTTCTCTTAAATTTAATCTTTTTGTAGATATAATGAGCTTACTGCACGACCAGCAGCATCTGAACACGCCAAGCGATACTTTGCTGAATTGCAACAGGTACAAAAGACTTGTTATAGCTAATAATATTTTTATTAGATTTTGACTGCAAGGTATGCGGTTGATGTATATAAAAGGGCAATAGAAGATTGGTTAGTAATTGTATGTAGATATGATGTGGATGAAAATTACTCACATTCCTTACTCTTGTTGCTTCAAGAAGTGTGAAATACATCATTTTATCATTATCATCACCTTATAAATAACTTAACTGGCCTCTCCCTATCAAGAATTGTTCAAATATATCATAATAATAAGATTGCTTTCAGTTTCACTTAAATGGTAATATTAGAGGGACAATCACAAACCAGTAAATTACTTCCAAATAGCGCAGAGAAGCTACCAAGGTTATGAGACTTTCATATAATTATTTACTGCCAAAACTTTAAAAGCACCCTATAATTTTAATTTTATAGGGGGGGGGGGGGGGGAAGGGATGATGCCAACTCCGAAGTTTTGCAAAAATATTTGGTAGACAGAATATTTTTTATTTTTTAGAATGTTTTGTATGGGCCAGAGGGAGCAAAATTACAGACTGACTTAAGTATGTCAGAAAGGATAAAATTTGCTTAGGATGATTAAAATGGGGCAGTGGAAGACTAAACTACAGACTGACGTCAGATGAGATAGTCTGCACTCTGCAGCACTGTGTTTAGTCAACAACTGCCCAGATTCCTCTACATTATAAAAGAAACTGCTATGATCTTTATAAGGATTCATTTGAATTAATTGATTCCCATCTGTATATTTTCTTTGCAAGTTAACTTCTCTACTAGTGTTTGTAAAATTTTCTTTCTGAGCTTCTGCAGATCGTACAAGGATGGGAGACAAAGAAATCTTGGCTTCCAAGACAAAGAATCGATGAGGTATTGTACTTACCTTACAATTCATAGGTTTCTTTATTTGACATGCTGAAAAAATTATTAGTTATGTGTGGATTATAAACTGATTCACCAAGCACAAAATTTTCCTTTTAGGTATTACTTGATTCCAAGAAGGTCAAGAAGTGGTTAGATGAGAAAGAGGCTGAACAGGCAAAGTATGTTCTTTTATTTCACTTAACCAACTTAAGAACTCTCAGTCTTTTTCACATAATATATTTTGTTTCTTGATGTTAAACATAAGAAAGGTGCGAAGTTAATGAGATTTTGGGTTTCTGTTTCTGTCTTACTATTTGTCAATCCCTTCTAATCATGTTAAACCGTGACTTCTTTTTTGGTTGATACGAGAAATGATGATCTTTTCGTCTTCTTATCTGAATATCATGCATTCTTTAAGTTGACATAGCTTGAGCAGTTACTGTTTAGTGGATTAGATTTTGTTGTGCAAGACTAATACTGTTATGCAAGCAATATCCCTGTTTAATTGTGTTCGAACTACTTTTATGCACCTAAATTTAAATCTTTTAGTTAGCTTGCGTTACCCTATCCATTTCTCTTGTTTTGCCTGCCCTTACTTTCTCTAGGCTGTTAATGCCTGACTACTTCAACATAATATCTTCAACAGGACTTCTTCATTGGACAAACCAGCATTTACAAGTGATGAAGTACTTGAAAAGGTGTTAGACCTTCAAGAAAAGGTGACTATACACTCCATCACTCGAGGGCAGATCAGTTTTTGCTTTCTCTAGATAATGATACTGTACTTGATTTTTCTAACAAGTGATTATTATCTAGGTTGCGAGTGTTGACAGGATTCCGAAGCCAAAACCAAAAGTTGTGAAGCCCGTTAAGAATGAAACGGAAAGCAATACTGAGAATAATACCAGCAACCAGACTGACTCCAGTTCATCCTCCAAGGAAAGCACTTCCCCGGTAGACGATACAGAAGGGGAATCAGAGAGCTCCACCAATGAGAAGGCATTTGATTCCGAGGCTCACGATGAGTTGTAAATGTAAAGCTGATACAGGGAAATGTAGAACTCGCATCACCTCAAGAAGGTGAGAGGGCAGGATTAGATAGTGGGAGGTTGCGCAGCATTATAAGTAGTATACATATAGAGTTACCCCATACTTCCAGGCCGGTGGTTCACTTTTCTTGCCATTTTTGGGTAATTATGATGTTCTTAATTATTATTTTTAACTTAAGAGTGGGATCTGCCGAACACATTGTATCACTGATAGAGTTACACATGTGACTGTGTACCATGTACACACTGACCTGGATACAAGTTCTGGTCCTTTTCCAGCGCCAAAATTTTTTTGTATGGACCATATTGTAAGACCGTATATGTTGGAATGTAATGTTGTTGAGATGAAATGCTTGTCAGTTGTCATGTTGCAATTGTTCTTATGTTACAGCAGTCTAGATGATAGTGTTACTGGTAGAATTGGCCAGATGGTGGCAATCGGGATAAATCCAATTCACTTGTTGAAATCAAATCTACAGAGATGGACTTCCACGGATAAGTGGAAATTGGGTTTCGGATTGAAGATAATCTTCGACATCTGTGGCCTGCAAAAAGAGTTTGCGAATAATGTTTTTAATTTAGTACTATACGCCATCAAAATTAAACGTTTAATGTTTTGTCCAACGTCAAAACTTGTCTGAAATACACACGCAGCAAAAGATGGCGAAATTGCGAGTGGCAGAAATTGTTCAAGACACTTCATCCATTCAGCTAGAAGGCCAAAAAAGATAGAATAAGAACTCTGTAAAAGAAATCTGGAATATATTTATACATATGGTAATTATAAAACCCTATATTACATTGGTTCCACAACATGCTTATCTAATACACAATCTCAACGACCACTTTTCATGCGGATCCATACCCATCCCTATGTGATTTCTGCCATCTCCATGCAGTTCTAAGACTCTCTTCAAGATTTGTATAGGTAGCTGCCCATTTCAGTTCACGAAGAATTTTAGAAGGATCACTGTAAACTTCAGCATAATCTCCAGGCCTCCGGCTGAGATATTGTACGTTTATGGCCACCCCTGTAGCCTTCTTGCAAGCTTCCACGAATTGCTTTACCGAACTACCTGTGAGGATTATTATGTAAGAAATTCAAATTACTATAAATTTACTAGATTTTTTATATGCTTATCTTTCTGTAAAACTTCAAACATATAGAAGATAATAAAGCAGAGAATTAAGGACCTTTTCCTGTGCCAACATTGTAGATTCCAACTTTCCCAGGTGTAGCACGAGCAAGGGCTTTGACATGTGCATCTACCAGATCAGTAACATCTATATAATCTCTTATACATGTGCCATCAGCTGTTTTGTAATCTGTTCCTCTAACCTACAATCATGTATTAGAAAAACAAAAATGTTAAAAGTTTTAACATGTCTGTACTCTGTACATATATATAAACCGAAAAAAGTGTTTTCAGGATCTATCAAAATAAATGAAATAAAGAAATAAAGTGTTGTCACTTGTCAGTGGCCTGTTGATGAATTTAGTGTTCTGTGTCTAGTGAATCACTTACATGCTGGATGATGACATGCTCGATTAAAAAATTTGCTATTAATTATGAGGATTAGGTATTACCTTTAAGCCAGGAATAATGCCCCGCGCTGCATCAAAACAAGCACCTGATATGCGGCCTTGCTCACGTAGTTCTGGTCGGGGAGCTTCCCCTAATCTTCCCTCTGGGTCTGAGCCGATCACATTAAAGTATCTGATATTTCACCAGAACATCACGGTACTTACGTTATCAGATGTTAAAACTGGAACAACTCAGAGAGCCATTTAAGATAAACTGGTAAAGTGATTAACAGATCTGCAAATGCCTAACCCGGTATTGATATGTTAATTTTGAACAAAATCATCAAACATTCTATTAAATATATAAATGTCAAACGCATCCATAAATATAAGACTCTTTAATAAGAACATATTTGTTTGACATATATTCACTCATATCAAATTTCACAGTCAGTTCTGGATTCTGATGCTTGTAGTTCATTGTGCAAAACAGAGTTCTAAGTACCTTAATATCATGACAGCCATGTTGGATGTCTTTGAATAGTCCAATATAATATCTTCTGACATCTTCTTAGCCTTCCCGTAAGGATTGATTGGAGCCTGCATAGAAAACAAAAGGAAAATGAGTTCAAAATCACTTCTACTAAAAAACGGAACTCGTAGCATCCATTTTCTATTAGTAGGGGATTTTTCATATTCTTTTCCTCATGCCAATTCTAGATGATGACATGTTCACTCTTCCTCTTACATTGTTTCTTTCTATATCTACAACATTCATATGACTGAAAACAAGATAAGTAAGTAAGGGTTCATCAAATACTTTTTTCACAGCAATATCTATAAATCTTAGTTCTAGTGAAAAATGTATTCTTAAAAGTGCTGAATTTCGTAAAAACTGAAGATTAATCTTCTCTGTATAAAGATTAATAGATACAGTAATAGATATTACTTGAAAGATTTTTGAATAGTATATGCTAAGATCAATTATATTCTACAATTAATTGTCTAACACAAAGGGATCATTATGGAATTGTTACTTGGGGAGTTTCTTCAGTGATTGGCATTTTCTCTGGCTCTCCATAGGTTGCACAAGTACTAGAATATATCAATGTCCTCACACCATGTGATGCCATTGCCTTCAAAACTACCAAAGTATTGGATGTAATGTTGTGATAATACCTGTACAAAACAAGGAAATGTCATCAGAGTTGGTGACTGCCACATACACCCATTGCTAAGTAAATTAGATCCATGCATTCTGAATGCATAGGAGTGTATAGTACGATTAAATGTAAACAACTGTATCAATTGTATGAGAAAGAGACTTAGCAAGTGAGAGAGAAAGTACAGCGTATAATTTTGAGCAAATAACAGTGGATTTTGCAATAGTGAAGAAAAGGTAGAAGGTTTATGAATTAAGTTTACTGACCTATGGGATATAGCAACACAGTACATAAGTTTAATGAACACACCTTAATTTTTTTAATCTTTTGAGTACATATTAAATTCCATGGTTGCGAATAGCATGAAATAATGAACTTCATTACAATTACTTATTTCTTTTTAATCTTTATTCGTAGGCAACTTGTTCTATAAAATGTTGGAGCCCCTTTAGTAAGTTTAAATTTTCTCTTGTAAGGTTTTGATAATTCAGTTTATAAGACTAGGAAATTATGTATGTAGCCATTGGTGACTTGTTTCTGACTCGAAATGTATTATATATAATTAATTCTGTGCTAATTTATGTAGTAAAATATTGAGCTTTTAGGTCTGTAAAAGAATGACTCCATGAAGGCTCAAGGCTGACTGTTAAATAACGAAATTTTTACTATAGATATAGCAGGTCTATACTACAATTAAAATGTGTATAGATACCTTAGAGGTTCGGCTGTGCTTTCACCTACATAAGCAACTGCTGCAAAATGCATCACGGCGTCAAACGCGTTCTCTTGAAATATTTTCTTTACCTAATATACGATTTAAGGAAAAAGTTGAACCAATATAACTCAGCATACTAGCAATAAAAAAAATTATATCTACTTGCTAATCCAGTAATTAGGATACAGCCTTTGCATCACCAAGGTCTGCATAAATGAACTGAAGTCGCCCTGGCTCAGGAAATAGCTTTTGGAGAACTCTCACAGCACCCATATTTCCACGAGAAAGATTGTCCTATCAAGAAACAATAATAGTTTGCAATGTCATATACCAAAGAATTCATCTAGAGCAGAGTCATACAATCAATTCAGGGAGTCTGTCATAAGAAAAAAAGATAGATACCACTATAGTTACGCGATATTGATCCTTCAAGAGCCGAAGGCAAGCATGTGAACCTATATAGCCCGCTCCTCCAGTAACTAATACGTGTGTCACCCCAGGTTCGTGAACCGAAAACTGTAAGAAATGTACGGAAAGATCAATAGAATTTGAGTCTTTGCTATTGACATGACTAGCAAATGCTGTATGCATGAAGAATAGGTTCTTGATAATTAAAGTATAAGTGAAGCCTTAGCTTTGTAGCTGGCAAAAAAAAAGGCCTTAGCTTTCCAAATGCTGATAACAATTTCATAAACCACATTCTCAAAAGAATATTATTTCACAGAAAACTTATGTGATTCAGAATGTTAGACATGCAATTTGATACTCTATCACTTATCAATGAAAACTAAAAAATGTTCCCTCTTGTAGCAGTGAATAAGACAATGAATGAACATGACTCAGTTACAAAATTCATAACATGTTCTCAAGGAATGCTAGATTGGTAAGCCAGCTTGAGCAAAAATCAGAGATATACCCGGGTATTGCTGCTGAAGTCGGTTGAGCTCTTGAAATAAATAATGCAAAGAGTGACTATGCTTGCAGTTAATACAACTTTCCCGGAGAATCTGTTTCTTTTTCTCGAGTCCAAAATATCCATGGCTGCAATCGTAAAGGAATTCAGCTGGTGTGCTTAAGCAGGAGGGCTTTTGAATACAGAACGGTATATCTTTACAAGTTAATAAATCTCCTAATTTCTGCAGCATACTCATATACCCTTTTATCTTTTTCTTACCTTACTTTTTCAAACTACAACTAAAACAAAAAACATCGCAGAAAATCCTGTGACTATAAGTCTATGACCATGAACCTACAAACCTTGAAAACCTTGACATATAAGCTAACAGAGCTAATACATACATATAAACAGACAGTGAACTAATCAAAAAAGAATATACCCACCTTACAATATTAAAAAAACAGGGTGCCCTTGAATAATCTTACGATCAAATATTTACTAAATGATCAGCAGTCTGAGGGGTGCCTCTCTACGTTAGTATTATAAATTCGACACAAGACAATCTATTACAACTGAGACAGCAAAAAGTTTGTGATCAGTAACTTCCAATTAGACCTAATACTTAAAGCTAGGGCAGGATGATCAACCAAGATTGCCATTTTGATATCATTCTTTGGACACTAAACCATTTTTATATACATGGAAACTAGGATTATAAAGGGGTTTAGAAAAGAGGGGAAATTCACATTATGAACAATTACAAAACTAACAGAGCCTTAAAATTTGATTAGCAACAAAATAATCTATAATTAATGCAGCCAAACTAATGAAACAGAAACAAGATAATAAATGATACAATAAATGAGAGTACCTGAAGTGAAGACAAAATGTATAAAGAAATCTCCAAAATCATTAAAACACTTAAAATTTCTTGAATGAAAAAAGTATTTACAATGAGGCAGCCAAATTTCAGGGGGAAAAATGAAAAAGGGGGGCTTAGGGTGGAATGTAATGCATGAAGGAGGATAAGAGGCGGGAAAAGGGAGGGATAATAATACAAGAAGAAAGAGCCATGCACGTAGATAGATTGATTTATAGCGAGAGAAAAACGGAAGAGTGTGAGGTAGAGATATAGAGAGAGTGAATGTAGCCTCTTCTCGTGGGTTCAAGGAAAGCCATTGCCCTTTTCTCTTCTTTTTGAATTGGAGATGATGTAAAAACACTCAACTTTCTTTATCTCGTGTGCCTCCATGTTACTTTGGCTAATTTAATTTTATGTGACACTATGTATCGTGTCATTTCAACCCGATTAATGAAAATTGGAATAAGATTGAGTGTTTATTCCGGAAATAAGATTTGCAAGGCAAAACTGCACCAAAGTGGTGCATAATAATCGATATTAAACTGATAAAATTTTCAACTATACATTAGTTTTAATTGGTAAATTAAATCATAAACTGCAAATAACTTTTCTTAATTTATTGAAACAATTGTTTTTTTTTTCTTGAAAATAGAAATTCTCATTAACTTGAAAATTAACTCTGGCTAACACATGTGACGCCCCGTTTGCTTACTTTTTAACATGACAGATAAGAACATCCACTCTTTGCCTAAACTTCTCTCTGCATTCCCCGATTACGTGCCCAACCTCTAACAAATAGGATGTCTTCCCTTGCAATGCAAAAACCACAAGCTCAGAATCACACTCTATCATCACATTCTGCACCCCTTGATCTTCAATCCATTCAAAAGCTTCCTGAACCCCTCTGGTTTCTACTTCCATCAACTGAAACCCTGCCACTAATCCTCATGTTTTTCCCCGCCATGAACTGACCATGATCATTCCGCTTCCGCATAACCATTCCCAGTGCAAACGAATTGTCATCACTATAAACGGAGGCATCGACATTTACTTTGTGCCATCCTACCTCTGGCAAAGACCACTGAATTCGATTGTCTGCTGGAACTTGATCTGTTGTAGACTGGTCTTTTAGCAAATTCATGAATTCAATCCTTAATGCGTTACAAAATTGGCAAATTCAAGCTTAAACGTCAAATACCTTATATAATGAATCTAAAATTACGGGCATAAAAGTCAAACGCATCTCTATAAACTAATATAGTCGGAGAATTCCATTAATTTCAAGAGCTATTAATTAATTGATAAATTAATAATTATTAATTTATAGAGAATTTTTGACATCAATGATAAATTAATTTCAAATTATATACATTTAAATAGAATGAATCGTACAATTTATGTTTTATACTTAATTTAATTAATTTAATATACATTGTTTTACAAATTTAATGAGTATTAGCGATATTCAAAGTAAGATTCATGTATATTTAGATAATATCAAATATAAAACTACATTTTTGGAACATTGATTAATAACTTTTTAATGCTTTACGAAAACGCAACATTCGAACTTTTGATACAACAAAGAAGGTTAAGGATGAGTTTCATATAAATTCAAATTTTAAGAATCCTAGAATCATATTTTACAAAAGGGTGATGCATATTTTTTTTTATGATTATAAAGGATTATTAATTTATAATATTATTGGAACTTTATATTTATAGAGGGTTTTTTTTAAAAATTATTATCTTATCGAAATTGATCATTTTTCAATTGACACAAGTTGGGACTGAAAAAAATTATTAATTTAGAAAGATTATTAATTTATCGAGTATTAATTTAACAAGGTTTTACTGTAGACCAAATACTGAATGTAAAAGTCAAAATTATAGAGGTATCAAGGAAAATATTCCAATTCTTTTTCCTCCGATAATTGTTTTTAGTACTTGTTGATAGAGCTGTTAACGAAACTAGTTGTTCTTGAACAAGCTTAAGCTCGGCTCGTTAAGGGCTCGATTCGGTTCGGTTCGGTTCGTTAAGAATTCGAGCTCGAGTTCGAACACAAAAAAGTATTCGTTAAGCTAACGAGCTCGAGCTGAGCTTTTAGCATGTGCGATGTGCGGCTCGAGCTTGGTTCAATTTTGTTCAGCTCGTTAGAGCTCGAAAAAATTGTATATGTTTTATATTTTATATCTTATGTATATATATTTTTATATTATTTTATATATAATATATATTTCATATGTCTTGAGATGGGTTAAAAAATGATAGAATGATATTTACTTGGGCTATTAATGGATTTCAGTCTTTTTCTTGATAAATTTCTTTTATTTATTTGACAATTTAGAAAAAAAAATTGTTAACAAGTTGTTCGATGAGAGCTCGAGCTCGGCTAGACTTGTTTTTGTTCGATAAAAGCTCGAGCTCGGCTCGGTTCATTAACGAGCTCGAGCTCGAACACATATTTTGTTCAATAAGAAAGCTCGGCTCGATTCGATTCGTCAAAAAAAAAAAATTAAGCTCGGCTCAATTCGATCGAAGCCCGGCTCGGCTCGGCTCGTTTACCTATGCATCATATATTCTTGTGATAGATTCATTTTCATTAATTAACACAACCAATGTAGAGAAGCCATAATCTCAAGCAACCATTAGTAGAAATCTACAGTTGAAACAGGAATGCACCCTCTAGAAACCCACCGAGTCGACTACATCAGCATGAGAAAACCTTCAAATTAATGTAGTTGACAAATTTGTACATATAATGGGACCGTTTTCGTAACAATGTAACAATTTTCCCACCTTTAAGTCATCAACAATTTTAAAAAGTTTTAAAAGTAAGCTGTTATCCAACTAACTTTTAAGAACTCCTCAAAAGGATATTATTGTTCAGAAAGGAGACATTAATTTTTATTTAACAAAATGTGCACTCTTCACTCTGAGAGATTCTCCGTTTCAACGTAAGAAAATACAAAAGTGTAACATACTTGTAGATTCAAGCCAAAATTCACAATTTAAACTTGAAAGTTTGATCCATTATTTGCAAGTTTTGCACTCTTTGGTTGATTAACTCAGCTATAGAACTACAAGAAAGATTGATTTGGGCAACTTATATGTGTATATTCATGTCTATGTCTGATTTGGGCACCTAATTAGTGTGAATATTCATGTCTTCTTATAAACTGTACATTAACATTAGCAGAGACAACAGGGTGAAGTATAAGATTGATGTTACAACTAATTTTACAATCATCTGAATGGAGCTATATTATACCAATGCTTCTTCTTGGCAACTCTTACAGGAACATCTGTCAATAGATTGAAACAGAAGAGAGCAGTTAGCTATTTATGCTATAAACAAGATAAAAAAAGTAGCAATGAGTATATGAGATTATTCACCTCCTCTTTCGTACAATGAGTTGTAATGTATCTCACTCCAAAAGCTCAGCCATAACTCTGCAAACAATTATAAATATATAAGCAAAATGGATGCATGGAATTTAACTGTAGCCATATCTCAAGTTTACATGTCAAACATTCAATCAATGCATGAAAATTATTTTCTTTGATATTTTATCTTCTACCAATAACCATTGAAAGATTTACAGTCTTACAGATAATCTGTTGAATTTATTGATTACTTACATGGATAGCAAACCGAGTTCCAAATCTTAACAATGAGTATTCACAAGACACCACACCGGTTAAAACATTATTGACTATGACAACAATGTATAAACCTGACCTATGATTACCAAAGTAGTACCCCCAAAATACCACATTGACGGCATACTCTTAACCATTCATTTGTCTGTTGCACTATAATATAATAATCACAACATTATACACATATGTACCTGCCTGCAGGGGCAGATCCAGTACCTTTTTTCCAGGGGAACCAAATAATTTTTGGGGAGGCACCCTTATAAATTTGAATTTTTATGTGGCGACTCCTATTTACAAATGTATGAATTTTAGTGGTGAAAATTTAACAATAACTAAATAAATAATGTTGATATGCCTAAGAATACCACGTCAGGTTTGTGCACACAAATATAGTCAGGTATCAACATATGTATAACTTTTAAATTTCTTTTAGTACATTTTGTTTTATCAGTGATAGCATCCGTTTGGATTGGGGGTTGAGAAGGATTGGGTTGGGTCGGGTTCAAATTTAAAAATTTGTTTTTGAGAAAATTTTAAAAGTAAAGTGTTGGGTTTTGGACTTTTGGTAGTTTACGAAAGAATTAAAATAATATTACATATTAAATCCAAAATCCAACACTTTACTATTAAAATTTTCTCAAAAATGAATTTTAAAATTTAACAATGTAGGGCTCACAATAACTCTTTCAACTAGCCGTCATTACACTACAATAACCAAAAGATCACAAAACATGATAACTGATCTGTCCATAAATAACACTACAACAGTTATCAGCTAGTGTTATATACAAAAAATAAATATATATGGATGATTTTGCAGACTTTACCCTAAAAATTCAAAATAATAGAGATTAAACCAAGTGAACAAGCAAGACACAAATAGTATAATATACAGATACCTCTTGATGGATTCTTGTCCTTGGGAACGATCTCAATGTAACACTTATCTCGAAAAGAGGTAACTAGACAAATTTTTGCTGAGAACTGCAAACAAGCTCTACAAGGGTCAAGAGCCACTAAAGTTACACAAAAGAAAATGAAAGGTAAACAAAACAGAAATTAAGCTACTAGTATCATACAGTCATTAAATTGATATCATTCTGCCATACACTAAAAGGGAGATACGAAAAACTTAGGCCATGAGAGTACATCTATGATCTAACTAACATAAATCCAGGCCCTTCTACCATGTAGCTTGGTCTTAGATACATAACCCCTCTTCAATTTCCCGTAAGTCTCTCACCGGACTCCTCTAGAGACACTATCAGCATTCCAGTAATTGTTTTTCGTGGAAATTTTGCAATGGTGTATAATAAGGAATTAAACATCCGCTGACGCCAATTTTTAGGATATAGAAAATTATATTTGCCAGAGTATCAAAAAAGGGTCTAAACCTGAGCTGGAGACTATAATTTGCTGGCATGCTTATGCCTATCTATTGTGGAGACTGGGTACAGTACTCAGCATAAAATCGAATAATAGTTGTGCGTAGCAATCAACTGCTGTATATCCAACGAAAGAACATTTTACGAAATACAGGTGTAGAAAGGATTCAACTTTCACTTACACGATCTGCTGCTGCTTGTAAAGTAACATGATCTCCCCATTCTCCCGATCTGGTAGATTATATTTTTTTGGTACACAAGTCAGAAAGAAAGCCAAGAAACAATGACAAAATGCGTTCACATTTGAGGGGAGGATATATCGATATGCACCATATTATAACATATAACCTTTTCATTGTCTTCAAATAGCTTCTGTACTTCATGGGGATGTAGCCTTCATATAATTTTCTATTATGTTTAAGCTGAAAAATGAGTTTCAGTATTTTGATAAGGTACAGAATTCACGAACTATTTTCATAAAACATACAAGATGGAAACTTAAAGATAAAGCAATCTTTTTTTGAAAGGATAATTAAAATAAATATGTGTGTGCATGTTTAACATATAATCTATTCTCGATTTTTTCTGTTAGGAAGGGACTTGTCAACAGCTTTTGAGGTGATCTTCACATGATAGATGAAGAGTGTAAACTGTGAGGTGCAGAGCAGTTGGTAGATTCTAGACAGAGAACGACTGCCCTCAGTTGGCATCATTTTACTGATAATTTGGGAGACTAGTTGTTCTTGGTAACACTGAAATTTTGCAACCCAAGCCCCAAACATAACTTACAACACAACAAATTAATGAGAATAAAAGATCAGAGAGTAACTAGGCTATGAGAATACCTTATCCTACAAATACAAATCAAAAACAACTCTATCTTCATTCATATATCTTCATTCATACTCAACCACAGTGGATCTGAAAAGGTTGTGCCCTTTTTTAGAGCAATCAAGTAGGCTTTTATGACTCGTGTTTGCAAACATGCAATTGTTTCGACCTCTTAAAGGAATTTGCAATTGTCTTTTCCTAACAAAGTTATAAGAAGTACATTCAAAACAGAAAGATTTATAAAGAAACATATGAAGTTCACCTGTTTGACGACCTGCTTCCTTACATGTTTGTGATATTCAGGATTATGAAACAACTGATCTGCAAGAGCTCGAAACTATCGAGCAAGTAAAAAAAATATAAAAATCATATATAGGCTGCATTCTATATCAGGGCAGTGCATACACTAATATATAATCTGGTTCAAAAATGATTTGATGATTAAATAGGGTGAAATATAATTCCAGTTCTTGTTGTTACCCTCACAAGTAGGTCCCAACGTATAAGCATTTAAAGATTGTACTCAATACATCAAAGAATGTACACACCTAAGGAAATGTCAATTTATTAGAATGAATTAAGTAGGTATCGTCAATTCTTAAAATTAGAAATAATTATGTCAGTAAAAAACCTGACAATTTCCATCCCCCTCCATCTGTAGTTCAGCTAAATCATACGCTGCCAACCTGAATAAAGAAAAAGTGTTAAGAAAGAGGGAACTTTCACACTTTATATCTAGAGAAAACAAGTCTAGACATGTACATTAATCAGTTCACTGAAATATTAAGTACTGGTAAACAAATTTAATGATGACGACTTTTCAGGATAGATGCCCACTTCTGTTACATCTTAAGTTACAGAAATACAATACATAGATGTATCAGCATTAATTAATAATAACTACAGAAAAATACTAAGAATAATATCTCATACACAAAGCTGCGGCAAAAGTCTTTCGGAACAAAGGTGTTAACGAAGAACTAACATCGCCGTAAATTTAATAGAAGAGAAATTTGCCTTATAGAATTATTTGTTACTAAAACATAATTTAAAATAAGGAAAAAAAAAAAACTTTTAGTATTCAAAGCTGGTAATTCCATAACCTTTCAGAGAGAGTTTCGTGATCTAAGGTTGCATCATTAACGTCAGGTATATCCCCATTAATCCGAGGAGTGTGCTGTCAACAAAGTAATTCGGTCAACATGGACATGGTCAGAATATACCGAATTGAATTTAGTATCTCCTGATGAAAAGATATACATATATAGCAAAATGAAACACACAGCAACATGGTATGAAGCATGTACACAACCAAAAGTAAGTAGAAGCACATATGCACAATTACATAGGTCTCAATTTTCTGTTTGAGTCATCTCAATATAAACCTACTTCCAATGATTAGGAATACTTCTATATGATCTCTCTGACAAGACCATCAAATTTCTTCACTTTTATCTGATAATAAATTTACAAATTCTTTTTATATTCAATTCCGTTCCCCATCAGTTGAGTTCAGACTACAAGATGTCAAGGAGTTCCTATTAAGTAGTTATTACAAGTAATTACAGAAAGATACCACATTTTCATTTCCAGCTAATGTTTCGAATGTTTTTAGGGAAAATAAGATCGTGTTTCAAAAGTCTTCATTTTAAAAAGGACCGAAGCAAATTCCATCAGTACATTTTATCTTTAACAAATTTATTATTGATAACGTAAACACTGAACTTTTATCTCTGGCGCCCAGTGATATGAATAAAAACAAGAAAAGCAGATCCAGACTAGACTCCATAGTGCAAAAATGGTCAATTCAAACATTGATCTTTTATTTCTGGTGTTTTTTGATATGGAGGAAAACAAGAAACGCAGATCCAAACTAGACTTGTAGGCAAAAGTTTGTCCTTATGGATATGTGGGGGTCACAATTCATCAAAATACAGATCATTTTAATAGTATGAATAGGTAAAAAACAATTGAACAAACAGAGCAAGTAAAAACTATTAGTATTCTTCTGATCTACGATTGAAGTAGTATTCTGTTTCTGCTGCTACCTTTTATATTTTGTTTAAGATGAGTAAGGGTGGCAAGATTATGGTGGAGCTGCCACTTATGTTTATTCACTTATCTGTTGATGACAGTGTAACCTTGTTCTAATTCAGAAAACCTGAATGTGACATATACAGCAAATTTTATACTAAAAATTTCCTATTTGTTTGACAAGGTTTCATTAGTAGCATTTCATGTGTTAAAATAAAAGTCAAAGTTCCGATTTCATGAAACATAATGAAGAACAAGTGTGTTCATATTTAAAAATATATAAGACAGAAAATATATTAACATCTTTCTAGTTTAAATAGACGGTTCCAATTTATGCACAGTAAAACAGTAATGCACTCTCTATAAACCTTGGCAGCAAAACTCGTAAACATCAATTTTGTATACCATAAACAGAGGTAGAATGAATTCACACAACAAGCAATGTAGAGAATCCATGATTTCAAACAACCATATTTAGATATATACAGTGAAACAGGAATGTACCCTCTAGCCTTTATTAACCTTGACAGTCAACTATATCAGCAGAACTAAAAAAAACATCAATTTTGTATTCCATAAACAGATGTACAATAAATCCCACAAACTTATAAGTACAACCTAAGTAAACATAATTTTCCACATCATACAAGGGCACAAGGCACGTAATTGTCATACCGGGATAGAATCCAAATGCGATAGCATCTTCCCAAGCTTTCCATGATTTTTAACATTTTCCTCTTGAGCTAAAATTGTAGCAATTGTTTGATCATCCTCTGTATCACTGGAACTACTATTAGAACTTGAGCTCCAGCTCAAGCTTGCACTTGCACCAGCATAAGGATCCCCCATACCAAGTCAATCCCTAAACTAAATAAAACACTCAAAACATAAATCATAATAAAAACCCACAATTAAAGTTGGAATCTTTATTAAAATTCACCTATAACAAGTATAATCCTACGTATTTACAGCAAATTGAATGAAATATATGAAAAGAATTACCTAATTGGAGAAATTGATGAAACCCAAATTGTAGAAACTTGTGTGTGTACTGTGTAGCATATACAATTTACTTGATTTTAAAGATTTATACAGTGCAGGAATAAGATAGAGTAAAAACAAAAGGAAAAGAAAACGTAAAGGGAAAAAAAGGGGTTATAGATTATGTGAAAGATAAGTTGAAAAATACTGTCCAAGGTAAGGAGAGGTGTTTGGTTTTAGCAAAAGGCGGCTTTGGACCAAACGTCTCACGGAACACATTCCACGGGTAAAACTAAACAGCGAGTTATCTTAATTCTTAACTTTATTTTTACTGGCTTACAGCCCGTGCAAAGCACGGGTTACCTTTAAATACTTTTAAAATTATTTTATTAAATAAAATAGAGTATAATATTTTATTATGAAATTTAACATTGTAATATTAATTAATAAAAATAATAAAAATAATAATAATAATAATTATTTAATAAATGATATGTATTGATTAGAACTAATAATATAAAATCTTAATGTAAATTTGTTGTTAACGGGATTCGAACCTTGATCTTTAGAAGAGGGATTTAAATAAAGAATATTCCTTATTATTAGATCTAACGGCTATCATCTATTTACTAAATATCCAACGGTCACTATTCTTTCGATGGTTCAACATGGTTGAACCAAACAACCAAAATATACCCCTGTTTGCTTATTATATATTAGTATAGATTCTAGAAGAAAATAAAATATTTATCAAAAATATCATTTTTCTAATTTTTTTATGATTTTATCATCTTCCCCAAATATTTGTAAAAATGCTTTTTTCAAAGAAAAATAATTTGTAAAAAGCCATTTTATTTACAAAAATACGATTTACAACTAGATACAACATCTGTGCAGCAGGTTGCATATGTGGTTGCAAACAATTGCATTTAGTTGATTTGGTTGCATCTTGTTGCAGACCGTATTTTTACAAATAAGAAAATATTTTTTTAGATTATTCTTAAAAAGAATAAAATTTGTACAAAAAAATTTAGATTTATGTATTTATGAAAAAAAACCAAAAATAGAATAATAATCGTTGATCTTAGATAAAACTTCTATACGTAGAAATTGAATTAGTAAATTAATTAAAAGACTCATACTCATATTTATTAATGTTTTTATATAATTTTGTTGATTATTCAAGGGTGATGGTCCTAAATACCCATTTTTTAAGTTTCATGATTCGAAAGCGTGAGAGGGCGGTCCTAAATACTGATGGGATACGCATGTGAGAGAAGCGTGTCTCGTGTACGCATATACACCAAGCCTGTAGCGTACAATTTGAATTTGGAAAGTACGCATATACACCAAGCGTGTGGTGTACAATTTGGAAATTACAAGAGCATATGCGTGTCCGAACACGCATCTGGAACACGCATCTTGAGAATGCATATCCCAGGACACGCATCTTCCATATACGTAATTGTTATCTCTCTTACCTGCACAGAGGCGACGCGAGAGACGATTTTTTAGGCGAATTACTTCGATTTTTCGACATCCCTCCGTTCACCACCATCCCGTCTTTTTTAAAACACAATTCATATACCATTCGAATCGTCTCTCGACGATCTACAACCCTATACCTATTTCAAACCATTTCTTATGCCGAATTTTAAAACCCTAAATCGGACCTCCATTTTTCGACGAAGTTGACATTGCGGGGCCGGAAAGGGAGAAAAAGATAGGAAGAAAAGGAGAACAAGGCGTGGTGATGGTTTTGATATGCTCAGATATGGTGGAGGTGGCCGGATGAGAGAGGGAGAAACGAATATGCTCAAATATGGTGGAGGTGGCCGGATGAGAGAGGAAGATAAGCGAGAGAGATTGACGATGAATAATACGGGATACGCATCTCCCATATGCGTAGTATTCAGGACCATCTTTTCGCAAATCAGTATTTTGGGCCATGGGACTTGAAATCTAGGCATGTTGGGCATTCTCTCATTATTCAAAGTGATATGTGTATGTCGTCGCTTTGCTGAATCTGTGCAGCTTTCTCTTTTGAAAGGACAACGTGATAATATTTTGTATCCCTATGATGATATGATTTGGGGGTTTATTCAGTGAACATAGATGCAAAAAAGGGATTAACAAAAATCGAAGGACCGGTGAATTCGAATTTTCTCTTGCAAGAACTTCTAAGATCATGGCAACATGTAGAGCTGGTTCGCTTTAGGCTATAACATCCTGCAACTCGACAATAATACTGATCATTATCATCGTCATATTATAGCGATGAGAACAATAATTATTATGAATACATGATGATTTATAAAAGAATGATTTTTATTGAATGATATATAAGGTATAATATTAATAATAATAGTAATCTAGATTGTGTCTTGCCAAAGGCGAATAATTATATTAATTCAAGATACAACACAAATGATTATATTTATGTTTCTTGGGTAAGGTACGTGTCATCGTTAATATCACGAGAATATAATTCTTTTGAAGATGAAAATTTGAACTGCACCATTTTGTAAAAATCATTTTTATCGAGAAGTTGCATGAAGGACCAATGCATAATAATGCGCTCACAGATGTAGGTATTTACAGGAAGATGGACATCGACAACAACCAAGAAGAGGTGATGGCAGAAGAAGAAGTTCATGGAGGATTGGCAACAAGTAAGGGGATGGTGTTTGTAGGTGACATCCCAGTTGTTGAAGTGGATTAACGAAGATAGCAGAAGCAAGCTGGCAGGTTAAGATACCTGATTTTGGGATAAATAAGTTGAGGGATTTGGCCAGTGCATGGTTTATCTATTAGCTTATTAAGTATGTACTATCTCCACCTTTTGTATCAGTAGTTTTCATCGATAGGTTCCATGATTGTCTGCTAAGTATGCAGTTCATGTACTCCCCAATCTATGGTTTTCACCTAGACTTCTATATATATATATATATATATATATATATATATATATATATATATATATATATATATATATATATATAGGCAAATGATCAAATACAAACCACTTTTAAAATACAAACCTACAAACCAACACTAAATTAATTATATTTCATCTATTCTAAGGTTCCCACCAAGGGTACCTTCACAAAAAATGCTTAAAATAATTGGCTCTATCCAACAAAAAAAAAAACTTGCCGTGGAAATGCGAAGCATTTAAGACAGTAAACAGATGAGTTAGGTAGTCATGAGGGCCGAAGGCTCTCGACACACCCGTCAATCGTCTATTGTCTTTACCATTGATTGTCATTCCTTACAAATTTAGAATGATAAAGGCGCGAAGCGCCGTACAAGAAGGTGCGAAGCACCGTTAACCAGTGAAATTCACTGCCACGTCATCACGTGAACAGTGATTTTTTTTTATTTTTTTTCTATTGTATAGAGCCAAGTATTTTAAATGTTTTTACTAATGGGGTACCCCTAGTTTGGTCATTAGATTAGCTTGAAATATTAGATTATGCTTGGTTTGTAGGTTTGTATTTTAAGGAGTTTTGTATTGGAGTAGCCCCCTATATATATATAGGGTTAAGTTCTATGGAGACCAACATTTTTAGTGGAGACCGGAGACCAATATCAATCAAAACATTTCAAAAACTTATTTATTGAAAATCATGTTCTACGAAAATCACTATAACATGTATTTCATTGAAAATCTTGAAGATCATATATATTTTACATGCAAATTTGATTAAAAATCTTGAAAATCATGTATGTTCCGCAAACAAAATATTGCAGAACGTATTGTTCTCCAAAACATGTTCTGCTTGCAAATCATATATGATTTTTAAGATCTTGAATGAAATAATAATGTTAATTGAACATTCTTTGCAAATATATATGTTTTGCAATATTTTGAGTGCATAATGTATATGGTCTCCACGGCTGTGATGCTCGGACTCGCCCCTAGACCCCGCTGTACCCGTGTCGACACGACACGACACGGATACCGACACGGAATCCGGATCGGATTCGTCGGTGGAAAACGGACTCGTCACCGTCGGCGACTGAATTCCGGCGAAAAAATTCAAGGTCCCCGGAAGTAATGGAAGATTATACAGAAGATAGAACAGAGTAATAATAGAAAGAAGGAAAAGGGGATGAAAGGAGACGATGTGAAAAGAGACGAAAGAGAGAGACAATGAGTTAGAGAAAGAGAGACAAGAGATAAAGGAAAAGGGGATAATTGATGAAAGAGATACAGTGATGTATGTATATGTTACATAATTAATGTATCTGGACTCTTATGTGTCCACATGCAATTTTTCAGTCAATGTAGTGGTGGGCCATTGTCAGACTTTTACTTTATTTCACTAAATAGCTGTATAATTTTGAAAGATTCAATTTTGTAACAGCTGTATAACTTTATTTCACTAATTGTTTCAAAAAAAAACTTTATTTCACAAACAGGTGTATAATTTCAATAACTTTTACTTTATTGATTATTCTAAATATATTTATATATATATTTTTTAAAATGACGTGTCCATATCCCTATGTCGGATCCTTATTAAACGTATCCCCGAGTCCGTAAATTTAGATTTTGAAGAATCTGACACCCTGATCCGTGTCCGTGTCGGATCCTTTCACAAGAGTCCGAGCATCCTAGCTCCACGGTCTCCACTCAAATGGTGGTCTCCATAGAACTTAACTCTATATATATATGCCTTTGTTCCATACAGAACACTCTTATATAACAAACAATAAAGAACACCTTAGATCTATTAGATCCTTTGGCCCCGCCAGGGACACCCAATACAAAAAGTTGTTATTTTTTTACCCTCTATCAAGCAAGCAAAAAAAAAAATTAAAAATTGTATTGTTCATGATGACGGCACTGATGACGTCATCATCATGAACATTAATTTTTTAATTTTTTTTTTGAGATGATGGATGGATAGAGGGTAAAAAAATAAGAACTTTTTGTATTGGGTGGCCCCGCCAGGGGCATTGGATCCATTAGATCTAAGGTGTTTTTTATTGTTTGTTATATAAGGTGTTTGTTATGGAGTGCAACTATATATATATATGAGTAAAGTTCTATGGAGTACTGTTTTAATTGGAGTACTTGGAGTACATATACGTTCTGCATTTAAAATTTTGCAAACTTTATTATTTTGCAAAGCTTATTACGTGAGTATCATTATTTTATTGAAAATCTTGAAAATTTTGTATGTTTTTATAACAAAATATTGCAAAACGAATTGTTCTGCGAAACACGTTTGTGTTACAAAACATATATGTTCCAACTGCAAAACATAAAGAATTTTCAAGATGAAAATATTGCAAAACATACATGATTTTCAAGATTATCAATGAAATTATGATATTCATGTAACAAGGTTTGCAAAATACTAAATTTTAAAATATTTTAAATGCAGAACGTATATGTACTCCAAGTACTCCAATTAAACAGTACTCCATAGAATTTTACTCTATATATATATATGCTTATAAAAGAAAAACCAATGCATAAGTTGTTGGTAGTAATAAAGCCAACACTAACTTGTACAGTTGTACTCCCTTTGTGCCCTTATATGTTTCCTATATTGACTTTGCACACTGTTCATTATAAGCGGTTGACTATTAATTTCCGCATAATTTATAAGATAAAATATAGTCATGAGTGATCTTGTTGGATTCATATTTATGAGTACTTTAATACATTGAAGTTTTTATATTTAGTACTAATACGAAATTCAAGATATTAACGATCAAAATTGTGTGTTGGCAAACGTGTTTTTAAAAACAGGAAACATATTATGAGACATAGGTAGTATAAAACTTCGTATTCTAGTTTGAGATATTATGTAGTTTGTAATTATAGTACCCAAACATACGTTTTTCCTCTTTGGGATTAATTTTTTTAAAAAATTTCTTTAGGTATGATCATAAAGTTGTATGGTAATTTTTTAAGTTTTTATGTTGTTTTGGAGCGTTTAGGATAATCTATGTACTATTAACCGTTACGGATCGTAATGATAGTGTTTTATATGGCTCGTGTATTTGTAGTACACTAAGAATTGCCAATAACCTATTGGCAAAAAGGAATAAATAATTTCTCGCCCGCCCTAAACAAGCCTTGTTTCAACATTTGTTTGAACATTTAGCTAATAGCAATAGCAACAAAAGTTGATAAATTCAAGACCACCTCCAACATTTACTAAAACAAACCTTTAGGATGTCGTGCGTGGAACAGGGGATCTTGAAGTTAGTTCGCCATTCCTGTAACACAAAAATTAGCAAAAATTTGTTAGGTTTAACAAGATTTAAGCAGTTTTTATACGTTCTACGTACTAGACTCTTTAATTGTATCAGTTCTATGAAGTAGGGATGACATTGGCTATAGGTGGACAAAGATTATGCATAGGACCCTCAATATTTAAGAGTCCCTAAATTTTTAAATCCTTTAATCTAAAGTTTTCAAATATGTGATTGATAATTCTCATGGCCGATTAGAGGCTTCCGATCACTGTTCTGAGCACTGTTCTGGGGATACTTCACCTGAGTTTGGGTATCTGCAAAATAATGCTTGCCCGGGGGTGGTGGCCGTCAAGCACCTCCGGTGTGAGAATCAGTAATCAGAATAATAATAATCGAACGGGTAAAAATGTATATGTGTGAAGGGGGAGAATGAGTAATAAGTTTGTGCTGCTAAAATTGTGTGTTAGTCTGTGTGTAGAAGGGGGGTATTTATAGGCTAGGACTCCCAATCACTGTTTATCCACTTTGGCTGCCCACTTGTTGTGTCGTTAAAGCTGCAGTGAGCCACTATTGGAACAGTGATTAGTGTCCCTTCCTCACATACCTCGATCCTACCACAACCGCTTTTGCTACAGTTAATCGTCCTTGTGTTCCCTTGACTACCTTTATGGTCCCATGCCTTAGTGAGCAAGATACCAAGATATTTTGCACATGTATTTTTATAATGATATTTGTTGTCAAGTTGAGTAATTTTTAGAAATGATAATATATAACGACACGTGTGTAAACTGTAAGTACTTATATGATGTTGGTTTTTGGCAGCGGTCAGCGGGTCCCTGCTGTAAGCGGGTACCTATCATTGCCCCCACTTCTTCTGTGCGTTTTAGCGGACAGGAGGAGGAGAGAACTGCGAAAAAACCGTATGCAGCAGTATTTTGAAAAGGTTACTATATATGCCCCCAAGTGTTGGCGAACAACAGTTGGAAGTTAGGAAAATTTTGTGAAAATATGCCCCCCAAGTGTTGGCGGACAACACTTAGGAGTTAGAAAAATTTTGTGAAAATATGTGACGTGCTTGACAACGGGTTGTGGTGCTTGACGGGCTTTGGAGTTGAAACGTTTTTGTTTGATATGTGTAACTGTTCTTGAAATAAATGCAATAATTGATAATAAATGAGAAATTCGAAATAAATGATGGAATAATATTAAATGTCAATAATATGAGAAATGATAAGTGGTGGTTCATATTAATGAGCGAAGTGACCTTTGGGTGGAAAGAGAATGTACCTTTGTGATGTAATATGAAGAGAAAAGTGAGAAGTTATTACCAATTGAGTAGTTGGTGTTTTGTACCGAGGCCACTACTACTTGCCTTTGACGTGTCCCAATCAGAAATTGCCACGTGTGGGCTGTAAGTTTTCTCCCCTCTTTACACGCGCCTCACGTATTAAGATGGGTAGTTGTGCAGTTTCTTTTTATTTTTTCACCGTCTTCGTATCTTGTTCTCTCTATATTCTCTCATTTTGTTCTCGGCTTTTGCTTTCCGTGCTTTTTCCGGTGATCGACGAAATTTGTGCTAGTTGAAGCCATTTCTATCTCCTGCTTTAAGGTGAGATTCTTGCTTCTTTGTATATTTCTTTTGTGATTTCTATTTCCTAGATAAATGTGCCATGTTTGTATCTCCATTGTTGCGATATCTGTGTGAGTATATAGGTTTTTTCGAGATGGGTTTGAGCTTTGGTGTTTTGGGATAATTTGTAGTGATTCTATTTCGCTTTCGTAGGTTGTAAATTGTCCGATTTTGGTCTGTGATAACTTGTTCTTGTGTTTGTCAGTAGTTTAATGTCAGTTTTTTGTGATTGCAATTCTCGTGAATCGATGGTGTAAGAATGTGTTCATGTAAGTGGGGGTATGTATATGTGTATGTATGTATTGGATAAAGTGTATAAATTGCTTTATTATGCTAGGGTTTCGTTGTTTGTGGAGGGAAGTAGAATATTAATCGTTTTATTGATAAATAAACAAGAAAAAATGTAAATTCTTGAGAATATCCACGTGTACCTTGTTCTTTGTTAGCGGTTTTTCTGTAGGAGGTATGTGTGCCATTTACTTTTAAGAACTTTATTGCAGATGGGTGATGAATTTACCAATCCCGCTACCGGCGAGAAGAGAGCATTGATAAACGGGTATGGTCGCTGGACGGACCCAAATCAGTTAACATTTCCAGCCGTTCTGCCAAGAAACCGCTATCAGTATTTCGAGAGTAGTGAGAGTTTGTTTCGGGCGACCAAAGTACCCCCCACGCCGTATTCAAATGCCGAAATGGACAAGGAATTTGCCGAATTCTCCCATCTACAGCATGATAGTACTTTCAAGGCGGATGAGTGGGCCGAGTATGTATCAAGGATGTTTAGGATTGAAGATGGTTACTTTTGGAGACGTGCAGAGGCTGAGGAACGACTATACCACCGGTTTGATGACGGATCCATGTGCATACCCGTTAGTCATTTGAAGGCGGGTTTCCGCCTGCCCCTATAAATTTATCATGGATTTGTTCCATCTTCATTTTAGGTGTTCGTTGGCTCAGTTTACTCCGAACTCGATAAGGTCCATAAACTGGTTCATAGTTAGTTGTGAGAGAAAGAGGAAGTAGCCTAATTTCAAGGCATTTTTCTGCTTGTTTGATTTGAAAGCCAGCCGTGCTAAACCCTTTTTCGAGTTACAATTTGTGAAGCCGAAAAGTCGCATCGGAAAATCCCTAAGCGGCCATCGACCGTTTGCATTTCCCAAAGGAATGGCTGGATAGCAAGAGGAGTTTCTGGTAATTGGTGGTAGGGAGTTTGCCTGGCAGAGGAATTTCACGAAAAAGGTCGAGTGTGCTTATAAGGTGAATCGTAATCGGCTGAGTCGTAATGAAGTTGATGTCCTTATTAGCCTTGTGATGGTGTTGGGTGAAGTTTGGACCGAAAATAATTTGATTGACCCGGCCGATTTGAGAAGGCAATGTTGTAAGTTTCTTGCTTATACTTTGTCAATTGTTTGTTGTGTCTTGTGACTGACATTGCTGTTTATTTTTGTAGTGTTGGATCCTCGTAAGCAGGAGCTTGATCTACACCCGATTCTGGGTTTGAGGGAGGCAAAGTTATATGCTGACTTCATGCTTACCGTGCCGCCAAGGCCTAAACGGGTTCGTGCCGGGTTATTTGCTGTTGATAATATCCTAGATGCTTTTGATCTGTCTGGTAATGTTGAGGTTGGTCAAACATCTGCCCCTGTTGAGGTTGACACCGCTGTTGAAGAGCCCGTTTCTGAGGAGGAATTTTCTGAAGATGACATAGATTCCGAGGCTGAGTCTTTGTCGGAGGAAATTGGAGGTGGTTCTAATACTGAGGTTGTGGGTGGAGAGGGTCAACCATTTGATGAAAGTGTTAGTGCTGAGCAGGAGGAAGGAGAAAGTTCTTCGGAAGAGAATAGGGGAGATGATGATGTTGCCATTGAAGTTGAAGCTTTCACTGAGGCTGATGTAGCCGTTGAGGGCGGTGTTGCTGCTGAAACTGAAGTCGAGAAAGATGCGGTTGCGGATGTTGAGGGCAACAGTCCTGGTACTGTTGCGAGGCTATATGCTACTAGCCTGGAAATAAGTGATAATGAGCCTGACATTCTTTTAAGGGAATATAGAGCGTCAATTCGAAGGGTTGAGCGGGGCTCATCTGTCATTCCTGAAGCAGTTGCCGCTATTGGGAGCAAAGTCGTTGATTAGGATTATGAGGAAACCCTGCCGACCGTTCAAACGGCTGAGGCCGTAGCGGGTAGAAATGTTGAAGATGTGTTTGGTGATATTTTGCCTGAAAGGTCAAAACGTAAATCTATGGATGAAGCGGGTCCTTCCAAACGGAGGCGGATTGAGGCCATCAGGGTGAGTGACTATGTCCCTTCTAATCGGGCGGTTGATGAACCAGTTGGTAGTTCCTCTGATGATGTTGAAGAAGGAAATGGTGAGGATAGTGGAGAGTCTTCTGAGGAAATAGTGTATTACACCAGTAGTGATGACGAAGTGAACGATACAGAGATTGGGACATAGCCCGGCTATGGTTTTTTGTTTAAGTCGGGTCCCAATACTTTTACAGTTGATTTTATGACCGATGATGACTTGTTGAGAATGAATGAACTTAGCTGGGAGCGGATGTGTCGTCTGTCCCAGAAGTATGCTGCACGGGTATGTAATTTTTTGATAGTTTGTGTATTTTTTTTTGGTTGTGTCCGCTGTTGACGTGTTTGCTTTTTGTGTTTGTGTTTTTTGTAGAATCAGTGCATGTATACAGGTTTAATGGCTCGTGGTAATATGTATCGTAGCAGCAACATTGCTTTGAAACAGAGAGTTAAGCTACTAGAGGCGGAGCTGTCCGCTGAGAGGGTTATGAAAGATAATGCTGCTAGGGCCTTGCACGAGATTGAAACTGAGAAGACTGACCTTAAAGTGAGCTATGCATATAGTGTCGATTTACGAAGGTTTTTGGCGGAGGATAAAATAGAACTCGAGGCTGAGAAGGCCACTTTGTCCGAACAGGTAAAGAACTTGACCGCTTTGCTAAAATTTGAGAAGGAACGTGGTGGTGATGTTGAAGCCCATCTTAATTCTCGGCCAACCGAAACGGATGCCATACTGAAGTTTAGAAATAGTGCTGAGGTTGCTAAGATTGTAAAGGCTGAAGCCGCCAAGGCTGCAACTGTGGTAGCGGGCGGTGCTTTAGTGCAGCAAAGGCAGGATCCCGTTGATATCGGACCCAAGATTGCTCAGTTACAAACTGAATTGGCTATGCTAAAGTCGAAAGTAAAGAGATCCAAACGTAAAGCTAGAGCCTTGAAAGCCCGTCTTGGGGAGACCGAGAGAAAGAGTGTTGGTTGCCAGTTTGATGTTGCTATTTGTGATATGGGCATGCAGACCGCGGAGAGTGAGATGGTTGCCGCTGAGAACCTTCAAGTTGCAGTAGATGTTACTCCATTGTCAGTGATAGCGGCAACCTATAGTGAAAGTGATGAAGAGGATGCTGTCTTGAATCCCACTGTGGCTGAGATTGGGCAAGTGGATGCATCTTCAAATCCCGCTGTGGCTGATGTTGATATTCAGCCCCTTAGTGCCATTGCTGCGGCGTATAATAGCGAGGATGAAGATGCAGAGCCACTGAGGGGTTTGGAGGGTCCACTGAGCGGGTCACGCTGGTCATAGTTTATTTTTGTAATTTTTGCTAGGAACTTTTCTTTTTGAGTTGTTTTGAAGTCACTCGGAGGGTGTGTCCGTTGTGTGACTTAGAAACATCTTGGTATGGGAATTTCAAACTCTAGAATATTTTTGTTGTTGAATATATTGTGGTAATTTGTTTCAAGATATAACCGAATTTGTGTTTGTATTTCTTTGTCAAAGTTTGTAGTAAATATGTGTGGGAAAGTGTTTACCTGGGAATTGTAGTTTTGACTGTGGAAGTTTGCTCTGAGCATTTACTGCTGTATGTGAGTCAAAATATTTTGACCGTGTCTTTACTTCTCTTTGCATGGTAACTATAACTTTTGACTGGTGGAGAATTTAACCTTCTTTTACCCCCTATAAATAGGAGGGTTTAGCTCTTGATTTGGATATTCTTCTTCAGTTTGTGTAGAAAATTCTTACTCTTTATATTCAATAGCATGGATATTTCTAAGATGGATGATTTTTTCAGCCCTTTTTGCTGGGGCACGAGAGCGTGCGCTTTTCAAAGAGAGTGAAGATACTTGGTTAGCTCTTGCCAAGCATCACGAAGAAGAGGGTGACCTGTACTTGGCTGAAGAGTTCCGGAAGCATGCTTAGAAAATTGCCCGTACCCGTGCTGCTGAGGAGGCCAAGGATGCGCCAGAGGATGGCGGGTTGAATTTTCGTTTCCGTGCCCCTCCGCAGGGTGAAAGCTCTGAGAAGAAGGATGCGGATGCTGAGAAAAAAGCTCCCTAGCCATGAAGGGTTTGTAGATGTCGGATCTCAATCCTTGTAATAACATGCTTGTAATCCTTTATTTATCAATAAAAAGTATCTTTTTCGTTGGCAGTAGTTTGTCCCTTTCTTTTTAGCTCTCTGTTGAATCGTATATTTATCCCATGTGTGGATTTTTTGTTGTAGATTGTCTGTAGTAATCATTCCTTGTAATTTTGACTTTAAGTTGTTGGCTTTTTGTTGTAGCAAGTGCCCTTGGCATTGAATTGTGTACTGTAGTTGTTTCCATTTGTTTTCGTGGCCGTCTAGGAGCCTTAGCTCTGTTTTAGCGAAACCGTAGATTGAGATCCATCGTTGTTAGCATGCCCGTCTAGTGGACTCGGCTCTTTCTTGATGAAACTGTTGATTGAAATCCGTAGTTGTTAGCATGCCCGTCTAGGGGACTTAGCTCTTTCTTGATGAAACTGTAGATTAAAATCCATAGTTGTTAGCATGCCCGTCTAGGGGACTTGGCTCTTTCTTGATGAAATTGTAGATTGAAATTCGAACTTGTTAGTATGCCCGTCAAAGGGACTTAAGAAATTTGCTATTGTAGTTGGTTGCTGGCCCACTTAGGGACTTTGAGAAATTTGCTATTGTAGTTGGTTGCTGGCCCGCTTAGGGACTTTGAGAAATTTGCTATTGTAGTTAGTTGCTGGCCCGCTTAGGGACTTTAGACTTTGTTGGTTGCTTGCCCACAAGGGGACTTAGACTTTGTTGGTTGCTTGCCCACAAGGGGACTTAGACTTTGTTGGTTGCTTTTGTGTGTACGTTGCTATTGTAGGTTGTAAGCGTACCAAGTTGCTAGGTATTGGGTTTATTCCCTGTGCTGTCGGTGGTGGCCACCACTGACTCGAGGGACCTGACCCTTCCCATTTGCACATTTGGTTGCTTAGTTGCATGATGTAAGTTGCTTGATATGAGTTGTTGCCCGTTAGGGACTTATAGGTTGGACGTCCGTTTGACAGCGGGCTCGATGTTGAATGTTGTAAGAGTTGAATGCTCATTTGATTGACGACGAACATTTTGTTGTTAGCGGACATTTTGTTGACAACGGGCTCTTATATGTTGGTTTGCTCAGCGGTAAGATGGTAGAGCAGGTGGAGGCTTTTCTTAAGGAAAAAGCCTCCTCCTTCTAGCGCCAAATGATAATTCTCACAGCCAATTAGAGGCTTCTTATCACTGTTCTGAGCACTGTTCCGGGGATACTTCACCTGAGCTTGGGTATCTGCAAAATAATGCTTGCCCGGGGGTGGTGGCCGTCAAGCACCTCCGGTGTGAGAATCAGTAATCGGAATAATAATAATAATAATCGAACAGGTAAGAATGTATCTGTGTGAAGGGAGAGAATGAGTAATAAGTTTGTGTTGCTAAAATTGTGTGTTGGTCTGTGTGTAGAAGGGGGGTATTTATAGGCTAGGACTCCCAATCACTGTTTATCCACTTTGGCTGTTGTGTCGTTAAAGCTACAGTGAGCCACTATTGGAACAGTGATTAGTGTCCCTTCCTCACATACCTCGATCCTACCACAGCTGCTTTTGCTACAGTTAATCGTCCTTGTGTTCCCTTGACTACCTTTATGGTCCCCGGCCTTAGTGAGCAAGATACCAAGATATTTTGCACATGTATTTTCATGATGATATTTGTTGTCAAATTGAGTAATTTTTAGAAATGATAATATATAACGACACGTGTGTTGACGGAGGAATTTGGTAACAACAAAGTTTGAGGACTGTCGCCGGAATCAAGATCTATGACGGTGGTTGTTCGCCGAATAAGTCACCAGAGTGTGGTGGTTGTGATGAATTGGGGGCTGAGATTGAGAGGGTTCTTGGTGGTGGCTCGTAGCTCTTCGCTTCCATCCCCCTCAATTTGCCTACGTACCTCTATATTTATAGAGGATCAAGCCCACGTAGTTCTTGGAGAGCAAGAAACCCAAATGGGCTTGTATTGACGAACTAGGTTCCGGAATGTTCTACTATGAGGCCTAACCACAAAGGCCCAAGGCTCGTCCATGAACTTTGGACTTCACAGATAAGGAAACTTCCCCCGTCGAGGACTAGTCCTATCCGCTACCAGCTATTTCCTTATTTCATGGACGCAGGTATAGCCATGGTTTACTCCAAGTACAGAACGCATCCCTGTCCCCCGAATGAGAAGCACCCACCAGATAGCAGGACAGGTGATCCAGAGCTTTTGGGTGCAAAGGCAGGATTACTCCAAAGTTCCCCAATGAGGACGCGCCCATTGGCTACAGGAATAGAGCTCCCAAAGCACACACCAGAAAGTTCCCATCTTTCCACCTTAGGGCGCGCCCTCTGTGTCTAAGATGGGTCCTTATATCCAAGAATACCCCTGGAGGCCTTCTGCGACGGACATCCCCCTCCTGAGATACGACAGGAGGGAATTCTTCAATAATCTTTGTAAAACCTGTTGATAATTGTCTTCATTTTGCCATTATGCTTCTCAGGGCGCGCCCTCCACATATAAGAAGTGAGGGCGCGTCCTCCTTCTCCAAATCTTTATCAAAACCCTAATTTATCCTGAAAATCCCCAAATTGAACCCGTATCTGACCCGAATCCATTTTAGAATACCCGAACCGAATTTTGGGCATAACAACTACCCCCCAATTCCATGTAAAATCAAAGATGAAGCATGGAATTTCAATCTAAACGACACCAAAATTTTTGTAGCTCTATTTCTCCAAGGCGCGTCCTCATTCCTTTTATCTTCAAGATTCTATGCGGAGGGCGCGTCCTTAATTTCTTCAATCCAAAATTTTATCTCCTGGACAACTCTAGTTTTAACTTCTTCGTAGAGGAATAACACAAATGCACCACATCTCTAAGCTTACATGAGCTAACTCGGCGTAAGAAACAAAAGATATTATGCACAAGTGTAAACCTCTCACAGGGCTCGCACTGAAGCTAAATATATGTATATATTTACAGAGGGCGTGCCTTATGATATTAAGGCGTACGGTCCCCTTCAGTTGTCATCCAATGTAATAGTATAATCCTCTACCTGTGATTAAAGAAGTGTGCTCCTGATTAGGTGCATTCATGGAAATCTGATTATAACCCGAATAAGCGTTCGTGAAACTCAAGAGAACATGGCATGCTGTTGCATCTTCCAACTGACCAATCCGAGGAAGAGGAAATCTATCCTTTGGGTAAGCCTTTGTTCATATCAGTGAAATCTACACAAGTCCTCTATTTCCCATTAGGCTTCATAACGAGAATCGGGTTAGCTAGCCACCCTGGGTAGTAAGACTCTTTAATCAAGCCAACATTTAACAATCTATCAACTTCTTCCTTCAATGTAATATCTCTTCCTCACTTATCAGACGTCGCTTCTACCTTATACCCCTCCTGTCCGGATCTATATTCAAGTGATGACACATGACCTTTGGGTCACTGCCCACCATATCATCATGAATCCAAGCAAAAACATCTGAATCTCTAGCATCTGCCAAAACTAAGATTGTATCTTCTGTTGAACCATTCTTTTACACCGGTTGAGGCATTCTTGAATCAAGATCAAAATCAAAACTTCGAGGGGTCTTTAATCGGTGCCTCATCCTTGGAGGGCGCGTCCTCTTTAAGAGGGAAGTCTTCCTCAACAAGGGTATGTACTAAGCCTTCCAATAACATTCTTCTTCCCACGATCTGCTTACCTCTATTACTAATTGATTTGATATCATCAGAATTTTCTTCTTTAAGCTCTTCCATAATCCCTTCTCGAAAGTCATCAAAGACGAGTTATCTGAGGGCGCGCCCTCTGAGTGGACGCTTCCTCATCTTTTGGTTCTTGAATGAAATGATGATCCTAAATTTCTCCCTTGATGTTCATGATTCCTTCATAGCTTCTTTCAATGAGGGCGCACCCTCCATCTCTCTGTCTCCTGAAACCTTCATTTTCTTCAATAAAGGGCACCCTACTAGGGCATCGTGAACTGACTCCTAACCCAAAACCATGAATTCCATCATCTGAGTCATTGGGAGAGAACCTTCTCCAAGAGTTTCGGTAACTTGATTGCACCCATCATTTTGATAGCTTCTACTAAAAACCATAAATTTTTGCATTCTATGCTACCATGTCTTTGTCTGGAAGCCACACCTTCTTGTAGGTATTGTAATACAGAATATTCCCCGAACTTCCGTTACCCGAATCTGAAGAACACATGCCTCATCTTCAGTACAAATGTTATCTACACACTCCCCCTTAAACAATTTAGGTGGCCATAACTCCATACTATTCACATCGGTGTGAGGTATATCTTGCCTCTCAAACATATCTCTCCAAAGCATTGTTGCTATCACCCCCCAAGTGATGTCCTCCAAAGATAGTGTGTATACTTCCTTCCTTGACAAATTTCTTCTCCTCAATTTTGTCCTCATCACGGAGGGCACGCCCTCCGTTCTCCTTCTCAGGATTCTCCTTATGCTTCTTGACTTCTCTGACAATCCAATCGGTCAAGTATCCTTCTTTGATTAGATCTTCAATTTCATCCTTCAGCTGACGACATTCATGAGTATTGTGACTTGTCGACTCATAGTACTCACAGTGCTTCTTCTTATCCTTGCTTTTCCAGGTAGATAGAGGAGTCGTCTTCTTAAAAATCCCTTTATTCTTATTCATCTCAAAGATGTGTTCAATCGAAGCCGCCAATAGAGTGTAATTATTTGTCCTTTGATCATAAGAATACTAGTTGCATTTACGCTGTTAGCGTCGATTCCGGTACGATATACAGGACTTGTAATCTTCCCCTTAGCATTCCCGGAGCTTCTGTCTTCCGATTTTCTACCAAGGATTACTCCACCATCTTAAAAGATTCAGCCTGTGCAAAAACATCAACCAAAATAGTTAAATCCCTTTCTTGGAGACGCTTCCAGAAATCCATCTCTACTTGCAAACCAGCTATCAAGAAACTCTTAATTGTCTCATCGGTTGTTCCTCTAACCAAAGCGGATTCTGCATTGACTCTTTTAAAGTAAGATTGAAGAATTTCTCCTTTTTTCTGCTTGATGTTGGATAGAGTTGTAACGGGAGGAGCATACTTCACTGCTGCTTGGAACTTGGCTAAGAACAAAGTCCTCATCGTCTCCCAATAGGTAATCACTCTAGATCCAAGCTTTTGAAACCATTGCTAAGCATTCTCACTGAAAGTTGTTGCTAGCAGACAACATCTAGCCAAGTCAGTTACTTGGTAAACATCCATCTCAATGTCAAAGCATCCTAAGAACTCCACAGGGTCTGCATTTTCATGAAAACATAGATCATTGGTCATAGATTTATATCCTGTAGGGAGCTATGCCTCTCTAACCTCTGTTGAAAATGGAGAAGGAGTTTGTGTCGTAGTAGATATCTTTCCTCCATCCAAGTGAGAAAGAAGCCTCTTCAAGTCGATGACATTAAAGATGCCCACACTTGAGTATAAATTGAGTACCCCCCAGGGGTAGAGGTTGAGCCGTCGTCTGAGCATTTCCTGGAACTCCGGCATGAAGTTGTGTGAGAATTACCTCTTGAGTATAAGTTTTTTCCTTTTGACCTTGAGTTTGTGGATTTCCTTCAATCTGTGGATTCCCTTGAGGTCGTGGATTTCCCTGAGAAACTCCTTGATGCTTTACTTTAGAAGGAGGGCACGCCCTCAACCTCACTTCACTAGAAGTACTTGAAGAAATTTGAGTGATGCGAGGAGCTCTACCTCCCGAGGGCGCGTCCTCTTTATTGTGAAGTCACCTCTCTCCTTGATACTTCTTCATCCTCTAATTTTCATGGTCTCAGATACTTCTTCTTCCAGCATCACCTTGAGGAGAGGCTTGTTCATATCCAAGAGGCCACGACCTGTGATCAGGGGGCGCGCACTGTGGATCACGGGGCCTCGATTCCAAGTGCTTTTCCTTCTTCTGATGCTCAAAGAGTACCATCCTTATATCGTCGTCACTAAGTGTTCCTTTAAGCTTGCAAAGTCTTTCTTCATCACATTGAGTCTCACTGGGGGCGCGCCCTGAGCGATGTAGGTGAGGGGGCACCCTTTCCTAAATAGCTGGCATCCTACGGTCACAATTATCTTCACTTGGGTGTTCAATAAGGGGATCAGAATAATCTAACCTTCGAGGAGTCACCAGTTAAAACCTCCTTTCTTGCACTTCTTCACCTCTTCGAGAGCTTTCCTCAACTTGAAAAGCTTTCCCTGTTCGACGGTGATTTCGTGGAATTCTCCGAGATTTTCTCCTACTTCCTTGCTTTTGCTCCACTGAATCCAATCTTGCCCCAAAGTTATTTATGGCAGTCCCATATGATATAACTGCTCCATTAACTCCACGTTGCTGATAAGAATGGGCGGTTGTCTACCGGTAGCCGAATTTCCACGGTGGTGTGGGGGATCAGGGATCTCTTCCGGAATATAAGCTTCATGACGAGCTTGATTACCCCCAAGCTATCTTCAAAATCATAACCATTTTCTTCATGAGAACATCCACCTTGATTGTGAGACATATCCAAATTTGATCAAGATACTATCAATTGGATTGATGACTTCAGAGTTCAGGAAGCTGCAACCATCAAATCTAAGAGGATTGCACTGGGGCTTCAAAAGGCTGTTGAGATGAAGGGCGCATCCTCAAAAGTGGGAAGACTTTTGCGATCGGCCGAAATCCCAACTCCACCTACTAAAGACAATGGTGAGAGCAATTCTTACTCAAACATGGAGGAGACTTCTACCAAGGCAAATGCTTTCAATCCTCAAACAGACCCCGTGCATGGCGCGTCCTACCGGCACAATCTTGCATTCTCAAAAAAGTTGAAAATTTCACTCAACTAAGACTAGGGAAAGTGTAGATGGACTACCCCCCTAGACTAGGAGGTAATTAATTTACCTTGTAGTCTACTATTCAGGCATCACCCTACTTCGATCAATTACTCGTATAACGAGGAACCAGAGCATCATCCTATTGATAGTGGGGTCATAAACCTCACCCTAAAACGTTTTACAAAACGGTAGTGAGCACTCTCCGGTCACGAGCTATTCCAAATCTCATCCCATGAAGGGGCATCTCAATGTGAGGCATCTCACTAGGAGGCATCCTATGAAAGGCATCTCACGAAGAGGCATCTCACTAGGAGGCATCCATTAAAGGGGAGGTGCATCAGTACTACCCCCCAGCGTCAGTATATTATTCCTTGAAGATCATCTCTTAACGAGGCATCCCAAGAGGGGAATTTTAAGAGAGAGCCGTTGGAGTTGCTGAGGACGTGCCCTGTCGCTTAGGGCGCGCCTTATGAGGACGAGGGCAATGACAAAGTCTCTTCTAGTCCGGATGAATGACAAAGTCTCGCTCATGACCTTGGGGTCTCAACCTGCCTATCAGGGGGCACGTTATAAGATTCATGGGGCCGCACATTAATACAATTTTCTTCAAGCAAAAGATATGCCATGGATCGTTGCGATCATACTTGTAGACGAAGCCACAACATGAGGTTGATAAGCTAGGGCGCACACTGATGCCTATTATTCAGGTCATTGTAGATACAAGGGTGCGTACTCTGTAGCAAAGTATTGTTTCTTCATAGAGGGGCTCGCTCACGACCTTGGGGCCTCAACCTGGTGATCAGGGGGCACACTCTGTGGTTCGTGGGGCCGCAACTCAACAACTTCTTTCCTTCTGGAGTCCAAACAGTAAATTACCCTCGTAGATATTGGAGTTCGCCTGAGCATTTGCATCTTTCCTTGAGGGTGCGCCCTAACTGGAAAGGTCCTCTGAGGGAGAGCCCCATGAGGGTGCGTCCTATGTTGGAGGATTTTCCTGAAGTTGTGCATTTCCCTGAGGTTGAGGATTCTCACCCTCTCTTCCACCAGCTGCACTATGAGAAATCAAGGGAATAATTGTAGGGCCTTTCTCTCTTGAGGGCGTGCCCTCAGCAATATGTCGAGCCTCACTTTGGCGATTAGGCCAAACAACGTCATTCCTATATCATTAGCTTCATTATCTTCCAATAAAATCTCCAAGAAGGGATCTCTCATGTCCAAGGGGCCTCGACCTATAACCAGAGGGCACGCGTTGTGGATCACGGCCTTGAGGAAGGGCTCGCTCATGTCCAAGGGGCCTCGACCTGTAATCAGGGGGCACGCGCTGTGGATCACGGGGCCTCGATTTCAAGTGTTCTCCGTTCTCTTGGCCAGGCAAACCCCTGTAGGCCTTCTCATCAGGTAAACCCCTAAAGGCCTTCTCATCAGGTAAACCCCTGGAGGCCTTCTCATCAGGTAAACTCCTGTAACTTTAAACATGCAATAAATATATTGAGCAAAATAATATAGAGGTTGTATATTACCTGGAGGCGCGCCCAGTCAGGGGAAGGCGAGCTTCGTAATAATCTTCTGAGGCATGTTCTGCTTGAATTAGTAAAACTCACCATTTGCAGCTCTCTTCTATATCATCTTCCATGGGTGCGCCCTGTGGCACACCCTGGCAGTGCACCCTTGATAAGAGATGCTGCACCTTTTAGAAAATCTTTGAGGCTTCTATTGACGTGACCTCCTCCAAATTGGAATGTGGCGCTCCACAAATTCTTGAGATCTGAATGAGGCGTTCTGGAGATGTGGAGATGTGTTCAACCATTGAATTCTCCTAGAAGTTGGAAATCATCTGAGCCTCAACTACCACCCTCAGGGCACGCCCTGAGAGTCCTTGGGGATTCTCTTTCACCATCTTCTTCCTACAAAAGTTCAAGAAACAAATAATAGAATTCACAACAAAACAAGTCAAGGGTTACCTTGAGGGCGCATCCTAATGAGGAGGGCACGTCCTGATGGTGAGGACGAGTTCCCGATAATTGCGCCTCTTCCCTAGAACATCCTTCTTCAAATCATATTTGAAATCGCCCCTTGGAAAACCTAGTTCAACGCCGCTGATCAGAAACCTCCACCAATGAACATACCCGGAACCATCTTTTTGCAGTAACAGCCTGAAAATCAGTTCTAGAACCATCTTTGACATCACAATTGCCTTCGGATCTTGTTTGACCCCCCTGCCAGAAATCGCCATCCTTGGATCTTCTCCGTTGCTGCAGATCTGCAACCCTATTGAGGGCTATTCCTTAGATCTTGTTTGTCGCTTCATAAGAACCTTCATCGTGGTGAGAAATCCATCCTCCTTGGATTATGATCTCGATTAGTAGCCTTCCTTCTCAGAATAGGATGTGGATTTCATCCTAAACCAATTACCAATAGGTTTCCTAAACCAAATAGAATTCTTCACTAAAAATTCGTAGTTGTCTTTTCTCTCCAGTTTCGGACTGATTCCAACAAAATTTTTCAGATTATAACACCTTTAGGTTATCGAGAATTTAATAAGCTTCGCGTGGGCTGTAAAATCGTCCAAACCTGACTTCTAGAACTCAAGATATGACCAAAACAGTGTAGGTAGCGCGTGCATCACAATACATACGAATTTTCATATATTTAACTCCAACATCGATGACCCATCATCAATTAAGCCATACTTGAGACCATATCCTTCAAACCATGATGAGAATCGTAACCTGTTGAATGCAAAATCTTTAAAACCTTAGATTTAGTGTAACATCTTTCCTCCTAAGATGTAGATCTTGATTGGCTCCCCTCCTTCTAGCGCCAATTTGTTGACGGAGGAATTTGGTAACAACAAAGTTTGAGGTCTGTCGCCAGAATCAAGATCTATGACGGTGGTTCTTCGCCGAATAAGTCGCCGGAGTGTGGTGGTTGTGATGAATTGGGGGCTGAGATTGAGAGGGTTCTTGGTGGTGGCTCGTAGCTCTTCGCTTCCATCCCCCTCAATTTGCCTACCTACCTCTATATTTATAGAGGATCAAACCCACGTAGTTCTTGGAGAGCAAGAAACCCAAATGGGCTTGGATTGACGAACTAGCTTCCGGAATGTTCTACTATGAGGCCTAACCACAAAGGCCCAAGGCTCGTCCATGAACTTTGGACTTCACAGATAAGGAAACTTCCCCCGTAGAGGACTAGTCTTATCCGCTACCAGCTATTTCCTTATTTCATGGACGCAGGTATAGCCATGGTTTACCCCAAGTGCAGAACGCATCCCTGTCCTCCGAATGAGAAGCACCCACCAGATAGCAGGACAGGTGATCCAGAGCTTTTGGGTGCAAAGTGCAGGATTACTCCAAAGTTCCCCAATGAGGACGCGCCCATTGGCTACAGGAATAGAGCTCCCAAAGCACACACCAGAAAGTTCCCATCTTTCCACCTTAGGGCGCGCCCTTTGTGTCTAATATGGGTCCTTATATCCAGGAATACCCCTGGAGGCCTTCTGCGACGGACATCCCCCTCCTCAGATACGACAGGAGGGAATTCTTCAATAATCTTTGTAAAACCTGTTGATAATTGTCTTCATTTTGCCATTATGCTTCTCAGGGCGCGCCCTCCACATATAGGAAGTGAGGGCGCGTCCTCCTTCTCCAAATCTTTATCAAAACCCTAATTTATCCTGAAAATTCCCAAATTAAACCCGTATCTGACCCGAATTCATTTTAGAATACCCGAACCAAATTTTGGGCATAACAACGTGTGTAAATTGTAAGTACTGATATGATGTTGGTTTTTGGCAACGGTCAGCGAGTCCTTGCCGTAAGCGAGTACCTATCAGTGATATGTATATGTATTAGGATTATGAGATTTGATTTTACCTGAGTTCGAAGGCCCCTTAAATTTCATGAACGTCCTTGATCCGAAGTGAGTTAAATTTTGCTGATGCTGAAAACTAGTCAAAACATCAATTAACAACATGTCTCCATTTCCCATTAATGTATCTCTTTAGGATTTAAAATCATCGCAGTATAGTTGTATATATGGATGGCCATATGGGTTCTGTGGATCAAATGCACAAGACAAGATGGTCATCAAACCAGTGTAAGATGGTCCTCAGGCAAAAATTCGAGAAATATATAAAACCAAGATTATCATGAATTGCGTGGAAAGTAGAGAGACTAGACAGCATACTTTTGTCGGTGAAAAGAAGGATTCTGCTTTATCCCAACTTTAGCCTTTCTTGCTAGGCTGTTTCATTCATCCTAAGAGATATTCATTTCTAAGATATATATATATATAAATAATTATTAAAAAAAAAACGGTAAATAAGTACACATACGTGTGTAGTTTAGACAGAGATCCGTGTCAGCAGAACATGTAACCTGTGTTTACTTGCACGCAATTAATTTCACATATAGAAAACCAGAATAATCTACTAGAGTAAAATAAAAAATATTACAGTTGAAGCAGAAAAAACGTAAACAAGACCACAATTCTATTAACTTCGTAGTTTAAAATGTACTTATCATAATGTCATTAGCTAATTAATCCTTATCCTGCTCTACAGAATGAGTAGTCAAACCAACATATTAACTTGGTATGAACAAAAAATATGAATAAGCTCGTAATTAGCTGTATTGTAGATTTCGGAAATCAGAACTATTTGGTTGAGCTATCGATTTACGATTTATCGAGTGATTTGGTTAAAAAATCGGTGATTTATCGGCGATTTTTGCAAAATCGGCTGAATTGATTTCAAAATTTTGACCGATTTTTGACCAATTTATCATCGATTTTTCAAAAATCGACCCATTTCTATAACAGAGGTAATTAGTGACAAATGGAAAGCATTAATTAGGATGATGAGTTGTGCATGGGACCAGTGATGGACATTGTTTGGCTACTTTGTTACGTATCTTTTCAATTAAATATGGTCCAGTTTTAGCCTACACAACGCGGTATTCGGCGTTAGCATATATAAATGGCCGCCCTCGGTTAACTTGGCTTTGAAAAACACCTGTGGTCGTCCCCTATATAATCTAAATAATCGTCAACACCAACCACCCCAACATATCTTTACCTGCTACTATTACTCTATATTTACATTCACCTTCTCTATCTTTATACCATACACATATATATCTTCTCCCTTATCTAAAATCTTTAAGCAGATCAAATTAAACTGTTGCTATCATGGACAAGAACGATCAAGCCCAGCCACAAGGTTTGTGTTAGTACTTATAAATATTTTATTTGTTATTTTAAGTTTATGATATTTCTTTTTATGAAACTGACTGGAATTATGTTATGTTATGTTTGCAGTAGCAGCATATGAAGCTCCAGCACCGGCCGGTTACCCAGCGAAAGATGGTGGTGGTGCACCTGAGGCGGCGGCAACTGGTCCAGTAGAAACTGAAACCAGAGGTGATGGATTTTGGAAAGGTTGTTGTGCTGCCCTGTGTTGTTGTTGCGCCCTGGATATCTGTTTCTGATCATCCATAACACATATATATATATATGTCATGCTTGAGCTCCATCACCTGGTTGATTTATTGGTTTTATAGAGTATCTTTTAGTACTGTGTGTGGAAACCAACTTATAATGGGAAGCCGGATGGATTGATTTTGTTATATTCCTTGCTTCCTTTTTTCTTGATTTCTGCTATTTATGTCATGTTGTACTTGTGCATACTTTGATTCTATGTACAAACGGATTCTATTTACACTTTGTTGTTTTTAATATTTTCCAATTCGAGCTACATACATGCTTTAATATTTTTCGACTCGAGCTAAAGATATTGAATTTTTTGCAAATCAAACTCGGATAATTCACGAACAATTTGATTCGTTTATATCCTTAATCATCCCCATGAACGACCCAGATTATAAGCCAGTAGAAACCAAATTTAACATAATTTGGCAAAACCATGATCGAGAAGAATCCCACAGGCTGGGTGATGACAAAGATATTAGGGGATTTATTTAATTATTTCAATTCTAGATTATCTTTTCCCTTTCTTCGATCAAGAGTTTCACCCTGTGCTAAGATTTTTCCATCAAATTTGTTAACAATTGAATTGTATCTGTAATAAAATGACGTTGACAGGGACAGGGTTGGGATTTTTCCACGTGAAAATGGTTGTAAAAATTTAAAGATATATTGTGGACAGGATACAGGGCTACTGACTTTTCTTAACAAATAAGAGCATTCACATCCCATCCCCATCCCAAACCCCAAAAACTTACTAAAAATAGCAAATCCCCAAATAAAAATAGTAAATCCCCAAAATTATCAAAAAATTTCTACATCTCATTCCCCATTTTCCATCCCCATATCCCTATATTCATTTTTATATTATTTCTTTCTCTCTCTTTCACTTACAATTTTAACTACCAAAACTAACCCACTACCTACAAATATAGTTAAATAGGCCATTGTTCCATGGAGAACCATGTTACGTGGAGAACCGTGGAGAACCACTTAAAATGTATTAAAATTGCTTTATATATAAGGACCCCGCCAAGGGTACCTTCACAAAAAATGCTTAAAATAATTGGCTCTATCCATAAAAAAAAAAAAAAAAAAAAAAAAAAAAAAAAAAAAAAAACTTGTCGTGGAAATGCGAAGCATTTAAGACAGTAAACGGATGAGTTAGTTAGTCATGAGGGCCGAAGGCTCTCGACACACCCGTCAATCGTCTATTGCCTTTACCATTGATTGCCATTCCTTACAACTTTAGAATGATAAAGGCGCGAAGCGCCGTACAAGAAGGTGCGAAGCACCGTTAACCAGTGAAATCCACTGCCACGTCATCACGTGAACAGTGAATTTTTTTTTTCTTTTTTTTTCTTTGACAAATGGATAGAGGGTAGAATTATAAGACTTTTTTTGTAAAGGGGCCCCGCCATGGGCCTTATATAAAGGACAATTTTAATGCATTTTAAGTGGTTCTCCACGGTTCTCCACGTAAGATGGTTCTCCATAGAGTGGGACTCTAGTTAAATATATGTAAAGTGAGAGAGAGAAAGATTTGGGGGAAGTTTTGCCAGTTTGTAAAAATGGGGACTCAAACATGGTCCCTAAATCTATTCCTCAAAATGGGGGATGGGATGGAGCATGTTTTTTATTCAAAATTTACAAATTTCCCTAAATTATAGGGATGGGGTTCAATATGGGGGCTTGAATGTGAATGCTCTAATTGGATTGAACCGCCTTCTGTGAACGAGAGTTCTCAAATTACAGAGGACTTTGCTCTTCCAGTTTACATACGTGTCACATTGTGTGGATTCCTAGTGGATTACTCCCTCCGTCTCTTAATATGTTTCCTGTTTACTAAATCGGGACTATCAAAATATCCTTCCTGTTTCTATTTTAAGCCATAAAAATCAATATTCAATACACACTACTCCACCCACTACTCCTTAAAAACAATATTCAATACCCACTACTCCACCCACTACTCATTAAAAACAATATTCAATACCCACTACTCCACCCACTATTCCTTAAAAACAATATTCAATACCCACTACTTCATAAAAAATAATATTCAATACCTACTACTCCTTAAAAACAATATTCAATACCCACTTTTTTTTAAAACCCGTGAAAATCAACAAATGAGAAACACATAGAGAGACAGAGGGAGTAATAAAATTCACTTTTGACCAGAAACTAAGCAAATGTACAAAATACGCATTATTTTATTTATAAATAAATACTAGCCTGCACGGTTGCTTGTAAACTGTTTAATTATATTTCATTAAAATTTTAAGTTGTATATATGTTTTTATTATTAAAATATTTTTTGAATTTTATAAATTTCATAAAAATAAATGTTATTCTAATTACGTATTTTAATTATTACGTATTGTTACAAAAATTGTGCACTGTAATAGACAAACTACTTGACGTCTTGACGACTTGTTTGCTGTAGAAAGGACTCTCGTGGACTTTGCCGTGTGCGTGTGTTTTTTTTTTTTTGAATTTTATTAATAATAGAGATTTAACCAAATCAAAAGAGTGACAAAAAAAAGAGTACCAAAAAAGAGAGACTAAAAAAAGAGTACCAAACCAAATATACCCTATTTCGTTTATAATAGTATAGTATAGTGAACTAAGCTAATTCAAATAGGTCCTAATATGTTGCTATCCGCGTTTTAAAGAAGAATAAGTTCCTGAGATTAGAGGTAATGGAATTACAATCAATAATAACATGACACATGTATCTAGATGTAAATACCAAATTTATGCATGTATAATATACAAGAAAAGTTAATAATTTTTTAATTATATATATATATATATATATATATATATAATGTTACCTCAGATAAATTTTCTTTGAGATAATCTCAAATTCTTTATTCTCTATTTTAAATTGGTAAAGAAAATATTGTTTTACAGGTATGGAACTATGGATCTAAAATATGCATATTCAGTTGAGAAATGTTATTGCTTTTGGAATATTAAGTTGTCATTATATAATCAGTTTATTCTAATAAAATAAAATGGATCTCTAAAATATTTAAGAATATTTTTAAAATTATTTTTAAGATACACAACATCATTTTATTATCCAAATTTTAAAGTTGTGCATGTGCAGTCTTGTGGGGAGGATGATACCCATTTTTTAAAAAACAAAAAATACTCAAGCTCAACATGTGTCCATTTTTATCCAGGCTGCACATGTCCAAAATGTCCAATCTTATCCGTAAGTAAAATTGGAATTGCAAAATTAAATATAGTAAAGATTGAAGAGAGAAAATTTATTTTTGGAAAATTTAGGAAACCCGCATCTTAATCGGAATGGTGGGAAATTTGTAATATTTTTATTATAAAAACAGTTAAATTTATTTATTAAACGATATGAAAATAAAAAAGTTATTTAATTAATTGCATTTCAATATTTTCTCGTGTTTGTTTACTTTTAGAAACATATATACTACCATTTTAAAGAGGAAATATTATACAAGTATATGAGATATTTGAGTAACAGATTGTGTCACAAGTTCTCGTTAAATAGCAAATCATCAATCTTACAAAACACATATTCCGCTGAAACTATGAAACTATTATAATGTTCTTTTTTTTTTTTTTTTAATGAAAGGGGTAATTCAATTCATAAAAGCCATACAACATCTACAAGAATGATCGGAACTATTACGGCATAATTTCGGTTGCCTCTATTATCTCCCAAATTTCCAAATACGAATCTAGTAATAATTAACTTAACCCCCAAGTTAATTATTTCCTCTCTCTGAAACGAGGAAAGAATCAATCTCAATCAATTTATGATAGAAAATATCTCTAAACGATATCCTTCAAATCAGGAAGGTATCCTAACGCGAATATAATTCAAATAGATAAAATCTACTAATTCCCAAAATACATCCCTTAACAATCCTTTTTTAACAGAACTGCTTTGGCTTGATCCTTATAAATATAAGGTACGCAGGCATCTTGAAAAAGGATTCGACACATCTAACAAGTCGAGACACCTCTCAAGTCCAGCCCCAAATATCCAAAATCCTAAATCCCCCTATTTTCATAATTCGTTATTCCAGCAACCTCCGAAATTTGTTATCACCAAATTCCTCCGTTAACAGGAACGATCAAACATAGAACTAGAAGACACGTCTGTCTTCATAAAATGAGACAAATAAACAGTGTGAAAAAAAGTGATATTTCTATATATACTTACTCTACGCCCAATATCTTCTCCATAATCCATTTGAGCTATTAATCACAAATGCAATTCGTATCAAACTCTTATCCTTGAATTCGAATCAACTCTCACAAAAAAGGAGAGAAAATCACCCTCTCACCAAAGAGAGACCACACTCCACAGCCAAACAAAATGAAATAACAACCTAGAAATCCAAACTGCAAATACAAACTAAAACAAGCAATCCTTAGATCCAGAGCGAAACCACAAAAATAAGAGAAACCGAATCGAAAATCCACCCGCTTGAATCGGAGAAGAAGGACAACGGAAGCTCTGATGGTTTTAGATCTAAGACGAGACGAAAAACCGAGATTCAATTGAATCTCAAGATATTTTTTAGGGAAATTAACGTTGGTGCCCTTCTGGAATTGGCTTTTCCAGATGGTGTCATTTCGTGTTTTGGACTTACGATTGACACCCTTAAAGTAACTGATTACCCTAATTATGCCCTTCTGTTAATCAAAACGTTAACAAATTTCAACATTTATTCCATAATAAAATTTTATGTCATATAAATCACAAATTAAAAAAAGTTAAATGTGGAATTATGTTATTTTATGGTCAGAAAATGACTGAACACATATTTTAGATTAACACTATGTTAACTGATTACAGATTAATGTTTAATATTTTTCAATTTGTGGTACATTAATAATTATAAATTAGTATTTAATTTTTTAACTAGTAATACATTAAAAACTTATAGATCATCATTTATTTTTATAGTTTTTTTGACGTTTCTTAAAGTTTTGATTAACAGAATGGCATAATTAGGGTAATCAGTTACTTTAAGGGTGCCGGTCGTAAGTCCAAAACACGAAATGTTACCATCTGGAAAAGCCAATTTCTGAAGGATACCAACGAGAATTTCCCTATTTTTTATTTGAGTAGATCAACTAAAAAATGCTTGGATTTGGTTCAATTTTTATTGAAAATAAAAGAACAAAAACAAACTAAAGAAAACTTTGCTAAGAAACTCAGAAGCGTCAAAAACTAAAAGGGTTAATTATCAACTGGGTCACTTATTTCACTTCAATATATCAAATGGGTCACCAATTTCATTTCGGTATCATTTGAATCACTAAAGTCATATTAAATATCAAATAGATAACTTTAAATATGCGTTTGAAAAATAAAAGTATTCTTTTTTTGATTCTGCACATTTTTCTTCAATGCTACCACAACCAAATGAATAATTGTCAAATTCTAGTATTTTAGATAAGATATTTAGAATTTTAAAAATTCATTTACCATTTATTTTTAATTTTATAGTTATTTTCCTTGTTTTAATTAAAAATAAATAGTAAAAGACTTTTTAAATTCTAAATATGTAATCTGAAATACTAGAATTTAACAATTATTCATTTGGTTGCAGTAATATTCAAGAAAAATGTGCAGAATCAACAGAAGATTACTTTTATTTTTCCAACACATATTTACAGTTATCTATTTGATATTTTTTATGACTTTAGTGATTCAAATGATACCGAAATGAAATTGGTGACCCCTTTGATATATTGAAGTGAAATAAGTGACCCAATTGATAATTAACCCAAAACTAAAAATCCAAAATTCAAACATATCAAAAGCAACCCCGTTGCCAAATCCGTTCAAAGGGAAAATTGTAAATTGTAGTGAGATTAACACACGTTCATCCCAACTGTAAAAGAATTTTTAAAAGGTAATAAAATTATTAAAATAAACATTTGTGGCCTTTGTTTATAATTTTTCATATAAGCAAAATGTCAGAAATCATTTTGTGAAGATTTTTTTTAGAATTCATTTTTATTGAAAAATATTCCTATAATTAGATTATTTTTATTGAAAAATAAGTTCTTTTTTCTTTCTTTCAAAAAAAAAATGTTGTTTTTTCTTTTGGCAAGTGGCAAAGTAGATTTTACACAGTCGTGCACGACTATAACTATAAGTAGGGCTATAAGTTTTTTGAAAGGCCGAACTAGTTAGGCAAGTCCAGCCCAATTTAAAGCCCAAAAGAGTCCAAACCCAAACCCTCCCTCCCCCACTATATATTCACCACTATCCATCTTCTAGGGTTTAGAGAGCCACAACACACAGAGAGAGAGAGAGAGCGAAGCGGCGCCAACAACAAACAAACAGGTAAAAATGGTGAAGTTTCTGAAGCCAAACAAAGCCGTCATCGTCCTCAACGGCCGTTTCGCCGGCCGTAAAGCCGTCATCATCAAAGCCTTCGACGAAGGCACTCGCGACCGTCCTTACGGTCACTGCCTCGTCGCCGGCATCTCAAAGTACCCCAAGAAGGTCATCCGCAAGGACTCTGAGAAAAAGACGGCGAAAAAGTCGCGCGTGAAGGCGTTCATCAAGCTGGTGAATTACAATCACATCATGCCTACTAGGTACACTCTGGACGTGGATCTCAAGGATGTGGTGACGCCTGATTGCCTTTTGTCGAGGGATAAGAAGGTCGTTGCTGCCAAAGCCACCAAGGCCAAGCTCGAGGAGAGGTTCAAGACTGGGAAAAACCGCTGGTTCTTTAGTAAGCTTAGGTTTTAAATTCGAGCTTGTTTTTGATTTGGTATTGTGTTGGATTTTATGTTTTGTTTTCGGATAATGTTGCGTAATGTTTTGGATTTGAATGTTATCGGAGTTCTGGATTCGGTTAGTAAGATATGTTTGTGTTTCTGTTAGTTGTTATTTATTATTGCGGAATTGGTTATGGTTAGTTATTGTGTTATGAGCATGAAATGATATTGTTATTGCGTTTTAGATTTGTTTAATTAGTTGAGCAGTTTGGATTGGGGACTTAAGAGTGGAGTGTGTGATACTTTACGGGAGGTGCAGTTGTTGAATGTGTTTTTGATGTTGATTAGGCCGTGTTAGTTGTTACCCTCCATTTCGTATGTTAGGAGTTGTTACCCTCCATTTCGTATGTTAGTAGTAGTTAAGTCTCGATATGTCATTTGGTTTATGTATATGATGTATTTGATACTTGCTTGGTATGTGGTCTGCATCTTAAGTTTGTGATTAAGTGTATGTAGTTGTATTTGTGGTTGTGTTTGGTTGTAGAAAATAATGAAATGAGGTGAGGGTAAATGAGGAATGGGAAGAATATTGGAGACATTTTGATAATTTTGCTTGTGTTCTGTTTATTAGATATATTGAGCTGAAACTTGCAAATAATATGATAAACTGATGGAATGAATTAGGCTGAGTGAAAAATATAATATAATTATTTTCCTGATTGAGATTTGTATGGGATATGAGAATGTGAATAATATGGTAGGCGGATGTGAAGAATGAGTTGTGTTAAAGAGTTGGAAATTTATTCTAGTTTTTCTTATGATGGGATTTGTGAAAAAATGTTGGAGACTGTTGTGAAGATTACAGACAGATGGGAAAAAAATTAAGCTAGAGTTATGGATATGATAGTGTTTATTATGTGTATGAAGAATTAAATTGTGAGTAAAGAACATGATTGTTTATTATGGGTATGATGAATTAACTTGCTGAGTAAAGTACATGATAGGGAACACTTCTTATGATGAGATCTGGGAAATTATATGTGATGAACTAATATTAAGAAACCTTTGTTAAGGATAAAGTTAAAGTATGTGAAATCCAAAAATGTAATGTCATGCATAAATGTTTGCAGATGCAGTTTGTATTTTGTTTGGTTTTACCATCATTTCAACACCTGCATATAGCAGTCATGTAAGTAGTGGAAATGAATACGAAAGTGTATGTTGCAAATATGCAATTAGATCATTTGTTAATGCCATTGATAAGGTTTACTTTTAGGGTTGAGAAGCTCCGTAGTACAGGGGTGTTTTATGATCTGTAGAATTTATTTGTTAGTTTTTTTTTGTGTATGTATTTCGGAAATTAGTGTTATTCTATCGCATATTTTTTATTATCGTTATGTTAGGGCACTGCTTAATAACCAAGCTTTTTGATTTTTACCAATCTTGTAATAATGTCAATGTTTTTCGTTTAGTATGGTTATTGACTTGCCAAAAACCAGATCCCTTCCGGAACATAATTATGAGTTCAAGACGTAGGTGCTTGTGTGAACTAGAGTGGGCTATACCCTGTGTGTTTTGGAGTTGGTTTACTTCATGACTTGGTTTTGTGGACAAAATGAGTTGTTCTGTTTTGGCCTCGGGGTATTTTTTTTACTTATAAAACTGCTACTAGGTTCATCATCAAATAATCTGTGGTCATCGAGTATGGTAGAACATACAAAAACAGTTTCAACTTTTATATTCACATATTATTTTAAGGAACAAGTAATTTGCACGGCAAATTCTATCAGCACTAACCCCGACAATAAAAGGGAAAAAATTAAATCAGCATCAACTGTTTAGTCAGAATGTTTATGTATGTGCCGTGCGTGTATTTGATTAGTACTAAAGAATTAAGCAAGGCAAATTGTTTCACAACTTCATCAAACCGAGAACCTTAAATTAAACCACCAAAACAAGTAAAAAACTCTCCATAGACAAGAAAAATACCAAGAACACTGTACTGGATGTTAACTTTCAGAAGATAAAGAAAACATGAGGATGAGATGTTTAAAGCGGCAGGAAATAGATTCATTGGAAAACATAAATTGAAAGGCAACCGAAAATGATGAAAATAATTGTCTAAAAGCAAAGAAACACGAGCTAAGGAGAGAATCTGGGCTGTCAAGGAGGTGAGGAAGTATGTTAGCATAAAGTATACAAAATCAGTAACAACTTCATTGTGTTCTAGAAAAATATTTTGGAAAGAAAAGAAAAGAAAATTAATGAATAATTTCCCCATCTTGTTCCTGAATAATTTGTTTGGAAAGAAGAGAAAAGAAAGCTAAAGATTAGAGAAGAAATTCTCTTTATATTTATCTCCAAAATCTTCTTCCCACTTTTGGAAAGATTTAAGAAGAAAAGAAAATTAATCATTTTCCTTTATTTTCTTTTCTTTATAAAGTTCTGGAACACGGCCATAGAAGGGGATATGTAATTCCTTAATGAACTCCAAAACTGTTCCCACAAAGCAAGTGTGAAGTGTCACAATCCTATCCGTTCAAATGATGCTAACTAAACATATTGTGCACCCAATTTGAGAATAATTTTGGAAATGCAATAAACTTGCTTCAAAGAAAAAAATCCTACGAAGGATTGATGTATATGTCTGTCCTTATTCATTTTCTCTCAATTATAGTATTTGGGAGAAGGATGAACAGAAACAGAAATATTGTATAATCTTTTCTGTTCTTCCCCTCTCTGCTTTAGGACCCGGGCAGCAAAAGTGCATATCAAAGTCGGATAAAGAAGCGCCATATTTGGTACTTACGAGCATAACATCTAGTTGATCATTACATTAATAACCAAAGTAAACTGATTTGACTAACACAAAAGTATTCTTAGGAATATTTGTTAGGGATGTAAAACAAAAACTATGTCCCTTGACCAACTTTTAACCTTGAGCTTTAACAAAGTAGAATCGAAATCTATGGTTGGTACTTAGTATCGTTTCCCAAGAATCGCGCCTATGATCACTGAAACAAAAGCTATGACCAATATAAACTTGAAGTTCATGGTCGACGAAACCTCTGTGGTCGTGGTCTGTATTTCTAGAGAACTTTGCATAGTAATTTCTTCTAACTTTCCTGTATGTCCATCTTTCAGTGGAGTTGAGATAGAGGCTCCGATGTCCCTGGATTTCATCTCAATCGGACTTGCTCCAATATCCTGCAGCATTTAGTAGAGGTGCTTAGCTTAATGGAGTAAAAACCTTCAACCTATAATATTTTGATGATCAATGCAATATTATATCTATATCTAATGGCGATTCAAAGAATTTGAGCCTAAACAGTTAGCATGAAAAAACTGAGCCTATACTAAGGACCTTACATATATCCCAGTGTAATATTTCAATATCAAAATGATATTTATGACGTTCTTCAAAGATTCACAAATAACTCAAGACTGATATATCAAATTATAATGATATTTTAAGAAAAGTGTTTATTGTTACTAAATTAGCGTCCTTGTTTCTCAGGATGCATAGAGTATGCATTGCCTGCAATGGTGTTGTAACAATCACTAACATGACTTGGTAAGATGATCAAGAGAGGAGGTTGATGATTCAATGTTTCAAGCTGTAGATACAGTTGCGAATCTTCCTGTTTATTGTGGTCAGCCCTTTTCACAGTTTTTTACTGTGATTTGTTTCATTTTCTTCATATGTAAGCCATGATCAACAATGTATACAGAGCCCAAAAGCACATAAGTTTAAAAAAGAATCTAACCTTATGAGATGTTTTAGCGACCTCCAGCTGCAATTTCTGTTCTAGTTCTTTGACTTGGTTTTCAAGAAGAAAGACTGCCTTCCTGTAAGCATCTGCGCCTTCCATTTCTTTTTGTGCGTTCACCTCTTTCTGTTGTGTAAAAACCAATACAATTTTGAATATTATAAATTGTTCTGACGTGAATATTCAACCATTTTGGGACTTAAATTATTGTTTATGAAAGCATATGAACCTGAAAGTTAAAATGAATATAAATTCAAGATTTTAAAGTACCGCCTTGGTTAATTTCTTCAACTAATTTTGAGGCTTTAGAACTAAGCTCATTTGATATATCTGATAATTGTACATCAATTCCGGATTGATTATTCTTGGAGTAAAATATATTACCTCTTCTTTGACTTGAGCCTTGGTTATTGCTAATTGTTCTTCGAGCTCTTTTAGACGTTCACTCAGTGCAGATTTTTCTTCAACTTCAGCCTTCATATTTTCAATCTCACTTGTCAAAGCATGCTCATTTGATATGTGCTGTTTTATTTGTCCTTCCAGTTGGATTACCGCAGCCTGCAGCTCCTCCTTAGCATTTTGATGTGTTTCAGTGAGCAAGTTGTTCTCCTCCATTACTGATGATATCTGTAGGTGTTTGCAAATTGCAAGCATATTAGGAGAATCATATTAACATTATACAAGACCAATTATCACACACACAAACACACACACAGTAAAACAACACAATTATCTAGTACAAACCTGAGACTGTAACCGCTGACTGTCCGAATCAAGCTGTAGTTTCAAATCTTCTACAGCTTTTTGTGAAGCGTAGAGCTGGTCAGTTGCTTCATCCCTATCGGATAATGTTGTTGTCAGTTTTGTTTGTATATCATTCAGTTTAGATTCATGTTCAGACAGTTCCTGGGTAAGATTAAAATTCACCCCAGCTAGTCCTTCACACTCTTTTTCAAAATGGCTAGACCTGTTTTCTAGTTTTTTAACCATGCTTTCCAGTTCTTTTAATCTTGTCAGGGTCTGTTCCAGTTCAATCTTATGAGAGTCAGCGAGCTCAGAAGCCCTTGAGTGCCGATCGTTCAGTTCCACGACAGTGCTCAAGTGAGAAGACAGTTTTTGTGATGTTTCTTCCTTTTCAGCATACTCAGAATTTAGTAGTTCTTGAAGCTCATTAATCTTACTCTTCAGCTGTGTATTTGTCTCAACTAACATATCAATCTCTGAGAAAGACTGTGTGGCTTGATCTTCTGCGTGCAAGACCCTTTTTTTGAGTTCTTCATTGGTGCTTTCTGAATTCGCCAGTTTTAATGCAATCTGAGCAAATTCTTCCTTCAAAGATGCAGATCTTTCAGCTGCTTCCATTGTTTGTTCCTTGTAAATCATCACTTGCTCTTCAAGTGCCTGCACCTCAAAATCTTTGCTGTTAAAATTTGCAATAACCTCTTGCAGTTTGACTTCTGAATCTCGATGTTTCTCAAGAAGCTCTTCAGCTAACTTAAGCTTCTCCAAGACCTCAATTTCTCTCATTCCAGCAGCCTCAAGATTGCTCTCAGTACTTCCTAACTTCTGATGAGTGAGATTCAGTTCATTCTGCAGGAGTTGTAGTGAATTTTCTGCTTCAACAAGCTTTTCAGTCGTGTTATTTAATGCATCTGCCATATTTATTTTTTCTTCTGTTGTCTCATTCAAGCTTTCATTTAGAACCTCTTCCTTTTCCATAGCACTCTTCAATTGCAACTCGAGCTCTGATTTCTCTGCAGCTAAGGAGCTCAATTCAGAGTCCAGTAGTGCCACTTTATTCACCGAGTCTTCCTGCAATTCAAGCCTCTTCTCTAAGTCCACAATTTGTGATTTGGAATTCTTCAACTCCCCTTGAATAGCAGAGAGCTCAGCAGTAGAAACTCTTAGCGCTTCTTCTAGCTTTTCATTTTCAGCAATCTTCTCGTAAAGCCCCATAAGTTCTCCTTGTAATGTAGCCATCTGATTTTCCACTTCTACAGCACTCAATTTTGCCATTTCAAGTAACCTCTCAAACTCCAACGCTTTCTTCATTTCCATCTCAGCATGTACACCACTTTGCCTATGCAACTCCTCAAACTTCAGCGCCTCGCCTTCAGAAATTTGTAGCTCCTGGTTCACCTCCAGCACCTTCTTCTTCGAACTCTCCAATTCAAGTTGAAGATCATCATAAGCCTCCTGCACATCGTTCATCGCCTTTTGCTTCGTCTCTTGAACTTGCAACGCCTCCTCAGCTTCGGAAATCCGTTTCTGTAATTTCTTATTACCAATCTCAAGCTTATCATAGTTCTTATCACTTTCTTGCAGCTTCTTGTTAGTAAACGAAACTTGGTCGTTTAGCCTAGTAACCTCAGATTCAGAAATCTTCAAAGCTCGAGAAACCGATACTAATTCATGCTCAAGTTGTTGAACCTTTTCTTGGGCCTCTAATAAATCTCTGCTAGGTGATGATTTGTCTGAACAAACAGATTCCTTCTCTACCTTAATAAACTCTGCATCTAAGTTAGATTCCTCATCTTTACCCTGTTACAAACAAATGGAGTATCCTAAAGCATAAGTTTCCTATTTCATTGACAAATTTTTGCAAGATTTGTTTCTTTGATGCAACATATTCATTTTTCATTCAACATCTTCTCATGCTTTGAAATCTTAATATTTTTAGCAAAATACAATAAGTAACATAGCAAGAAATTACCTGAATGGAATCAATAGAGTTGTCCATCTCCTTAAGAATCTTGGTACTTTTGAAGTTGCTAGTTTAGTTCAACTGCAAGTCTGCAGGAAAGTGGATCAAGAAGCAAAATAGAATCCGGTAAAAGTTGAGGACCATGAATGAAAAAGAAAAAGACAATTTTATTATAGTACATATGAATTTTATGTAAAATGTTACTCCTACTTACTACGGAGTACTACATTTAACCAAAGTGACCCGCTTCCCGACAATCGTTCGTCAGATATCTGTAATTTAACAATCAGTTTCTTAGTCGTTAGATTAACGATTAAACGATTGATATTAAAAAAAAACTACGTTCCGCGGAAATTTTCCGCGGACCGATCCGCGGAAAATTTCCGCGAGCAGAAATTTTTTTTTGTAATCCAGGGAATCGTTGATCCAACAATTTAGAAACTGATTGTTAAATAACCGTTCCCTTTGTCAAGGACCAGCTTCCTTAACCAAATATGATGTATTTGCTTTGAAAAGCACTACCCCACTAATTCCACTAGATCAGAAAACACACAATCAATCATGTTCGGTCTCCTCTAATGGTAGTTTCTTTACAATTACTGTGTTGTTTTTTTCTTGTCAAAATAAAAATTAATAGAAAATAAAATTATTGTTTTTATAATTTTCTCAATAAATTATCTGGTTCAAGAAATTCATATATCCATGCTCTCATGCTTTATTTAGTCAACAATATCCTGCCATCTAATAATTATTAATGTATTGGAAATATAATATGGAAACATGCAAATCTCATTAAAGAAAATAATAGTATTAAAATTAAGAAGCTCTCAGTTGGAAAGGGTAAAAAAAAGGAGCACAAGTAGAGAGAAGTGGGAGGAAAGCATCTTTTTTGATAATAGAAAAGCATTTGGATTAAAGAAAACAATGGGGTGTTCGGAAGTTAGAGCATCTCCAATGGTGTTTTGTAAAATGATTGGCTAAATATTGATTATGTAAAATTTGTTGAATCTGTAACGTGTTTTACTCCAATGGGATTGACTATATTGCTTGACTATATTTTAAAAATGGTATCTTATTATTATTTCAAGTTGTTAGAAATAGAATGTATTATTTTTATATGGTAATTGATGATGTGGAGTTAAACTACAGGTTACTAAAGGTTCGACAAATATAGCCAACCTATTATGATAATCTATATTTTTACCTAAGAGTTTTGTCCCATTGGAGTGGACAAAATTTTACAAATTCTCTATATATCTTATTTAAGGTAAATTTATTTTGAATTTTACCTAAGGGCTTGACACCATTGGAGATGTTCTTAGAGATTTGGGTGAAATTAGAGGTTTGGGGTAGATTAGAGGTTTGATCAAATCAAACATTAATGTGAGTGTTTGGTTGTTAGAGGTTTGAGTTAGATGTTTGGATCAAAAAGCTAATTTTGCAAAAGCTCATTTTAGAAGTTTTTTCAATTAGAGGTTTGCCATGTGTCACAAAAAGTTACTCGAAAAACTATTTATCAAACACTTTTATTCAAAACAGCTAATTTAAATTCGATAGTCAAAATAGTTAATTCAATCTGTTAATCAAAACAGCCAATTCAATTAACTACACTTAACCGCTCAGCTAATTGCGAAACACAACCAAATATAAGTATAAAAGATTGATTCAGTGAATGACTCAGCATCGGCAGGCTATAACGTGAAAACTGAGACAACGAGGAAAGTGACAGCGTGTTTGGCCTTCTTTTATTTCTTAAAAAACTTTACTCCTATAATTTAATACGGTACATAATTTTAAAGCAATGGATGGGCATAGAAATGGTCGCCCAAAATCACCCCATACTTTTGTCATCTTTATCATCGTAAATATTATTACAAAATTTAGGTTAGGGCATAGGAACTTTGAGCCCGTTTGGGAAATCTTAAGATAAGTTACTTTTAACTTAAATGTGATAAGTGATATATAAGTGATAAGTAAATATTATCTTATAAGTTAATAGAATGTTTGGTAAATCAGAAATTATAAGTCAGTAGAGTGTTTGGTAAATCAGAACTTATAAGTTAATTTTTTTAAATATTTTCAAAATTTTTGTTTTTTAATATATATAAGTGGATATCAATGGATAGATCTCGATGAGTAGAGAAATTTGATATATACATATCAATTTTTTAATGAACGAATCAAAAGATATATTATTTTGAAGATTTGAAAGATATTATATATTGCGTATATCGAGAAATAAGAATAAGTTAAAAGTTGAAAGTTAGGATTTCTTAACATTCAACTTATCCCATATAAGTACAGAAAATGGACATATACTTATTTTGCCAAACGGTCTTCAAAAACAGGAAATGAGCTTTTCTCATGTAAGTACACTTATATGAAATGCCAAACACGCACTTTATCACCTTTCTTTCTTATGTGATAAATTGTTTTAAATGATATTTTTTATTATTTTTTAGATAGTCGAATAATTACTATTTTATTAAATAAAATTATAGATGATGTTATTGGAAAAATTTGGTTTAAATTAGAAAAAATAGAAAAAAATAACATGTTTTAACTATTAAAACTAGGGTATTTACCAAAAATACTAAGTTTTTAATTCATTATTGCAAAAATACCATCTTTCTAATTAAATTGCATTTATACCATCTTTTTAAAAACAAAAAGAATTTATTGCAAAAATACGTTACTACTGTAGTGTACTACTGTGTCTCTCATCACACCCATTACTCATCAAACCCATCTCCAGCTCCTTTCTTTCTCCAGCTACTCTATCTATCACTTTCTCCCTTCCTCCTCTATCTATCTCGTTCAAATCTCCATTACAGCTCTCTCTCGTCTAGCTCTGTTTTGCTTATCATCTTTCAAGCTGTTTCATCAAGCATCTTCGATTTTGTAAGTCATTTTTTGTTAGTTTTTTAAAAAAATTATAAACCCTAGATCTTCATTGTGCGTTTCTATGTACGTATATTTTAGGCTTAGTTATGTGATGTTCTGTTTTATGTGTCTTTTTGTGCTTACTGTAAGTACATTGCATGTGTATTTATATGAAATTATTATGTCTGGGCTTAGCTATTTGTTCTGTGAATTCATTTTTGCAGGAAAATATGGTGCACACAAGGTTTTCTTCTCCCTCTACTGATTATTCCGTTGCTTCAGCATCTCATTCGAGGTCGAAATCTAAAAAAATGAAAGTCCAAATTACAAAGGGCAAACAAAAATCAAAGCAGAAGACATTGGCTTTTGGTGATTGTTTTGGTCCTCCTCCTCAGGTTGATTTTCCCCCTTTTGTGTGATTTCCTGCTTAATATTCCAATTTAGACTATTTTTTGCTAAGATTATCTATAAAAGAGTTGTATAATTCATACTATGTTTACTTTTAATGCTTAATGAACTTTGCATTTTAGTTGTATAGGTTGTTAGTTTTTGTTATTGGTATATTCTGAACTTAACTGAGCCTTCCTATTTTACGTTGTCCATAGATTGAGTTGTTAGAGTTATGAGTGTTGTGAACTTTAGATCAACTTTTAATTTATGGTTTAGAGTTGGAGCTGCTGGTTGATTGCAGTAGTGTAGTTGAGACATTGTACTGGTGTTGTCATTTTGTTATTGAACTGATATATGCTTTAGTAATTATATATAGTATGATGTAGTTGTTGAAGCAACTGTGTTTTTTAGTTAGGTATCATTGCAAGTAAAACAGAGCATGTTTTTTTATGTTTGGATCAGTCCCTTATGAGGATTTGTATTATGTTTGTACATTTTACAGGGTTCGACATATGAGATAGCAAAAGAGAAACACAAGGGTGCCAAGATATGTACCATTAATAAATTCGAGCCGATCACAGAGTTGAGGACCTTGCTTTCTGAAGAGCAGCTTGCCGACTTTAGGAAATCATGCTTTGGTCATTTCTTGGATCTGCCAAACTTCAAGATTCAACACCAGCTTATCCATAATCTCCTTATTCGTCAACTGAAGCAACCAAATATAAATGAAATTTGGATTGGTGTTGCTGGTGTCAAGCTCAAGTTTGGTATAGAGGAATTTGCTGTTATAACTGGACTTCTATGTGCGGGCAATGCTAACAAAATGCAGTGTTCAAATCCACAAAACAGTTTCATTAACACGTATTATAAGGGTTGTAAATCAATCTGCAGAAGCTCTGTGAAGACTACTTTTCTCTCTAAAGAATGGAAGAATGATGTTGATGCTTTAAAGATGGCGAAACTTTATTTCTTGCATAACTTTCTTCTTACATCCAACACGGATGCTCATATCCCTATAGGTGATCTTGACTTGTTGGATAGTAATAAGTTTGATAAGTTTCCTTGGGGTAAGGAGGTTTTCAGAGTTACTTTGGATTCATTAAAAAGTGGTGCAAAGACAAGCTCAGTAGATAATTACTATAGGCTTTGTGGTTTCCCATATGCTTTCCAAGTGTGGTTTTATGAGTGCTGCCCTTATCTAAATGGGAGGTACTGTTCCCGGAATGGGGATTCTATTCCGCGCATTCTGAACTGGACCACTGAGCATTGTGGAAGTTTCAAAGAATTCTATACAACCCTGGCTATTGATTCCAAAGAGGTATGTATTTGTATTTTATATTTGGTTTATTGTTATACATTTTCCACTGCCATTTTATGTTATTTTTTAAAAAAAATTTGTAGTTGCAAGTTAGAGATATGACTGCAACTGCCAAGGACATTGAGGTCTTGCACTTGGCTGAATTGGGTATGAAAATTAGTGATGGTAAGCGAATCAGCAATGATGCTTCAGTAACTGTGAGTGATGATGATTTTGAGGAACCTGCTCCACGAATTAAAAAGGCTGTTTCTACAAGTGTTAAGCCTGTTTCCATTTCGTTAAATCCTGCATTCAAAAAACTACAAAGCCAAATGAAGAAAGTGGAAGCAAACCAGTCAAAACTAGTTTCCGAGGTTGAAGCATTAAAATGCATTGTCCAAGAACAACGTTCTTACTTTGATTTAGAGTTGACAAAGCTACGCGATTTAATATTGAATAAGGTATAATAGTTTAATTTAGTTTGTACCTTAAACTTAACTTAATCTGGTGCAATTATCATTTCATCCTACGTTGTTTATTTTCCCTCTTAATTGCCTTGAGATGAACACTCATGTTTTTCTTATTTGTTTGCAGTTTGGTGGTGGTCATGATGCTCATGCTACACCATTCTTTGATCAGCATAATGATGGTTACGTCCCCGACAGAAATCCTTCCAATGAGGTGATGGAATTATATTACTGTATTATGTAGAAGGGCCCCGCAGGGGCAAAAATATATATAATGTTATGCCTGATTATTTACCCTCTTAATTGTCTTGAGATGAACACTCATGCTTTTTCTAATTTGTTTGCAGGTTGGCGGTGGTCATGATGCTCATAATACACCATTCTTTGATGAGAATAATGATGGTTACGTCCCTGCCAGAAAGCCTTGCAATGCGGTAAGGGATTTATATTACTATATTATGTAGAAGGGCCCCGCAGGGGCACAAATATTTATATTGATTCTTTGTGCACTGCTATGTCTTAAATATATTATATGTTGCATTGATTGTTGGATTGTTTTTTTTTTTTTGGTTGCTAGCAGTTGCATATAAGTAACTGTCTTTAATTATTTATGCAAATTAGATCTCAAATGTAGAAGATTTATTGGCACCTACTGGACAAGGTAAAACGGGTTGTACAGATGAAATCCATGAAGATGCCGATGGTGGATTCATTCTGGCTGATGAATATTCTCCAACAACAATGAGTAAATTGGAATATGTTTGTAAAGATGTTGAGGATAGTTTTAATAAAAGGACGGCTGTAGGGGTATTTTTTGTATCATTCTTCTTTCCCCCCCCCCAAAAAAAACTTATCTACCATTCTATATTGTAATATATATCGTATGGAACCCAATTTTTACAGGTTGAAGAGGCTGTGCGAGTTGTTGAAGATACAACAACTACAAATGTGCATGTTATTGGTAAGGAGAAAGCGGCTGGGTCCGAGAATGGTCAAATTAATTTGGTTTCAGACGTTGTAGAAGAATTTGACCAACATTCAGATAATGTTCAAAAAGTTGCGGAAGCAATGAATGAAGTTGAACCCATTGCAGAAAGTGGTGAAGATTTTGTGATACAGGTTGCTCGTGAAGTTGGCAAGATTTATGGTGATAATGATACAGTTGATGATGTGGATAAAGTGTTTGCAAAAGCAATGGTTGATTTGAAAGGTGCTCCAGGAGGTGATACAAGTAGCTTGGTGGAAGTCACTCCAGCTGTACCAAAGAGAGTAATTAAACTCCCTTTTTATTTACAATCTCCATTCTTGCAACACTATGGTTCAAGCTCTAAATCAAATTTGGAGGGTTCAGAAGTCAAAAGCTTGCAAAATATCTATGCATTGGACGACAATATTGGACAGTTGCCTGATATGGAAGTAATGGCTGATTACTACAATTGGCTTGAAAAAGGGGTCGTAATGAGGAAGAACAAGTGAGCATTACTATCTTGTTTATTTCATTTGATAATTTATTTAGCTATTTTTTTGATATATTCTTTGCCCTTTTTAGGAAACAATTTTACACAAAAAAAGAAAACACCATAAATCCTCCATTAAAGTTGGCATCATATTCAATAAGTGAAAAAACATGGTTTCACAGCTTGGAGTATGGAAGCACCCCTCTGTTGGAGTCGGTAAGTATAATTGTCGTGTTTATTCTTTTATTTTCTTTTTCCCTTTTTCTGGTTTAATTAGTTAATTTTGTTTTGCACCTTACTGTTAATTGATTGCATTATCAAAAGTCGATTTGTTTACATATTTAGTTTGTAAAATGTTTAATATAAATTTCCTATTTTAATTTAATTTTGCAGCACATAGATGTGTTTTTTTATTATCTGAGGAAGATGTCGAAACACAACGCAGCTTGTTCTATCAGTTTTACTACCACTGACTGCACATTCCAAAGTAACCTTGTGATTATGGTTGGTGAGATTACTGAAGTTGACTATATTCAAACTGAATTGAGGGCAAAACAAAGCATTCTAGATGTTATAAAGGGAAATGCCCTTGCTTTTAGCACTCCTTGGTGGATGGTTGATTATGTTCTGTTGCCAGTATGCTTGACTGAGAAAAATCACTGGCTTCTGGGGATTCTGGATTTCAATGAAAGGCAAATTGTTGTATGTAATACACTATCTGGTGCAGGCAATTACCAGCTGATTAAGGATGCCTTTCTTCCGTTTTCGAATCTTCTCCCGTTCTATTTGCAGCTCACTGATTTTTACTCGAGGGCTGACATCAATTTCTTGTCTACAGCTTATACAGAAAAGTCAAAAGATTCTCCACTTACAACTGTTTTGAAAAACAAATATCCTCGTGGAACATCTATGTAAGTGTTTATGTAAGATGTAATATAGTTTAATTAGTTTATAGTGCACGCTTATTCATGTTTTTCATTTCACTTTTTTTGCAGTGACAGTGCAATATATATGATGTCATTTGCTCAGTATTTTGTCATGAAAAAGGATGTTCCCAGAGAAACATTTGATGTTTCTGATCATAGGTCAAGCATTTCTTTTTCATTGTATTCGTACGCAATGGCAAAGAATATATATGGATATGTTAGTGAGCCTGAGTATCTTGATGATGGTGAAGAACATGGATACAACGTAGACAGGCTTTCACCAAAAAGGACAAGGGGTGCAAAGGTCCAGCCAAAGAAAAGAAAGGCAGCAGAGCATCCTCCAAACTTCCAAAAGGGAAAGAAGAAAATTGTCTAAGGAGAATGTTGGAATGAACTTTTGTTGATATTCAAATTATTATTCTCTAGAAGTTGGTTAAACTTTGTTTAAATATTATGATATGATAGTAGTAATGTTTGTGGAGGTCAAAGTAATGTAAAATGACAACTTTTAGTTTCACTTCTTGTTGATGTATCGAATACAGTTATCAATCATAAACATATTACTACTTACATTGTTCAAGTCTTTTATTTTATTCATATTTAATTGTAACTTTGTTCCAACTAAGAGAAACCTACTCTGTTTAGAAAGTAGGGTAATCATATTAAAGTTTATCTCTTATAATACCCTAGCTCTAGTAATAGTTAAAAAGTAGTTGTATGTAGTTAAAATTAGTTGCATAGTTGGTATAACATGGTTAAATGTTTATTGGTAATGGTTAAAAGTGGTTGCATGTGGTTAAAAGTAGTTGCATAGTTGGGTTTCATGGCCCCGCCAGGGGCAATATGCAACTGAATGCAACTACATTCAACCACATTCAACTACATTCAACCACATTCAACTGAATGCAACCACATTCAATTTTTTAAGATTTTGGTAGATTTGGGTTGCAAGGCCCCGCCAGGGGCAATATTCAACCAAATGCAACCACATTCAATTTTTTTTTTTAAGGCGGGATGCTATTTGGGTTTCATGGCCCCGCCAGGGGCAATATGCAACTGAATGCAACCACATTCAACTACATTCAACCATATTCAACTGAATGCAACCACATTCAATTTTTTAAGATTTTGGTAGATTTGGGTTGCAAGGCCCCGCCAGGGGCAATATTCAACCAAATGCAACCACATTCAACTTTTTTTAAAGGTGGGTGATTTTGGTGGATTTGGGTTGCAAGGCCCCGCCAGGGGCAATATTCAACCAAATGCAACCACATTCAACTTTTTTTAAAGGTGGGTGATTTTGGTGGATTTGGGTTGCAAGGCCCCGCCAGGGGCAATATTCAACCAAATGCAACCACATTCAACTTTTTTTAAAGGTGGGTGATTTTGGTGGATTTGGGTTGCAAGGCCCCGCCAGGGGCAATATTCAACCAAATGCAACCACATTAAAATTTAGTTGAATATGCCCCTGCGGGGCCTTGGAACCCAAAAGCAGTCCACCTTAATTTTGGTGGTTTTGGGTTGCAAGGCCCAGCAGGAGCATATTCAACTGAATTCAATTACTGATTTCAAGTTTCATTTTTCAGTTGTCATTTTCGACCTCTTTTTTGAACTATAATATATATATATTGCAAATGTGGTTGAATATGGTTGCAGCTAGTTGCATGTAAATTCAAATTCAACTAAAAAACACATATGTAAAATATGGTTTCAAATTCATTCAACCAAAATCAAAATAAAATCACTATGCAGGCAGTTGTAATCAACTAACAATATTGGTTATTCAAGTACACAACATACTGTAAACATAGCCAACTAATTACTATTCACTGGATTTCGACAAGTCCTCCGATTATGACCAATTTGGTTGCATTTTCCACATTTGGTTGGCTTATATGTTTTCGCCTTTATAATTCTCTCCCACTGAGCTTTGCATCTATTTCTTTTCGGTCTACCAACTCGAACTCTCCCTTTTGGAGGGTACACTATAACAGATTTAACATTTTCCGGTATTTCCCAATCCTCTTTGTCCCCAACAGGATAGACATATTCCTTATATGCTGCAACCATCGTCTCCTTCCGGTAATAAGTTGAACAATAGTCATATGGATTAAGGTTTGACTTCTGAAGAACAGCAATGGCATGGGCACAAGGAATTTGATCCATATCAAACCTGCAAACTAATAACCTTATAAATAAACATTGTTAAACAAAATAAAGTTTGTTCATATGGAGTTGTATATGGGAAAGAATGCAACAAACCTTTTACATGAGCAGGTTCTTTTACTGAGGTCCACAATGTTCTTTCTGTCACCATTTAGTACTTCAAATATAATGTGATTTGTTGGGTTCACCTATTAAATAATTTTCAACTTAGTGATAAAAGTGTAGACAAATGTATATTAGAGTTGTAGTTGAAAGTTTGAAGACTTACACTAAAGTTCACTGACAGCATGTAGTTTTTCTTCATAACATCTTCATACTTTGTAGTTAATGTTGTTGTGGTTGCAACTGCTTCATTCCTGTTTCTCCAGCTCCATTGTTGAATCAATGATCTCAAACTTTCTACCATTGTACATATTGGCAATTCTCTGATTGATATGATTACAGAATTCAAAGATTCTGCAACATTGGATGTCATGTTAGAATATCTGTTGAATGGTGAATGAACCTTGGCCCATTTATCATAGCCAACCTGCTGTAAATAATCAAACACCCTCGGATCAACTTTCTTCAGTTCGTTCATGTGATACTCAAACGTTTTCAATGTGTAAGCATTTGCAGCTGCCAAGAATTCAACCTTTATCTGCTTCAAATGCTTCTTGAAGTTATTTTTAATATTGGCCAGTAGATGAAAAACACAGAATACATGTGCTACTTGAGGATAAACAACAGCAACTGCTTTGATGATGCTTTCGTGTCGATCCGAAACTATAATCATGTGCTCCCTTTGACCATAAGCTTTTTTAAACTTCTCAAAAAACCACTTCCATGACATGTCATTCTCAGAATCAACTACCCCAAATGCTAATGGGAGTATTCTTCCTCCTGCATCTTGAGTTGCTGCAACCAACAAGGTGCCTCCATATGCTGATTTCAGAAATGTGCCATCAACCACCACAACAGGTATGCAGTAATCCCATCCTTTGATTGAAAAATTCAATGCAACAAAAAGGTATAGAAAACGATTTTCATGAGTCAACTGAAGTTCAACTATTGATCCAGCATTTCTTGTGTACATAATGTACAGATAAGCATATAACTCGTAATATGAACTGGTTGCATTTCCTCTTACAATTTCCTTTGCTTTTTCTTTCGATCTCCAAGCTTTGTTGTATTTGATTTCTACATTGTGATCATGCTTCATATCCCTTATAACATCTGCCACAGTGTATCTGGTTTTTATATTTGTAAACTTGTGCTTTATAACGTCTGCAATAACACTCGTGGTTGCTTGACGTTGATTCTTAAACCTCATCTCAAGGGCACAGGTATGATTATTTTTGAAAGTCCTAATGATAAAATGAGTTGTGTTCCCTTTCCTAGATGCACGCAACTTCCACTCGCAGTTCTCGTCAATGCATACCACATAGTACTCATTTGGGCAGGACTTCTTCACCTTGTACTGAAAGTTGTTGTTTATTGCATAAAAACTTATGACCATCTTCAAGGTTTCTTTATCCTTATATATTTGAGACACTGACAATTCCTTATGGTATTTGTTGCTAATAATAGCTTCTTTACTGAATTCAAGTATTTCTTCCTGAGAACTTGCATCGGGTGTTAACTCCATAAGTTGTCGAGATATTTCCCCTGCATAATCAACATAATCTGCCAAGTAGTCTTCTTCAACTTCATTACTGTACGGAACAATCATACTTGGTGATATTCCTTGCTCAGTGTGAGACTCAACACGTACATTATCAACTGTTATTTCACTTCGGTTTGAAGAACATGATAGTTGCTCATTTCTGTTTTCAAAAGTTACACACAAAGGATATGTGCTGAAATCCGCTTCCCTTTTCTTCAACTCTATATAAAACAGAACATGATGATCATCCAGAATGTTGAAAGGGGGATATCCATCTTTTGCTTGATATTCTATCTTTAGTTTACTAGAATCTGGTTGAAGCTTCAATTCATTGCAAATCATTCCAAACAAGGTAGCATAGCTACAATTTGGTGGAATAAGCAAACCAAAAATCTTAAAATCTTGGTAACTTCTATTACCATCCCAATAGCCACTGTGTTGAACTATAGTCGGAAGATTACACATCCCTACATAAATCAAATTGCAACTATATTTAACTCTAATGTGAACAGAGGTAATAGATTATTTTGAATTTGCAAAGCTAGTCTATAAATCTGGTAATCTAGCAATCCAAAATCAAATAAATTAAACTTCAAACAAAACACAACTATAAGATCAATTCAATAAACATAAGCTACTACTCTAATTTCATACAAAAATGCACAAAACAGGTCACGCAACTGATTGGATTTAAAGTTAATAGAGCATCAGCTGTATGAACTCTTTTTGTTCTATTTGTACAATATGGCTTTCATATCTAGAATGAAAATATTGAACTGCCCTAATTACATTGTTAATTGAAATCACTCCCAACTGATCAAGATATTGCATTACACGAAACCTAAATCTAGATTTAAAACCCTCAGCCGATGGTTTCAAAGATGTCCAGATTGTGAAATTTATCCAGCATTTATGGATTTTTAGGGATCTTCGGAGGTTTTTGTTAAAACGGATCTGGATTTCAATAATATCCAGATTCATGTTAAATGGTCTTTGTAGATGCTTTACTACCACAAAATACAAAGGGTTTGGAATATCCCAAATGAATACTCCACTATTGCACTGAAAGGGAGTCAATTCTTCACCGGTTCTTTCGTCCATTGTCTCAAATAGCCCTGCAATGTGTAATGAGTTTTATATACCGATTCACTAATGATACTCAACACGTGTGTCACCGATATCACAATGGTACTGTCTGTGCAGGGGACTCTTCTATATAATATCACCTTATTTGTAACTAAAAGCAACTAGATGATGATAATATTGGGTTTTTTTGAAGATGAGGAACAAATCTACAACTATTTTAACAACCTAATCAACCAAGTTTCTACTAAAAACCTAAGCAAAAACACAACAATGTGATCAATTCGATTGATGAAAGCTAATACAGTAGTTTCATAAGAAATTCAAAAAATCTGGCCGCATAGAAACTCCAAGTAACTCATGTTCAACCAATCCAAAATCAACTAAATTAAACTCTTAGTAAAACACACCAATGTCATGAATTCGATTGAGAAAAGGTACTATCCTACTTGCTTAAAAATTTAGAAATCTGGCCGAATATCAACTCAAAGCAACTAATGTTTCACAACCCAAAATCAACTAAATTAAACTGCAAACAAAACACATATATGTGATGAATTCGATTAAGAAAAGCTATTGTATTATTTCATACGATACTGATATTAAATCATAACTAACAAATCCAATCGCAAACATGTCTATGTAGATCGAGAATCAAACAGAAATCAAAGTCGTTAATTGCAACAATTGTATGAACAGCATATATCAATTATATGTTATGGTGTGTATCATACCGTGTTAATGATGCGTTCGATCGAGGTGATTTGATTCCGAGCTTGAAAGAGAAGAACAGTGAAAGAGGGAAGCAACTGTTTTCAACTAAATTTCAAACAACCATTTAAGAACGTATTTTTGCAATTAATGTAATAGGGTACCGTAATATTGCAAATAGTAAAAAACAGTAAAAGTAAAAATGCAATTTTTTACTTTTTCCTATTTATTTATGAAAAAAGCCCTTAAAACTAACTAGCTTCAATTCCCGTGCAATACACGGGATTGCTCTATTTTATACTGTAATTGGTATTTTTTCTCGTTATGTTTTGATATTAATATTAGCAACTGATATTGTGATAAATTCTTTTCAGTTTATCGCATTCTTTTTTAACCAACATTTAATTTATCTCCTTTTCAAGATCTCCCATTTTGATTAAAACATTCAGATGTGCTTTTTATTTTTTCAAAGTGCTTAAATTATGTATATGTTGTATTTGATATTACAGATTGTCAAGTAATGCACCGGAGCCAAGAAAGTATAAAAAAAAATATTGTATTAGACACATTTCTATAAAGTAAAAATACTAAATTACAGTACACAAAATTAATTTATTCTTAATTTATTCTGTAAATTGTATAGCAAAAATATATATGACGTTAGCAATCTGAAGTTAATGTTCCAATATTATTTCTTCAATAATGTTAGATCACTTATAATGAGTTGTAAGGCTCTTTACTCGTGCGACACACAAATTTCTTCGAATGGTTAGTTAATTGCAACATAACGAAAGTGTTATAATTAAGTAGATACTATTAAATGATGTATATTAATGACTATACATATTAAATACAAATTTTAATTGATGTGCATTAATGAATGCAAAGGATCAAAATAGTAATTTAAGTTGGATTAAAATGGTACATGTTGTGGTATTATATATATAATAGATAATAGATAGATTGGTTAGGTATTAGTAATTATAAGATTATTATTTAATTTAATTAAATAGAATTAATTGTAGATTTTTTTTAAAAGGAGAAATTATAGTTAGTTAAAAAAAAATAATGTGTATTACCTGGAAAAAGAAATCGATTAGTGATTTGAAATATTAGGTATCATATTTGATGTGAAAAAGAAAATTGATTAATTATTAATAATTATAATATTATTATTTCATTTTAATACTTAGGAACCGAAAACTAAACTGACAAGATTTCTTTCGAATTTAATATGACAGTATTGATATAAATTTAGACAGAAAAATCATTTCCAATAATGGATGCTAAATCTTATGTGCCATGAGGCAAATAAGTATCCACAAGAAAACCTTTTTAGTGTTATTTGTAATTTTTAGTATAAATGTATGGAGTCCTTACTAAAAAGTTAAGGGTATTAGTTTGATATTTCCCAAATTAACAAGCCAATTATAAATATATCTATTTTTATTGAATAATTATAAATATGTCCAATGATTAAATTTAACTCATATATAACTTATACACATATAATTACATACATATATTTATATTAAATAAGATTAAAATACCCCTTCTCTTTTTATCACATCCTTCCACCCACCTTCTTCCCTCCCTCATTCATTCATCCCTCCCGGCCCCGCACGGGAACAACGCAAACTCAAACTTATTGATGGATTACAGATCAAAACTTATTTGCAGGTTTCAACCTATACTATAGGAGCTGCAGGCCTCCGTCATATGAATCTATCAAAAAACCAAGAGGGAATAACAACGAAATTTATCGGATTTCTAATTTTATTTTCGGTGTCATTTTTTTGCTTTAATCATAATTAATTTTTTATTTTTAATCCATGTAAGTAGCACCTTATTAGAAAATTAAAAGAAAAAAAAATACATGTATTAAGATTAGCGCATAAATAATACTATGAATTAATAGGAACACTACTAACTAAAGTATGCTATGAGTTAATAGCTCATTCATCCATCCCGATCTCGCACGGGCACAATGCTTGAATTAAATTGCTTCCAGTTTTATTTTTTTTAAATTGTTTCATGTTTAGATTTTTTATAACAGGTTTGTCATTCTACTAAAATAAGTTACTCCGTAGTTTATATTTTACTGTTGATGACTTAATGGTACACGAGAGTTGCCAAAATTTTAAAGTTAATATTTTAGCGTTAATCGATTACAGGTACATGTATCATATTTAATAAAATGTAATTGATAAAGGAGGACAAAATCGTTTTTTGTAAATGTGTGGTTAATAAATTAATTATGGTTATACTTTAAAATGGTACATATTCATAATTTGGGATAGATTTGTAATTACAAATAAATAAGGGACACAATTATAAATGACGTTTTAAAATGAGATATATTAGAAAAAACCCAAAAGTTAAATACCTCTATTTTGATCAAAAAATATAGATTGTGAAATTCATTTCCTATTCTTTATCTGTATATGGTCCGAGATTGATGTAGAATTGTTGGTAAGCAATATTTTTAGCATTTATGTATCAGAAATGTATAAATCGATGTTAAGAGATCAAAATTGATTTTTATCAAAAAAAAGATCAAAATTGATTTCTACGATAAACTATAACTCTTTTGTATAAATAATGCCCCCATAAAAAAGTCTTCGGGATATGTCATTCTTGGATAATATACTATTGGAATAAGGGTTCTTCTGTAATTACACTGTGACAGCTCCAGATCCGGGGTCAGAAATCTGGGTCATCATACTCCAATTTCCATTTATTAACAATATTTCTTGATTTTTTTTTAATACTCACATAATTGACCCCACACTAATATTATCATACACACCAGTCATATGCTCACAGAACAACATCCATTAATGATAGCAGTTCAAGATAAACTATTATTACAATCCCAGAATACCATCTATCACACCCATATATAAGTATATACTACCTTGAGAACAGATGTCGATACTTTCTCATAAGGTAGACTTCCCCTTTACCCTCTTCCGGGTTGTACTGCGACGTTTCGGCACCTGATCTAGCTGTTATATAAATAAATAGCAAGAGTGAGCTATAATAGCTCAGCAAGATAAATTTTGTAAACTAGCATCAAAGGAATATATATATATATATATATATATATATATATATATATATATATATATAAATAAACTGAAAATTCACTATAATAATTCAAGAGAAAAAATTATCCTTAATTACTCCAAATAACCTTTCATTTTCGTTTATAAGAAAAAGACATATAGAATAATATAATATCAGTTTCTCATCTAAACAAAATAATAATCTATACTTCATCTCAGTATAATATCCCAGAAAATATAACATTTGAGTAAAATCTTTCAAAATAATCTTTTCATTTCCTTTTTATACAACAATCATATATATATATAAATAATATAAAATCAGTTTCTCTTTTGTCCATAAAGTAATTCCATACTTTCATACCATTTTCCCTTTTTCAGTATATCAATCTGAAAACCATTATCAATTCTTTCTTTTAAAGTTTTGGGGATATCTGCTAGCGCTAGATACGTTAGGACGATGATCAGTCGCCTACGTACCTGCTCCTTGTTTACTACTAGTAGAAGGAATGTCAAACATCCCTGGAGGAAGGTTCTCCACTACATCCTCTATCGGCAACACATGGGCCGAAAATAAAATAATGAGGAAGGTTCTCCACTACATCCTCATAAAATGATGGTTGCTGGACTGTGCCGCACACAGCCTCTTACGCTTTCTGTTGCAATCCCCTTTTTTGTTAAATCATTATTCCATTTATAAAACACCATTCCACATTTTCCATTTTTCCGTTTCCATTTCCATTCTCATTTATCATTTCCATTTCCATTCTCATATATCATTTCCATTTCCATTCTCATATATCATTTCCATTTATCATCATCTTTAAAAATACATACATCATAATACTTTGATTATAACTCAGACATATCCTCCGTATTTAATAATATCAAATACGCTCTTATCTACAAAATATTTTAACTATTTTAAAAGTATTAAATATTAATCAAATAATATTTATTAAATCACAAATTTTTAAAGATTATCTTTAAAAAAATATTATAAACCATACAACCCTAAATAACAACTGATACCATTCTCTTTCATATCCCTTTAGATCATAGAGTATATTCACTCTACTCATATTCATATCCATATCCATAATCCATAATCCATATCCATAATCCATATTCATATTAAATAATCTCAACAAACAGGGAATATATCCCTAACCATATAATGATATAAGATTCATATATTATCTAGCAAAACCACTTTTCTTTAAACATAAACAGTTTATCAAAATAAGGATAAAAGAAATCTTGCTCCCTTTAATCTATATTCATACTCATATTCATATACATCTCCCTTAAATTCCCAAAATCAGGAAAGTAAAATCCTTAACAATATAGTAATAATAGAATCACATATATATATATATTCCATGAAATCATCTTTCCTTGAAGATAAATAATTTTTCAAAGTAAAGATAGAAGAAATCTTGTCTCGATCTCTAATCCCAAAAATTATGATCCGGTGCTCGTCTCGAGTATCTATAGAAACGAAAAGGATCACCATCAGAATATATTCCACTTAACCACTAAACCCCTATATATATATATATATATATATATATATATATATATATATATATATATATATATATATATATATATATATACTAACACCCTTGTCACATATATATGTTTAACATATCATTATTGACCCAAAAGTTCCAAGAACTTATCCACTTTTAAACTCCATCAAAGTTTCGTGTTTTTCACCATTTCCTTAACAATCACTCTCGACTGTAAAAATTCTCATAAATTATAAATTTCGAATTTTGACACAAGGTCAACTGGTAATGGCTCTCTGACAACTCTACTACAATATCCCAAAATTTCATAATTTTTAAAACTGTTTAAGTATGGTAATTATAGCCACAAAGTTGACACAACTACGTTTTCTCGGTTTTCGAACGTCTTTCACTAAAACTCACTTTTCTCCAAAATCATTCATCAGATTTTGACGCACTTTACATCAAAACGATCTATGAACCAAGATCTATCCTTTCATGGTCATTTGGTGCTCTGGACAGAACACTACCGTACGAGTATGGGTGTCAAAAACAGAGTATCTTTTTGGTTTAACGAAAATCGGACATTATAACGGCTATATCTTCATACTTTCCATCTTATATCTCCTCCAAATCAAACATCCAACACATATACCCAACCCTACACCATGTGGTCATCATACCAACCATGGTTACAAGCTCTCACAACACCTCCATATTCAATCAATCACTTATAAATATACATATAATCATGATTTCATGCTTAATATACACTTAACCACTAAACTAACTATAAATTCATCATAAACTAAAAAGGGGTGAGGATGTTTATACCTTCTTTGAAGCTTTAACACTCTTACTATAGGCTTGTAGTCCTTGATACACCTTGATAAAACCTTAATATGCCTTAATCTTTCAAAACAAAACACAAAATCCAAGTGAGTTACTATTCATCCATCACTTTGTAAAATCTGTATAAAATCGAAAACTTAGAGATTAATTCTCAAATTTTTACCACACCTTCTACTCTTCAAGAGCTTTCTTTTGAGTACTAGCTCATCATCAGGGGATACTTGAAGCTCTACTTATGGGTGTTTAAAAGTCGGAGGCAGAAACTGCTTGGAACAGGGCAGTGCGACTTCTTCAACTTGGGGGAGGGATTTGACTAGGCTACACTACTTTGTTGGCCATGAAATTTTGAACGAACCTTACACATGGAGGGGAGAAGCTATGGTTAAAATTTGGTGATTTTATCATGGATAGAAATGGAGATATGAATTTTTCTTTCCTCCTTGTACTTCCTGGGCAGTTTGTAGAGAAAAGAGATGGAGAGCTTTTTGGTGAGGTTGGTGATGATCTTTTGTGTTGGTTTGCTAATTATATAGCCTAATCTTGTGTGTTATAGAGTCTTGTAGATAAGTACTATAGTTAATGACTAATTTACCCCTTAAACAAGTGTTAGTGGAAGGTGATATCACTGCTTATGTCACTTGGATGATCTAATACTCTAATCTCTTAATTTTCTAAGTAAAATGCCAATCATATTGGTAAATAATAATGTGGTATGTATCCTTGGTATATTACTAATCTTGGTTGCGTTGTTTCCATACTCGTTAAATCGTACCTCGTTTCGAATACACCTCGTTATCTTGGTGGTTCTGAAATCGTTCAACAATTCATTTTCCCCTGGCATTTCCTTGCTTTGATAATCCCTTGGTTTAATCTAACTTCACTATTTCCTCAAGATATAAACCTTTTAATATTTCCATACTTCTTAATATCACCTTCCATAGAGTCTCAATTGAAATCGAAAATCCTTAAAATCCACACTCAGGAATTTCTGAAATCTGTCATCATTTCGAGTCACTTATTTTCATATTACATCACTAATATGGTTTCTGTTTACTCATTTTCTGTTTCACGTATAGAGCACCTACATACCATTTCCATAGATCCTCAAAATTTACTATTCATTTAATCACTGTAGCATTTCTAAGGTTAGGGTTATTACAGTCTTCCCCCCTTAAAAGGATTCCGTCCTGGAATCATGTTGAAGATATTGACGAATACCTTTCTCACATTACACCTTTTAATTCTCATATTACTTCCTCCATCCTTTTGCTCTTTCATAACATCTCTATCTTGTATGAGCAAAATACACCAATATAAACTTGCTTGTCATTCATCCATATGCCATTTAGCTTATCAATAGCAGCACTTTCACTATCGTTTTCTTGAAAATCCCTTCCCGTATTCAGTCATTCTATATTATCTCATTTCTCCTTCCTCTTTCGACTAAGGGTATCGGCCACCACATTGGCCTCCCCTGAATGGTAGTGTATTTTATAGTCATAATCCTATATCCTCAAGTTTAATCTCCAACTATTGTTTAGCTATACCTTGCTCTTTATCATGACATAAAATATTAATACTCCAACATTTTTATATATCATCTCTGTAAAATTTTCCAGAAAATAAGCTATAATAATATTCCTTGAAACAATTGTAAGAAAATATTGGTTATAATATATATTTCCTGTTCGTAACTATACGAGCATGTACTTTTCCTTCATCCTTAAAAATATTCTCACACATTCTCTCATACTCTTAATCTCCTTTCTATAGAGTTCTCTGACCCTTACCAGTTATTGATTTGGATGACACGAGAATAACTCACTTTCTTATAGGGTTAATTGGCTATTTCATAACTGAACTCGTACTCAACTTGCAGTTGGGTAATCGTACTCAAAAATCTTGCAGTCAACTCATTAAAGCAATTAAAACTTGCAATTGGCTAATCGCCATCACCTCTAGTTAACGTCCGTGACGGAACGCTGATATGGCATGTTGATGTGTAAAAATTATACAAGTTGTCCGCTGAGATGGTTTAATTCATTAAAAACAAGAATTTTACTTAAATAAAAAAAAACTTTTTTAGAGTAAATATAAGTAGTTTTTTTTTTATTTCTTTTTCTTTATCTTTCCTCACAATCTCAGTTCTCTCTTCCTTGTAAAATCTCCGTTCTTTTTTAATCTCCACCGACGGTAGCCACCTCCACCTTCTCTCCCTCTCTCTCTCTCTCTCTCTCTCTACCTCTCTCTCCTGCCTCCCTCTCTCTCAATCTCTCCACCCTCATCTCTCTCTGCCCCCGTCTCCCTCTCTCAACCCCCATCTCTGTCTCTCTCGATCTCTCCGCCCTTATTTCTCCCTCCGCCCGTATCTCTCCCTCTCGCCGCCTCCATCTCTCCCCGACTCCCTCATCTCTCCCCGAATGATTAATTAGTACTTCGCATTTTTTCGTAATGGATTGTGAGTTATATTATGTTTAATTTGATTATATGTATAATACTGATAGTACTTGACCTTGATTGAGTGATGCGTTTTGTTGGTTTCGATTATAATTAGGTAGAAAAAAACTTATTCGAGTGGTGTTGCGTTGTGGAGTTGTTGGTAAAGAATAGAGGTGGGTGAACGGATGTAGACGAAGGGGCGAAAGGAGTAGTTCGGTGGTGGTTGTGAAGGTCGGAGGAGTTGCAGGTGAGGTGGAGAAGAAGAAGGGTTGAACAATGAGAGGAGAGCTGTGTGGGTTCCAGATGGGTCTGTGATATGTGTGTATCGTGGTGTGCTTGTTCTGCTACGGTGTAGGTTGCATGGTGGCTGTATGGGTGTATATGTGTTCGAATTTGTGATGTGTGTGTATTGTGAGTGTTCAATTGCAAGTGTGTGTGTGTGGTTATATATATGTTAAGACAAAGTTGGGGGATGGGTAATTGAAGATGGAGGAGGGAGGTGAAGGACAGTTGAAGGAAATGAGTTGCGAGATGATATGGGGAGGCTGGGCTATTGGTTGTTGGTGAATGAAATAGAATGTGGCTGAGAAGAAGAAAAAGGAGTGGGAGAGAGAGATTAAAGGGGAGAGATACGAGAGAGAGAACTGAGAAGAGAGAGTACAGGGGAGAAAGAAGAAAGAGGTGAGAAAAAAAAAGTAAATTTATTTTCGATTTAATTTTAAGTTAAAATACTGACATGTCGTCCCATGTGGCAAGAGTTAACGATGCACCGTTAAAAGTCAACGCGAGTTAACGGCGCTGCAAGTTATTTCGTGTTTAGTGGTTCAATCGCAATAAATTAATAATTTACTTATCTATTTGCAAGTTTTTTGAGTTCAGTTATCCAATTGCAAGTTGGACACGAGTTCAGTTATGAAATAGCCAATTAACCCCTTTCTTATATCACCATAGTTTACCTTCTCACAGATAGATTATTCTTATCTATATTATCAGTCCATTTACACCATTCATTGACTTAATCGATCCCTAACCAAACATTTACTCTTAAGAGGTTAAATTAGAGCGTACCTGCAATTTCCTCCGGATACCTTATCCCATATGTCTATTGTTCACTATACGCTCTTTACATCTTGCTGATTCACCTTAGTTCTTTCATGATATACTATCTACTCCACCTCTGTAATTTCCCTTTATTATTCTCATCAAAATCTTTACCTCAAGTTTTACTCATTCACACCTTTTTGGATTAATCCTTTGAATAATTAACATCTTTAATCTCTCTCTTTGCTACTTAGGGTATTTGTCACAATATTGGCCTTCCTCCACTAAAAGTTATTGCACCTCGAATCCTTTATTAATTATCCCCACTTCCTTTGTTTATCCTTATTCTGACCCTATCCTCAAAATACACCTTAATCTCAATAGTAACTCTCAATTATACCTTAACATTCCTCATATTCTTTTCTCTTACTAATCATCAAATATACCCATTTCTTCTCGTGAAATTCCTTCCTCTCCTATATCGAAACGCTTCCAGTTCTAATTATCTCTTATTGAAATTTCCCTTGGAATCTCCAGTTCCCTTGTATAATCACGTATACTCTAAACCTTGCTTCCATTATCCCATCCATTAATGAAATCTTCTATATTCGAAACAATTTATAGAATTTAAGAAACTTTGAATTGAAACGAACCCAGAAACAAGCAAGGTTCCCACAACAATTTATAAAATTAAGAGTTTTAAATAACTTTTATTTGAAACAAAAGGATATCTGAGAAATCAATATTATGGAAGAACCCGTATGTCACACAAGGGAGGGCGTCCCCTCCTGACTTTCAATCACACAGACAGATCGTCCTTGTGTATACATATAGAGTTGTTCCTCTTAGTTGGAGTAAGAAATATAAAGGAAAATTTAAATCATGATGATAAATACCATCTTCCGAAAATAATCTTAGAGGAATATTTTGACTAAGATAGATAAAATACAATTTTGAAACACATTTCAAGGGTACCAAAAAGTTTTGAAAAAAAATACCGACCCTTAATGAATAAGAGGTGCCAGATCACAACTGGATTTACCCACCAGTAGAGAAAAATTTGAAACTCAATAATATAATTTAGCAGGGCTTTAGAAAATTTAAAAATAGGTACCCTTAATAGCTTCTGCCCAATTGAAAATCCCAATAATGGAATGTTTTCCTCAAATACCATTTATATCTTAGACTGCGTACTTTCCAAAATTTCTCAAATTTGGCATTCACCATATATCTTTAACCTATCGTCTGATATTCCCAATTATCGTCATTTACCTAGTCGTGACTTTGCTCAATACTATCCGCCTTTATCCATAATAAAACACACCCTTCTAATCGATATACTTACGTAATATTGATCGTCTTGGCCTAACACTGCTCCGGTATCAAGGACCCTTCAAACTATACTTTATAATTGTATATCCCAGCATACCTTGTATACTCACGAGGTTATCTAACGTACACTTCCCGATACATCAAGTATTCCCTCTCTCATATCAATCCCGTGTGCTACATAAACTTAACACTTTTGGCATAATAACCTTTTCATTTAAGTCAATCTCGGAATGTCTCAGTCTGTCTTGGTCCTTAAGGTATATCTTGGCTTTACCGACAAATCTCAGTTTCACCCTTTCATCTCCACAATCAATCAGTGTCTATTCACCGATCCACTTACAATATTTCTTCAAACTCCCTTAAACACAAGAAGACTTTAAATACCCTTAGCTTTGGCTCACCAATCTCCTCTCCCTATACTAAAACATAAACTTTTATTAGTAATGATCTACAAAATTATAATCACTACCTAGAATAAATGCTACATTCGATATACCACCTTTGAAATCGATGGAAGTTTGCAATTTATATTATTACTGATATATTTATTATTATCACTATTGTTCCTGAGCATTATGACTCTTAGCTCTGATACCAACTGTGACAGCCCCAGATCGATCCGGGGTCAGGAATCCGAGCCATCATACTCCAATTTCCATTTATTAACAATATCTCTTGATCTTTTTTTTAATGCTATTTAATACTCACACAATTGATCCCACACTAATATCATCACACACACCAGTCATATGCTCAGAGAACAACATCCATTAATGATAGCAGTTCAAGATAAATTATTATTACAATCCCAGAATACCATCTATTACACCCATATATAAGTATATACTACTTTGAGAACAGGTGTCGATACTTTTTCATAAGGTAGACTTCCCCTTTACCCTCTTCCGGGTTGTACTGCGACATTTCGGCACCTGATCTAGCTGTTATATAAATAAATAGCAAGAGTGAGCTATAATAGCTCAGCAAGATAAATTTTGTAAACTAGCATCAAAGGAAAATATATATATATATATATATATATATATATATATATATATATATATATATAAATAAACTGAAAATTCACTATAATAATTCAAAAGAAAAATTTATCCTTAATTACTCCACATAACCTTTCATTTTCGTTTATAAGAAAAAGACATATAGAATAATATAATATCAGTTTCTCATCTAAACAAAATAATAATCTATACTTCATCTCAGTATAATATCCCAAATAATATAACATTTGAGTAAAATCTTTCAAAATAATCTTTTCATTTCCTTTTTATACAACAATCATATATATAAATAATATAAAATCAATTTCTCTTTTGTCCATAAAGTAATTCCATACTTTCATACCATTTTCCCTTTTTCAATATATCAATCTGAAAACCATTATCAATTCTTTCTTTTAAAGTTTTGGGGATATCTGCTAGCGCTAGATACGTTAGGACGATGATCAGTCGCCTACGTACCTGCTCCTTGTTTACTACTAGTAGAAGGAATGTCAAACATCCCTGGAGGAAGGTTCTCCACTACATCCTCCTGGAGGAAGGTTCTCCACTACATCCTCCATCGGCAACACATGGGCCGAAAATAAAATAATGAGGAAGGTTCTCCACTACATCCTTGTTAGTTACAGAGGCATGCCTGTACACATCTAATAACAAGCCTAATTGTTTGTAATGCTTTGCATTACTTACATGACCTCTTAACTGAGGGAACCTCTAGTTGTAGAGTTTCTGTTTGTATTGTACTTGTAATAGGCATCAAATCCTAGTTGTGTAACTGTACAAATAGAGTCTAGAATAATGCTTGAAAGAAGTTCCATGGTTCATGCCTCAAGCAAGGAGTTAAAGACTGCCAAATAATCGCAGTTGGGATTTGAAGAAATGAAGAATTTGCCTAAGTACCAATTCGAGAAGTATATTTGTCTATTCGAGAAGTCCAGCATTCGAGAAGTCAGAGATTCGATATCTCAAGACACTATTCGATATCTCTGAATACACTGTTCGATATCTCATTCGATATCTCAGGGATTCGATATGTCTACTACTCTATTCGAGATCTCAAGAAGTCAACAAGTCAAGATGGTATTCGAGTTCTCAAAGAGTCAACAAGTCAAAGTTCCATTCGATATCTCAAAGACTCAGAAAGCTATTCGACAACTCGAGGATTCGATAAGTCAAATGCTCTATTCGACAACTCAAGGAATCCTGATGGAAAAGAGCTATTCGAGAAGTGGTTCGATATGTCACTATAACAGTATTCGAGAACTCAGAGTTATCGATCAAGTCAATTCTAGTTCTCGAATCACTTACTTAGTCACTTCTCGAATACATTCTTGGAGACAAAATACTGAAGAAATTGTACAAGTCAGAAACCTGCAACAAGCCAATGCACTTTATGGACCACAACCTGTAACGTGCTCTGGAAAGCCTACAAGGAAGCTTGGAGAGATATAGAAGAGACAAGGAGCTAAAGAAGTGGATCTAAACAGGCTTTGCAAAGTCAAATCTGTAACCGTTTGGACTCTTACTCAAAAAGGATAGACAGACTAGAAAGTAATTTGTTTAGCTACCTTATTTGTAGTAAGCAGGCTGTATCCATGTTCTATAAGGACACAGCCTCACTTCATAACTTAGCAACTTTAGTGAGTCTAGTTTTTCATACACTGTAAGCTATATCTCTCTGAGAAAAACGAAGCTGAGAATACTACCATTTGTATTCACAGATTGTAGCAACCTTTATCTAATATACATTAGATTAAAGTGATATTGTGCCTTGTGTTGTTTACTTATCCGCACCTTAATTTCTGCACACACAGGCACTTATCTGCTACACAGACTCAATCCAAGAAAAGTTCAAGAATCCATTCACCCCCCCCTCTGTATTCTTTTACCGTGTTCAATACTCAACAAGTGGTATCAGAGCGGGCTGTTTATTCAAAAACAGAGAAACGATCATGAGTTCGAATACACCAAAGACTACAGGAACGGTGAAGGTCCCTAAGTTTGATAAAGAAAACTTCAACCTCTGGAAGATAAAGATGATGTTGTTCATCAAAGCCTCTCATCCCTTGTATCCTGAGATTCTCAAGAATGGTCCTTTTGTTCCACAACAAGAGATACCAGAGAAGACTGTTGGAACCATAACAATCCCTAGAGCTTATGAGGCCAAGGATCCATCAAAGTGGACAGAGTCAGAAAGGGAGAAGGTTGCTCTTGACAGCCACCTCATGTTGCTCATCATTGATTCCATGGATATGTCAATGTTTGCAAACATTGCATCATGCACGTCTGCTAAAGAGATGTGGGATCACATTGAGGTGTTGTGTGAAGGGACTGATGAGGTTAAAGAAAACAGGAAACAGATATTGGTCACACAGTATGAAGCTTTTATGGCACAGCCCAAGGAAAGCATCACTGAAATGTTTGAAAGGTTTCACAAGCTAGTTACTGAGTTGCAGATGAATGGAAAGGTTTACAGCACCAAGGAGTTAAATATGAAATTTTTGTTGTCTTCACCAAATCATCTGGAGCAAAGAGTCATTTCCCTTAGAGAGAGAGATTTGAACAAAGTCACCTATGATGTACTCTATGGAGTCCTAAAGACTCATGAACTTGAGTTGCTTCAGAAAAGGGCTATCCAAGCCAACCAAGGTAGGATGATAAACACATCATGTGCCTTGATTGTCAACAAATCCATTCTGGACTTAGAAGCATCTACAAGCCAACTAAGGATAGAGGAGGTGGCAGATGATGAAGAAACTGAAGCTGGGGTGAGTGAACCTGTTGAGGAAAAGGAGGAAGAAGAAGAGGAGTTTTACACTCTGGAAGAACTTGATGGGATGGAAAATACTTCATATGCTTTCATGACCAGAAAATTTCCAAACATCAGATTTAAAAGAAATCAACCCTTCAAACCCAAAACTCAAAACCATTCAGCCAACAAGAACAAGGCACCTGTGAAACCAAACAGAAATAAGTTCAAAACCGGTTATGTGGATAGGTCATCTGTAAGGTGTTATAGATGCAATGACCTAGGGCATTTTGCCAGTGAATGCAAGAAGCCTAAAAAGAAGGATAGAGATTATCTGGAGCTAGAAGCTAAGTATGAGGCCCTTCTGAAAAAGCAGACACATGGTAAGGCCTACATAGCTGAAGGGAAGTGTTGGGATGATTCTGAGAGTGATGAAGAGGAACAAGAATTCTGCAATTATGCCTTGATGGCCAACTCCAAGGATGACTCATCTTCATCTGATTCTCAGGTACCATCTCTCACTACTATAGACATGTCTGTTTCTGAATACAAATCCATGATTGAACAATTATCTGTTGAAATGTTTAATATTCATACTAGTATGACTGCTGCTAATGAGGAGATTGCTAAACTGTCTACTAGAAATGAAGTATTAACCAAAAAGAATGAGGAACTTGAGCTAACTGCTATGCAAGTAGAAAACCTTAAGAAAGAAGTTGAATATTTGGAGAACAAGGTTCTATGTGCTAGTCAAGTAGAGAAGGCTCTTAGGGATGAATTAGCTGAGAATGAATTCAAACTTAAAACTTTCAAGAAATCATCTGGTTTAGTGCAATCCTACTGTGAGAAAATTGAAGCTAAACCTAAAGCAGCTATTGGACTTGACTATGACTCTCTCAAACAAAGGAAAGGCTATGCTGTCATTGAAGAGGACACAGCTGTTCATGAGAAAGTGCCTCACATTTTGAGAAAAACTGAAAATCCAATTTTTAAGGAATCAACATTTGAAATTGATGAGGATGCCTTACTCATCAAGCAAATGTTGAATGATGAGGATGAGGCACAATCTAGTGAACAGCAAGCATCCTCTAAGGGTGAGAGTGTCAAGTCAAAGACCAAGAAGCCAGTAGTTGATAGGCCAAGACCTAAGAAGTTTGTTAAGTTTGTATCAGCTGGGAAGAGTGAATCAGAAAAGGAAGTGACTAAAAAGAAACAGAACAGAAATGGCAAGTTAGGGATTAACAAGGATAACAACTATGCTTATATGCCTAATGCCCCTAGGAAAACTTGTCAGAACTGTTTCAGTACCAATCATCTAACTCATGCATGCAAGAAACCTGTTGGTAGTGTGTCTAAACCTTTCTATGATTGTTCTGTGCCTCTAAGACATAGAGATGCACCCTTCTGTGATAAATTTGACTGTATGCCATGCAATATGAATGTTATGACTAGTTGTTTTAATTTAAGAAGACAGTTCATTGATGGTTGTATCAGTCACAATTCTCACACACACTACACAAGGTCAAAGTCTTCAAGTCCTCCTAAAGCTAGGAAGGTACCTTTGTCACCTAAGTCTGAAACCTCAGGTTCTAAGACTTCCAACAGTGACAAGAAGACTGACACTAAGAAAGTTAACAAGCATGTTGTTTATGATAAAACTGTCTCTAAGTCACATGGACCCAAACTTGTTTGGGTACCAAAGGAAAAGTAATACCTTTGTGTTTGCAGGGCAAAGAAAGTGAGAAGAAGGTCATGTGGATTTTGGACAGTGGATGCTCAAATCATATGACTGGTGATATGGCCCTGCTATCACAGTATGAGGAAAAGGCTGGCCCAATGGTTGCTTTTGGAGATGACAGCATGGGTAACACATTGGGATATGGCAAGCTGAAAGTTGGAAATGTCATCATTGAAGATGTAGCACTAGTCAAGGGGCTCAAGCATAATCTGTTAAGTGTTGGTCAGTTTACTGATAGAGGATTCAAAGTGAATTTTGACAAAGATGAATGTTTGATCACCCACAAGAAGACTGGTGATTTTGCTCTATCTGGAGTAAGGAAGGGAAGCCTGTTTGTAGCCAATATGGACTCTGCAAACAAGGACAAAATTTGTTGCTTTTACTCAAAAGCATCAAATGAAGATTGTTGGCTGTGGCACAAGAAACTATCACACCTGAACTTTAAGGCCATTAACTCTCTAGTCAAAAGAGAGTTAGTGAGAGGCATGCCCACACTTGAATTCTGCCAAGAAGGAGTGTGTGAGGCTTGTCAAAAAGGAAAAATGAAGAGATCAAGCCACAAGTCAAAGACAGTGACATATGTAACCAAGCCACTACAACTTATCCATATGGATTTGTTTGGGCCTGTTAACACAATGTCACTTGGAAGAAAGAAGTATGCCCTGGTAATGGTTGATGATTTTTCAAGGTATACATGGGTAGAATTTCTGGCATCAAAAGATGAGGCTCCACAAGTAATCATTGAGCAAATAAAGAAAGTTGACAAGGAAGCAAAGGCAAACGATGCAAGTGTGATTGCATTGAGGAGTGATAATGGAACAGAGTTCAGAAATGCCACACTTGAAGCATTCTGCAAAGAGAATGGCATTTCTCAGCAATTCTCAGCTCCAAGGACTCCACAACAAAATGGAGTTGTTGAGAGAAAGAATAGAACTCTAATTGAGGCTGCTAGAACAATGTTACTTGATGCAAAAATGCCCACATGTTTTTGGGCTGAGGCTGTGAGCACTGCATGCTATATTCAGAACAGAACCCTCATCAACAAAAACACTGGAAAGACTCCTTACAACTTGATGACTGGAAAGAAGCCTACACTGAAGTATATTCATACTTTTGGAAGCAAATGTTTTGTACTTAAGGACAATTCTGAATATGTTGGAAAGTTTGATGCAAAAGCATTTGAAGGAATTTTTCTTGGCTATTCTATGGAAAGAATTGCATACAAGGTTTATGTCATCAGTCAAAAGAAAGTTATGGAAAGCACAGATGTAACATTTGATGACAGCAAACTACCTGGACTAGAAGAAGCCAATGATGAAGACAAAGATCCATTGAAGTTTGATAATCTAGATGATTCTGATGAAGAGACTGAAACTAGAGTTGAAACTCAAGTTCAACAAACTTAAGTGAATAATGATACAAGAGAAGAATTTGTGCCAATCAATAGTGAAGAAACAAGCATCCAAGACACACCTGTGAGTAATGGCAACTTCACAGGGGGAGGAAATGAGGATGATCATGATGAGGATGATGAAGCAACATCAAGGATGAGAAATCAGGCTGAACACTCAAGAAAATGGGATAGATCACACACTGCAGAGCAAATCATTGGTGATCCTAATGCAGGAGTAAGGACTAGGAGAGCAACTCAAAATGAGTGCCTCTATGGATGTTTTCTATCATAAGTTGAGCCTAAGAAACTTGATGATGCATTGTTGGATCCAGATTGGATTATTGCCATGCAAGAGGAGCTGAATCAATTTGAAAGGAACAAAGTATGGGAACTTGTGCCTGCACCAAAGAATAGAACCATTGTTGGAACAAAATGGGTTCTGAAGAATAAGATGGATGAAGATGGTGTAATAATAAGAAACAAAGCAAGGCTGGTTGCAAAAGGATACTCTCAACAGGAAGGCATTGATTATGATGAGACATTTGCCCCTGTTGCTAGATTGGAAGCCATTAGAATATTCTTGGCATTTGCTGCTCATTCAAACTTCAAAGTTTATCAAATGGATGTCAAGAGTGCATTTCTAAATGGAGAGTTGGAAGAAGAGGTTTATGTGCAACAACCACCTGGCTTTGAGGATCCACATTTCCCAGAATTTGTCTACAGACTGCTTAAGGCACTGTATGGACTTAAGCAAGCTCCAAGAGCATGGTATGATACTCTATCACAATTTCTTCTTGAAAATCAATTCACTCGAGGTACATTGGACAAGACACTGTTTTACAAGAAGCATGGTGATGATATGATCCTAGTTCAAATCTATGTGGATGATATCATTTTTGGTTCTACAAATGAGAAACTGTGTGAGAAATTCTCTAAACTCATGCAGAGCAGATATGAGATGAGTATGATGGGAGAGTTGACATTCTTTCTAGGGTTGCAAGTCAGTCAAAGGAAGGATGGTATCTTTATCAGTCAAACCAAGTACATCAAGGATTTATTGAAAAAGTTTGACTTGGAAGATTGTTCACCTGCCAAGACACCCATGGCCACTGCCACTAAATTGGATGAAGATGCTAAAGGCAAGAGAGTAGATATCTCAGTCTACAGAGGCATGGTTGGTTCTCTACTCTACCTCACTGCAAGTAGGCCAGACATCATGTTTGCTACATGCTTGTGTGCAAGGTTTCAATCAAATCCAAAGGAATCACATTTGATTGCAATAAAAAGGATCTTTAGATATCTGAAGGGCACTCCTAACTTGGGATTATGGTACCCTAAGGACACAGGGTTCAATCTGGTTGGCTACTCTGATGCTGATTATGCTGGATGCAGAGTGGATAGGAAAAGCACCTCAGGAAGCTGCCAGTTTCTTGGACAAAGGTTAGTTTCTTGGTATAGCAAGAAGCAACAATCTGTGTCAACTTCTACAGCTGAGGCTGAATACATAGCTGCTGGAAGTTGCTGTGCTCAAGTGCTTTGGATTAGAAATCAACTTAGAGATTATGGACTTGTGTTGGAAAGAATTCCAATCATGTGTGACAACACAAGTGCAATCTCTATAGTTGCCAATCCTGTCAATCATTCTAGAACAAAGCACATTGACATCAGATATCATTTCATAAGAGAACATGCAACTACTGGAACCATTGAGTTGCATTATGTCTCTACAGATAAACAACTAGCTGATATATTCACTAAGCCATTAGATGAAGCCACCTTCACAAGGTTGGTAAGTGAGATTGGAATGCTGAATTCTTCAGATTCTGGCTAAGTGAATACATCATCTAGATTGTTGCAGCAGTAAACACTTACTTTATCTAAATCCTCAATATTTTTGAAGTAAGTGTTGGCTGAAATATGATTTATAAATATTTCAAATCTGTTGCATATGTTGAAAATCATATTTTTATTAACTCAAAATTTCTATGAAATTTTGAGAAAATCACTATTTGGTTTGCTAGGATATTTTTCAATGAATATGTCTGGTAAATTTTTACAAGATAGTGAAAATCAAATTTTTTTTATGAGTGATGGGTATAGTTCGATAAGTCAGACTTCTCGAATGATTCACTATTCGACATCTCTAATAAGTCTCATTAGAGTACTCTTGAGTTCTCGAATAGAGTCTTTCTGAGATATCGAATAGAGGAATTATTGACTTCTCGAATATAGTAACTGAGTTCTCGAATGACTGAGTTCTCGAACACTATATTTGAGTTCTCGAATCATTTGAAAAGGCTGAATTCTCGCTGAATTTTAATCGATTTTGGACTTTTTGTCTAAAAATTTAATTCACTAATAAAAACACATTTTATTTAATTTAGAATTATTTCTAAGTTAGATAACTGCCAGCTGTGAGTTTCTATCTGCTTGAGTTATCGATTAAGCCATTCTTGACTTCTCGAATAGTTGTTTTCTACTTCTCGAATGCCTGACTTGTCGATACAAAACAGTATGCTAATCGACAATTCAAGTACTTCATACTTATACAATCTCACATCTATTCGATTCATTTCATTCGATTTCTCAAGCATCTACACTCTCAAAACCCCTGAAACCCTAGCTACGAAAAGCCAAATTTCTTCTTCAACCTTCAATTTCCTTTCTCTCTTCTACACGAATGGCAACAGTAAAGTTCAACACCAACTTCATCGCTCTCACTAGTGATGTTGAAGCACCCAATGCAAATTTCAAGTGCTTTGTGAAATGGATGGCTGAGTCATATATCAAGGATGCACTCTCTGCCAACCCAACTCTGTATCTCGATATTCTGGAACAATTCTGGAGTACTGCTATTGTGGAGGTTGTAGCCCTGGAAAACGCAATCACTTCCTATGTCATCTACTGCAAGGTTCAAGATAAGGAAATCACTATCACTACTGCAGACATGAACCAAGCACTAGGACTACAACAAGAGTCATTTGACAGAATGGCCACTAACGCAGAGTTGGACGAATTCTTTGAGTTCATAAACTACTCAGATGGGATTAACCTTGGAAAGCTAAACAGAAAGAATCTGAGAAAGGAGTGGAGCTATGTGTTTGCAACTCTTCTCCAAGTCTTCACTGCCAGGAAATCAAGCTTTGATCAAATCAGTGCACCTGTGCAGCAAATTGGATATGCTTTGGCCTATGGAAAGAAGATAGATGTTGGCCAAATCATACTTCAAGAATTATATGGGAGACTTGGTAAGAACACAACCAAGAGAGGTACTGATATTTTCTTCCCTCGCTTTATTCAATCTGTACTTAATTATAAAAATGCTTCATTGATTGAATTGCCTGGGATTGATAAAAATAAAATAGGCTATCCTAAGTCCATGACCAAACTCATTTTTGGTAACTTGGAAACTAGGAATGATGTGGATGTAAGACTGAACATAACTCCTCATATGGAGAGTTTGTTTAGAACTTACCCCCACAACATGCCAACATTTGATGCAAAATCTAAGTTAGCACAGCCCAAGCAAGTAGAACAAACTGCTAACCCAGGGCCTGCTAACCAACCCTCTCAACCAAACACTCTACCTCTTACTGAGCCAACTGCATCATCCTCTCAAAAGGGTGATGTTAGTAAAAAGAAGAGAAAGGAAGTAATGTCTGCACCTTTAAATATCTTGTCTGAAGCAGCATTAGCTGTTGAATTAGGTCTAGGAAGTGAGGAATCTGAGTTACCCTTGCACAGAACAAAGAAGAAGAAAACTAAGACCACCTCTTCAGTCACACAAATGGCTGAAGTTGTAAAATCAGGGGCACACAGCTCACTAGGTGTATCCTCTCAACAGGGTGCACCTATAGAATCAAGCATCCTCCCCAATGCACCTTCTTGTATAGAGTCAGCACATGGGAGTGATAAGGCTGGCACAACACTGAGTGGAGAGCACATCACTTTTGAAACTCCCTCTATCTCTCAGGGGGAGTTGCCAAAATCTACTCTAAAACACACTTCTCTTCCAGAATCTATCTCTGAAATTTCTTTGGAACCTGCAACTCAGGCAACTGAGATGCAAGGTATTGATCATCAAGAATTCTTTTCTCTTGATGAGCCAATAATTTCAAGTGACTTAGTGCATGACACTTTGTTCACCACTCAGAACCCACATTTAGATGGTGAGGGAATGCATGCTGAGGCATATCCTAATGACACCATCACAAACACAGAGGTTCCCCTAGTTTTTACTAGAGACTCTGTGTCTGTGTCAACTGCTGGTGTAATTCATCCCACTTCTGTGGTGACACCAGTAGTAGAGTCAATCCATCCGGTTACAGAAGTTGCATCTGTAACTGAGGAGACTAGCTTGCCTAGCTCTAGCTCTGACTTCATGTCAACATGGCTGAAGCCTGTGCAACATGACAGTGCTTCAGGATCAGGGTCTGTTCCACAACAATTGACGGTTGAAGCACTTCAAAGCTTAATTGTGGATCAGATTCCTGAGTTCACAAAGATTGCTCAGCACCTTCTCACTGCAGACATGCCCAATCCAGACTATGAGGCTATTCTGTTATGCCATAGGGATGATGTGGAAGTGCAGAAGTCAAAGATCATTGATGATGCTGAGAGAGATGGCAACATAGATGCCTGGTTGCAAGGAAAATATGATATTACTCTCGATGAAGCACTTCAGTATCTCAGGGAGGAATACATCACTTCACTGGGCTCCAATGCAAAATCCCTGTCACCTGGTGAAGTGTATGAAACTGTAAATGACTCTTACAAGGGTTTCCTCAAGGCTGCACACTATCTTGGCAAAGGAGTCAAAACTGAAGTCAACAGGGTGTGTGATAAGACAGCCACTTCAGTAGCAGAAGTCAAGAGGGCCTTTGATGCTAAATTTCCTCAATTGGACAGTGTGTTCAAGGACATCAAACACTGCAACTCTACCTGTACTCAGGTGGACAATGGGCTGGCTATGCTAAAAGATGCTGTCACAGGTCTGGGGCATCAATTTCAGAATCTATCTGACCAGACTACAGATGCCAATGCCATGCTGAGGATAATGTTCAAGAATCTCTATGGAGATAGGCTAGTGACTGATGTTCCTGTGCATGAATTGTCTAAATATGAAGTGAAGAGGCTGCAGGATCAATCTTTATCTGGTTTTAAGGCCAATGAGCTATTCACTAAGGTCAACACTCTTGAGCAGGAGGTAGCTACTCTCACCAAGACCAATGCTCATCTCACAGACAAGGTTGCATTGCTAAATGATCAGTTGGACACTCAAGCATCCACCACAGCTGATGTCCTTCTGCATCAACAAACCATGTTAGCTGCAATGATGAAGCATATGGGTCTCCCTCTACCTGATGAATCTTCAATCCCAAAGGACATTTCTACAGCCTCTGTGCCTGACAACAAGCCTAAGGGGGAGAAGAAGGCTAGGAGGAACTCAAATTCAAAGGGGGAGACAAAGGGAGAGAAAGGCATAATAATCAAAGAGGGTGGTCAACAAAGGGCTTCTAAGTCTCTAGCAAATGTGCCTGGCAAAGGAAAATCCAAAGTGGATGAGCCTCCATCTATCTTGCCAGTTGTCACTCTACCAACTGTGCACATCACTACTCCTGGAGGACAAAAGCAATCCATAACTACCACAGTGGTTGCAGGGAGTATGCCATCTGACAAACCTCCAACCTCTATATCTGAGAGTGCCAAGCCTGTAGAAGTCAAAGTTGTTACTGAGGCCAAGCTACAAGAAGTTGCTAACTCCAATGTTTATCATGATAAAGCCTTCTTGGAGTTTCTGAAAGCCACAAGGGAACAGGTTGGTGACACTCAGTTCTATCTGAGGGAGTTGAAGAAGCAGATTGATTGCATCACTGTCATTCCTAAGAAAGTCAATAATCTGTGGATCAAGGAGATAGTGATGGTTTCCAAACTAAAGATATGGCATCTAACATACCAGACTCTACAAGACCTAAAGCACTCAGAGATAGATGCCATACTTGAGATCATTGAGAAGAAAAATGAGAACAGCAAGAGTCTGTTTGATGATTTGAGGAATGGTCAACCTACAAGGCTACCAGAAGTGATCAAGAAGCCATGGACAATTATTTATCAGTCTGGTACCAGAATTGAAGATATCAAGCAATTGGTCATTCCTCATGATCTCACCTCCAGAAATCACAGACTGATCATTGCTATCATTGATCAATTACAGAAGAAGGTTGGAGCCAGAAATGCTGAAGAAATTGAGGCACTGCATATCCTCAGAACCTATATTGCAACTGGTGAAATTCCAGAGATGGCTCAACCTAGGAGAAATAAGGATGATGATTCTGAAGACAAAGGTGATGGGAGGAGAAGACATTACAGGAGAGATAAGGGTGATGAAGATAAGAAGAAAAAGGGGGACAAGGATGAAAAGGATGATGATGACCAGGGTAAAACATATGTGAGAAAGAGTGGAAGACAGCAAGCCTTAGGCAATGCTAGCAGTAATCTCACCACAACACAAGACTCTAAGTCTAGGGTGAATACTGTTAGTAGTGACCTAGCAAAATCTACATCTATGGCTTCTGCAACTGTCTTACCATCTCAAGAAAAGAAGAAGATTCAAGTCAAGAAACCATGTGTATGTTTCAGAAAGCAATCTGCTAATGGAATACTACTATGGTCTACCAACCAAGGTCAAAGATTTCTGCCAAGCAACCATGTCAAGAGGATAAAATTTAAACATGCTGCAAGGAGAGTGAAGCTATCCAAATCTAGAGCCCTAACAATCATTCCAGGATTAAAGCTCCAGCCACTTGATGAAGACTTTGATGAAGAGCAACTGCTATTTCTAAGAGCTCAAAAGATATGCTATGCTGCAATTGTGGATGACCACCTTGTAATCAAGTACACTGATGGGAAAGAAATGAAATTCAAACAAGGGGGTTGTCAACATTGGGGTAAATTGTATGAGATAGAAAGAATCATTGCATTGCTGGATTCTAAGGACAAGGTGGAGAAAGTATGGAAGCTGGAATTGATTGACTTTGTGAAAATGAAGAAAGATTATGCTGAGAAGATAAGAAAGGGCTGCTATGAGAAATGGTTAGAAAGGGAGAAAGAAATTGATAGACTGGAGATTGAAGCAGAAAAGCTAAGGGCAAAGGGATTGTGTAGAGTTCAGTTTGATCCCTATGTGGTGAAGTATAGGAGGAGAAATGGAGACAATGTCAATATAAGAATGAACCTACTCAGTCACTATCCTGCCAACATTCTGAAGCCAGTGCTTGAAGATTTCAAAAACTCTATTATGATTGAAGAATTGGATGCTATGACAGAAATCATGAGAGCAGTAGATGAGATTGCAAGAAAGGAGAAAGAAAGGAAACAGAAAGCATATGATGATCTACAAGCCAAGGCAATGGAGATGCAATCAAAAGAAAACGGCTAGTACCTCATCATACTGTAAGAAGTATTTATCTTGTAATTTCATTTAGGTGTTCAATCAAATCACATACCTGTACTTTTAAAAGTTTTATCTTTAATGTATGTTAGGCTTGTTATCAGACATGAAATTGTGACTAAGGGTCTCACTCACAATTTGGGGGAGATTGTTAGTTACAGAGGCATGCCTGTACACATCTAATAACAAGCCTAATTATTTGTAATGCTTTGCATTAATTACATGACCTCTTAACTGAGGGAACCTCTAGTTGTAGAGTTTCTGTTTGTATTGTACTTGTAATAGGCATCAAATCCTAGTTGTGTAACTGTACAAATAGAGTCTAGAATAATGCTTGAAAGAAGTTCCATGGTTCATGCCTCAAGCAAGGAGTTAAAGACTGCCAAATAATCGCAGTTGGGATTTGAAGAAATGAAGAATTTGCCTAAGTACCAATTCGAGAAGTATATTTGTCTATTCGAGAAGTCCAGCATTCGAGAAGTCAGAGATTCGATATCTCAAGACACTATTCGATATCTCTGAATACACTGTTCGATATCTCATTCGATATCTCAGGGATTCGATATGTCTACTACTCTATTCGAGATCTCAAGAAGTCAACAAGTCAAGATGGTATTCGAGTTCTCAAAGAGTCAACAAGTCAAAGTTCCATTCGATATCTCAAAGACTCAGAAAGCTATTCGACAACTCGAGGATTCGATAAGTCAAATGCTCTATTCGACAACTCAAGGAATCCTGATGGAAAAGAGCTATTCGAGAAGTGGTTCGATATGTCACTATAACAGTATTCGAGAACTCAGAGTTATCGATCAAGTCAATTCTAGTTCTCGAATCACTTACTTAGTCACTTCTCGAATACATTCTTGGAGACAAAATACTGAAGAAATTGTACAAGTCAGAAACCTGCAACAAGCCAATGCACTTTATGGACCACAACCTGTAACGTGCTCTGGAAAGCCTACAAGGAAGCTTGGAGAGATATAGAAGAGACAAGGAGCTAAAGAAGTGGATCTAAACAGGCTTTGCAAAGTCAAATCTGTAACCGTTTGGACTCTTACTCAAAAAGGATAGACAGACTAGAAAGTAATTTGTTTAGCTACCTTATTTGTAGTAAGCAGGCTGTATCCATGTTCTATAAGGACACAGCCTCACTTCATAACTTAGCAACTTTAGTGAGTCTAGTTTTTCATACACTGTAAGCTATATCTCTCTGAGAAAAACGAAGCTGAGAATACTACCATTTGTATTCACAGATTGTAGCAACCTTTATCTAATATACATTAGATTAAAGTGATATTGTGCCTTGTGTTGTTTACTTATCCGCACCTTAATTTCTGCACACACAGGCACTTATCTGCTACACAGACTCAATCCAAGAAAAGTTCAAGAATCCATTCACCCCCCCCTCTGTATTCTTTTACCGTGTTCAATACTCAACAAGTGGTATCAGAGCGGGCTGTTTATTCAAAAACAGAGAAACGATCATGAGTTCGAATACACCAAAGACTACAGGAACGGTGAAGGTCCCTAAGTTTGATAAAGAAAACTTCAACCTCTGGAAGATAAAGATGATGTTGTTCATCAAAGCCTCTCATCCCTTGTATCCTGAGATTCTCAAGAATGGTCCTTTTGTTCCACAACAAGAGATACCAGAGAAGACTGTTGGAACCATAACAATCCCTAGAGCTTATGAGGCCAAGGATCCATCAAAGTGGACAGAGTCAGAAAGGGAGAAGGTTGCTCTTGACAGCCACCTCATGTTGCTCATCATTGATTCCATGGATATGTCAATGTTTGCAAACATTGCATCATGCACGTCTGCTAAAGAGATGTGGGATCACATTGAGGTGTTGTGTGAAGGGACTGATGAGGTTAAAGAAAACAGGAAACAGATATTGGTCACACAGTATGAAGCTTTTATGGCACAGCCCAAGGAAAGCATCACTGAAATGTTTGAAAGGTTTCACAAGCTAGTTACTGAGTTGCAGATGAATGGAAAGGTTTACAGCACCAAGGAGTTAAATATGAAATTTTTGTTGTCTTCACCAAATCATCTGGAGCAAAGAGTCATATTCTTTTCTCTTACTAATCATCAAATATACCCATTTCTTCTCGTGAAATTCCTTCCTCTCCTATATCGAAACGCTTCCAGTTCTAATTATCTCTTATTGAAATTTCCCTTGGAATCTCCAGTTCCCTTGTATAATCACGTATACTCTAAACCTTGCTTCCATTATCCCATCCATTAATGAAATCTTCTATATTCGAAACAATTTATAGAATTTAAGAAACTTTGAATTGAAACGAACCCAGAAACAAGCAAGGTTCCCACAACAATTTATAAAATTAAGAGTTTTAAATAACTTTTATTTGAAACAAAAGGATATCTGAGAAATCAATATTATGGAAGAACCCGTATGTCACACAAGGGAGGGCGTCCCCTCCTGACTTTCAATCACACAGACAGATCGTCCTTGTGTATACATATAGAGTTGTTCCTCTTAGTTGGAGTAAGAAATATAAAGGAAAATTTAAATCATGATGATAAATACCATCTTCCGAAAATAATCTTAGAGGAATATTTTGACTAAGATAGATAAAATACAATTTTGAAACACATTTCAAGGGTACCAAAAAGTTTTGAAAAAAAATACCGACCCTTAATGAATAAGAGGTGCCAGATCACAACTGGATTTACCCACCAGTAGAGAAAAATTTGAAACTCAATAATATAATTTAGCAGGGCTTTAGAAAATTTAAAAATAGGTACCCTTAATAGCTTCTGCCCAATTGAAAATCCCAATAATGGAATGTTTTCCTCAAATACCATTTATATCTTAGACTGCGTACTTTCCAAAATTTCTCAAATTTGGCATTCACCATATATCTTTAACCTATCGTCTGATATTCCCAATTATCGTCATTTACCTAGTCGTGACTTTGCTCAATACTATCCGCCTTTATCCATAATAAAACACACCCTTCTAATCGATATACTTACGTAATATTGATCGTCTTGGCCTAACACTGCTCCGGTATCAAGGACCCTTCAAACTATACTTTATAATTGTATATCCCAGCATACCTTGTATACTCACGAGGTTATCTAACGTACACTTCCCGATACATCAAGTATTCCCTCTCTCATATCAATCCCGTGTGCTACATAAACTTAACACTTTTGGCATAATAACCTTTTCATTTAAGTCAATCTCGGAATGTCTCAGTCTGTCTTGGTCCTTAAGGTATATCTTGGCTTTACCGACAAATCTCAGTTTCACCCTTTCATCTCCACAATCAATCAGTGTCTATTCACCGATCCACTTACAATATTTCTTCAAACTCCCTTAAACACAAGAAGACTTTAAATACCCTTAGCTTTGGCTCACCAATCTCCTCTCCCTATACTAAAACATAAACTTTTATTAGTAATGATCTACAAAATTATAATCACTACCTAGAATAAATGCTACATTCGATATACCACCTTTGAAATCGATGGAAGTTTGCAATTTATATTATTACTGATATATTTATTATTATCACTATTGTTCCTGAGCATTATGACTCTTAGCTCTGATACCAACTGTGACAGCCCCAGATCGATCCGGGGTCAGGAATCCGAGCCATCATACTCCAATTTCCATTTATTAACAATATCTCTTGATCTTTTTTTTAATGCTATTTAATACTCACACAATTGATCCCACACTAATATCATCACACACACCAGTCATATGCTCAGAGAACAACATCCATTAATGATAGCAGTTCAAGATAAATTATTATTACAATCCCAGAATACCATCTATTACACCCATATATAAGTATATACTACTTTGAGAACAGGTGTCGATACTTTTTCATAAGGTAGACTTCCCCTTTACCCTCTTCCGGGTTGTACTGCGACATTTCGGCACCTGATCTAGCTGTTATATAAATAAATAGCAAGAGTGAGCTATAATAGCTCAGCAAGATAAATTTTGTAAACTAGCATCAAAGGAAAATATATATATATATATATATATATATATATATATATATATATAAATAAACTGAAAATTCACTATAATAATTCAAAAGAAAAATTTATCCTTAATTACTCCACATAACCTTTCATTTTCGTTTATAAGAAAAAGACATATAGAATAATATAATATCAGTTTCTCATCTAAACAAAATAATAATCTATACTTCATCTCAGTATAATATCCCAAATAATATAACATTTGAGTAAAATCTTTCAAAATAATCTTTTCATTTCCTTTTTATACAACAATCATATATATAAATAATATAAAATCAATTTCTCTTTTGTCCATAAAGTAATTCCATACTTTCATACCATTTTCCCTTTTTCAATATATCAATCTGAAAACCATTATCAATTCTTTCTTTTAAAGTTTTGGGGATATCTGCTAGCGCTAGATACGTTAGGACGATGATCAGTCGCCTACGTACCTGCTCCTTGTTTACTACTAGTAGAAGGAATGTCAAACATCCCTGGAGGAAGGTTCTCCACTACATCCTCCTGGAGGAAGGTTCTCCACTACATCCTCCATCGGCAACACATGGGCCGAAAATAAAATAATGAGGAAGGTTCTCCACTACATCCTTGTTAGTTACAGAGGCATGCCTGTACACATCTAATAACAAGCCTAATTGTTTGTAATGCTTTGCATTACTTACATGACCTCTTAACTGAGGGAACCTCTAGTTGTAGAGTTTCTGTTTGTATTGTACTTGTAATAGGCATCAAATCCTAGTTGTGTAACTGTACAAATAGAGTCTAGAATAATGCTTGAAAGAAGTTCCATGGTTCATGCCTCAAGCAAGGAGTTAAAGACTGCCAAATAATCGCAGTTGGGATTTGAAGAAATGAAGAATTTGCCTAAGTACCAATTCGAGAAGTATATTTGTCTATTCGAGAAGTCCAGCATTCGAGAAGTCAGAGATTCGATATCTCAAGACACTATTCGATATCTCTGAATACACTGTTCGATATCTCATTCGATATCTCAGGGATTCGATATGTCTACTACTCTATTCGAGATCTCAAGAAGTCAACAAGTCAAGATGGTATTCGAGTTCTCAAAGAGTCAACAAGTCAAAGTTCCATTCGATATCTCAAAGACTCAGAAAGCTATTCGACAACTCGAGGATTCGATAAGTCAAATGCTCTATTCGACAACTCAAGGAATCCTGATGGAAAAGAGCTATTCGAGAAGTGGTTCGATATGTCACTATAACAGTATTCGAGAACTCAGAGTTATCGATCAAGTCAATTCTAGTTCTCGAATCACTTACTTAGTCACTTCTCGAATACATTCTTGGAGACAAAATACTGAAGAAATTGTACAAGTCAGAAACCTGCAACAAGCCAATGCACTTTATGGACCACAACCTGTAACGTGCTCTGGAAAGCCTACAAGGAAGCTTGGAGAGATATAGAAGAGACAAGGAGCTAAAGAAGTGGATCTAAACAGGCTTTGCAAAGTCAAATCTGTAACCGTTTGGACTCTTACTCAAAAAGGATAGACAGACTAGAAAGTAATTTGTTTAGCTACCTTATTTGTAGTAAGCAGGCTGTATCCATGTTCTATAAGGACACAGCCTCACTTCATAACTTAGCAACTTTAGTGAGTCTAGTTTTTCATACACTGTAAGCTATATCTCTCTGAGAAAAACGAAGCTGAGAATACTACCATTTGTATTCACAGATTGTAGCAACCTTTATCTAATATACATTAGATTAAAGTGATATTGTGCCTTGTGTTGTTTACTTATCCGCACCTTAATTTCTGCACACACAGGCACTTATCTGCTACACAGACTCAATCCAAGAAAAGTTCAAGAATCCATTCACCCCCCCCCTCTGTATTCTTTTACCGTGTTCAATACTCAACAAGCTCATAAAATGATGGTTGCTGGACTGTGCCGCACACAGCCTCTTACGCTTTCTGTTGCAATCCCCTTTTTTGTTAAATCATTATTCCATTTATAAAACACCATTCCACATTTTCCATTTTTCCGTTTCCATTTCCATTCACATTTATCATTTCCAGTTCCATTCTCATATATCATTTCCATTTCCATTCTCATATATCATTTCCATTTCCATTCTCATATATCATTTCCATTTATCATCATCTTTAAAAATACATACATTATAATACTTTGATTATAACTCAGACATCTCCTCCGTATTTAATAAAATCAAATATGCTCTTATATACAAAATATTATAACTATTTTAAAAGTATTAAATAATAATCAAATAATATTTATTAAATCACAAATGTTTAAAGATTATCTTTAAAAAAAATATTATAAACCATCTAACCCTAAATAACAACTGATACCATTCTCTTTCATATCCCTTTAGATCATAGAGTATATTCACTCTACTCATATTCATATCCATATCCATAATCCATATCCATAATCCATATTCATATTAAATAATCTCAACAAACAGGGAATATCCCTAACCATATAATGATATAAGATTCATATATTATCTAGCAAAATCACTTTTCTTTAAACATAAACAGTTTATCAAAATAAGGATAAAAGAAATCTTGCTCCCTTTAATCTATATCCATACTCATATTCATATACATCTCCCTTAAATTCCCAAAATCAGGAAAGTAAAATCCTTAACAATATAGTAATAATATAATCACATATATATATATATATATTCCATGAAATCATCTTTCCTTGAAGATAAATAATTTTTCAAAGTAAAGATAGAAGAAATCTTGCCTCGATCTCTAATCCCAAAAAGTATGATCCGGTGCTCGTCTCGAGTCTCTATAGAAACAAAAATGATCACCATCAGAATATATTATACTTAACCACTTAACCCCTAGATATATATATATATATATATATATATATATATATATATATATATATATAAACACCCTTGACACATACATATGTTTAACATATCATTATTGACCCAAAAGTTCCAAGAACTTATCCACTTTTAAACTCCATCAAAGTTCCGTGTTTTTCACCATTTCCTTAACAATCACTCTCGACTGTAAAAATTCTCAACTGGTAATGGCTCTCTGACCACTCTACTACAATATCCTAAAATTTCATAATTTTTAAAAATGTTTAAGTATGGTAATTATAGCCTCAAAGTTGACACAACTATGTTTTCTCGGTTTTCGAACGTCTTTCACTAAAACTCACTTTTCTGCAAAACCATTCATCAGATTTTGACGCACTTTATATCAAAACGATCTATGAACCAAGATCTATCCTTTCATGGTCAGTTGGTGCTCTGGACAGAACACTACCGTACGAGTATGGGTGCCAAAAATAGGGTATCTTTTTGGTTTAACGAAAATCGAACATTATAACGGCTATATCTTCATACTTTCCATCTTATAACTCCCCCAAATCCAACATCCAACACATATACCCAACCCTACACCATGTGGTTATCATACCAACCATGGTTACAAGCTCTAATAACACCTCCATATTCAATCAATCACTTATAAACATACATATAATCATGATTTCATGCTTAATATACACTTAACCACTAAACTAACTATAAATCCATCATAAACTAAAAAGGGGTGAGGATGTTTATACCTTCTTTGAAGCTTTAACACTCTTACTATAGGCTTGTAGTCCTTGATACAACCTTAATATGCCTTAATCTTTCAAAACAAAACACAAAATCCAAGTGAGTTACTATTCATCCATCACTTTGTAAAATCTGTATAAAATCGAAAACTTATAGATTAATTCTCAAATTTTTACCACACCTTCTACTCTTCAAGAGATTTCTTTTGAGTACTAGCTCATCACCAGGGGATGCTTGAAACTCTACTTATGGGTGTTTAAAAGTTGGAGGCAGAAACTGCTTGGAACAGGGCAGTGCGACTTCTTCAACTTAGGGGAGGGATTTGACTAGGCTACACTACTTTGTTGGCCATGAAATTTTGAACGAACCTTACAAATGAAGTGGAGAAGCTATGGTTAAAATTTGGTGATTTTATCATGGATAGAAATGGAGATATGAATTTTTCTTTCCTCCTTGTACTTGCTGGGCAGTTTGTAGAGAAAAGAGATGGAGAGCTTTTTGGTGAGGTTGGTGATGATCTTTTGTGTTGGTTTGCTAATTATCTAGCCTAATCTTGTGTGTTATAGAGTCTTGTAGATAAGTACTATAGTTAATGACTAATTTACCCCTTAAACAAGTGTTAGTGGAAGGTGATATCACTGCTTATGTCACTTGGATGATCTAATACTCTAATCTCTTAATTTTCTAAGTAAAATGCCAATCATATTGGTAAATAATAATGTGGTATGTATCCTTGTTATATTACTAATCTTGGTTGCGTTGTTTCCATACTCGTTAAATCATACCTCGTTTCGAATACACCTCGTTATCTCGGTGATTCTGAAATCGTTTAACAATTAATTTTCCCCTGGCATTTCCTTGCTTTGATAATCCCTTGGTTTAATCTAACTTCACTATTTCCTCAAGATATAAACTTTTTAATATTTTCATACTCCTTAATATCACCTTCCATAGAGTCTCAATTGAAATCGAAAATCCTTAAAATCCACACTCAGGAATTTCTGAAATCTGTCATCATTTCGAGTCACTTATTTTCATAATACATCACTAATATGGTTTCTGTTTACTCATTTTCTGTTTCACGTATAGAGTACCTACATACCATTTCCATACATCCTCAAAATTTACTATTCATTTAATCACTGTAGCATTTCTAAGCTTAGGGTTATTACATATACAATATTTTCTATTGGATAATTGGCTATTTCATAATTGAACTTGTGTTCAAATTGCAGTTGGGTAATCATATTCAAAAAGTAATTACACTAATTATTAATTACGATTTAATTATTTAATACGAAATAACTTGCACCGCCGTTAACTTGCGTTGACTTATAACGGTGCACCGTTAAATGATGCCACATGTGATGCCAGGTCATTATTTTAACTTAAAATTAAATCAAAAAATTTCTAACACAAAATAATTTTTATTTATTTTTCTTTTATTTTTCTATATCCCTTCTTCTCTATACCCTTCTCCTACAGTCCCACTGCTCTCTTTCTTCTCTTAAAAAAAAAATGTCTCGGCCGGAGCTCTTATCCGCCATTGATTCCGGTCCCGAGCTTCTTAAGCTCTGGTTCTCTGAATTTTCGTAGCTCTTTACAAGCTTTATTACCTTTTCTTCTCCCTCCCCTTCACCTTTTCTTTTTCTCTCCTATTTCATTTCACTCTTTCTTCCCCATCTCTCCTGTTGATTTATACATACATCTACACCTGTATATCGAGAACCAATAGATACAAAATGATCGATTTCGAATTCAATTAGCTTTGTATGTGAATATCCATATATACATATACATATATGTTAATTAGGTTTTAGATCTGTTAATTTGAAGGTGATTTGAGATCTCGTCGAGAGAGATTGAGAGAGGCAAGGAGAAAGAGAGAGATTGAGAGAGGCAGAGAAAGAGAGATGGCAGCGCACGGAGATCTAAATTGAGCAATTGATGGAGTGTAAGCCTTCATCGGAAGGAGATTGTGAAGAAGCTGTGTGATCAAGCTAGAGCTATACTTGTTGAGGAATGGAATGTGTAGCCTGTGAAGTGTCCGGTGATTGTTTGCGGTGATATTCACGGTCAATTTTATGATTTGATTGAGTTGTTTCGTATTGGCAGAACCTCTCCTGATACTTGTTTGTGATTTTGGCTGAATTTTTGGGCTTATGTGGCAGCTAGATTATTTCGTGTGTTGTGATTGTTTGCTAAATTAACATGAATTTTGGGTGTAATTTTGAGGGTTACCAGATTTTGAAGGTATCATCGGAAACTGGAAAAGTTCATCGGAATTTTCCAGAATTCGGCCACATTCAACCACTTTCCGGCAGTGTTCTTGATAAGATTTGGGTTTAATCTGTTGTGTTCTGATACCCCTTTGCAGGAAAATGTTTTTGAAAAAAATCATTTTCCAAAATTTTATAACAATTTCAAAAATTATTTTATAAATTCTAAAATTTACTTAAATAATTATCTAATTAATTTATATATTTTTTTAACACATCAGCACACCACGTCAGTTTTCCATCACGGACGTTACATGGAGTTGACGGTGGTTACCCAATTGCAAGTTTTAATTACTTTGATGAGTTGATTGCAAGTTTTTTGAGTTTGATTACCCAACTGCAAATTGAGCACGAGTTGAGTTATGAAATAGCCAATTAACCTATTGGAATAATAAGGATGCTCTATCGAAAAAATGTTGTCAAATTTTGACATTCTATTGGTATCCTTCCAAATGAAAAGATTCAAATTTATACAAAACATACATGTAGCTCATATCTAATATATATATATATATAGGGTTGGACTCCATAGCAAACACCTTATATAACAAACAACAAAGAACACCTCATATCTAATAGATCCATTGCCCCTGGCGGGGCCACCCAATACAAAAAGTTCTTATTTTTTTAGGCTCTATCCATCCAGCAAAAAAAAAAAATTGAAAATTTACTGTTCATCGATGACGTCATCAGTGACGTCATCATGAACAGTAAAATTTTCAATTTTTTTTTGCTGGATGGATAGAGCCTAAAAAAAATAAGAACTTTTTGTATTGGGTGCCCCTGGCGGGGCCAATGGATCTATTGGAATAAATGATTTTATAGTGTTCTTTATTGTTTGTTATATAAGAGTGTTCTTTATGGAGCAAAGACATATATATATATATATATATATATATATATATATATATATATATATATACTATTATATAAAAGCCGAAACATTAAAAGTTTGGTTGGTTGGTCGGTACGGTACCTGTTGATTTTACTTATTTACCCTTACTCAATTACAGATGTACTAACTAATTAATTTCCTTAACATATTATCTTTTCTATTTTTCAAGAACTAAATAATTTCCTTTTTCAGGTAAAATACAATATCCTTTTATATTTTATCTAACTAAATTTTCTCCTTTATTAATCAATTTCCTTTTTCAGGTTAAACATATTATCTTCTCTATTTTTCAATAACTAAATAATATTCCTTTTCAGGTAAAATAGAATATTTTTCACATTTTATTTAACTAAAATTTCTCTTTTTTTAAAATAGTACAAGCAATTTTGTTTAATAAAATAACATAACTATATTATAATTACTATTAACTAATCAATTACTTTTTCACCCAAAACACGTTACCTTTTCTTTTTTCTCTAAATAACATCTCTCTTTTTCCAATTATATCATGGACGGTTACCTTTTTCAGTCAAAACACATTACCGTTTTTCTTTTCTCTTACTAAAACCTCACTTTTTCCAATTATATCACATATGTTTCTATTTAATAAAAATAAATTATAATATTATAATACTAATAATTAACCGATTATCTTTTTAGCTAAAACGTATCATATTTTCTATTTTTCTAATTAAATTCCCTTTTTTCTAGAAATATCCCGGGCAACATTAATTTCTCATTTTCTAAAAATTATGAGCAATTTTATTTAGTAAAATGGCATAAATAAATTATAATTATATAAGCTAATCAATTACCTTTTTCACATAAATCATGTCATCTTTTTAATTTTAAATAATCTCTCTTTTTCCAATTATATCAAGTACGGTTCTATTTAATAAAATAAACTAATAATATTTTAATATTAATAATTAACTGACTTTTTTCAGCTAAAATGTATCATCTTTTCTATATTTTCTAACTAAAATCCTTCTTTTAATAGAAATATCACGGACAATATTAATTTCCCCTTTTCTAAAAATATTACTTGAAATTATATTTAGTAAAATAATATAATTAAATTATAATTATTATAAATTAATCAATTATCTTTTCACCTAGAACATTTTTCCTTTTTAATTTTCTCTAACTAAATCCTATATTTTTCTAATCATATCACGGGCATTCTATTTAATAAAATAAAATAATAATTTATAATTACCAATAATTAACCGATTACCTTTTTCAACTAAAACCTATCATCTTTTCTATATATTCCAAATAAAATCCCTCCATTTCTAGAAATATCACGGATAACATTTATATAATTACTATCAAATCATCTCATATAAAAATGTAATCCTCCAAAATTCATGTTTTAAAAAATTAATTTAAATAAATGAAAAAATTTATGTAATATTAAAAAAATCGTGCATCGCACGGGTTTTAAACTAGTATATTTAAGTAGTAAAGTGATGAAAAGTGGGTGATATATAGTATATTTAAGGGGTTAAATATCTTGTTTGTCATTGAAGTCAGCTTAATGTATCAAGTTGGTCACTGAACTCAAAATGGTATCAATCAGGTCACTGAAGTCAGCCAGGATTATCAAGTTAATCATTTTTTTGACGGAAATTATTGTCCGCAAAATTTTGTCCGAAAAATCTTCACCAAATTTTGTGAAATTAAAGTGTGTTAATCTAGATGTTATGGGTCTCATAAAACTTGTTTAGATTTTCATTATGAGCTCTAGATTTATATGAATCGAAAAAGAAAATTCAAGAACTAGAATTGTTCTTCTTCAAAAACTGAAATAAAACTTATCAATATTGTATCTATTTTGAAGAGAATAATCTGGGTAACACAAATATGGTCTCGGATTTTTTAAATGTTAAGTGAATCTGCAGTTATAAGCGTTTATGTCAATCTGCAGTCTGTTTCCGTAAAAAAAACGAAGACTTAGGTTGACTTGATACATTAGGCCGACTTCAGTGACCTGATTGATACCGTTTTGAGTTCAGTGACCAACTTGATACATTAGACTGACTTCAGTGACCAACAAGATATTTAACCCTATATTTAAGTAGGTAAAATGATGAAAAGTGGGTGAAGTATTTAATAATATATTTGAGATAATGGAGAAAAGTAGTGGGTGTAATAGTGAAAAAACTTACTATTTTTGGAATGTAAAGAAATGGATGGGATGACCCAAAATAGTAACCGTAAAGAATCCATTGGGACGGAGGGAGTATTTGTTTGGGAATTATTTAAACACCCCTTAACTCAAAGTCACGAAATATCTTTGGCCACTCTCTTCTCTCTCATCTAAACAAAAGCAGCCGCCGCCTGATTTCTTTTTCTTCTTCCAGCTTCCCCTTTCTTCTTCTGCAGCCGGACGGAGTTTGCTCCGATGAGAGTCGATTAAGCTTCTTCATTTCTCAATAAAAGGGTACTCTTTTTCCTCAATAGGTTTTTAATGAGGCCCTCCAATTGATTTTTAGTTTTCTTACTTTTATCCCTTCGGATCTAAGGTTTTCTAAACCTTTTCCGATTTACCTCTCTTCTTAGTTTCTTAAACCTCGGAACTCCGGCTATTTCTCCTTTCCCGACCTGCACCGGACTTGTGAGTATTGGGTTTCGATTTTTTAGATCTAAGTTTGTAAGCTTCGTTTTTTCAATTTTTGTATTTTTTTCGGTTGTATTGTAAGCTTTGATGTCTCACCGTTTGTGTGAGTTTTGTAATTGTCTCACCTTTTGTGTGAGTTGTCTCACCTTTTGTGTGAGTTTTGTTTGTGTTTGCGTGAGTTTGGATGTTCTGAAACACTTTGTTAAAGTGTTAATGTGTTACACTAATAGGCCTGCGATTATTGTTGCTTGTAGCTTAGCGAGGGCGACTTTATTCTATGTCTGGTCTAAGGACTCATCTTGTAATCGGTTTCTGAAGATTTGTTAATGCAAGTTCCTTTATTGTCAAAAAAAAAAAACACCCCTTAAAAATTTGATTTAAAATATTGTTTGTTTGGAAATTATTTAGACACCCCTTAAAAATTTGAATTCAAAAATATTACTCCAGTGTCTACTTTTTTTTTTTTGACGATGCTGTTGGACACTCAGAATAGTAGAAGATCCCTTAGGGTCCGTTTGGATTGGGGGTTAAGAAGGGTTGAGTTGGGTTGGGTTCAAATTTACAAATTCGATTTTGAGAAAATTTTAAAAAGTAAAGTGTTGAATTTTGGATTTAATATGTAATATTATGCTAATTCTTCCGTAAACTATCAAAACCCAACACTTTACTTTTCAAAATTTTCTCAAAAACGAATTTTTAAATTTGAACCCAACCCAACCTGATCCTTCTCAACCCTCAATCCAAACGGACCCTAAACGTTTGGGCTGTGCACGGATTTAATTTGATCATATAAACACAAGAAAATGACAAAGATATCAAATGCAAGTATGCAACCACCCAATCTCCACTCTCCATCTTGTTTCACTAACACTCGACAGTCGTCGACACTACCATAAGTTCATAACCTCGCCTTATTATTGCCTTCAAACAGTTTTAGTAACATTAATTAGTTAATTTTAATAAGAATATATATTGTATTATAAATATGATAATTTATCCTTGCGGACTGTGTAAAACAGACTAATCAAATTATTTGGCTTGGGAGGAAATTATCTCTTCTTTGGAGCAATGTCTAATTTAAAGTACAAACAACTACATTGCAGTACCTGAAACTAAAGCTCTACAGACAACTCCAAGAATTCGAAAAAGGATCACAAGAGTGAAAGGGTAATTCTTCGAAAATTGTATCAGTTCAGCTGTACAGGAGACTAAATATGTTCTATCCACACATCAACAAACCCCATAATAGTTTCCACCATGTAAAGCTGCTTCGGACAACCACATTTTGGGATGGTTGCACTTGCAATTAATCATCTTGATGGTTTCTTCAGCTCCATTGCAAATGTACATATCAGCTCCAAAAGATGGCATTTCAATTATTTTACTGCCAGGGATCCTGTGAACAAGTTAACTACTCCGGACCAGGCCTGATGGATAATATTTTTGCTATGAAACCCCTGGGATGAAGACAGGAGGCTGTTCTGAGGATGCATCGCTTATGGAATCTGGAGGAGAGTTCCAAGGTGGCCTGACTTGGCCGTCTTGTGAACCTGGACACATTTTATTTTTTATACTATCTCTGATGGGATGAGGATGCATCGCTTATGGATTCTGGAGGAGAGTTCCAAGGTGGCCTGACTTGGCCGTCTTGTGAACCTGAACCCATTTTATTTTTTATACCATCTCTGGTGGGATGATTGAAAAAGGCCCCCCCAGAGAAAATGGATTCTCGGTTGTACGTAGGCTTTTCTGATTTCTCGATCTCAGGCCTAACCTTAGGAGGCAGAGGTTCTTGAAGTGATAACGAAGAACTTCTATCATGATTGCCAGATCCTGCATTAGAGTTTTCTGGTCCTATCTGCAAGGATGATCTGGTCTGAGTCTCTGTAGCTAATACAGGCACTGATACATATCTTCCTGCTTCTTTGTCCCACACAACCGACATCCTTTTGATGTCTCTGTTCAAAAAAGTTGACTGAGCTTGACCAGAAGCTAGAGAAGGAAATGACAGAGGCGGATCGGTTCTATTTTCGTTTTGCATAAGTTGTTCATCAACTCCTATAGAAGTATGAACTAATGGACTGTTGTTGCTTGCGAAAATGGTTTTCAAAGCTGACGACGGGTCATCATAATTGGAGCTCAAGTCATGTGTTTTTGGGATAGGGCTTAGAGCAACAGACTCGTGAATATGACTCGGACTACTGAAGGTACTCGCAATCTGACTGCCTGTTTCATACTCATCCCTGCAACCTTGGCTCAGAGGGAAAGAGTTCCGTGAAGAAGATAAAACCACATCATTACTAATGTCTTTATTTGGTCCTATGTCAACACTGAAACTGCTTCTCACACTCACATTACCACTGGAGATCTGTTCAGCATCTGGCGGACCATGGTCAAGTACAGGACGTAGTACAGAAGAGGATGCCCTCGCTTTTGCTGCTACTTTTACAGCCTTATTCGGATCCAGTTTCGCGAGCTTCCAAGCACTAATTCGAACAGGCTTTTTGAGCATCTTCTTTCCCTGACCTGCACATCCCACTGCTTCCTGATTGACTGTTGATGCTACTATTCCAGGATCAATTGGAGGTGCAACTTCTTCCTGATATATCCGAGTTTTAGAAAAGATTGCACACGCCACTTGATTATGACGTTTATAATTTACTTTTGCATAGGAAAATCTAGAAACTTAACAGTATAAGAAAACTTGAAGAACCAAAAGCAGCTGGGCTTTCAGATTATGTAGAAATCCATGACAACTAACACTGGCATTTTAGAATTCTAAACTTAATCTGAAACTGTAGGAACTGAATTTTGTTGCGACAAATAAAAACAAAAATAGAAGAAATGAATTCTTAGAGAAGGTTTTGAAACAAAATGATTAATGGACAACATTATGTCATCCAATTTTTACCAAGTAATCAGATCTCTTGGGGTAGACAAGTTCTGTGAAATCCTAAAGTTCGAGTTCAGAGCAAATTTGATTTTCTGAAAAGAATAACATTGTAAGTAACTTTGATATTTTAAGAAAGTGAAAAAACTCAAATGAAACTCTTCCTTTTACAAAATAATGAGTATTTATTAATATTTAGACGAATGGATAAGATGCAGGTTTAAGCGGAGAAACACATACATAAGCGCACACATAAACACACATATTTTTCCCCTTTATATGGACAAGTATTTCAATTTCCAGCTGACAATGAACCTGCCAAATGAATTTCACGATTTCTAAACTGAAAAAATAATCTCCTCTAGAAACTTATACGAAGTATCGCATTTTAAGTACTAGGAGATCACTCATTCTTGGGTGACAGAGGAGCATACCATCAAAATATTTCTCAAGTTTTAACAATAGTAGATGCAAACCATTGGGCATTTTCTTTCAAGAAATCAAGCTTAGAAGGTATATTCTGCGAAAGAACTAAATGGAAGTTGGAAAATCAAGATATTGAAGTTTTACATACACCCAATTAGCCATATACCTGATAATCCACTAATAGTCTAGGAGGAGTGCACCATGCCCCCTTGTAGTGACGACCTAGAGAACTTCCACCACTGTAGCCGGTAGTAGCAGAACCAGTTGGGGAATGTAAAATGTTTGCAAATTGCTCATCAACATGTGTTCCAGGAGGAGCCTCATTCCTTTCCCTCATAGCCACCACGTACTCGTAGGTTGTTATGCCCTATTTTAAAAGGCAACCAAGTTAAAGATCAAAAGCAGAAAACATTTTCAAATTATTCATGATGAAAAAGCTTTCTCTAGTTTTTTTTTTGAAAAAAATTTAGAAGGTAACCCATTGCTGCCTGTATAGAAGAGGTTACTTTTCAGTTCAAAAGTCCGGTCCTTTTTAATTTATGATCGGGGTCAATTGCACATTCACACAACAAATTTAGTTGTACAAAAATGTCTGACTGGTGTTCCAAATATTCCGAAGTGTACTAGATCTGGAAATGAAGCATTAGCACCTTAAATTATTGAAACTTTCACATTGCATTCTCAGTTTCCTACCATTTGAAAATTTTGAATAGGATGCATAAACTATGAACAAAAAAGAAACCAACCTTCCTAATTAGTATCATGTGAAAACACAAAAGTTCACTCAAGGGTAGGCATGCTACCAAAGAAACTGCTGTAAATACAGCCTGTTGAAAGATGATAAAACAACAAAACACTCGGTCAGTTTCATTTTAATAAGACTAAGGGTCCGTTTGGATCGGGGGTTGAGAAGGGTTGGGTTGGGTTGGGTCGGGTTCAAATTTGAAAATTCGTTTATGATAAAATTTTAAAAGTAAAGTGTTGGGTTTTGGTAGTTTACGAAAAAATTAAAATAGTAATACATATTAAATCCAAAATCCAACCATTTAGTTTTAAAATTTTCTCAAAAATGAATTTTAAAATTTGAACCCGACCCAACCCAACCCTTCTCAACCCCCAATCCAAACGGACCCTAAGGTGTTTCAGAAAGCGGCCAAGACATACACCAACCATATATGAACATACCACAACGGTTGCAAATGGGGCACGGGAGAAACCATTTCCTAGTCTGTCAACTATGTCAGCCTCCATGTTATGCCTTCTGACAAAGCAACGGACTAAAACAGCAATGCCAACTGCAGCCTCCATAGCAAGCTGTAGCAGTGGAAGGAGGAGACAAAAGAAAAATGAATGGTTAGTATTCAAAGCAATGGTTTTCAACATGCTTATTAATTTGTATATGAACATACCCAAAGAACACTAATCGCCATAAGAGATATAAAAGTAATGTAATTTTTACGCCCGACACAGTTGTTAAGCCACTGCACCATTCAGTAATAACCGGAGTTAGATATATTCTTTCTCAGACAAAAAATTTGGGCCAAGTTATGATAAATTTAATCTGTGTTCAGCATAGATCAGAAAATGCATACCCGACAATGGTGATCAAATCCATCCACACACTTGTCACAACTTCTGCAGTGTTTGCTGAATTTTCCCACCTGCATCAGGGGTTGTGAAAGAAACATACCTATCAAAAAAACTAAGTAACAAGCATAAACAAATTATTGATTAAAATAACAGAAAATCACGTCATATTGAAGATAAATGTGAATCTAAATGCCTTCTATGTGCTGAAGGCACACAGGGATGTGGAATCTGATGTTCAATACTGTGACCAACTCTAAACAAAATACTTTCATCATTTTTAATGATATATAAGCATGTCTATAAAGTGGGTAAAACCACCTCACTACTAACATTTTAAATAACTCATCCACATTTTACTAATATTCGCAAACTGTAACAAGATGTCCCCTTTTTGACATTATTTTATATCATTTTGTATAATGCATATTCATAGAATACTGATGACGTTCATAGGAAACATTTGCGTCATTAAAAGTTTGGCCCTTCATGATTTTAGAGATCGACTAAACACAATCTAGCAGTTCCATTAGTAGCTTCATATTTTCTCCACATAAGTACTACAATTTCTCATTTAAGGATATTGTAACTGATCTCTCAACAGATTAAGATAACTCAGATGCTTACAAAATGTAAGAGCTGATGTATATAAATAACCATTAAGTAGATTACAAGTAAGAGACGTGGACAAGAGATATGAAGATTTCCGTGAAAAGAATAGATAATATGGTAGAGCTGCGCCAAATACTATAGGTGAAATCTTATTGATCACACTTCAAAAAAAAAAATAAAAAAAATCTTATGGATCATATGCCAGTCTTGTAGTACCTAAGAGACTAGATAAGGTCGACATATTTTGAAGAATTGAAGAACACAACAGATAAGAGTAAAGATGGAGGTCACACCTTAGCCTTAAGTTAAGATGGCTTTCTACCTTCTTTATCAAATTATAAGCAAGGAATTGTGGTTAAGGCTAGCATCTTGTGATAAAACCTGGCTAGTCAATGTGTTTTGTGTGCTTACGCGTGGGTTATCGTAAGTGCTGGTTGTCACTAAATACCTCCCTACACCAAGTCTAATACCTCTGAATTTTGAAATCTTTTATGTAATATCTGTTCTAGAGCCTAAATCCTGACATTTTAAATTTATTCTTGATTCGTTGTGAGAAATATCAATTGAATACCTTCGAATTGCATAATGTGCAGAACAAAGCATCTTCACCTGTGCCTTCATGCTCAGCTGTTACATTTATGCGACAATCTTCATATACATACAGTGCACATAAGATCCCTCCAGCAGTGCACTCCGTTTTCCTCTTCGAGACTCCCGTCTGAATACCAGTCACTCCAGTTACTTCTATTGATCCTTTTCTTGAGGAGTTATGTGTTGGTATTGGGCTTCTCGAAGCTGCTGATGGAGAGGAATGTACCCCTGTGGTTTGGTCAGAGTTTTTCCTTGGCATATTCTTGGTTGGGACACCCTGCCTGATATCACGCTGATTCGTCATTACAGAATCAAATTTAAACATAATACCAGGATCCGCAGGATTAATTGCAGTGCTCCTAGCATAGAGAATGAAAACAAGCAGTGCCTGAAATGAGAAGATTACCGTCAAAAAATATAGAATAATCTTCTCTGCATCAGATGTATCCACTTTAGAAGCTAAAGATTGTCTCCTCAACATAAGCAATCAGACATGCCTCATGGAAAAATGTATAAAAGCTACGGACTACTCTGGATACCAATTTATTAGTACTAAGTCAATTTCCAGGATAACTACACGACGCAGACCAAGATAGAAAAAAAACAAGAAAATAGGAATAATCGCGACCTGGTTACATAGTTAGCTAAGTAACCAAGACAAATATTCCAACCCTTGAAAAAGAAGATCCTACTGTTACCTGAAACTAACTATGGAATGTTTTTCCTAGCCATTGCATGATTGTGCATTATTGAGTGATGTATACTTTACCACTTCTGTTTCAGGGGTCTCACACTCACTGTAAACCAGAATATGTACGTCTGTGTATGGTTTATATATTAGATGTTGTTGATATTATGGAACATGATGCAAAAGTAATGTTAAATAAAGTTCAGAACATCTTTTTGACGTTTTCATTATTGTACAGAAAAAGACTAGATACTTTAAAAGTTTAAATTCATAACAATGTTCTGTTTTTCAGATGTTTCAGTGCTTCACGATGAAAGAAGTTGTCTATACACAATATTTTTCAAACGAAAAGTGAAAGGCAGTGATGAAACAAAAGAAACCGGCATACCACTGGAGAATATGTGGCAACCAAAGCATACTCCCAAATGCGACCTCCAAGAAATGGAGCAAAGAATGTGTAGAATGCAACAACTAGCACGCAAAATACTGTTATGGCAACAACCTGTCAATGGTAAAATTTAGGAAAACAAGAATTGATAATGATATGCTTGGCAAGAAATCAGTAAACTATATGCCATATAGTAACAACACTTTATCATAGAACTATATACTCATTCACACTGGAAACCAGACATTCCTTGATCACATAAGTACATTATACATATCTACATATAGTCATTTATTATCAGTGCAAAGCATTAGGAGGACCCGGATAGAAACATTCAATTAAAGAATCAAAATTTCAGTTTCTGCACATGCCGGAAAAATTAAACTGTAATGATTAAGCTAAACAGTGCTGGCAACTTCTTGAATAAAAATAACTATTAACCAAGAAACAAAGTTATCTAGTAGGCCTTTCCGAAGAGGCGTTCATCGATTAGCTCAGGCAATTTTACGAAGAAAGGGTTTGTGCATAGTTGCTGCAGCAACAGAGTGGTGCTCAAGGGAGTAAACATAAATGACTTCATAAAAGAGAAAGTTGTCCAGGATCATAGCTTAATCTTCTAGATATAGAATCTGTATGTGCAGGTGGCATTGGAATGCAGTTGTATTCACGAGACATCATTAGTCATTTCTTCATCAAGTATAAGGTTTTAAGCATTTAGTTGTCTACATATAATTAATTAAGCTACTCAAATTCCAATAATTACTAGTATATAACATGGCAAATCTGATATAATAACAAAAAGAAAAAGCACAAAAGATAGAGGGGAAAAAGGAGATAGAAACCTGAAATGTGTGAGCAGGTAGCTGCCACCCATGTTTCCTCACCATCACTGATAAGCAATGCAATCTCCTACTCCTACCCAAGTTTTAATCTTCAAAAACCTAAAATTTACTATTTACAAGAACCAAAAAATATAATGTGTTTTCAATATGAATAAAAAAGGAGATAAATCAGTGATTTCATAATATGGGTCACTGCATCAGAATCATTGCATGTATCGACAGAAGCTGAAGGAATGAATCGTAGAAGAAGAAAGAAAGGACGAGGGCAATAAGAAAGTGACAACAAACTACTGCAAAATGCATTTACATGTGGAGTATTTTTCATTATCGTTTTATATTAGTTACTCTATTTTTTTATACTAAAATATAAAAACCAATCTGTATTAGTATAACCTTTTTAGAACTTTATACAACATTAATATTTCATCAAGTTTAATAATTATTTGTGGTCCTAAAAAAAAGTTTAATAATTAATTTTTTTTAATATTACACCTCAAAAGTACATCTAAAAAATGTTCACAAAATATATAGCAGATAAAAATATTTAATAATATCCTAATCACATAGTTGTATATTATCGAAAAATGGTATTATGAAATATAACAAATAAATATTATTTAATTATGTAAATTCAGTATTTCGTATTCGAAATTAAACAAAAATATGATCAATATTTAATCATGTGATCGTAGAAATTAAATTGAATTTAAAATTGTAATGGATATTTATTTATATAAAAGTGTTCATTACATATTTTTATATAAAATATGAAATTAATATTATCGAAAATTTAATTTATTAGTAAAAAATCTATTTAATTTTATGCAACGCTGAGGGCACCCTATATATTTACTAGTAGTGCAATGGCATTGGAATTTGGTTTAAAGAATGACATTGGAATTGAAAATATGCAAGTTAAATAAAAATAAAAAAGAAAGAACTATCTTTTTTTATTTTTTTTTTCTCGAAGGATAATAGGCAAAAGGCACAGAATAGGCGTGTGGGTGACACGTAGTATTAGTAAGACAAGGAGCACGCGAGGTGCCATTCCGAAAGAGGAGAGAGAGCGTTCGTGTATGAAACCCTAATTAGCGTCATTCATTTTGGGGGAAAAGGCCGTCACTCGCCGGATCACATCGCGTGGCAGAACGATTACGGAAATTACTACTACTACTTGTTTTTGGTAACACCTCTCCCCCCTCTCTCTCTCTCTCTCTCTCTCTCTCGCTCTTTTCCATTTTCATCTTGACCCTTGCAAAACCCCTCTCTCTCTCTCTGTCTCTCTCTAACATGCTCTTTTCTTACCCAATTTACACACATATGTGTGTGTTTGTATTTTGAGTATGAGTATTGCAGTTCCCGTCTTATGATACTGTTTGTGTTCAATTCAATTTTGATAATACACTGATTTATATGAAAATTAAAGAGGCTAGTTTTTATTTTGATTTTAATGATTTACAAGCTTAGTATGCGAGTGTTTTTGAACAGTTTAGCTGCTAGTTTGTTGAATTGAGGTCTAACAGAAAGTACTAGTATGTTTCCGAAACATGGCTGACCTCAGCTTCTTCTCCTTTAACTTAAGGTTGAACCTTGATGTGTCTGTAATGACCTTGTAACAAATTTGTTATCTGTGAATATGTAACTTTGAGCCTAAGAAAACCGTAACTAAGAACAAAGCAGCCCCCTTTATGGTTGTCGACTTGTCGGAAATAGCAGTGATATTCAAAATCATTGAATTTTCTAATTATGATGATATGCAAGTGTTTATGTTCAGTGCAGCGGTTGGTTTGTTGAGGTGAGGTCAAACAGATAGTTCTAGCATGTTTCCGGAGCATCACTGACCTGAGCTACTTTTGGCTTAAGAAAGCTTCAATCTTGATTCATATTGAATGACCTTACGACTTATGAGAACTTTGTAGTCTGTTTTTATGTCATAGGAGGTGAAAAGAAAAGAAGTGAAAGAGAGAGTTAGCTATGGTGACAAGTTACATGACTATAACCTTGAACCCAAGAATACCATAAATAAGAGTAAAGCAGCTATCTTTATAGTATTATTAGTGGAATTGACAGTGACATTCCAAATTATTGGTGATCAGTTCATAAATGGAGGAAGTTCTCTGATAGCATTTGAAGATTGGAACTTTATTTAGTTTCGCTCTAATCTGTATAGCATTTCACATCCTCTTTCTGCTAACTGTTTACCTGAACAATCTTTTAGGATCTTAATACATATCTTGATATGTCCATAGTCTGTGGCAGGGTCAGTAAATATACCAGTTGTCTTTAACCAAAGTAAACTACCTAGATGGATGCATCTGAAGAGCTCTCTTGAGCACTATCTAGACTGCGCAATACGGTATTAGCATGATAAAAAGGATTCATGTATTCAGCCCCATCTAGTCTGATTATAGCAAGAATAACAAGTCCCTTGCCTAAGATTCTTGATAATAATCGTAAAAGTCCTAAATTTTTCGAGGGTTTGTTGCTTATTAAAATAGGGTCCAGAGGACTTTGTCATTTAAACGTTTGGATATACAACAGAAGATATATTGAGCTTTTGATACTGGCATGCTGATATAGGATATACGACTTTGGAGTTTAGAGATCAGAGTATCATGAAAGTATCAGGGGTTTCATGGGTAAGTGTTCATAAAATCTTATGTGGTGTATTGTGTAAAGTACTTAAGTCAGCCTCGTGGGAGAGTTTTCGCTGTACATCTGTACCATGGTTAGATGTTTGGTAAACAAATTTATTTTATGCCGGATAAGTGGGTTAGGCAGTGGAATTTTGTGAGCTTCTATATTGATTTAATCATGTTGGCAGTCGCCCTTTGTATCCTTTGACTATGTTCTGTTGCAGTTCAGATAGAAACATGGATTTGAGGTTGGAGTGTCAAAACATAAAGTTCACGTATTTGTAGGATCTCTGAAAGTACTTTTAAGATCTTTCGACACTAGGGACTGGTCTGTCTTACTGTTTATCCTTCTAGAATCAGACTTTTGTTTTCACATGGAATGTCTATTATACATGTTCTTGATGGTATTTTTATTTCTTGTGCACCTATGTTTGGTTCTAGATGACAATGCTTAAATTAGCTTTTCAATTGAGTTGGCCCAGGAGCTGTAGTTGCTTTTGTTTGGAAGCAATGCCTAATAAGCTATATACATAATAATATGAATAAATCATTAAAAGCATAGAGATGACAGTGGGTATGTGTCCTATGAAAATTTGTCAGTCTTAACTTTAGTGGTAGAGCTAGCAGCTGGAGCAGCATCATCTAGATGAGTCATATTTTTTTATATTTGCAACCCATTGTCCTATATCTTACCAGTAATTGTGTAAATCAGGTAAGCGATTCGTTTTCAGGTATTAAAATTTGGGTCAAGTGTTAATTATTACTGAATTGTTTGCATCATATTATTCATTCTGTTGCTTGATTAGTATTTACATTTTAGTTTAGTATTGAGTGATGTATTATTGCTGACATCTTTTCTACATCTCAGGTATCCTCTGGAGAGGAGCAAGCGGAAATAATTCCTTTTTTCTCCTAATGGATATTGATCTTAGGTTGCCTTCCGGTGAATACGAAAAAGAACAAGAAGAAGAAGAAGAGGAAGAAGAGGAAGAGGAACCAAATGGACTTGTTAACATATTGGATAAAGAAGATAAACTACATAGTGCAGGACTGAGTGGCTCAGGATTGAGTGGCTCAGGACTGAGTGGCTCTATGGTGCTTGTGGAAGATGACATGAACATGAATTCTCACGCAGTCGATGTTTTTGATGGTAATGAGGATACAAATTTGGAGCCACTTGCTGGTATGGAATTTGGGTCTCATGGGGAAGCATACTCTTTTTATCAAGAATATGCCAGGTCTATGGGTTTCAATACTGCAATACAAAATAGCCGTCGTTCAAAGACTTCAAGAGAATTTATTGATGCAAAATTTGCATGTTCTAGATACGGCACAAAGCGTGAGTATGACAAATCATATAATAAACCACGAAGTCGACAAGGAAACAAGCAAGATCCAGAAAATTCATCCAGCAGAAGATTGTGTTCAAAGACAGACTGCAAAGCCAGCATGCATGTAAAGAGAAGATCGGATGGAAAATGGATTATACATAGATTCGTGAAAGAGCACAATCATGAACTATTACCTGCCCAAGCTATTAGTGAACAAACTAGAAAGATGTATGCTGCAATGGCAAGACAATTTGCTGAGTATAAGAATGTGGTTGGTCTCAGGAACGACTCCAAAAGTCCGTTCGATAAAGGTCTTAGTTTAGCTCTTGAAGCAGGAGATGCAAACTTGTTGCTCGACTTCTGTGTGCAGATGCAGAGTATGAATTCCAATTTCTTTTATGCAGTAGAAGTGAACAAAGATCAGCGTCTTAAAAATGTGTTATGGGTTGATGCCAAAAGTAGACATGATTACACAAATTTCAGCGATGTTGTTTCTTTTGACACAACGTATTTTCGAAGCAGTTATAAAATGCCTTTAGCTCTTTTTGTTGGGGTTAATCAGCACTATCAATTCATGTTGCTTGGATGTGTACTACTCTCAGATGACAGCCCGACAACAATGGCATGGGTGATGCGTACATGGTTGAAAGCAATGGGTGGACAGGCTCCAAAATATATTATCACTGACCAAGACAAATCCCTTAAGTCAGTTATTTCTGAGGTTTTCCCATCTGTTCGTCATTGCTATTTTATGTGGCATATACTGGGAAAGATTTCTGAAACTTTAAGTCATGTAATTAAACAGAATGACAAGTTCATGGCAAAATTGTTGAAATGCATTTACAGATCATGGACAGATGAGGAGTTTGACAAAAGGTGGCAAAAATTTGTGAATGTGTTTGAGCTAAAAGAAAATGATTGGATCAATTCACTCTATGATGACCGCAGACAATGGGTGCCAACCTACATGAATGGTGCATTATTAGCTGGGATGTCTACCGCACAGAGATCTGAGAGTGTTAACTCTTTCTTTGACAAATATGTGCACAAAAAGACAACTCTGCAGGATTTTCTAAGACATTACGAAACCATTTTACAGGACAGGTATGAAGAGGAATCTAAGGCAGATTCTGATACATGGAACAAGCAACCTGCATTGAGGTCCCCATCACCATTCGAGAAGCATGCATCTGCCATATATACACATGCATTATTTAAAAAATTCCAGTATGAGGTTTTAGGTGCAGTTGCTTGTATGCCTAGAAATGAGAGGGAGGAAGGAGCAACCACAACTTACAGAATTCACGATCTTGAGAAGCAGCAAGAGTTCATAGTTACTTGTAACAAATTGAGGTCAGAGGTACTTTGTATGTGTCATATGTTTGAATTCAAAGGTTTTCTTTGTAGACATACCCTGCTTGTTCTTCAAATTTGCGGCCTGTCCACCATTCCATCCCAATATGTTCTAAAGCGATGGACTAGAGATGCTAAAATCAGGCATATGATGGCCGAAGGATCTGAACTGGTGCCGTCAAGGGTGCAGCGTTACAGCAGCTTGTGCCAACGAGCACTTAAATTGAGTGAAGAAGGATCTTTATCTCAGCAAAGTTATAATATTGCACTTCGTGCACTGGAAGATGCCTTTGGAACTTTGAATTTGGACTCTAACAGAGATCTCTTAGATGCTGGTACCTCGGGTAATCATGGTCTTCTTTGTATTGAAGACGATAATCAAAGTAGAAGCACAAACACAATCAAAACCAATAGAAAGAAGAACCCGACTAAGAAAAGGAAGGTTAGTAAAAAATGCTGATTGACATATGCATGTTTGCAATATCACAAGAATTTTTGCTGAAGGCAATATATTTTGCAGACAAACTCAGAGGCCGATATTATCAGTGTTGGAGCAGACGACAACTTGCAAAATCTGGTATGTGTAGCTTGGCAGAATTTACATACCTTTTTTAGTTTTTCGCTTTTACTTGATTAGACTTGAAAGTGATGCTAGCAGATGATGATTGTTGTATTGAATATAGCTTGTTTTATTGTCGCTCAAATGGACTTTAGCACTTAGTGTGATCTTCTAATATTTTTTTAAGGACAAAATGAACACTAGACCTGTCAACCTGGATAGCTATTTTGGTACTCAACAAGGAATGGTATGGATGTCGTAATTGATAATTCCTTTTGTGCTCCTCATTTGTAATATACTTCTCATCAGCTATGGTGATTTTCTTTTGCAGGTACCCTTGAACTTAATGGGTCCATCACGTGATAACTATTATGGACAACAACAGAATATTCAGGGCCTGGTACATGACATTACAGTAATATAGTATATTTACAAGACTCGCTGACAAAGTATTTTTGTCGCAGTCAAGGACAATTTTAGTATATTATCTGAAAAAATAATTTTAGTTAACGTCTCTCTTATATGATTCTCTGTTCTCTTACATCAGGGACAACTGAATAGCATCGCACCAAATCACGATGGCTATTATGGCAACCAGCCAAACATGCATCAGATGGTACAGCATGATTCGGGTCTCAACTCTCAAGTATTTTTTTTTTTGTATATTTAAATTTTGCTTTGATATCACAAAATTTCTGATCTATACTTGCAGGGGCAAATGGAGTTTTTTAGACCAGCAAGTTTCACATATCCCCTTCGGGTTAGTGTTATAAATAAATGTTCTCGAGTCTCGACTAGATAATAATTACTATTTTAAGTTTCTTTGTAAGAAGCGATTTCACTGTATTTGCCAGGATGAAGCCAATATAAGAGGATCACATGATAGTGGATCAAGGCAAGCATGACTACAGGGTGCCCTGCTTGGGTATATATACCAGCTGCAATGGGATTTAGAGAAGCAGACAAACAAAATGTTTTTATTTTCGATTAAGCTTAAAAGTTAAAACATCCGTATTGAGCTTGTCACAATCTGTAATTCTGTATTTAAATTAAACTAAAATTTTGTGTACCAATTGTATTATGGTACATGGTCAAATTTGATTTTGTGTTGAATTTCAAACTAATGTCTTTTAAAATGAGTGTCCAAGCGTGTCTTTGTCCCTGTATAGTGTATAATACTGGTTACTTGCGTCTGACCCGGAGTTCTGAGATGAACTCTTGACTTCCTACAGTAAGATCGCATTTCGACCATAAAATATTTCCTCCTGTCTCTTTTTTCTTTTTGCACACCAATCTAGCTGTTATTCAACTTACAACTAGATTAAAAGTTAACGATAATCTTGTTTTTTAATTTCACATTCGACTAAAACCAAATTTAATAGGTTTACACTTTAAAATGTGAAATTAGAAGGGCACAAAAGCGAGCATGGTTGGATAGGCCAAGTGGTGATTAAGGATATATTCTTTGTTCAAGAATTATTAGAATAAATACTAATTTATAAACTTATAAACACTTTATTATATAAAAAAAAGACACAAAATCAATCACCATACAATATTCAATTGAAAAATGCTAGAAGTACCAAAATTAGGTACCAAAAATTGTCACCAAATGATGTGGCTTAGTTTTAATTGGTTATAGTTATACTGGGCCCGCCAGGGTCATCCAATCAAAAAATTTGAAAATGCCAAGTGTTTGTTGCCATGTCATTTGGTACCTAATTTTGGTACCCAATTTGGTGCCTGTAGCACTACTCTATTCAATTTAACACATGTTAAGTGAACTAGCTTATAGTCCGTGCAAAGCACGGGTTACTTTTAATTTTTTATAATTTATTTATAATATAATATAATATTATAAATATTAATTTAAATATGTTATTGATTCGAACCTTACATCTTTATATATAATTTTTTAGTATTAAATATAAATTAATATGTTATTGGCGGGAATCGAACTTTGAACCTCTGTATATAACAACTTTTAGTATTGTTATATCTAACGGTTATGATCTATTTTGAGTTGATGATCTAACGGTGATAAATGAGGGATAACAAAAAATGTGGATAACCAAAAAAGGGGTAACCAACTACAAATTATACCCCTTTTGCTTATTATGTTAAGTGAATGTGACAAACTGACAATACTTGGAGCCAGAAAACGCACTTGAAAATATGGTCAAAACAAACGAAGCGATAAAATCTAATCTAATAATATAATATAATAAAAGTAAATTATTTTAGTTAAGAACATAAAATTAAAAAAAATAAAATTTAGTATATTTTTCGATTTTTGAGTTCTGTATCGTTTCCATTTCAACTTGACATTAAAGTAATAGAGTGTTGATGCTGCTTGTCCAGATCCAAACATAGGATTACAGATAAGATTACAGATAATTATGATTATTCTTACTTCTTTTTGCTTGCAAAGTGTTCCGGAGTGAGGCTTGTGCTTCTCAGCACCGTCTGTTGGCCATGGATCTTTCCATAGGGGGCCGAGATGTTCGCAGAACGAGAGAGTCAAGATCAAGAATACTTTGGAAAGACTTGAAGGGCGAGAAGGCGGCCGACTTCAGGGAGTCTTTGTTTAAAGAAGGTTGTTTCGATCTTAGTGGAGATGCCAACTGTAGGTGGTCCAACATGGCGACGGCTATTCGGTGTGTGGCCGAGAAGGTGGTGGGGGTCTCTTCAGGAAAGTTCAGTGGCCATAAGGAGTCATGGTGGTGGAACGAGGAGGTTCAAAAGAAAGTAAAGGCGAAATGTATGCTATTTAAAGAACTTTTGTCGAGTTCGGGGACGGAGAGGTCTCTGAAGCTGGAAGCATACAAGGTGGCGAGACGAGAGACAAAAAAGGCTGTGGCGAAAGCCAAGAGTGAAGCTTACGAGGGGCTGTACAAGCGCCTAGATACCAAGGAAGGAGCGAACGCTATTTTTAAACTAGCTAAAGCTAGGGAGAGAAGGCGGCGCGACCTGGGCTCTGTTAAGTTTATTAAGGATGATTCAGGCCAAGTGTTAATAAATGAAGACACCATTAAGGAGAGGTGGAGTTCATATTTTCACTACCTTTTCAATGGGGCGAGGAGGAGTGGTGCCAGTTTGGAACAAGAGGTCACTCTTTCGCCCGCTCGCTCCGTCGGCCCTTGTGATCGTATCTCCAAAGAGGAAGTCAAGGGTGCCCTTCAAAAGATGGCCAGAGGGAAAGCGGTAGGTCCGGATCAGATACCAATCGAGGTATAGCTCTGTCTTGGTGAGGTTGGCGTTCTATGGCTAACAGAGCTGTTTAATGCACTCCTCTCGGGTTCTAAGATGCCAGAGGAGTGGAGACGCAGTATTGTCGTCCCTTTCTTCAAGAACAAAGGTGACGCTCAGAACTGTAGTAACTATCGAGGAATTAAATTACTCAGTCATACTATGAAACTTTGGGAGAGAGTGGTTGAAGTTCGGATTAGAAGAGAGGTTGATATCTCAGATAACCAATTTGGTTTTATGCCGGGAAGATCGACGACCGAGGCCATTCACCTCGTCCGACGCCTTATGGAGAAGTTCAGAGAGCGTCGCAAAGACCTCCATATGGTGTTCATCGATCTTGAGAAGGCGTATGATAGCATCCCCCGTGAAGCTATTTGGAAGAGCCTTGAGGAGAGGAGAGTGTCATCGGCGTACGTCAGGGCGATCCAAGACATGTACTCTCAAGCTTGTTCCTGCGTTCGGACCCCAGTCGGTGATGCTCGTTATTTCCCTGTGGAGATTGGGTTACACCAGGGGTCGGCCCTTAGCCCTCTTCTTTTCGCCCTGATCCTAGATGTCATGTCGCGAGGGATTCAAGACGCCATCCCGTGGTGTATGCTCTTCGCCGATGATATAGTGCTAGTGGCGGAATCGAGGCGGGAGGTGAATGAAAAGTTGGAGCTATGGAGATCCACTTTGGAGCCCCAAGGACTGCGTCTGAGCAGGTCTAAAACCGGATACCTCTGGTGCAACTTCAGTGGTGACGCCAACGAGGAAGGAGTGGAGGTTAGGATTGAAGATCAAACCGTCCCCCGTACGGATAAGTTCAAGTATTTGGGTTCGATCATCCAGAAGGAAGGTGAGATTGAAGATGATGTCACTCATCGTATCAACGTGTTGAGTATTGAACACGGTAAAAGAATACAGAGGGGGGGGGGGTGAATGGATTCTTGAACTTTTCTTGGATTGAGTCTGTGTAGCAGATAAGTGCCTGTGTGTGCAGAAATTAAGGTGCGGATAAATAAACAACACAAGACACAATATCACTTTAATCTAATGTATATTAGATAAAGGTTGCTACAATCTGTGAATACAAATGGTAGTATTCTCAGCTTCGTTTTTCTCAGAGAGATATAGCTTACAGTGTATGAAAAACTTGACTCACAAAAGTTACTAAGTTATGAAGTGAGGCTGTGTCCTTATAGAACATGGATACAGCCTGCTTACTACAAATAAGGTAGCTAAAACACATTACTTTCTAGTCTGTCTATCCTTTTTGAGTAAGTGTCCAAACGGTTACAGATTTGACTTTGCAAAGCCTGTTTGGATCCACTTCTTTAGCTCCTTGTCTCTTCTATATCTCTCCAAGCTTCCTTGTAGGCTTTCCAGAGCACGTTACAGGTTGTGGTCCATAAAGTGCATTGGCTTGTTGCAGGTTTCTGACTTGTACAATTTCTTCAGTATTTTGTCTCCAAGAATGTATTCGAGAAGTGACTAAGTAAGTGATTCGAGAACTAGAATTGACTTGATCGATAACTCTGAGTTCTCGAATACTGTTATAGTGACATATCGAACCACTTCTCGAATAGCTCTTTTCCATCAGGATTCCTTGAGTTGTCGAATAGAGCATTTGACTTATCGAATCCTCGAGTTGTCGAATAGCTTTCTGAGTCTTTGAGATATCGAATGGAACTTTGACTTGTTGACTCTTTGAGAACTCGAATACCATCTTGACTTGTTGACTTCTTGAGTTCTCGAATAGAGTAGTAGACATATCGAATCCCTGAGATATCGAATGAGATATCGAACAGTGTATTCAGAGATATCGAATAGTGTCTTGAGATATCGAATCTCTGACTTCTCGAATGCTGGACTTCTCGAATAGACAAATATACTTCTCGAATTGGTACTTAGGCAAATTCTTCATTTCTTCAAATCCCAACTGTGATTATTTGGCAGTCTTTAACTCCTTGCTTGAGGCATGAACCATGGAACTTCTTTCAAGCATTATTCTAGACTCTATTTGTACAGTTACACAACTAGGATTTGATGCCTATTACAAGTACAATACAAACAGAAACTCTACAACTAGAGGTTCCCTCAGTTAAGAGGTCATGTAAGTAATGCAAAGCATTACAAACAATTAGGCTTGTTATTAGATGTATACAGGCATGCCTCTGTAACTAACAATCTCCCCCAAATTGTGAGTGAGACCCTTAGTCACAATTTCATGTCTGATAACAAGCCTAACATACATTAAAGATAAAACTTGTAAAAGTACAGGTATGTGATTTGATTGAACACATAAATGAAATTACAAGATAAATACTTCTTACAGTATGATGAGGTACTAGCCGTTTTCTTTTGATTGCATCTCCATTGCCTTGGCTTGTAGATCATCATATGCTTTCTGTTTCCTTTCTTTCTCCTTTCTTGCAATCTCATCTACTGCTCTCATGATTTCTGTCATAGCATCCAATTCTTCAATCATAATAGAGTTTTTGAAATCTTCAAGCACTGGCTTCAGAATGTTGGCAGGATAGTGACTGAGTAGGTTCATTCTTATATTGACATTGTCTCCATTTCTCCTCCTATACTTCACCACATAGGGATCAAACTGAACTCTACACAATCCCTTTGCCCTTAGCTTTTCTGCTTCAATCTCCAGTCTATCAATTTCTTTCTCCCTTTCTAACCATTTCTCATAGCAGCCCTTCCTTATCTTCTCAGCATATTCTTTCTTCATTTTCACAAAGTCAATCAATTCCAGCTTCCATACTTTCTCCACCTTGTCCTTAGAATCCAGCAATGCAATGATTCTTTCTATCTCATACAATTTACCCCAATGTTGACAACCCCCTTGTTTGAATTTCATTTCTTTCCCATCAGTGTACTTGATTACAAGGTGATCATCCACAATTGCAGCATAGCATATCTTTTGAGCTCTTAGAAATAGCAGTTGCTCTTCATCAAAGTCTTCATCAAGTGGCTGGAGCTTTAATCCTGGAATGATTGTTAGGGCTCTAGATTTGGATAGCTTCACTCTCCTTGCAGCATGTTTAAATTTTATCCTCTTGACATGGTTGCTTGGCAGAAATCTTTGACCTTGGTTGGTAGACCATAGTAGTATTCCATTAGCAGATTGCTTTCTGAAACATACACATGGTTTCTTGACTTGAATCTTCTTCTTTTCTTGAGATGGTAAGACAGTTGCAGAAGCCATAGATGTAGATTTTGCTAGGTCACTACTAACAGTATTCACCCTAGACTTAGAGTCTTGTGTTGTGGTGAGATTACTGCTAGCATTGCCTAAGGCTTGCTGTCTTCCACTCTTTCTCACATATGTTTTACCCTGGTCATCATCATTCTTTTCATCCTTGTCCCCCTTTTTCTTCTTATCTTCATCACCCTTATCTCTCCTGTGATGTCTTCTCCTCCCATCACCTTTGTCTTCAAAATCATCATCCTTATTTCTCCTAGGTTGAGCCATCTCTGGAATTTCACCAGTTGCAATATAGGTTCTGAGGATATGCAGTGCCTCAATTTCTTCAGCATTTCTGGCTCCAACCTTCTTCTGTAATTGATCAATGATAGCAATGATCAGTCTGTGATTTCTGGAGGTGAGATCATGAGGAATGACCAATTGCTTGATATCTTCAATTCTGGTACCAGACTGATAAATAATTGTCCATGGCTTCTTGATCACTTCTGGTAGCCTTGTAGGTTGACCATTCCTCAAATCATCAAACAGACTCTTGCTGTTCTCATTTTTCTTCTCAATGATCTCAAGTATGGCATCTATCTCTGAGTGCTTTAGGTCTTGTAGAGTCTGGTATGTTAGATGCCATATCTTTAGTTTGGAAACCATCACTATCTCCTTGACCCATATATTGTTGACTTTCTTGGGGATGACAGTGATGTAGTCTATCTGCTTCTTCACCTCCCTCAGATAAAACTGAGTGTCACCAACCTGTTCCCTTATGGCTTTCAGAAACTCCAAGAAGGCTTTATCATGATAGTCATTGGAGTTAGCAACTTCTTGTAGCTTGGCCTCAGTAACAACTTTGACTTCTATAGGCTTGACACTCTCAGATATAGAGATTGGAGGTTTGTTAGATGGCATACTCCCTGCAACCACTGTGGTAGTTATGGATTGCTTTTGTCCTCCAGGAGTAGTGATGTGCACAGTTGGTAAGGTGACAATTGGCAAGATAGATGGAGGCTCATCTACTTTGGCTTTTCCCTTGCCAGGCACATTTGCTAGAGACTTAGAAGCCCTTTGTTGACCACCCTCTTTGATTATTATGCCTTTCTCTCCCTTTGTCTCCCCCTTTGAATTTGAGTTCCTAGCCTTCTTCTCCCCCTTAGGCTTGTTGTCAGGCACAGAGGCTGTAGAAATGTCCTTTGGGAGTGAAGATTCATCAGGTAGAGGGAGACCCATATGCTTCATCATTGCAGCTAACATGGATTGTTGATGCAGAAGGACATCAGCTGTGGTGGATGCTTGAGTGTCCAACTGATCATTTAGCAATGCAACCTTTTCTGTGAGATGAGCATTGGTCTTGGTGAGAGTAGCTACCTCCTGCTCAAGAGTGTTGACCTTAGTGAATAACTCATTGGCCTTGAAGCCAGATAAAGATTGATCCTGCAGCCTCTTCACTTCATATTTAGACAATTCATGCACAGGGACATCAGTCACTAGTCTATCTCCATAAAGATTTTTGAACATTATCCTCAGCATGGCATTGGCATCTGTAGTCTGGTCAGATAGATTCTGAAATTTATGCCCCAGACCTGTGACAGCATCTTTTAGCACAGCCAGCCCATTGTCCACCTGAGTGCAGGTAGAGTTGCAGTGTTTGATGTCCTTGAACACACTGTCCAATTGGGGAAATTTAGCATCAAAGGCCCTCTTGACTTCTGCTACTGAAGTGGCTGTCTTATCACACACCCTGTTGACTTCAGTTTTGACTCCCTTGCCAAGATAGTGTGCAGCCTTGAGGAAACCCTTGTAGGAGTCATTTACAGCTTCATACACTTCACCAGGTGACAGGGATTTTGCATTGGAGCCCAGTGAAGTGATGTATTCCTCCCTGAGATTCTGAAGTGCTTCATCGAGAGTAATATCATATTTTCCTTGCAACCAGGCATCTATGTTGCCATCTCTCTCAGCATCATCAATGATCTTTGACTTCTGCACTTCCACATCATCCCTATGGCATAACAGTATAGCCTCATAGTCTGGATTGGGCATGTCTGCAGTGAGAAGGTGCTGAGCAATCTTTGTGAACTCAGGAATCTGATCCACAATTAAGCTTTGAAGTGCTTCAACCGTCAATTGTTGTGGAACAGACCCTGATCCTGAAGCACTGTCATGTTGCACAGGCTTCAGCCATGTTGACATGAAGTCAGAGCTAGAGCTAGGCAAGCTAGACTCCTCAGTTACAGATGCAACTTCTGTAACCGGATGGATTGACTCTACTACTGGTGTCACCACAGAAGTGGGATGAATTACACCAGCAGTTGACACAGGCACAGAGTCTCTAGTAAAAACTAGGGGAACCTCTGCGTTTGTGATGGTGTCATTAGGATATGCCTCAGCATGCATTCCCTCACCATCTAAATGTGGGTTCTGAGTGGTGAACAAAGTGTCATGCACTAAGTCACTTGAAATTATTGGCTCATCAAGCGAAAAGGATTCTTGATGATCAATACCTTGCATCTCAGTTGTCTGAGTTGCAGGCTCCAAAGAAATTTCAGAGATAGATTCTGGAAGAGAAGTGTGTTTTAGAGTAGATTTTGGCAACTCCCCCTGAGAGATAGAGGGAGTTTCAAAAGTGATGTGCTCTCCACTCAGTGTTGTGCCAGCCTTATCACTCCCGTGTGCTGACTCTATACAAGAGGGTGCATTGGGGAGAATGCTTGATTCTTTAGGTGCACCCTGTTGAGAGGATACACCTAGTGAGCTGTGTGCCCCTGATCTTACAACTTCAGCCATTTGTGTGACTGAAGAGGTGGTCTTAGTTTTCTTCTTCTTTGTTCTGTGTAAGGGTAACTCAGATTCCTCACTTCCTAGACCTAATTCAACAGCTAATGCTGCTTCAGACAAGATATTTAAAGGTGCAGACATTACTTCCTTTCTCTTCTTTTTACTAACATCACCCTTTTGAGAGGATGATGCAGTTGGCTCAGTAAGAGGTAGAGTGTTTGGTTGAGAGGGTTGGTTAGCAGGCCCTGGGTTAGCATTTTGTTCTACTTGCTTGGGCTGTGCTAACTTAGATTTTGCATCAAATGTTGGCATGTTGTGGGGGTAAGTCCTAAACAAACTCTCCATATGGAGAGTTATGTTCAGTCTTACATCCACATCATTCCTAGTTTCCAAGTTACCAAAAATGAGTTTGGTCATGGACTTAGGATAGCCTATTTTATTTTTATCAATCCCAGGCAATTCAATCAATGAAGCATTTTTATAATTAAGTACAGATTGAATGAAGCGAGGGAAGAAAATATCAGTACCTCTCTTGGTTGTGTTCTTACCAAGTCTCCCATATAATTCTTGAAGTATGATTTGTCCAACATCTATCTTCTTTCCATAGGCCAAAGCATATCCAATTTGCTGCACAGGTGCACTGATTTGATCAAAGCTTGATTTCCTGGCAGTGAAGACTTGGAGAAGAGTTGCAAACACATAGCTCCACTCCTTTCTCAGATTTTTTCTGTTTAGCTTTCCAAGGTTAATCCCATCTGAGTAGTTTATGAACTCAAAGAATTCCTCCAACTCTGCGTTAGTGGCCATTCTGTCAAATGACTCTTGTTGTAGTCCTAGTGCTTGGTTCATGTCTGCAGTAGTGATAGTGATTTCCTTATCTTGAACCTTGCAGTAGATGACATAGGAAGTGATTGCGTTTTCCAGGGCTACAACCTCCACAATAGCAGTACTCCAGAATTGTTCCAGAATATCGAGATACAGAGTTGGGTTGGCAGAGAGTGCATCCTTGATATATGACTCAGCCATCCATTTCACAAAGCACTTGAAATTTGCATTGGGTGCTTCAACATCACTGGTGAGAGCGATGAAGTTGGTGTTGAACTTTACTGTTGCCATTTGTGTAGAAGAGAGAAAAGAAATTGAAGGTTGAAGAAGAAATTTGGCTTTTCGTAGCTAGGGTTTCAGGGGTTTAGAGAGTGTAGATGCTTGAGAAATCGAATGAAATGAATCGAATAGATGTGAGATTGTATAAGTATGAAGTACTTGAATTGTCGATTAGCAGACTGTTTTGTATCGACAAGTCAGGCATTCGAGAAGTAGAAAACAACTATTCGAGAAGTCAAGAATGGCTTAATCGATAACTCAAGCAGATAGAAACTCACAGCTGGCAGTTATCTAACTTAGAAATAATTCTAAATTAAATAAAATGTGTTTTTATGAGTGAATTAAAATTTTTAGATAAAAATCCAAAATCGGTTAAAATTCAGCGAGAATTCAGCCTTTTCAAATGATTCGAGAACTCAAATATAGTGTTCGAGAACTCAATCATTCGAGAACTCAGTTACTATATTCGAGAAGTCTAGAATTCCTCTATTCGATATCTCAGAAAGACTCTATTCGAGAACTCAAGAGTACTCTAATGAGACTTATTAGAGATGTCGGATAGTGAATCATTCGAGAAGTCTGACTTATCTAACTATACCCATCACTCATAAAAATTTGATTTTCACTATCTTGTAAAAATTTACCAGACATATTCATTGAAAAATATCCTAGCAAATCAAATAGTGATTTTCTCAAAATTTCATAGAAATTTTAAGTGAATAAAAATATGATTTTCAACATATGCAACAGATTTGAAATATTTATAAATCATATTTCAGCCAACACTTACTTCAAAAATATTGAGGATTTAGATAAAGTAAGTGTTTACTGCTGCAACAATCTAGATGATGTATTCACTTAGCCAGAATCTGAAGAATTCAGCATTCCAATCTCACTTACCAACCTTGTGAAGGTGGCTTCATCTAATGGCTTAGTGAATATATCAGCTAGTTGTTTATCTGTAGAGACATAATGCAACTCAATGGTTCCATTAGTTGCATGTTCTCTTATGAAATGATATCTGATGTCAATGTGCTTTGTTCTAGAATGATTGACAGGATTGGCAACTATAGAGATTGCACTTGTGTTGTCACACATGATTGGAATTCTTTCCAACACAAGTCCATAATCTCTAAGTTGATTTCTAATCCAAAGCACTTGAGCACAGCAACTTCCAGCAGCTATGTATTCAGCCTCAGCTGTAGAAGTTGACACAGATTGTTGCTTCTTGCTATACCAAGAAACTAACCTTTGTCCAAGAAACTGGCAGCTTCCTGAGGTGCTTTTCCTATCCACTCTGCATCCAGCATAATCAGCATCAGAGTAACCAACCAGATTGAACCCTGTGTCCTTAGGGTACCATAATCCCAAGTTAGGAGTGCCCTTCAGATATCTAAAGATCCTTTTTATTGCAATCAAATGTGATTCCTTTGGATTTGATTGAAACCTTGCACACAAGCATGTAGCAAACATGATGTCTGGCCTACTTGCAGTGAGGTAGAGTAGAGAACCAACCATGCCTCTGTAGACTGAGATATCTACTCTCTTGCCTTTAGCATCTTCATCCAATTTAGTGGCAGTGGCCATGGGTGTCTTGGCAGGTGAACAATCTTCCAAGTCAAACTTCTTCAATAAATCCTTGATGTACTTGGTTTGACTGATAAAGATACCATCCTTCCTTTGACTGACTTGCAACCCTAGAAAGAATGTCAACTCTCCCATCATACTCATCTCATATCTGCTCTGCATGAGTTTAGAGAATTTCTCACACAGTTTCTCATTTGTAGAACCAAAAATGATATCATCCACATAGATTTGAACTAGGATCATATCATCACCATGCTTCTTGTAAAACAGTGTCTTGTCCAATGTGCCTCGAGTGAATTGATTTTCAAGAAGAAATTGTGATAGAGTATCATACCATGCTCTTGGAGCTTGCTTAAGTCCATACAGTGCCTTAAGCAATCTGTAGACAAATTCTGGGAAATGTGGATCCTCAAAGCCAGGTGGTTGTTGCACATAAACCTCTTCTTCCAACTCTCCATTTAGAAATGCACTCTTGACATCCATTTGATAAACTTTAAAGTTTGAATGAGCAGCAAATGCCAAGAATATTCTAATGGCTTCCAATCTAGCAACAGGGGCAAATGTCTCATCATAATCAATGCCTTCCTGTTGAGAGTATCCTTTTGCAACCAGCCTTGCTTTGTTTCTTATTATTACACCATCTTCATCCATCTTATTCTTCAGAACCCATTTTGTTCCAACAATGGTTCTATTCTTTGGTGCAGGCACAAGTTCCCATACTTTGTTCCTTTCAAATTGATTCAGCTCCTCTTGCATGGCAATAATCCAATCTGGATCCAACAATGCATCATCAAGTTTCTTAGGCTCAACTTGTGATAGAAAACATCCATAGAGGCACTCATTTTGAGTTGCTCTCCTAGTCCTTACTCCTGCATTAGGATCTCCAATGATTTGCTCTGCAGTGTGTGATCTATCCCATTTCCTTGAGTGTTCAGCCTGATTTCTCATCCTTGATGTTGCTTCATCATCCTCATCATGATCATCCTCATTTCCTCCCCCTGTGAAGTTGCCATTACTCACAGGTGTGTCTTGGATGCTTGTTTCTTCACTATTGATTGGTATAAATTCTTCTCTTGTATCATTATTCACTTGAGTTTGTTGAACTTGAGTTTCAACTCCAATTTCAGTCTCTTCATCAGAATCATCTAGATTATCAAACTTCAATGGATCTTTGTCTTCATCATTGGCTTCTTCTAGTCCATGTAGTTTGCTGTCATCAAATGTTACATCTGTGCTTTCCATAACTTTCTTTTGACTGATGACATAAACCTTGTATGCAATTCTTTCCATAGAATAGCCAAGAAAAATTCCTTCAAATGCTTTTGCATCAAACTTTCCAACATATTCAGAATTGTCCTTGAGTACAAAGCATTTGCTTCCAAAAGTATGAATATACTTCAGTGTAGGCTTCTTTCCAGTCATCAAGTTGTAAGGAGTCTTTCCAGTGTTTTTGTTGATGAGGGTTCTGTTCTGAATATAGCATGCAGTGCTCACAGCCTCAGCCCAAAAACATGTGGGCATTTTTGCATCAAGTAACATTGTTCTAGCAGCCTCAATTAGAGTTCTATTCTTTCTCTCAACAACTCCATTTTGTTGTGGAGTCCTTGGAGCTGAGAATTGCTGAGAAATGCCATTCTCTTTGCAGAATGCTTCAAGTGTGGCATTTCTGAACTCTGTTCCATTATCACTCCTCAATGCAATCACACTTGCATCGTTTGCCTTTGCTTCCTTGTCAACTTTCTTTATATGCTCAATGATTACTTGTGGAGCCTCATCTTTTGATGCCAGAAATTCTACCCATGTATACCTTGAAAAATCATCAACCATTACCAGGGCATACTTCTTTCTTCCAAGTGACATTATGTTAACAGGCCCAAACAAATCCATATGGATAAGTTGTAGTGGCTTGGTTACAGATGTCACTGTCTTTGACTTGTGGCTTGATCTCTTCATTTTTCCTTTTTGACAAGCCTCACACACTCCTTCTTGGCAGAATTCAAGTGTGGGCATGCCTCTCACTAACTCTCTTTTGACTAGAGAATTAATGGCCTTAAAGTTCAGGTGTGATAGTTTCTTGTGCCACAGCCAACAATCTTCATTTGATGCTTTTGAGTAAAAGCAACAAATTTTGTCCTTGTTTGCAGAGTCCATATTGGCTACAAACAGGCTTCCCTTCCTTACTCCAGATAGAGAAAAATCACCAGTCTTCTTGTGGGTGATCAAACATTCATCTTTGTCAAAATTCACTTTGAATCCTCTATCAGTAAACTGACCAACACTTAACAGATTATGCTTGAGCCCCTTGACTAGTGCTACATCTTCAATGATGACATTTCCAACTTTCAGCTTGCCATATCCCAATGTGTTACCCATGCTGTCATCTCCAAAAGCAACCATTGGGCCAGCCTTTTCCTCATACTGTGATAGCAGGGCCATATCACCAGTCATATGATTTGAGCATCCACTGTCCAAAATCCACATGACCTTCTTCTCACTTTCTTTGCCCTGCAAACACAAAGGTATTACTTTTCCTTTGGTACCCAAACAAGTTTGGGTCCATGTGACTTAGAGACAGTTTTATCATAAACAACATGCTTGTTAACTTTCTTAGTGTCAGTCTTCTTGTCACTGTTGGAAGTCTTAGAACCTGAGGTTTCAGACTTAGGTGACAAAGGTACCTTCCTAGCTTTAGGAGGACTTGAAGACTTTGACCTTGTGTAGTGTGTGTGAGAATTGTGACTGATACAACCATCAATGAACTGTCTTCTTAAATTAAAACAACTAGTCATAACATTCATATTGCATGGCATAGAGTCAAATTTATCACAGAAGGGTGCATCTCTATGTCTTAGAGGCACAGAACAATCATAGAAAGGTTTAGACACACTACCAACAGGTTTCTTGCATGCATGAGTTAGATGGTTGGTACTGAAACAGTTCTGACAAGTTTTCCTAGGGGCATTAGGCATATAAGCATAGTTGTTATCCTTGTTAATCCCTAACTTGCCATTTCTGTTCTGTTTCTTTTTAGTCACTTCCTTTTCTGATTCACTCTTCCCAGCTGATACAAACTTAACAAACTTCTTAGGTCTTGGCCTATCAACTACTGGCTTCTTGGTCTTTGACTTGGCACTCTCACCCTTAGAGGATGCTTGCTGTTCACTAGATTGTGCCTCATCCTCATCATTCAACATTTGCTTGATGAGTAAGGCATCCTCATCAATTTCAAATGTTGATTCCTTAAAAATTGGATTTTCAGTTTTTCTCAAAATGTGAGGCACTTTCTCATGAACAGCTGTGTCCTCTTCGATGACAGCATAGCCTTTCCTTTGTTTGAGAGAGTCATAGTCAAGTCCAATAGCTGCTTTAGGTTTAGCTTCAATTTTCTCACAGTAGGATTGCACTAAACCAGATGATTTCTTGAAAGTTTTAAGTTTGAATTCATTCTCAGCTAATTCATCCCTAAGAGCCTTCTCTACTTGACTAGCACATAGAACCTTGTTCTCCAAATATTCAACTTCTTTCTTAAGGTTTTCTACTTGCACAGCAGTTAGCTCAAGTTCCTCATTCTTTTTGGTTAATACTTCATTTCTAGTAGACAGTTTAGCAATCTCCTCATTAGCAGCAGTCATACTAGTATGAATATTAAACATTTCAACAGATAATTGTTCAATCATGGATTTGTATTCAGAAACAGACATGTCTATAGTAGTGAGAGATGGTACCTGAGAATCAGATGAAGATGAGTCATCCTTGGAGTTGGCCATCAAGGCATAATTGCAGAATTCTTGTTCCTCTTCATCACTCTCAGAATCATCCCAACACTTCCCTTCAGCTATGTAGGCCTTACCATGTGTCTGCTTTTTCAGAAGGGCCTCATACTTAGCTTCTAGCTCAAGATAATCTCTATCCTTCTTTTTAGGCTTCTTGCATTCACTGGCAAAATGCCCTAGGTCATTGCATCTATAACACCTTACAGATGACCTATCCACATAACCGGTTTTGAACTTATTTCTGTTTGGTTTCACAGGTGCCTTGTTCTTGTTGGCTGAATGGTTTTGAGTTTTGGGTTTGAAGGGTTGATTTCTTTTAAATCTGATGTTTGGAAATTTTCTGGCCATGAAAGCATATGAAGTATTTTCCATCCCATCAAGTTCTTCCAGAGTGTAAAACTCCTCTTCTTCTTCCTCCTTTTCCTCAACAGGTTCACTCACCCCAGCTTCAGTTTCTTCATCATCTGCCACCTCCTCTATCCTTAGTTGGCTTGTAGATGCTTCTAGGTCCAGTATGGATTTGTTGACAATCAAGGCACATGATGTGTTTATCATCCTACCTTGGTTTGCTTGGATAGCCCTCTTCTGAAGCAACTCAAGTTCATGAGTCTTTAGGACTCCATAGAGTACATCATAGGTGACTTTGTTCAAATCTCTCTCTCTTAGGGAAATGACTCTTTGCTCCAGATGATTTGGTGAAGACAACAGAAATTTCATATTTAACTCCTTGGTGCTGTAAACCTTTCCATTCATCTGCAACTCAGTAACTAGCTTGTGAAACCTTTCAAACATCTCAGTGATGCTTTCCTTGGGCTGTGCCATGAAAGCTTCATACTGTGTGACCAGTATCTGTTTCCTGTTTTCTTTAACCTCATCAGTCCCTTCACACAACACCTCAATGTGATCCCACATCTCTTTAGCAGACGTGCATGATGCAATGTTTGCAAACATTGACATATCCATGGAATCAATGATGAGCAACATGAGGTGGCTGTCAAGAGCAACCTTCTCCCTTTCTGACTCTGTCCACTTTGATGGATCCTTGGCCTCATAAGCTCTAGGGATTGTTATGGTTCCAACAGTCTTCTCTGGTATCTCTTGTTGTGGAACAAAAGGACCATTCTTGAGAATCTCAGGATACAAGGGATGAGAGGCTTTGATGAACAACATCATCTTTATCTTCCAGAGGTTGAAGTTTTCTTTATCAAACTTAGGGACCTTCACCGTTCCTGTAGTCTTTGGTGTATTCGAACTCATGATCGTTTCTCTGTTTTTGAATAAACAACCTGTCTCTGATACCACTTGTTGAGTATTGAACACGGTAAAAGAATACAGAGGGGGGGTGAATGGATTCTTGAACTTTTCTTGGATTGAGTCTGTGTAGCAGATAAGTGCCTGTGTGTGCAGAAATTAAGGTGCGGATAAATAAACAACACAAGACACAATATCACTTTAATCTAATGTATATTAGATAAAGGTTGCTACAATCTGTGAATACAAATGGTAGTATTCTCAGCTTCGTTTTTCTCAGAGAGATATAGCTTACAGTGTATGAAAAACTTGACTCACAAAAGTTACTAAGTTATGAAGTGAGGCTGTGTCCTTATAGAACATGGATACAGCCTGCTTACTACAAATAAGGTAGCTAAAACACATTACTTTCTAGTCTGTCTATCCTTTTTGAGTAAGTGTCCAAACGGTTACAGATTTGACTTTGCAAAGCCTGTTTGGATCCACTTCTTTAGCTCCTTGTCTCTTCTATATCTCTCCAAGCTTCCTTGTAGGCTTTCCAGAGCACGTTACAGGTTGTGGTCCATAAAGTGCATTGGCTTGTTGCAGGTTTCTGACTTGTACAATTTCTTCAGTATTTTGTCTCCAAGAATGTATTCGAGAAGTGACTAAGTAAGTGATTCGAGAACTAGAATTGACTTGATCGATAACTCTGAGTTCTCGAATACTGTTATAGTGACATATCGAACCACTTCTCGAATAGCTCTTTTCCATCAGGATTCCTTGAGTTGTCGAATAGAGCATTTGACTTATCGAATCCTCGAGTTGTCGAATAGCTTTCTGAGTCTTTGAGATATCGAATGGAACTTTGACTTGTTGACTCTTTGAGAACTCGAATACCATCTTGACTTGTTGACTTCTTGAGTTCTCGAATAGAGTAGTAGACATATCGAATCCCTGAGATATCGAATGAGATATCGAACAGTGTATTCAGAGATATCGAATAGTGTCTTGAGATATCGAATCTCTGACTTCTCGAATGCTGGACTTCTCGAATAGACAAATATACTTCTCGAATTGGTACTTAGGCAAATTCTTCATTTCTTCAAATCCCAACTGTGATTATTTGGCAGTCTTTAACTCCTTGCTTGAGGCATGAACCATGGAACTTCTTTCAAGCATTATTCTAGACTCTATTTGTACAGTTACACAACTAGGATTTGATGCCTATTACAAGTACAATACAAACAGAAACTCTACAACTAGAGGTTCCCTCAGTTAAGAGGTCATGTAAGTAATGCAAAGCATTACAAACAATTAGGCTTGTTATTAGATGTATACAGGCATGCCTCTGTAACTAACACAACGCAGGGTGGCTAAGGTGGAGGGCTGCGTCAGGGGTGATGTGCGATAAGAAAGTCCCGTTAAAGCTGAAAGGGAAGTTCTATAGAACAGCTATCCGTCCTGCGATGTTATATGGTTCGGAGTGTTGGGCGGCGAAGAAGGCCCTTGAGTGCAAGTTAGAAGCAGCTGAAATGAGGATGTTGCGGTGGTCCTGTGGCCGCACGATGTTAGATAGAATCCCGAATGTGGTTTTCAGGAACGAGCTGGAAGTGGCGCCTTTCTCTGCGAAAGTTAGGGAAGGGAGGTTGAGATGGTTCGGCCACGTTTGTAGGAGGCTTCCGGAAGCCCCGGTGAGGCGGGTCTAGAGTCTCACGGTTGTTGGGGTGAGGAGAAGAGGCAGACCGAGGAGGTCGTGGGAAGAACAGCTCAGGATGGATTTGAAGGCCTTAAACTTGGATGAGAACTCGACAGCTGATAGGGGTTGTTGGAGGCGCCAGATTAGAGTTGTTGATTCCCTTCTAGGGAGTGGTTCTGTGGTTGAGAGCCTCAGAGTTGGGCTCTCTCGGTTAGCATTAGCTTAGAAGCTTGGCTTTTCATCTTCATATTGTCTTCTGTTTTCTGTTTTTGCAGGCGCAGGGAGCTTGGCCGGAGGTCTTCCTGGACCAGGATAGGAGTGCCCCTTGCCCGAGTAGGTAAGCCCCATGTGATCCAGGCCATGGGCCCAGGTTCGGTCGACTACTTTACCCACCATTATCATCTTTTTATAATATTCACTTTGTTATTCGGTGCACTAAGCCGGGGGTCTTCACGGAAACAGCCTCTCTACTGTAAAGTAGGGGTATGGTCTGCGTACATTTTACCCTCCCCAGACCTCGCTTCATGCGGGATATACTGGGTATGTTTGGTTTGGTTTGGTTTACTCTCTCTCTCTCTCTCTCAGTTTGGGAGATTTTTCTCTGCTATATATGGTTGTTTTTTTTTTTTAAATAAAACGTACTTGCATATATTAAATCATCATTTCCAAATCAAGGTTACATGAAATAAAGTCTGGAGCATCACCAATCCACTTCATAGGACTTGACATAGAATATGGTTGTTAATCTTGACTATAAAGGGTAAAGAGAACAAACACTTTCATGCAATATCTTAGAATGTTATGTGCTCAGTTTAATCTGTTATTATGTGCTTGGTTAGTAACAGTGGTCTGTCATATTAATTCATGTGTTATGAAAAAAAATTAGTTGCTTGGAATTTAAGTGTATTCATGGATTCTTGAAGGGGTTTCATTGTCTTTAATTCTTAAGTATTCTTGGAATTGAAATCACGGCACCATGAGATTAATTGAAAGGGAATGAAGTAGTGTTGGGAGTTAAGTGTTTGCTTTGAGTTGGTACACTATTTTAGCTCACTACTTTTTATTTGGTGTGTTTTAGTTTCCCAAACGTGTTTATTGCACTTAGTTAGCTGTCTATAATCTGTTTCTAGTCAGTCATGTCACTGCTCGAAATTTTGTCGTAGTAAATGGTGGATTATTTGTAGGTTAAAGTAATTACTGGATGGAGATTGATCTTGAACATCCTTTGGGATCGGACGAAAATTTAGACAATGTATGAGATAGAAGCACTTTTGTGCTTGCCGAGGAAGAGGATTTAAATTACTTCTAGAACTCATGGACCTGTTCCTGTAAACTCTGCAAGAGATGAGGTTGAAAACATAGTGATGAGAGACCAAGTGTTACAAGCTGGTGGTAGTTGGGGTAACATAAATGAGCCTCGGTGTGGGTTGGAGTTCGAATCAAAGGAGGCAGCATATTCTTTTTACAGGGAATATGCAAGGTTGGTGGGATTTGGCATTACAATAAAAGCCAGCCGTCGATCCAAAAAATCAGGAAAGTTCATGGATGTAAAAATTTCATGTTCTAGATTTGGAGACAAGTGCAACATCTAATTTACGATCATGTCCAAAGACGGATTGCAAGGCAAGCATGCATATTAAAAAGTGGAATGATGGGATATGGTTTATATACAGCTTTGTAAAGGATCATAATCATGAGATTCACCATGATGACTTCTGTCTTGCTATCAGATGCTGGAACAAGCAGTCTGTTGTTATTGCCAGTCAAAAGAAAGGGCTGCAGTTGTCATTAGATGAGGAAGATGTACCTAATTTTATGTTTGAACATTTTATGACTTCGCAAGCTGAGAATCCTAATTTCTTATATACCTTAGATTTGGATCAGGAAAAGCGTCTGACAAATGTGTTTTGGGTTGATGCCAAAGGTAGAAATGACTACAAAAACTTTTCTGACGTAGTCTTTTTTTATATGAATTATGTAAGGCAAAAATATAAGATCCCATTCGTTCCAATTTTTGGTGTGAATCATCACTTTCAGTTTATATTGTTTGGATGTGCTTTGATTGGGGATGAAACTACATCTTCATTTCTTTGGTTGATGCGCACTTGGCTTAGAGCAATGAATGGTCAAGCTCCCAAAGTGGTTATTACTGATGACGACAAGGCATTGAAGAAGGTAATTTCAGTGGTTTTTCCCGAAACACGCCATTGTTTCTGTTTGTGGCATGTACTAGGAAAGATTCCTGAAAATCTTAGTCATACAGTAACTAGATTTGAAAATTTCAGTGCGAAATTCAAAAAATGTGTACATCAGTGTTGGACTGATGAAGAATTTGAAAACAGATGGTGGAAACTGGTTGGTAAATTTGAGCTGCGCGAGAATGAATGGATTCAGTCGTATTAAGGAGTATGGGTAGTAATATAATGTAGTGAGGAAGGGTAGTATAGTATTTGACTAACCTTCTATATATATGTCTTAAGAATGTAGCTTGTAACCGAATTCAAGTGAGAAACAATGTAGCCCCTTATCTAAAATCAGTTTGTAAATATATTTTTATCTTTGTTCATCTCTTTATTGTACAATTACTTGTCTTTGATATTCAAATTTACCAAGTTATCATGGTATCAGAGCCTCCGATCTTCGAGGTCTCATTCTTCCGCATTTACGTTTCTCTCCGGTGATATCGGGTTTCTCTATTTTTGTTGTTTTTATATCAGAACTTGTTGCGTTTGTTAAATCGTGATTTTGTTGAGAAAATCGCAACTCATATGTCCTTAATTCGTTGAGTAATATCCAGTTTGACCTTTGTTAGTTTGATATACGTAGTTTAGACGCCATGAACATATAACTGTCTGTGCACATGAAGTGTTTGACAATTTGTCTAGAGCATTCTCTGGTGCCCTTGCCACTTTCTGAAATGCGCTAAAGGTGAGGTTGCGGATGAATCAAAATTCTAGTAGAGGACTGATCCAAGAATTGCGTTGAATATCTTCAGCAGAGGGAATGACTGCCTGTTTGGTGTCTTTTTAATTAAAGTCGGGTTGTTTTGTTGTGGCACACCAAATGTTTGAGAAAATGTCAGAGAAGGATTTGGTTTCTTGGAATTTGTGGATTTCTTCACCTTTGCTGCTAGCTGCTAATCCGATCTGCCTGGTGGCGGAATTTGGGTCCAAGGAAATTCGATCTTAGCTTTCCAATGTAGGTACTGCTTGACCTTGATATATTGTCTGCATCCATATATAGATCACATACTCTGTGCAAGTCGTTCGTAGCGTTCTTTTTGCAAACAGAAGAAACTTCCCATTTTCAACTAGCAAAGCAGGGCTAAGACAGAGGAAAAGATGGTAAGTCAAATTAGATTTATCCCTCTTTATAAAGCACTGAATAGCCCCGTCACGAGATTCTGGCTATTTCAGAGAAACTAAAAATGTCAGCTTCCCACAAAACTCTGGATTTCTAACAATATCCAACTAAAAATGTCAGCTTCCCACAAAACTCTGGATTTCTAACAATATCCTTGCACAACATGCTTCCGACCTGGCCATCTACTTCAAGATCTTAAAAGGAGAGAACAAAATCCAGAAAACCCAAGAAAAGTGCATATACCTACAAGAACCTTAAGGATTGTGAATAAAAATCAGATCTTTGAGACAGGGAGAAGAGAAGCATATCAGAAAAAGCCATTCAGCAAATCAGAGAAAAAGAGCAAAACCTGGAGTTGATCAGGACAACGACGTGTCCTTCAACTGATACGAATAATGGTTTTTCCAGATTTACAATAAGCTCAGGAAGGAAGGAGTAGAAGACAACAGCCTCAATTCCTTGCTTCTGGATTTCTTCCTTTCTTCTTAATTGATGGAAGGCACCAAAATAACTTGAGATGTTGTCAAGCTTGACAGTTCAGCAAAGCCTCCTCTCAGCTTGAGGGGGAGTATTGGAGATGGTTCTCCAGTATGCAAAGCCTCTGAATCAGGTTCCTCTTGTTGGACCTCTACTTGTTCCTCCTATCAATGTTACAGCAATGACAGAAACAAAGAGAAGATCACTGTTGTGTTGAATTATATTGAAAAGGTGTAGAAAGATGACCCTATAGATAAAGCAGTGCCAAATGCGACTTTACAAGTTACTGGTGCTGTTGACTGGCGTAGAGGTGGTCTTGTATACAAAAGAATGAGAAAGCAGGGGTGACAAGCATCTTAGTCAACATGGGGTAGATCTTAGAGCATTTAGCAAGGGCTTGCAAGAGATAATTCTGTCGAGATTAAGGTTGGTTAACTAGAGAGGAACCAGCAGAACTGGATGTTATATTAGCTGCCTAATACTTGAAATGATCATGATCATGCGTTGTGATTGTTCTATTTCATATGCATTGTTTGGCATTGTTTGTAGTTCATCAACCATACCGATAATGTTTGTCAAAGGCCAGTATCTGGACGAAAAAAAAAAGGATCCATGGATTTACTGTTGCCAGTCAAATAATCCGTGTTTATAAGATGATTTAAGGCAACACTGGATGGTATCCAAAGATGAGATTCCAGAATCCTTGCAAAATGAAAGTAAATTTGTGTATAAGCATTTCTGGCGCCAGGTACAAAGTGTGTTGAAGAAGTTGTTATCTATGTCACTTACATCAAGCACAAATAAATCATCTGTAAAGTCTGAGCAAAGTAACTCTACAAGGCCTGGAGAAGGAAAGCTTGGGCAGCTTTACAAAATCTCACTGACTCCCACAGATTTTACCCAGTTGCACTACCCTTTGATGGCGTAAAGGTCATATGGTGTGCACATAACAGTAAGAAGAGATATGGGTATTATGAGATCAGTGCTGAAAAATTAACAAGTGGCCAAGCTTCGCCAACTACAAGAGTTGTTGGTAAAACACTGCACAGAGGCCAATTTTATCGTTTGTGATGAGTTTTAAAGCAAATAGTTTCAGATCATCACAAAACTGGTCTCAAGATCAAAAGTGTATGAACATTCAAACTATTGCAAAAACAAGGGGTCGTTGTAAATGGATGTTTATTGAAGCAGCATTAAGGGTTCTTGTATCCAAACATGATGAGAGCTCAAGTGTTGTTGCTGAAGAAGCAGGTAAGGCTATCTCAAAATACTCTCTAACTGATTGATTTAGGAACCTGTAAGGCTCAAAGTTGTTGAGTCATGGAACCTAATGTTTGGAAATCATTGAGTATGAAGCCTTGTTTACTTGAAATTGTGCCCTTTCATGGGTTGTTGAAGCTGAGAGGTCACTCTATTGAAGTGACTGAGTACTCATGCTTGTTTTGAGCTCTGTGAGCATTTACAGTTGAGCTTGCATAGCGTCAAGTTGCCTGATAATTCAATCCAGAAAATGCATGATGCGAGATTGGGTGAAGCCTTGGTTACTCATTGAGATTAGGGTAAGCCTTGGTTACTCATGGAGATTGGGCGAAAGAAGCCTTGTTTACTCCGGTCATGCCTGGAAGTTTGTGCTTCGACACTTTGCTCTACCAGATTCTGTTAAGGCAAAATGCCTTGAATTAACAGATCAAGTTGTGGTTAAAGGAGTGAAGGGAAGTCGATGGAGTTTTTTTAAAAAAAATTATTGAGCTCTGTGAGCAGTAGTCCTCAAAACGGCAGTAGCACACTCCAGCTGTCGGGACTTAAAGTTGTTCCTCGATTCTCCGTTTAAATTCCGGTGCCAAATTCTGTTGAGGCGGCCATGACCCTTGAATTAGGTCATTAGCCTTGAAGTAGCCTTTTTGAAAACAGATGTTATTGGATGACAAGGAAGAAGAGATCGATGGAGATTGTTTAAAGATGAAATGAATTGCCATCAATTTTTTGAAAATCTGATGTGAATTCCAGCTATTGAGATCTGTGAGTATTGGTCCGAATGGCAGGAAATGGAGCACCTGTCGAACATTAATTGATCAAATACAGTACACTCCAACTGTTGTTTTAACCAAGTTGTTATACCATGGAAAGAAACAATGATTCCTGGTGTACAGATTTAGTACGCAGCTACCTTGACTGTCATGTAACTCCTCCTGGTGCAAACAATCAGATTGATGACAAGACTGGTGTGTGTAGTGCCATTTGAGGACTTTAATTAGTCAAGTGACTGGCAAGAATGAGCAGAGCAAGAGCAACTAGTTGTTGCTGATGATAATGCTTGGCCTCCCAATTGTGTTGACCTCCTTGTGGATGATACTGCCATTGCAGGTCCAAAACCACAGATTCCATATCAAGTGTCCACCATACCCATGAACTGCCCAATGCAGTAGCCAAAAGTACATCAAGAGGTGCCATCATAATTTCTTCAAGCCAAGAGTTTCACTTTGTTTTTTACTCATTGGCTTGAGGGGGAGTATTAAGGAGTATGGGTAGTAATATAATGTAGTGAGGAAGGGTAGTATAGTATTTGACTAACCTTCTATATATATGTCTTAAGAATGTAGCTTGTAACCGAATTCAAGTGAGAAACAATGTAGCCCCTTATCTAAAATCAGTTTGTAAATATATTTTTATCTTTGTTCATCTCTTTATTGTACAATTACTTGTCTTTGATATTCAAATTTACCAAGTTATCAAGTCGTTGTATGAAGATCGCGACAAATGGGGATCAACTTATATGAGGGATTTTTCTTTGGCTGGTGGACTCTCTACGGCTGAACGCTGTGAGAGCATATCCTCTTTTTTTGACAAACACATAGATACAGAAAGTACATTTAAGGAATTTATTGATCAGTACAAAGTATTTTTGAATGAGAGGTATGTGGAGGAGGCCAAAGCTGATTTTGAAACACGAAAGAAACAGCCCATCATAAGAACCCCATCACCTTTTGAGAAACAGATGTCGAATGTATATACACACGCAATATTCAAGATATTTCAAGTTGAAGTTTTGGAAACAGATTCTTGTAATATACAAAAGGAAAACCAATTAGGAGAGAACATAATAACCTTTCTAGTTGATGATTTTGAAGGGACGCGGAATTTCTATGTAAGCTGGAGAGAAGCAGAATCAAGCATTTGTTGTTCATGCCGTTCGTTTAAATACAGAGGTATGATTTTGATAGTTCTTCTGCTATCTGGTATATCTAACATCCCATGCATCTCACTATATACTGAAGAGGTGGACAAAGCATGCAAAGATTAATCAGATATTGGATAGAAATTATAAAAGGATTCATTTCAGGGTTGAACGTTTCAATGATCTGTGTAAACTTGATGCAAAACTGGGCGAAGAAGGAGCCGTGTCCAAGAAAGCTACAATATTGCATTCTCAGGACCGGCTCTGATTGCATTCGCCTTGAAACATTGTGTGCATGTAAATAATTCTGAAAGGAGTCCTTCAGAATCTAATATGCGTAGCCAGGGGCTTTTACACGTCCATGAAGAGAGAAATATTGGCAAGGGCTTTTACAAGTCATTTATGGATATTATTAGGAGAGCCGCACAGATCATCTAGCCGATTATGATTAATTGGCAAAGAGACGAAGAGATTCATTATTCTATGTTCCTCAATGGGGAATGCAAGAGCCGGTATGAAATTAAAGACTTGTGTAGCATCTTGCTTTGTTAATTTTACTTTAAGTTTATATATATATATATATATATATATAGGCCTTTGCTCCATAAAAAACACTCTTATATAACAAACGATAAAGAACACTATAAAATCATTTATTCCAATAGATCCATTGGCCCCGCCAGGGGCACCCAATACAAAAAGTTCTTATTTTTTTAGGCTCTATCCATCCAGCAAAAAAAAAAAAAAAAATTTGAAAATTGTTTGCTATGGAGTCCAACCCTATATATCTATCTATACTATACTATTATATTAAAACCGAAACATTGAAAGTTTTGGTTTTCTCTTAAGTTTTGGTTTTCACTCTAATTATTTAATTTTAAATTATTTATAATATAAAACAAATCAAATAAATTCCGTTATTGTCTTTAATCAGAGTAGTATTTTATATTTACACCATTACCCGTTAACAACAAATTTACATTAAGATTTTATATTATTAGTTCTAATCAATACATATCATTTATTAAATAACTATTATTATTATTATTATTATTAATTTTATTAATTAATATTACAAAGTTAAATTCCATAATAAAATATTATATACTCTATTTTATTTAATCACATAATTTTAAAAGTATTTAAAAGTAACTCGTACTTTGCACGGGTCCTAAGCTAGTATATATATATATTGATTGATGTATTTCTTCTTGTACTGTACTGTAGGCTCTAAGATCTAGAACCCCCCATATTTTGACGGCAATTTTAGTGCCCGGCCAACAGACAGCTGGAGGAGAGGTAGCTCTGGAGTACTAATTATACTGCACCTCACAAAGCTTGGATTAATATTCATTTTCCAATAAACTGTTGTTTATTCTTCCTAACGTTGAAATCATAGCTGCAGGAACAAATGAACTTAATACCATGGATGCAGGATGGGTGTTACACCAACCAACAGGGCATGCATGGGCTGGTATATAATAATTTACACTGATCTTGGTGGTATTTGAACGCTTGGGCATTAATATATGCTGAATGTTGTTTAATTATTTTCAGTGATGTTGATTGTTCTTTTCATTTGGGGACAGTTAATAATTACAATTCCATCTCGTGTTGGTCAGTTCAGTCCTCATCAGACCCTGCATGCACTGGTATGAGAATTTGATGGTTGTCTCTTTCAACAAGTTAGTTTCAATTCTCCAACTGTGCACGGGCATTGGCCTGCACGCATGATATGGTATGACTTTAAGCAGTTGATCAACAATTGCATATTGATGTTTGATTTCAAGTGGAGAATTTTATTAAACTTTGTGTAATTTTCTGCAGGAAGAAACTGTGAATAGTGCTTCAAAACACTTGCAAGTCAACCACAATATTCCTAGGTAGGCTTCTGATGGAGGAGATAATAGAGATGACCATTATCCCAAGTCTTGTGGGCTTAACTAGGACAGATTCAAGAGCTTCTAACCCTTTGTCCATTATTAAAATTATTATACATTTTTTGTTGATACTTCCTTGTATATCCCTGTATAATCTTTGTTCTTGTGTCATTGTAATTTGGAACACCTACCTGTTACTTTGCTGGAAGATAGTGCTTTGAACATTAATATTTATCTTAAATTTGAAGTCATGAATAAAGAATCAGTAAATATTATAATTTAATAAGAAATGACAAAAGTAGAATGTCAAATTCTGAACCAAGAATATTTTATTTTATTTTTTTGCTACAAAAGTTTTTCTAAGACATTCCAGAGTTCACACCTTAGTCTGAGTAACATAATCATTCAGTTTTATGACCTGTTAAACAAAACCGGCTTGAGATGTGCCAATAATGAGAATTCTCTGTATAATTCCTATAGAGTTAGTTATACATGTTATCACACAAACATATATTCTCCAAGGTCACTATTTGTGTTTACAAAGCCTAATTCAGTGCAAGTTAGATCTCTTCTTAACTTTGCACCATAGTCCATTCTTTGTATGCATGGTTGCCCCTGTAACCAGTTCAACTGAATCTGGAGATCCTCTAAGCTCAACATCAAACTTCTGTAACAACATTGCCAATGCTACAGTTGACTCCATGAGAGCAAACTGGTCTCCCACACATTTTCTTGGCCCTCCACCAAAAGGCAAGAAAGCAAAGTCGGATATAATCTGCATAGGTGCATAGTCATAATAATATATGTGACATTCTGCAGAGTGCGGACATAATCAACTTAGGACTCCCTTTGTTCCACAAAAGATTCCCGTTTGTTAAAATCTTAAGTATTAGTGATAAAATTATTCTTCTTGGGCGTTTTAAGTATAAAATTGATGGAAGTAAAAAATGAAATTACAATGTCAAACTTGAAGAACTTTGTGTCATTTTATACTATCAAGTCTACCATCAATGAAGGCAAAGAGCCTTCATGGGAAAGAAACAAAATAACTAGATCTAATGAGAGTTTTTGTAGAATAGATGGAGAACATGGAAACTGACCTCATTTGGGTATAATGCTCCAGGACTTCTAGATGGATCAAAACCAGCCCACCCTTCTACTTCACTCTGCTTCTGAACTAGAAACCTCTCAGGTTCAAATTCATCGGGCTTGTCCCAAAAGTATGGAGATCTATGAAGATTATATACCTGCCCAGATGATTTACTAAAAAAATCATGTGCAAACATGGTAAACAATACAGAAAAACATTTGCTATCTTCTTAAAGTTCAAAAGTGTATCAAGGGGGACATGTACTCACAGAAATAAAAACATCAGTTCCAGCTGGAAGATTGTATCCGTTTTTGTCTCCATTATAACCTCCTGCAGGATTGAAGTAATCAAATTAAACTTATCAGTAATGCATCAATCAACCTCAATGGGATCACTGGACATCACTGGACTTTGATTTGCAGACTTTGCAGAATTCGAACTACGTTACCTGGTAATTGATCTGATGTTAGGGAACGTCTGATGAGCAATGGAGGCTGTGGATATAAGCGCAGAACCTCCACAACTATAAGACGTAGGTACCTGAATAGTGGATCACGAGGAATAGGAGAACAGATCACAAGATAACAAGTGAGATATCCCAATGTCATATTTTACTACAATCAAGTTAGAGATCAAGGGAAAATGGCTACATTTCAAGATGAGTGCCACTGGATATTTAGGACCATGAGAAACTAGGAAGAAATGTTTAATGAGGTACCGAATTAGACACATACTCTAATTTTTTAACCGATTCAAAGGTTATCTCCTCATGACTGAGAACAGAATCAATCTCTGCCTGAGCTTTCTTCATTTTGGCAGGATGCTGGATATCAGCAAGTTGACACAAATAAGTATTTTAAAAAAAATAAAATCACATGTTTGTAATAATGTTGATCAACAATTGTTATCTTTCTTACATAGGAGTCAACTAACTTCTTATTATATGAAATAACACGAGCAGAACAATAATATATACCTGTGCTAGGAGGAAAATAGCCCAAGTAAGGACAGCAGCTGTTGTTTCATGGCCAGCTATAAGCATCGTCATCAAGTCATCTCTTAGCTGTTGAATGAAATCATCAGGAAAATATGATAGGACCACTATAGTCTACAAATTAACTGAGGTAGGATCTAACGAAAGGCTGCAAAATCTTACCTGGCGATCATCAACATCTGCTCCCCTCATGTCGACTAGGAAACGAAGAAGACTTGCATCCTGCAGACTTACCGGGCATGCTAAAATTTACTTTTCTGTGCTTTACAAAGTTATTGTATTAGCAGAGTATTTCACACAATACCTACCTTAAGATTTACATAATCTCTTTGCTGCAGCTTCTCAACATCTGTTTCCTGTCATAAAAATGTTGTGAGGGATCAAGTGTTTCCAGTGTAAAAAGTGAATATTTAACAGAGCAAAGATAAAAGCAGTTGCAAACATTGGCTACAATCTTGACAAACTATAGTACCATCATTGAATTGCACAAAATTTGCTAGTGGCTTTTATGACTAAATAGATATAGTTATTCTAGTCTAATTGCACTTCACATGCCTAAGACTCTTGGCTCTTTGTTTTAAAGCTTATCAAAATTAACATTTTTTCGCAGGCAATTAGTTCTTTAAATTGTATAAAAAAACATATTTTTGCAAATACTTTCTTGAATTTTGCAAAAAAATAAAAATTTGAAGTTGTGTAGATATGAAAAAACCTCTATAAAAAATTCTTTTAATGACCAATAAATTTTATGATTGATAATTATGACAACCTGGGTTAAATCCTGAATCTTTTTTTTGACTGGTCCAAATGCAACAACTTGGATAGTTTATATGACTCTTAAGATAATGATTGGTTAGTGTACTAGATAGTAAAGCCCATGTTTATATACAGAATAAAATGTCCCACATGCCTCGATGTGGGATTAGAGTGTTACAAAAAACAAGTATCAGAGAGTCCTCTCTTACTACTTTGGCCAATCCTTTCTATTATTAACTTACTCCTATTTTCCAATTTTATGAGTTTACCTCCCTTGTCTCCTTTGCATTTTTGATGAGACCGTCGAGACAGTCATTGATCACCTTTAGATCATTTTGGAACTTCCTCTGTCTGGGAACCACCCAGCGTGCTAGGGGAACTTTCCAGTAAGGAATATAAAAAGTAGATCGATGTTCAGCTTCAAAGAGTGTTCCATACACTGCCTGAAAGAATGTAAAGCCATGAGATAGAGAGAGAGAGAGAGAGAGAGAGAGAGAGAGAGAGAGAGAGAGAGAGAGAGATGGGGCATTATGTTTTAAATATTGGCTAATGTTAAAATCAGTTTGATGTCATCCTACAATTAAGTTTCGAGAAATTAAACATACAGTGTATATGCATCATCTATGTACTCGATTAATGTGAGTGCAAGCTGTTGAAAAAAAATATAAGATACGTTGAAGAAACTCAATTATGTAGTGGATAGTAAAGACAACTTCGTCTGAAGTTAAAAAATTATCTAATTTACTTGAACCTGAATCACAGGGGACTCTTTAGTGACAGAACCAAAATCATAGTTGAAAACACCAAGCCCTATAATGTCAAGTGCCAAATTTGAAAATTCCGCTTCAAGATCCAATTCAACTGTCTCTTGTCCAGTTAAGCTCCTTTCCTCTAGAAGGTTTTCAAGTTTCAACACTGTTCTCTCAGAACAATTTGTGAATACTTTAACCATGGTTTCCAAATATAACATGTGAAACCCAGGTGCAATAACTGTAAAAACACATCAACAGATCAAAGTTTTTAATCATCAGGAAGTAGAGTTTTCATAGGCAAGAACTACCTAGCACATTTGCTATATCGTCTAAAACTTGAGGCCTAAGAGCATCTCCAAGGTGTTATGTAAAATGGTTAGCTATAATCATTAGCTATAATGATAATGTAAAATTTTTGCTAAGGGTGAACATGTGTGCTCCAAGGGATTTATCTATAATTATGGTCATGTAAAATTATACATAAAAGCTTTATTGATTCAACAAATATAGCTCACCAAATATCATTATCTATATTTTTTTGCTGAGGGATTAATGGTTGGAATGCTCAAATTTTTACATATTATCTAAATAGTGCCAATAGATGCCAACTAGATGCCATGTAGATAATTTAGCTAAGAGTTTTACACCCTTGGAGATGCTCTAAACAGATTAACAGAGTATATGGATAGGAAAAAAAGGGAGCTGATATGTGCACACTTATATTTATAGGTGCACAACAATAATCACGAACAATATTTGAATATAAATATAAAATATAATAATTACAAAACATATTTCTTATGCTTAATTTTCTTTAGTATTCTAATATGACTTTGAATATTAAAATTACAATTTTTTTGCAACAATCATTCTACAAGTACTAACATTAAAATCACTTCAAATTATTATCATTTATTATTATCATTCAATAAGATAGATTTTACTATTTAATATCCATTATTTACAAAATAACTATCATTTTATATTTTATGTATGATTCATGAAAAAGGCATAAATTTAAATATACACATATTCTAGGAAAAAAAATTAACTCTACAATTTTTATAATACAAATTATGATAAAATTAAAACAGTAGATGGTTCAACTAATTAATCTAAAATTATTGTTGAACTATTAGAATTAATCTGATTATACAAATATGAACAAGCAAGGGGTATTTTGGTCAGTTTGCTCATAAAAGTGTGCACACGTATAAGTGTAGGAAAAATGCTAGAGGTACCAAATTAGGTACCAAAAATTGTCACCAAATGACTTGTCATTATTGTGATTGGTTATCATTATAATGGGCCCGCCAGGGCCAACCAATTAAAACATCCCAATATGCCAAATATTTAATGCCATGTCATTTGGTGGCAAATTTTGGTACCTAATTTGGTACCTCTAGCACTACTCATAAGTGTAGGGGTGCACATATCAGCTCCCAAAAATAATTGTCCTTAATAGACAATAGTGGTCAGACAAATGCCTGTCCCTTCCTGCATAGAAATTTGTACCCTATAGTGGATCACTAGAGCAAGAGTGTTATAGGGACTAAAAAAATCTTACCACGTCACTAATAATTATAGGCACCTACAAGCTTTAGAACAAATTAATATATCATTTTTCGATGCTATATTAATAATACTAGCTTATAACCCGTGCAAAGCACGGGTTGCTTTTAATTTTTTGTAATTTGTTTATAGTGTAATATAATATTATAAATATTAATTTTAATATTATAAATTTTAATTTTAATTTGTTACTCCCTCCATCCCAAAATAATAGTCTTGTTTGGAAAAAACACACATATTAAGAAAATTTATTTGTGTTGATTATATTCTCATATTAAGACCCATTTTACACATTATGCATTGATTACTTATTTAGGAGTAAGTGAATACTACGCACTACTATAAAAACTCAACACTAGTAGTACTCACAAACTCAACAATAGTAGTAGTCAACCTTGGAAATATTCATATTAATTGTATTGAACAAAGAGTATTCCAAACAAGACTATTATTTTGGGATATTTTTTTTTCCTAAACAGGACTATTATTTTGGGATGGAGGGAGTATAGTGTAATTTGTTATTTGTTTAATATGTTTTTTAATATTAAAAAATTGGGTTGAATCAAACTACCAATTATCCCCTAGTTTATAGCCAGGATCAAAACTCTCGGCTAAATCTTTGCTTACCGGGAATGTTTTTAGGTAGATAAAATATTAATTAAATTTATTTTACTTATTATAGTATAGTATAGATTTTTAATTAAACTAAAATTATGGCTAAAAAATAGGGTTGAACCAAACTACCAATTATCCCCAAGTTTACTTATTATAGTATAGTATTATGGATATTAAATAATGAAAGTCTCGATTGTATTTGTGCTCCACCCACTTTCATGATATACAACAAACATATTTTTAATTTTAGCCTGTGCAAAGCACGGGTTACTTTTAAAATTATATGATTAAATAAATGGAGTATAATAATGTATTATGAATAAGGACTTGCTTCAACCATCTAAAAAATAGTAACCGTTAGATATTTAGTAAATAGATGATAGCCGATAGATCTATTAATAAGGAATATTCCATATTCAAATCTCTCTTCTAAAAATCTAATGTTCTAATCCCTATTATCATTACTAATAATTTTATTAATTAATATTACAAAGTTAAATTATATCTATAATAAATTATTATACTTTATTTTATTTAATCATATAATTTCAAAAATATTTAAAAGTAACCCGTGCTATAAGCTAGTTATTATAAATTTTAATTTTAATATGTTATTGGAAAAATTCGAACCTAACATTTTTGTATATAATAATTTTTTATTATTAAATATAAATTAATATGTTGTTGGCGGGAATCGACCTTAAACCTTTGTATATAATCACTTTTAGTATTGTTGTATCTGACGGTTTTGATTTATTTGAGCCCGTGCAAAGCACGACTTACTTTTAAATATTTTTAAAATTATATGATTAAAAAATAGAATAAAATAATTTATTATGGATATAATTTAACTTTGTAGTATTAATTAATAAAATTATTAGTAATAATAATAGTTATTAAAATAAATGACATGTATTGTTTAAAACTAATAATATAAAATTTTAATGTAAATTTGTTGTTGACGGGATTCGAACCTTGGATAGTTAGAAAAGAAATTTAAATATAGAATATTCCTTACTATTAGATCTAACGGTTACGATCTATTTACTAAATATCTAACGGTCACCATTCTTTCTAAAGCTTGATTGAACCAAACGACCAAACTACCAATTATCCCATAGTTTGCTTATTATATATTAGTATAGATTAGTATAGATAGCTTATAGCCCGTGCAAAGCACGGGTACTTTTAAATTTTTTTATTAACTTCTAGTTTAGTATATATAATATTATAAATATGTTGATAAAATTTAAATTTTAGACCTTTGTTTATAAATCTATACTATACTATAATAAGCGAAAGGGATATAATTTGTAGTTTGGTTCTAAATTAATATGTTGTTGGTGGAAATCGAACCTTCAACCTTTCTATATAACATAATCTAGTATTAATTTTATATTAAACTGTTGTTGGCGGGATTCGAACCTTAGATCTCCAAACGGTCATGATCTATATGATCTATTTGAGTTGAAGATCTAACAGTTGTAAATGTGGATAACCAAAAATGAGGAACCATTACGCATTTTAAGAAAACATTAATTAGATGATACATTTTCTTTTATACCCATTATAAATGCATTGATTTTTAAGAATATGAGTTATTTTATATTCTTGGTCATTCCTCTTTAATTACTATACAATTTTTAAAAATGATAATTTATGGAAAATGATCGCAATTTTACATTGCTTTCACTAATTTGGGGAAGCAAATTGGTTATCTTAAAAATTAATAATTCATTAAAAATTGTAATACTCAATAAATATAGAAGATATGGGTCGAAATATATCCTTCTAAATTGTTGGTTAGTTATTAGGAATTATAATATCATATAAATAAAATTATCTGTAGTTTTTTTAAAAGAAAAGGTTTAAGTTTGGAAAATAGAAATTAAAGCTAACATATTTTAAAAGTAATTAGTTTTTTTAAAATTAAATATAAAATAATGGTTAGTTACTAAAAATTATAATATTATATTTAAGAAAAAAGTAGAGAAAAAAATGGGATTTTAATGTTTTGGTCGTCATTTTTAGGGTTTTTTTATAAATAAATTGCTAAAAGTAATTTTTTACAATTTTACTTTTATTAAGAAAAACTATTTGTAAATTTATCATTTTAATTACAATTATACCAATTATTTTTTAAAATTGCAAAAATATGGGAATTGTGGGAGTAGCTTTGTGATTCACTTTTCACGCGTTTACCATTTTTTTGTGTTGCTTCGTTGTTACACGCGCTCTTCTCGAGCTCCAAATAGTCCGGGAAGTTACGTTTTTTTTATATAAAATGTTAATTAAATTTATTTTTAATTCAAGTAGGGTTGAACCAAACAACCAAACTACCAATTATCCCCTAGTTTGCTTATTATATATTAGTATAGATTAAGCAAAAGATTTTATAGGCCATACATACTACTCGAGGCAACTACTAATTAGGTTACTGAAAGGACTATGGACTACCTCTTCTTCGCTGTTTCCATGTGCTAATATCAGCAGGTATTAATCCTTTCCCCATTATTGGTTCTAGAATATCGGCAAGAACTCCCTAAACACATGCATACTGAGTTATGAAACAATCAAAATATGATGGCAAATAGTAAATCATATAGGAGTTGTACCTCAAGGAAATTCAAGAAGAGGAGAGAGATGAACAAAAATTACTCAAGAAAATTATTCAAATTTACTAGAAGCACTGAAAATTTATTTCTGCTCATATATGCACAGGAATGAGCAAATGAATGTAATTAGCAGACAAGAGACTAGGTAGAATGTTCTATTTGTGTTTATTATTTCTTTTTCCTTTCATATTAGCTATCTTCTCATATTTTAAAAAATGATTCGTATGATATTCATTCTCACATATTCATATATATTTGTGTTGTGTCTTGTTTATATATGATAATCTCCATATATATTAAATGGGGAGTTCTCTGAGTTTTCTTTTTAAGGGGGTTCTCTTTTGAGTATGAGCATATATATATATATATATATATATATATATGTATGTATTCTTTTGTCAAGAGTTTTAACATTCTACTACTAAGCTGGCCACCTTACGTCTGACTGCATTACATTCATCAGTCATCCCGGTGCAACTAATATGGTATTGAGAACACTCGGTGAGTTGATAGTGTTTTTTCCCAAGTATCCCCTGACTAGTGTATTGGTGATTCTAAGGGAGAAAATAACATATATTTAAGAAGGAACCATATTTGTCAAGCAAATATAAATAGGCTTTGGTAGACAATTTCTTTTTTCTGTATGCATGGTACGGATTTTAGTTTTTTGCAATTGAAATTAATGAGTTTGTGAATGTTTATTAACTAAATTATACAGGTAGAAGGTTCTTGTTAGTTGTTACTTCCGCAGAGTCTTATTATTTCATGTTCTTCAGATATATATACTAAATGTATTGTTTAAATATTATATGACAGAGTAACTAGAATAAGATTATGAGGGTGTTTGGCTTAACTTAAAAATTGTTACTTATCACTTAAAGTGCTACTTACTCACTTTAAGTGAAAAGTGATATTTTTCACTTAAAGTTAGGTGTATCTGTTTGGCTAATTCCACTTAAAGTAAATTTATTTTTAAAAAATTAATTAAAAAAAAAAAAGAAATTTATATTTTTTTGAAAGTATAAAATACAAATATATGCAAAGAATACAATACAAGTTAAAAGGTGACTTAAATACATAAAAATTGATATGAGAAAAAAAATAAGTGGAAAAAAAGTACCTCCAAGGTACTTTTTTTTTTTGAACTAAAACTAACTTTAAGTGGAAAAATTTAAGGTTAGACAAACAGCACGAAATCACTTTAAGTAGATAAAAAAAAATTTAAGGGGGGCCAAACGGGCTCTATACCTTGTCATAAGAAAACGCATTTTCACGAAGTATATGTCTTGCCACAATGGGATCTGACACTACAACAAACGCTTTTGGTCCAAAAGCAAGTTTATACACCGAGCCATGCTGCGAAACCAAATTATTATTGAAAAACGTAATTAATTGCTAAAATTATTAAAGAATACAACATGAACACAAATTCCAAAAGGAAGAGATAAACAATTGCTAGTATGAACACTATCCAGACCACCTTTCAAGATTGAAGTACACACATATATATAACTCACATTGTCCCAAAAATATAAGACCCATGCGCAGTCTATTTCCTTCAAAAATGTCCTATATTGAACTTCAAGAAAAGAAAGGACCTGATTTGGTGGAAGCAACATTTGCCTGAATATTCTGTTTTCTTGAGATGAAAAATGAGTTCTACACTGCACTTCTACCTTCTGGTGGCTTCTAACTTGATCTAACATATTGCAAGTAGTTATAGAATTACATATAAATTTATCTTTATGTGATGTTTTTAGACTTGAAAAAATTCATGTAAATAATCAATATGTATTTGTAGTTCAAATGATAAACCACACTCTTAACACAATACATCTTCAACAATTCTAGTCATCTATTTGCAACAAGGGTGGAATGTGTGGAATGCATATATTTATCACAAAGCATATTTTATTCAAACCTTCTCTCATTTGATGTTAATTGCACTTGAAAAATGCGCATGTATATATTTATCACAAAGCATATTTTATTCAAACCTTCTCTCATATGATGTTAATTGCACTTGAAAAATGCGCATGTATATATTTATCACAAAGCATATTTTATTCAAACCTTCTCTCATATGATGTTAATTGCACTTCTAAAATAAATCCTCCTGACTACAATCATTACCTCGATAAACCAATCGTACAATGAAAAGAACAGAGGTCGGTCAAATAGATCAGAAACTGCACCCTCAGCAATAGGCATAGATCCTAGACCACCGCCACTTAGCAAATTAGTGAGTAGATTACTTGCATTATCCAGCAAGGTCCTTTTTGTTTTATCTTCAGTATTAGTTGATTGGCACCTGCAATTGGTATGATTTAAATCAAGGCAATTCCAAGATTAGTGAATCCCTTTATTCCTCATTAAACAGCCAACCAAAGTAAATTATTATTACTTGATAGTCAGTATCATAATTTAGTAAATGCTTAACTCATCCACAAGGAAAAATGCCTTACTGCCAAAATAACGCATCTAACAGACCAAACCAAAAAACAAATAAAATAGAGTACTAAAAAAGAGGATGGTAAGATAGATAAATGTACAGAACAGCAGAAGAGGTTGGGGGGGGGGGGGGGGGGGGTGTTGAGCAGGATTATTTTATATTTTCAAATGTGGTGCCTCAGTATAAAGCTGAATGTGAAAGCACACAATTTGTATAGTCTATAGGAATGACAAAATCCTCAGTTCAAGATTAAGGTTGGGAACTAGTATGCCAAATCCCTAATAAATTCATTTGTTTATTCACAAACAAGAAAGATGAAATTGATGAGAACTACATGGCCTACATAAAGTCCAAACTCAGTGTAAAACTTTAAAAGAAGTCCAACAATCAGAAAAACAGAAAACCCCACAAGCTAATAAGTATTCAAGAAGTATACAAGTGGATATACACAAACATGGATATAGTAGTTGAGGGTACCTGATGAAAGAGAGCTTGGGATTGTTACTGGAATTATAGAGAGAAGTGCAGTGGGAAAAAGAGTTGAATTGAGTGAGTCTTGAAGAAAAGGAAAGTGTGTGGGAAGAAGGGTGTTGATGATTCATCTTCATCATCCAACAAGTGCTGCTAGCTGCTGTTATAGTAGCCATAGCCTGACTAGCCACACCCACCTCAACTCAAACTCTTATCACCCCCTTCTACTCCTCCACTCAGTTGTCTTATCTTGGTCAGATATTAAACAACTTATTACACTACTGCACAATCTTTACAAATATTTATTTTGGGGTCTGTGTGTGCAGGGCAAGTGAAACTGAAGGAACCTAAAATCAGGAACAAACATGTAAATGGATAGACCGGTGATTGTAATATTTTGTCACTTGTTGTCACTTGTCAGTATAAAGAAAGCCCCTACTGTACAACTTGTCTATCTTATTTTTCTTTGAAAGTAAAATAAAAATTGTTTATTGCAAAGTGACTGTGTTCATACTTTTATTAGTTTATACTCCTTTCCTAATTTCCCCCATTTCAGTTTATATTGTCTATAAACCTGTAAAGATTTGTAGAAAAGAAAAAAGAGAAACCTCTAAAGCACCACTGCCCTAAAATATAGGTTTTTGAAACAAAATCAGAAGCCAATCGAAAAATAAAGATTTTGTTGTCTTTTTAGGTATGTAGGTATAGATATTCTGTTTTCGGACACTAAAATTATGTAAATTTTAATCTTGTATGTTTTTCGATTAAATAATAATTTTTTTAATGATTTTTTTTATTTTCTCAGAGATTATATTTTGATATAATTCATTTATGTATAAGTAAGTTTTGTCAAAAAATAAAAATTTCAATCAGAAAATTGATAACATAATGTTTAGTACGTACAGAATATGAGTATTTTTCTTAAAATTTAATAGACTAGATATTAAAAAATTACTTTGTCACCACTACTTAAATTGATTGATTAGCGTAACTCAAAGGAGAATGTGAGTGAGATACGAGGACAGCATGATGGCAGCACAACAAAATTCTCAAGTGCGCTTAACACTACTGTGTTTGGATAGGTGGAGACGTGGAGTACATCTACTTAATATATAAAGTCTGAAGGCTTTTTGCCCTCCTATTTACCGGACTATACATTTTCCGTATTTACAAGAATTGCCATTCCACATGCTTCATTTTCACTGCACGTGTGCTTCCCATTTGAAATACTCTCTCTTTAATCTCTCCTGACAAAATACTCTCTCTTTACTCCTCTGATCAAATTTCAAATTTCAAAATTCAAACATCTCCTCCTCTTTCAAACATCTCCTCCTCTTATTTCTATCTTACATTTCAAACATCTTCTCCTTTGATCTTTTACAAGAATTTGAATTCTCCTCCATTGGGATTCTCCGTCTCTATTTCACTCTCTCTTCTTCTCTATTTCTCTGTCATTTACATATGATATTTGCACATCTAATGATTTCTTTGTATTATAATTGCAGTTCAAACAAGAATATGTAGTGTTTGATGATTTGTCTCAAAGAAAAGGAGCGATAAGTATCTTGATATTGTCTCTGTTAATTTATATATGAGTTTCTTATACCGTCTCTCTCTCTCTCTCTCTTCCTCTCTTATAATTTGTATTATGTTTCTCTCATATGCGCTACTACTTTTCTAATAATTTTATCTTATTTCAATTTCAGCTTGAAATTTGCTGACAAAGTGTTTTTATAATTAATCTTTTTTTACAGTAATGGATACTTATTTTTAAATGTTCTAATTTTTGGATGTAGATGCAAGTTCGGTTATGATTACCTAGATCCAGTGAGTCCAATTGTTCAAGTGCTTGATTGATTATGTTGATAATTGTTGTTTGTCGTACACAAGGTGTTTGATTAAATTCATGCACTATAACTATAATAATTTATTTTGATTTTATTGCAGTTTGAGCTCTTGCTGATGATGTGTTTGATGATTTGTCCAAGAGAAGAGAACTTGATGAAGTACTGCATGCCATTATGGTGATGATGGCGAGAATGAAAATTTATCGAAGTTAAGTGTCATGCCTAGCCATGTTTTTAACAAAATAATGTTGTTTGTTTTCAATGAAATAGATGGAGTTCTTCCAGGATTATTGAAGCTCCCTTCTTCTGGTGGAAAGAAGGAAACTGTTTTAGATGTGGTGAACACGAGACCATGGAAGAATCACAACCACTTGGTGAAGTCCTATCTCGAAAATGCATTACATGTTTTGAACCAAATGACTGCTATCATTTACATTAAAGAGTCTAAGATATTGAACAATTTTCTTGGTTGCTTTCCCAAGTCTATTGAGGAAGTATATCAAGGTATGGCTTCAGTTTTAACTATTGCATTCAGTAATATGGCTTGGTTGCAGTCATTCTGAGGAAGTCCTGAACTAACACTGTAATTGTATCTTGCATTCCATGTACTAAGATGTTAGTATATTTAGACTATTAATGGATTCAATAAGTCCATCCAATTCAGTTGACTGACTGGGAGGGAGTTGCTTGAGATGAGATTAGGGACAGGGTTGACCATGATGATAATTGAGTAATTTATTTATAAAAAGATTAATCAGTTTTTGATTGACTTTTTTTCTGAAAATGTGAGTAGTATTTTCTCTATGATTTATCAGTGACTGGGGTGTTTGATTAAAGTCGTGAGAGGTGTTTGACTTTTTTTCCTGAAAATGTGAGTAGTGTTTTCTCTATGATTTATAACTGAGTTGTGACCCTGTAATCTAAGGTGACCCTGTAACCTCAAGATGAGAAGGTGATATCATAATCTGATGGATGTGCAACTACTGCTTACAATCATATGCATATGGGCTGACATTTAATAACCATATCTTTTTTGTCAGGTGCTTATTATATCGGTCATGCTTGCATCTTTCACAATCTGTAATTTCTATTTATCAATCATGAAAGATGTTCTAACTTGCGATCAATTGTGGTCTGTAGGCAATGCCGACAATGGTCTAAAAATGCCATGGTATTTGGATGACACTTTGACTGAAACACAAGAATGATGACTGTAGTTGGAAAGAGTTGCAGTCTCTTACGATCAATCATCTTCCAAGATACTCTTTTAAATGAGTTGTCTTAATGTCGATACTGAATGTGGCTCTTGTGAGTATAGATTCTCCAAGGTTGCATAATTCGAAGTGTTATCATATCCATGATGTTTTAAGTTCTATAGGTGATTCTTGCGTTCATAGTAATATTTAGACTTTATCTACTTAAATGATAAAGCCTGGAGGCTTTTTGAAAAAAATTGCGAAAATACGATATGCAAATAAATGCAACTAGATGCAACTTTTTTTTATTTTTCTGGAAAATTATCTATTTAATGGAAAGTATTAATTTAAAGATAATTTTTATAAATAAAAAAAATTAATTCACCATGTGAAGCGAGCAATAAACTATCAATGGTGTGAAGCAAACAAGATTATCATTTTTATGCACGCTAAATTATGTGCAAAAAAAAGTTATAACATAATAAATTAAAATGAAGAATTAAATAATATAAAAAAGTTGGATGAACTCATCTATGTTATAATTTTGGCGAATACATTTTTAATCATCTGGCCAACCATCATTATAACATAATAAATAGAGAAAACTGGGCATGAGGTTGTCCTCAGGGATTTCTCCTGAGGTTATAATACAAAAAGGCTATAAAACAACTGGGCCCCGTAGGGGCATTTTTATAAAAATCAAACTTTTCTCAGTAATTTACCTAAATATCCATATTTTTGTATTAAAAATCTTTTAACCTCATGGTTCTACCCGAAATAGTGTCTTTCAACAATAAAATACATTATTACATCCACTACTTCACTCCACTTTTTTAACACTTTACACTATTACACCTACTATTTCACTTATTTTAACAATAAAATCAATCACTATTACACCCACTATTTCACTTTTTTTAATAATAAAATTACTATTACACCCATTACTTTATTTTAATCATAATCCTTAATCTCCGTGAAAAAACCCAACGTAAACAATCAGAAGGGACGGAGAGAGTATATCTTTGGTAAATTAAAAAAAAAAAAATTCTACACCCATGCGAAGCGGGCAATAATCCTAGTAATTGTAACGATCGATCCTGATTCTGAAATATTTTTAATACGGTCATATATTTTTTTTAAAAAAAAAACAGTTACTTCTCTATCTCATCAAATTCTTACTAATTTTTTTTCACTTTCTATCATGCATAGAATAATTTCATAACTTATTTTTAAAATTTTCTTTTTTTGTATAAAAATAGAATTATTTTATTTTTATACAAAAATAAATTATGGAACTATTCTTAAATTCATTCTTAAAATTAAAATACGTGTCAAACATCCTATTTTGAAATGTTAACTTGCGTGGAGGGAGTACATTTTTAGTTCTTTTACGGCATGAACTTTTTAGTTTCGATATTAATTTACCTAAAATGTCGTCCACTGATCAGAAATGAGCATTTTTTAGAATAACTATAACTTCAATAATCGAATTCAAAAATTGGAACAAAAAAAGAAAAAATCAGAAGAAAAAAATACTACTAAAATTAGTTATTTGTTTGAAACATCTAATTTCTCTGTCCCATCCATTTCTTTACAATTTCCTTTTTGGGGCGTCCCATTAATTCTTTACCATACTAAAAATAGTAACTTTTAAAAATAAAATACATTATTACATCCACTACTTCACTCCACCTTTTTAACACTTTACACTATTACACCAACTACTTTACTTATTTTAACAATAAAATCACTATTACACCCACTACTATTTCATTTATTTTAACAACCATGAGGGACGGAGGGGGTAACTGTTAGGTCCGTTAAGATTGTAGAAGGGGGGGTTGAATACAATCCTTATCTTTTTATCGAAATTTGTCCGTTAAATAAAATTTAGTTTAGACAAATTTGTGCGGAATTAATTGAAACAAAATTCAAGTTAAATATAACGATATATTAAACTTGATGGTTGTTACAAAATCAGTACAGAGTATTATCACGTTAATAAAAACTAATTAGAAAATTCGACATGAACTTTTCTAATTTAGTTAATAAAAATCGAGATAAGAACTAGGAAACTTAATTCGCTAGTAATACAAGAGTCACAAATAATTAAGTTCTATTGGATCAAATATTACAACTGAGTTGAACTTAATTTTCTGTGAATTAAATGAGATGGTCAGTAGCTCTTAAAGATGAGAGAGATGTTATATTTTTGCTCCTGTCTTTTTTCAGCTTGTCTCGTGTATCTGTGAATGTGTTGCTTCTGTCTCTTTTGTAGTTTTTTCCTTCAAAATATCTTCTGTCTATTTTGTTCACAACAACAGACTATCCACAGACTGTCAACAATGCTTGCAGACTATCCAGGGGACACACAGACTACCGGTGTGACTATCTGTCTTGCTTCAGACTACCGGTGTGACTTTCCTTCTTCATCAGACTACCGGTGTGACTTTCCTTCTTCATCAGACTACCGGTGTGACTATCAACACTCTACAGACAACCGGTGTGACTATCAATTCTTTACAGACAACCGGTGTGACTATTCTTCTTGGCAGACTACCGAATTCTTTAGCAGACTATCACTTAGACTATCTCAAATAGTCTTTTAACAATAAAACCATAGTCTTAAAACACTTCTGATAGTCTTTCAGCAATCTATATTAATTCTAAATTAATTAATTCAATAATTAACTTAATAAATAAATTAATTCTTGAAGAATTAATTTATTAATTAAGTTAACTAAATACTTTAAATTAATTAATAGAGAATTAACATAATTCATTTGATAGTCTAATCTTCACTTTTAAACCACTGAAATAAATAAAGAACCTCCACTGAATATTTGTTGACGCTCAATGCACGGTCTGGTTCATGAACGACTAACTTCAACTTCTGTTCTTCATTTTGACTTTAAGTTGTGGTCAATTTCTTCTGACACCTTTCTTCAAATATTCTGTACTGATACTGTCTCTTGTCACTTTTAGAAATCTCTGTCCTTCTGAATTAAATCCATGACTTTGAATACCACACTGAGGCTTGATCAGTAGACTGAACTTCTTCCAGTGTAAAATATCAAAACTATAGATTGACTTGTAGATTTGTTCCTTCTGATAGATAGCATCTTCTGAGATTCCTGTGACAGTTAATGTTATTTACTTATTACAATCTACTTTAAGTTGAGTTGGATCCTCGTACTACAAATAGGCTGAGTCATATGCCTTTCAATCTCCCCCTATTTGTTTGTTATAAACTAACAAGCAAATTCCTAGAGGATAACTCAACTAACTCAACTTAAACTAGTAAATGATAAAACTGTAATTGCAAAGTAAATAATGAAAAAGTTCTGGTATTTATAACAATTTCCAGATTCAAACATAATGATAAATACAAGATAGATGATCCTCTAGCCTGATCATATTAAACATTATCCTATCTTGATCTATCTAACTCTAAAGATATTACATGTAGAGTTGTTCTTCATTTCTGACTGTCTTCCTTCCTTATTTCTCCATCTTCTGGATCATCAATTTCTGGCAGATTTTTGTGCAGTTCTGCATCAACTAGCAACTCTCTTCTTGATGAGAATCCTGTAGGGCGAACAAGAGGAATTCCAAGTGCCTTTCTCAGCTGACCTTTGAACTTCTCATAATCCTTAAAAAATTTGACTTCTGCATAGGATTTAATACGATCAGCAATTTCTAACTTCTCTTTAGTAGAAAATCCTTGATTTCTCAGAACATGTTCAATATAGACCAGCTGCTTGGCAGAGTGTGTGAACAATTCTTCATTCTCAAGATTGATTGTATGAAGCACCTCACCTTTAAGGAATTTCAATTGTCTAGGCAATTCAACTATTTCAGGACCAGCTCTTTCAGCAAACTCTTTGAATTTCTCATGAAGTAGTACACCCAACTCAGAAGAAGTTCTTACCTTTGGCCTAAGAACCCAGATTTCTGTCAATGATTTGTCATAGAAGAACTGAATTGAAACTCTTTGTGTTCCAAACTCATGACAATCAACAAATATTAAAAGCTCATCTGTTTTCGTTTCACCTGCAGTTGTTATTCTCACAACTTCTGTTCTTAGAGCTCTCATGTACATGTCGTGTGTTGGGTTAAGCTCTTTGAGTCTTTCAAAAATAGAAAGAAGTCGTCTATCATCATTATCAAGAGATTGATGTGAGTCTATCATTCGTTGAGCCCGATCCCATTTCTCACCACTCTTAAACTTGACGTATAACTTTCTCTCTTGAGTTTTAAGTACATGTTCTCGTTGCCTTGCTTCTGCTTCCTCTTTTTGAAGTCTTTCTTTGTGTGCAAGCATATCTAGTGTTCTCTGAAGCTTTTCATCTCTCAATTTGAGATTTGCTTCTTGCCTTTCAACTTCTAATTCAGCTTCAAAATCCAGTTTTGCTTGCTCAGCTTCATATTCATGGTCAACTGGCACTTCATCTTCCCAGCTGCTAAAGTCTGGTTCTGGTATTTTTTCACCCTCATCAGAGAACTTTAGATCAGCAAAAACATCAAAGTTGTCTGGTTCACCTGAGTAGTAATACCCTTCAGTGTCTTCTGCACTCTTCTGAGAATCTGCTATCTTCTTCCCCTTATCTCTTCCTTGTTCAGTAGCTACCTCTCTTGGCTTCTCCCCCTTAGTTGAGGAATCCTCTACCGAAGTGTGAAATGCACCATCTCCAGGGTCACGCTCATCACCATCTCCACCTGTTTCTACAAAGAATTCCCTTTCTTCTGCTGTGGGTGTGTGAGTTCTGCTGATCATGTTGAACAAATATTTGATCCCCTTACCTTGTTGTGCATTCTGCCTTTCAATCACATCAAGACGGCGTTCAGTAGACAACTGACTCTTGATTAATGCTGTTTGAAGATTTTCAACTTTGTCGGAGATTACAGAAATAAGTTTATCTTGAGTCACAGTAACCTCTCCAGCATCATCAAGTGCCCGTTCAAAGGATAATTCGAGAGTGTTGAACTTGTTTGTGTAAGTTGTCTTCATCTTGGTGATGTCATTCTTTATCACAGCAAGCTGATTTTTGACAGAGGTAGATGAAGAAGACCGTTCATCCACTTGTGCTCGAAGTAATTTTGCTTCAGCTTTACTGGCCTCAAGTTCCTTTTCTAGAGCTTTAATCTTTTCTTCCAATGAACGAGTGTATGTGTCAGTGTGTGCACTCACCTGAATATCACTCTGAGTTTCACTCATCTGACGTGCATGTGTTTCACTCAGTTTAGTGGTGTTCCTCACATCACTCCTCACTAATTCCTTAGCTGCTCCAGAAAGTGTACCTGCAGATAAAATCACCCTAGCCTCCTCTTGGAAGGTCAGTGGTGGTGCAATGGGAGTTCGCAAATCCCTTTCCTCAGTCATTTCTGTCATCTCATTTGGAATTGATGTCTGAATTTCTTCAGTGACAGAAAGATCGAGTTGCCTTCCACTTTCTCCAGTTGAAACTGCGAGTGGAAAATCCCTTGAGGGAGCCAGGAATGTTCCTCCTGGGAGGGGAGATGATGACTCTATTATTTGTGGCTGAGAGTCAAGATTTCCCTCATTAACCTGTGAAGGCTCTTCTACCGTGACTATGGTAGGCACTGTTTCAGTAACAACCCTATTGTGCTCTCCTTGCTCATTGTCCCTAGCCACATCAGATTCTACAGTTATGTTTTCCCCCATTGTGAGTAATAGGGGTGTGCTTGACTCTGTACAAGGTGCCATGGCTGACTGGCGAATTTCAATGGACTCATCCTGTTGAGAGAATGGTTCCAGTAACTGTTCATGTGCCATTTCAATGTCCGTATCCTTTTGGGAGGATATGGATGGGCTGACAGTTGCCTCAATTAGAAAGTTTCTTCGCTTCTTTAGTGGAGGCAGAGCTGTGGGATCACTCATATCACTACTTCTTACTTTACGTCTTTGCACTGTTAATTTACTTCTGGCTTTGGGTTTAGAGATTTTAGATGACACTGTGTTTGGCTCTAAGACCTGGGATAGAAGTTGTGGTTCTACAACCTCTTGGTCTAACCTATCAGCCACTTGGGCTTCAGAAGTAGTTTCAGGGAAAGATAATACCTGTTTAGTAGCAGATGCAGAAATCCCAGCAATAGTGAGTTGAGCCACTTGAAGTTGATGTTCCGGTACAGGAGCAATTGCTGCTTCTTGTTCTGGTTGCTCAGGAACATACTCAGGTTGCTGTTGTGGTGGTTGTTCTTGTATGATTGGCAGTTCTATGAAGTTGGACATATACTGAGTAATGACCACTGGAACATTTGTATACTTCTTCATTGTTGCTAACCTTGTGAAAAATTTTTTATGTGTTTTTCCTGAAGCTTCAGTACGAGAGTTAGCAAACAATCTTTGATGAACATCAGAAACAACATGATTAAATATGAGAGTTAAAAACCTTGGATAGTAACAATCAACTTTACTACCCAAATCATGATCGTTCTTGGCAGTTGTGAGACGATTTACTATGGCATCAAAAATTAATTTACCAAAATTAACCCTTTGATTATTAGCAACTGCATAACCAATTCTCTGAAGCAAAGTAGAAATATTGTGAAAATTATTCTTTTTAGTGTTAGCAAACACCTTAGCAATTGTGTCAAAGAAATAATCCCACTCAGCCATAAAGTTACTTTTAGATAACTTAGAAAGATCAACTTCTCCTTGATAATGGATGTCATTGAAAAATTGTGTCAGTACTGCTTCAGATGGAAGATCAACAAAGTCATTTGTTGGAAGTCGTAGAACGGTGTTAACAGTTGAGTCATTCACAACATAAGGTGTGTCTCCCACAGTAAAAGTAAAAGATGTTGAGTCCGAGGAGAGAACAAATGTAGAACACATTGCCGACAGTGAATCAACTTTTAAAGGAGCATCGAGAATCAAGGCATGACGAATAAGAGAATGCTCATTTAAAAATCGAATCCACGGTTTAACCCTCTCGAGAGTACAATTATCGGGATTAAAATGACCAACAAAATTATGATTTATTATCACCATATTACCAGCCATTTTAATTAAATTTAAACACCTTGAAAATTTCAGATTTTAACAAATTAATGAATTAAACTGAATTATTTCGAATTAATAATTAATTAAAAATTCGAAAAATTTCAAAGTTCTTTAAAAAATTCTGAAGAATTCACACAATGATCTAGATACACACATGAACACTCAGATAATTTTAGTTTTCGAAAAATCAACACCAAAATCCTTGAATTTCAGATCGTATTTTCGATTTTAGGAAAACAAAACTATCAAGAACTCGACCAAATCGTGAAATCAAACCACCAAAACAAAGATAATCGAATAGAGAATCGTTGGACGTCCTTCGTTTTCAGAGATGATAAGAATTAAGCGATTAATCGAAAAAAAAAAATTTGCATGGGTTCAACAGTTCGACAGTGTATGTATTTGTGTGTATCGACTGTACTCTGTGACTTAACACGAGAGTTTAGACTAACAAGAAGACTAACGATAGTCTCAAGACAATTCTGTATATATATACTAACGGTAGTCTAAAATAGAATTAAAAATAGAATTAGACTATAGACTAATAGACTAATAGACTATACCTGATAGTCTATCTGATAGTCTAATTAGACTAAAATAGACTGTCTAGACTAAACTAATTAAACTATTTAGACTAACAATACCGATAGTCTAAAATAAATAAAAGAAAATTAACTACAACAGACTATTGTTGTATAGTCTGAAGGATAGTCTATTAGAGCTAATTAAACAACTACAGACTATTAATTTACAATAATAATAACAACACCACACAAATATTAGGTCCTATATAGACTATTAGAAGATTTTCGAGTTAGGGACTAACTCGAACTCTAACTCGAAATTCGACTTAGATTTTCGAGTTAGTGACCAACTCGAACTCCAACTCGAAACTCATCATCTCGAACTCCAACTCGAAACTGCCTATCTCGAAGTTCTACTAACTCGAAGTTCGACTTAGGATTCGAGTTACCAGTGCTTAGATTCTTCAAAATTTTCGAGATAACTATCTTGAACTTTATCTCGAAGTTCGAGATGAGGACCAATATAACTATTCTAACAATCAATATTAACAGAATATGTACCAGATTATTTACATGAAAACAAAACATTAATAATAGAAAGACAAACACTACAAAATATTAAGTATTAATAATTTACATAATTATTCATGGTAAATTAATAAATCTATATATTTTCTAATAAAATAACTTTCTAATAGAAAATTATTTAAAAAGAAAATATGATTTATTTAACCATCATATGTATAATTTTTCAAGAAAAATAAGTTTCTCATAAATTACAACTTGTAAAATTTGAGAAAAATATTTTTAAGGAAAAAGAATTATTTTAACATTGAAAAGAAGTAAGTAGGGATATATTAAAATGATAATAGCAATGATTTGAACATCCACAAGTAACAAGGTAAGTTGATAAAATAATTATACAAGTGATTTTAATCAACAAATATTAACAAGATAATCACTTGCAAATTATTCAAGATCAAACCTCAGATATTAACTAGTTTAATTACTAGGACTATTTAACATACCCAATTCACCAACAATTCTGGTGAATGTGGATTCGTCAAGAGACTTAGTAAAAATATCTGCTGTTTGTTCTTCCGTGGGTACAAAATGTAACTCCACGGTACCATTCATGACATGCTCTCGGATAAAATGATACCTAATGTCAATGTGCTTGGTCCTCGTATGCTGCACAGGATTGTTGGAGATTGCTATGGCACTTGTATTGTCACACAGAATTGGAATATTGTCAAGTACAAAGCCATAGTCACGTAGCTGATTCCTAATCCACAAGATTTGAGCACAACAGCTTCCAGCAGCTATATATTCTGCTTCAGCTGTTGAGTTGGAAACTGTTTGTTGTTTCTTGCTGTACCAGGAGACCAACCTACCACCTAGGAATTGACAACTCCCAGAGGTGCTTTTTCTATCTACAACACTTCCTGCATAATCTGAATCTGTATATCCAACAAGGTTAAAACCAGATTCTTTAGGGTACCAAATACCTAAGTTAGGTGTACCCTTAAGATATCTCAATATTCGTTTAACAGCAATGAGATGCACATCTCTAGGATCCGCTTGGAACCTTGCACACAAGCATGTAGCATACATAATATCAGGTCTACTTGCAGTAAGGTAAAGTAATGAACCTATCATACCTCTGTAGCTTGTGATATCTACCTTAGCAGAATTTTCACAAGCTCCAAATTTCACAGCTGTTGATGATGGTGTTCTTGCTGAAGATGAGTCCTCCATTTGATATTTCTTGAGGAGCTCTCTGACATACTTAGATTGACAAATAAAAATTCCATCTGTCCTTTGACTTACTTGTAATCCAAGAAAGAACTTCAGCTCACCCATCAGGCTCATCTCAAATTTACCCTGCATTAACTTAGCAAATTTCTTGCACAGAAGATCATTAGTAGACCCAAATATTATATCGTCCACATAGACTTGGACTAATATAGTATCATTCTTATGTTTCTTAGTAAAGAGAGTTTTGTCTATGACACCTCTAACAAATCCATTTTCAAGTAAAAATTCAGAAAGAGTGTCATACCATTTCCTTGGAGCTTGCTTAAGACCATAAATTGCCTTGAAGAGAAAGTAGACAAAATCCAAGAATTCTGGATCTTCAAAGCCAGGGGGTTGTTCTACATATACCTCTTCATCCAGCTTGCCATTCAGGAAGGCACTCTTGACATCCATTTGATAAACTTTGAAGTTTGAATGTGCTGCGAATGCCAAGAATATCCTTATAGCCTCAAGTCTAGCCACTGGTGCATAGGTTTCATCATAATCTATTCCTTCAGCTTGGGAATAACCTTTAGCAACCAGTCTTGCTTTGTTTCTAGTTACAATGCCATCTTCATCAAGTTTGTTTCTGAATACCCACCTGGTATCAACTACTTTCCTGTCTTTAGGTCTGGGTACCAGCTTCCATACTTCTTGTTGTTTGAATTGATTGAGTTCATCTTGCATAGCAATCACCCAATCAGGATCAGAGAGAGCTTCTTCTGTTTTCTTAGGTTCTATTGCAGACAGAAACCCAGAATAATTGCATTGATTTTGATAGCTCCTTCTAGTTTTTACACCAACATCTGGATCACCAACGATCAACTCAAAAGGATGAGCTCTATTCCACACAGTCTGTCTGGGAAGATTTGACCTTGATGATTCGCCTTGATCTTCATTATGATGTTGAGTATGACCAGTTGATCCTTCATCACCTCCCCCTGAGTTGTTGCCAGTTTGACTAGATGAATGTTCAGGAGTGTCAGTGGTATCTCCAGTCTGATCATTGTTTCCACCACCACCACCCTGATCATTATCATCATTATTACTGTTATCATTAGCAGCAACATCAGGTTGGTTGTCACCATCTGAATCGGAGTCTGTCATATCATCGAAAGATAACTTTTCAGATGAATCCTCCGTTTGGATACTAGGAAGTTTAGTGTCATCAAATGATACATTGACACTTTCAAGCATTGTCTGATGATCAATCACATACACCTTGTAAGCTCTTCTTGAATAACCAATGAAAATTGCTTCATGTGCTTTGGCCTCAAATTTACCACCACGATCATCTCCATCTTTAAGCACAAAGCATTTTGCTCCAAATACATGAAAGTACTTGAGTGTTGGTCTCTTTTCATACATGATTTCATAGGGGGTCTTCATCAAGTCTTTGTTGATTAAAGTTCGATTCTGGGTGTAACATGCAGTGTTAACAGCTTCAGCCCAAAAGTACAAAGGAAGTTTTGCTTCACTTAACATAGTACGTGCAGCTTCAATCAAGGTTCTATTCTTTCTTTCTACTACCCCATTTTGCTGAGGAGTTCTTGGGGCTGAGTACTGCCTAGTTATTCCCTTTTCAGTACAAAAATCATTTAGAACTGCATTCTTAAATTCGGTTCCATTGTCTGACCTTATTGCTCTAACTGGTTTCTTGTACTCCATTTCAATCAACTTGATGTGATCAATCACTAGCTGTGGAGTTTCATCTTTGGAATTCAGAAATAAGACCCATGTGTACTTTGAGTAGTCATCAACAATCACGAGAGCATATCTTTTCTTTGACATAGACATCACATTAACTGGACCGAACAGATCCATGTGCAACAGTTGTAGAGGTTCAGTTATTGATGATATGTCAGTGCTCCTGTGAGTTGCTGTTTTCAATTTGCCTTTTTGACAGGCATCACAGAGTCCTTCTTGAGTGAATTCCATTGAAGGTAAACCTCTCACCAGTTCTCTTTTAACTAGAGAATTCATTGTCTTGAAATTAAGGTGGGAGAGTTTCTTGTGCCATAGCCAACTTTCATCTGTAGATGCTTTAGAATAAAAGCAGTTGATTTCTTCAGTGCTTCCAGTGTTCATATTGGCCACGTACAGATTTCCTTTTCTGACTCCTGTAAGAGATGGTTGTTCATGTCTCTTGTGTGAGATTAGACAATTCTTCTTGTTGAAGTAAGCCTCGAATCCCTTGTCACAGAATTGACTGACACTTAACAAATTGTGCTCAAGTCCTTTCACAAAAGACACTTCATCAATGATAACATTTCCAGCTTCCAATCTGCCATATCCATCAGTTGTACCAATGCTGTTATCTCCAAAGGTAACCACTGGGCCGGCTTTTTCAACCACATTTGTCAGCAGGGTTCTATCTCCAGTCATATGCCTTGAACATCCACTGTCCAAGATCCAGGTCACTCGATCAACCTGTTTCACACCCTGCAATGACAAATAGATTAAACCTTCTTCGGAACCCAAACCTGATTGGGTCCAGAATACTTAAAGAATTGGCCTTTGTCAGGCAAAACAACATTTTTAACATTGACACCATCTTCACCACTAACCAACATACATTTAACCCTATAAACAGATTTGACAATCTTCTGTTTTATCTTGGGTATCCATGTTTCTTTAGCAGCAATGACATTTGTTTGACTGACTGGACATTTGACCTTGTAAACAGCCTTACCAAAAGTCTGTTTAGGCTTTGATACAAATGTCTCTCTCCTATCTTGAGGAGGACTAGCAGTCTTTGATCTAACATTTTTATTCTTATTCATGTGTTGTCGAGGAGCAGTCTTACTAGCACATGCTTGATTACCACTAAAGTAAGCAGACATTACATTAAAAGCACAAGACATACAATTGACAACACCACATGCTTTATGATAAATATCAATGGTAGGCATGGTATGTATGTTAGACATGTTATTGTTCTTTTTCAACTTATCACCACTTAACCCAGTTTTAGATGAACTCGTTGGATAAACAACCTTAACTGGTTTCTTAACAGATTTAACATTATCAAGGACTATGCCATTTGCACTGTCCTCATTACGCATCTCTTCTTGAATAATGATAGAAGTGAAGTTTGGAGGTTCTGCAATCGACTTCTTAAAGAGCGGATCTTCAACTTTCTTAAGCACATGTGGTATACCCCTCTCTTTAGCACTAACAAGGTTAGGGGTATTTATGCCTAACAAACCAACAGCTTCGTTATAACCAAACCCTATTCCTACAGTTCGTTCTATAGCTTGTTTATTGAAATGCTCTTTAGAAAGTTTAACAGAATTAAAGCAAGCACTAACCTTGGTTTCAAGTTCAGCAATTTTAGAAAGTTGTTTAGTCACTACTTCTAGAATGGATTTCTCTCTTCTATTAAGTCGTGCTATTTCCTCTTTTTGTTGATCTTGATTAACATGCACCTTTTTTAGTTCTAACACTTCATTTTCAAGTTCAGTGTTTAACAGATTTAATCTAGCAATGTGTTTTTGTGCATTAGCCAAGGAACCACCTAACTGACGAACCAACTCAGAGTCAGTAAGTTTTACCTGTGGTTTAGGATCAGTGAGCATGTCACCATTTGCCATTAGTGCAAGATTTCCAAATTCTTCATCTTCACTATCTGTGTCATCCCAGCTTTTACCAGCAGCCACATAGGCTTTTCCAGGTTTCTTTTTTTCAGGAACATAATCTCTCTTCTGGGCTTGTTTAGGTTTCTGACACTCAGTGGCAAAGTGTCCAAGTTCATTGCAATTATAACAACGAATTTTGCTTCTATCAACAGTTCCAGTTTTGTAGCCACCTCTGCTACTGGAGGATGAGGAACCTCCTCTCTGGAATCTGTTGTTAGACTTGAACTTGAACTTAGGATTTCTCCTGAATCTAAAGTTGCCAAACTGTCTAACCATGAGTGCCATGGATTCATCCTCCAACTGATCCAATTCTTCTAATGAGTAAAACTCACTTCCATCCTGAGTAGCTGGTGTCTGACCAAGTTCCACTTCAGTCTGCTCCTTGTCTGAGCTGTAAGGTCGAACAACCTTAGCTTCCACTTCCTTAGGAGCCTCAACCACTAATGCTGTAGATGAACTTGCAACTCTACCTTTACCATGAATCTCTTTCTGTTGGACTTGTTCCAACTCATAGGTTTTTAAAACACCGAAGAGTTTTTCAAGACTAACTTTATTCAAGTCACGAGATTCTCTTATGGCTGTTATCCTGTGTTCCAGGTGAGTTGGCATAGTCAGTAAGAACTTCAGATTAATCTCCTTCTGTGTATAGTTCTTGCCATGGATTTGCAAGTTGTTGATTATTTTATTATACCTTTCAAACACTTCTTGAATGCCTTCATTAGGGCCAGCTCTGAAGTGTTCATACTCAGAGGTTAAGATTTGAAGTCTGTTCTCCCTGACTTCATCAGTTCCTTCATTAATGGTTTCAATAGTTTCCCACATGTGTTTGGCAGTTTTACAATTCATCACATGGCTGTACATCACAGCATCCAGGGAATCTATTAGAATGAGTCTGAGGTTTCTATCAAGCCCTGCATCCTCCTTTTCATCAGGTGTATAGGTAGCAGGGTCCTTTTCATAAGACTTAGCAGGAATCACAATTTTTCCCTCTGCTTCAACTTCATCTTCATAGACCATAGGAGTTTTAGGTCCGGTTTTCAAAACAACCAAATATTTAACATTTGTACATTCCAGAAACAACTCCATCTTATTCTTCCACATGTCATAATTATCTTTGTCAAATATAGGTATCTTAACAATGGCTTTAGAAGTCATGATGAATTTTTAAGAGAGTTAAAAATTCGAGCTTGATTTTTAATTGAATAAGAATAGGATCTTGATTTGTATATCAATCAAACGGCTCGGATACCAATTGTTAGGTCCGTTAAGATTGTAGAAGGGGGGGTTGAATACAATCCTTATCTTTTTATCGAAATTTGTCCGTTAAATAAAATTTAGTTTAGACAAATTTGTGCGGAATTAATTGAAACAAAATTCAAGTTAAATATAACGATATATTAAACTTGATGGTTGTTACAAAATCAGTACAGAGTATTATCACGTTAATAAAAACTAATTAGAAAATTCGACATGAACTTTTCTAATTTAGTTAATAAAAATCGAGATAAGAACTAGGAAACTTAATTCGCTAGTAATACAAGAGTCACAAATAATTAAGTTCTATTGGATCAAATATTACAACTGAGTTGAACTTAATTTTCTGTGAATTAAATGAGATGGTCAGTAGCTCTTAAAGATGAGAGAGATGTTATATTTTTGCTCCTATCTTTTTTCAGCTTGTCTCGTGTATCTGTGAATGTGTTGCTTCTGTCTCTTTTGTAGTTTTTTCCTTCAAAATATCTTCTGTCTATTTTGTTCACAACAACAGACTATCCACAGACTGTCAACAATGCTTGCAGACTATCCAGGGGACACACAGACTACCGGTGTGACTATCTGTCTTGCTTCAGACTACCGGTGTGACTTTCCTTCTTCATCAGACTACCGGTGTGACTTTCCTTCTTCATCAGACTACCGGTGTGACTATCAACACTCTACAGACAACCGGTGTGACTATCAATTCTTTACAGACAACCGGTGTGACTATTCTTCTTGGCAGACTACCGAATTCTTTAGCAGACTATCACTTAGACTATCTCAAATAGTCTTTTAACAATAAAACCATAGTCTTAAAACACTTCTGATAGTCTTTCAGCAATCTATATTAATTCTAAATTAATTAATTCAATAATTAACTTAATAAATAAATTAATTCTTGAAGAATTAATTTATTAATTAAGTTAACTAAATACTTTAAATTAATTAATAGAGAATTAACATAATTCATTTGATAGTCTAATCTTCACTTTTAAACCACTGAAATAAATAAAGAACCTCCACTGAATATTTGTTGACGCTCAATGCACGGTCTGGTTCATGAACGACTAACTTCAACTTCTGTTCTTCATTTTGACTTTAAGTTGTGGTCAATTTCTTCTGACACCTTTCTTCAAATATTCTGTACTGATACTGTCTCTTGTCACTTTTAGAAATCTCTGTCCTTCTGAATTAAATCCATGACTTTGAATACCACACTGAGGCTTGATCAGTAGACTGAACTTCTTCCAGTGTAAAATATCAAAACTATAGATTGACTTGTAGATTTGTTCCTTCTGATAGATAGCATCTTCTGAGATTCCTGTGACAGTTAATGTTATTTACTTATTACAATCTACTTTAAGTTGAGTTGGATCCTCGTACTACAAATAGGCTGAGTCATATGCCTTTCAGTAACTTTTAAAAATAAGGGAAATTATGAATGGTACCCCTCTGGTTTTGGCTTTTACGAATGGTACCACTACTTGTTTTTGACTTACAAACGGTACTACTGTGTAAATGATTTGCTATTAAACCAGCCACTCCGTCCATCAAACATTAATTAAACGTTACAAGTAGTGGTACCATTCGTAAAAGCCAAAACCAGAAGGGTACCATTCATTATCTTTTTATAATATAAATAATTAACTGATTACCCTTTTTAACTAAAACGTATAATCTTTTCTATACTTTCTAACTAAAAATTCCTTATTTTCTAAAAATATCACGGATAACATTTATATAATTATTATCAAATCATCTCATTTAAAAATTTAAGCCTCCAAAATTCATATATAAAAAAAAATGAAAAAAACATATAATATTAAAAAAAATCTGTGCATCGCATGGGTTTTAAGTTAGTATAACTATAAGTAAGTAAAATTATTAAATTTAAACAAAAAACCCAAAAAAAAAGGTGAAAGTTCTCAATAACCAAATTATAAAGTGTTGTGCCCAAAATAACGAGCGGCGGAAAAATTGTCCAAAATAATCAAGCGGTTGCGCATGTAGCACATGTGAAGGAGGCACTACGCATCTAGTACATGCGTTGGCTTTGTATTTGATTGATTTCTTCAAAATCACTTCTGACCACGCATGTGTATATTGCGTGAATTGTGAATTTTCATGAGCTGACAGAAGTATGTGCATGAGCTTCATGCGTAGACTCCATATGAATTTCTTTAAAATAAATAAAAAATACGAGATTTAAAATCCAAAATGGAACTGTTGAACCCCTAAGAGAATACAAATAAAATTTATAAATTTTAATTAAAAAATTGAATATTTCTTACTGAGTCCGGAGACCTGATTTTTAAAAAATCGAGGGCCAACCCCGATTTTTATGTCAGCACTGAACAATAATTTATTTGTTTTTGCTAAACATTGGTGAACTAATTTATGACATTTTTTTTCTGAACAATAATTTCTTAATTTTTTTGCTGAACAATAATTTATGAATGGTACCCTTCTGCTTTTGGCTTTTACGAATGATACCACTACTTATAACGTTTAGTTAACGTTTGATGGACGGAGTGGCTGGTTTAATATCAAATCATTTACACAGTGGTACCGTTTGTAAGTCAAAAACAGGTAGTGGTATCATTCATAAAAGCCAAAAACAGAAGAGTACCATTCATAATTTCCCTAAAAATAAAATACATTATTACATCCACTACTTCACTCCACCTTTTTAATACTTTACACTATTACATCAAGACTTTTTTGCATGACAGTGGCCTGAACTATATTTTTTTTGCACAAAAATGGCCAACATATAATACTGAGCACCCGCATGACCAAACTTTAATATTTTAATCACTCAATTGCATTCCGTCAAATCTGTGTAACGGACGTCAGTTTTAGAGGGGCAATATGGGAATTTCAGTATATAAGCACATATTGCACATATTCGGGGTTACAAACTTACAATTGAAAATAAGTAGTCAATTACGTGCTACAACAGGTCCTCAGGATGTTGATGAAAATCAAGTTGGATGTAGTGACTAGTTAATTGAACTTAACTAAAAACAACTATCGGTAACTCAGACCTGCAAATGTCCAACAACTTAACCAGAAAAAAAAAATTCTTGCTAAATCACCTAACCATTAATTCAACCACAGAAAGTGACTATGTTACCATATGGGTCGACAAGTTAATTAGAACAAGTACCATTGATTCGAAAAGTTGAATGGGTGTTTAAAGACGGTGGTTGCGAGAGATAAAGGGCGGGGTTGGGCGTCGAAGGAATAAGGGAGAAGGCGCGAATAGGGAAGGTTCGATGGTGGTGGTGAACGGTGAAGAAGATGTGGAATGGTGATTGTGTTTAGGCGTGGTTGAGGTTGTAGAAGGAGAAGATGTGTGGAGGTTGTTGGCGGGAGTGAAAAGAGAACGGTGGCTGATGGGCGGAGTAAAAGGGAAGGTGGGTGTGAGGTGGGAAAGGATGGAAAAGGCGGTGAAGGAAAAACGGAGGTGAAGAGAGTTGACAGATGGTCGGTGGTAGAAGGCTGGAGTCGCGAGATGGTGCGTTGGTGTAGGAGGAGGTAGTTACCGGTGGTTGAGATTTGGTGGTGATTTGTGGATGATTGAGAAGAGTAGATGTGGAAAAGATGGCAACGTGAAGAGTGAAGATGGGCCAGAGGCTGAGAACGACGCGAGGTGGTTGGTGGTGTATAATGCAATCGGATGATTAAAATATTAAAGTTTGGCCATGCGGGTGCTCGGTATTATATGTTAGCCATTTTTGTGCAAAAAAATTATAGTTCAGGCCACTGTCATGCAAAAAAGTCTTACATCAACTACTTCACTTATTTTAACAATAAAATCACTATTGCACCCACTATTTTTTTTTTAGTAATGGGATAATTCATTAATAGAAAGCCATACGACATCTACATAAACAGTCGAGTCGAACAAACAAAATACAGAAACAATCACCGATTTTAAGCCATACGGCATCACGTGATTTGTTGAAAATGGTATTTACACAAATTTTGCCACTTCCGCTTCCGTCGAAACCAGTTTGAGCTATCAACCGAGAATGCAATCCCCTAACAGCTTTTATCACTAAATCAATCACCATACTCACACAACTGGTGAGAAACAACCAAAGCTCACACAAAACGGTGAGGAAATACCAAAACTCACACAAACGGTGAGGCATAGAAAACCAAACTTACAAATGCACAAATAAAATTAACTAAAACCAAACCAATCCCTAGATCTGGGAAACAAAACCACAAGAACACGAAAACTCGGACCACTTTCGAGACCAAAATCTTTGGGAAGAACGAGAAATCCGGAGTTCCGAGGAATTGAGATCTAAGAAATAGAGCCAAATCGGAAAAGGTTTTAAAACCTTAGATCCGAAAAACAAACACACCAATCTTACCTAATAAAGGAAGATTTTTAGGGAAATCAAAACAAAGAAAGCAAGAAAATATAAGGAAAATTAAAGGTTTTGGGGCTTTCCACCGATGGAGATCCGGTGGAAGCCCCGACAATTGAAGGAAAAAAGAAAAAGGACGGCTGAGTTACAGAGAGAGAGAAAAAGAAAAGAAAAAAAAGGTGTGTAGTATTACACCCACAATTATTTCATTTATTTTAACAATATTACATTCAATATTCTTGCTCGCCATGCGGAGCCCGATTTTAAGAACCTCATCAAAGTCCTCACGTATCCATCTGGCATGTGTACCCACGCAATGTAAGTGGAGTACTAGTTTGGGAAACTAGTTCGCATTTGTACACCATCTCTCCCAGTCTCCCTATCTTCTTCTAACAACCGAAACCAAAACAAAACAATTTGGTGGTCACGCTCCCCAATTCTCTCGCCGGACGTCATTAAACAAAATGTCCACACTCCCCCTCGCCGGCGCCGGCTACTCCATAGCCACCTCCGGCTACTCCAAACCCACCACCAAATTCTCCAAAAGAACACTACCACCTCTACAAGCAGCGCTAGCTGAGGCCACAAACACTTCATCATCAAACAACAACAAAAACGCCGTCGTTCCAATTGTACTAAACTTATCATCAGTGGATCGTACTGAGGATATGCAAGCTGAGGCTAAGGCTTTGGCCCGAGCTGTGAATGCGTCTGTTTATAGCCCAGAAATGCTTTCTACTAGATATGGGTCTAGCCCATTTAGGGTTTTTAGAAGGGCTTTTAAGATTTTATCAAGGATTGGGCTTTTTGGGTTTAGGGTTTGGGTTGATCAGTTACAGGGTAGGAGTAATGAGAGGAGGAGATTGAGAGCTGTTGATTTAAGGAATGTTTTGACTGGTTTGGGTCCTACTTTTGTTAAGATTGGACAGGGGTTGTCCACACGGCCTGATTTGTGTCCGCCTGAGTATCTTGAAGAGCTTGCGGAATTGCAGGTAGTTGGCCTTTTTCGAATTTGATTGTGTTTTTTGAAGTTTGTAAAATTGGGATTTTTGTGTGTGTGTGTTTTTATTGTGGTGATTATAGTTTGGAGATTTTTAGGCAAAATTAGAACTTTGTAGTGTAATGTTGGAGATGATTATGTTGATGTGATGACTAACCTGAAGTCGGATTATGTGGTAGTTTAGTTGGACCTTTTCGAGAATTAGGCAAAAAAAAGGTAGTAACTGTTTGCAAATTAGTTTTGGATATCTTCTGCTTGTTGGAATATTTCTATGGCCTCCAGTCTGTCTTGTAGTTATTTAATAAGCCGTCTCGAGATTTTACAGCATTGTTAGACCTCTTATGTTTTGTTTCCTATATTTTATTTAGGAGTTTTGAACCTTCCTTTTTGGTCTCCCATTGAGGTTGTCGTTATAAATGATTATTGAGGTGCTATAAAGTGATAAATGTGTAATGTGTTCCTTCGAATTCTGTGTTTGTATTAGTGAGGATCACATTATATTACTTGAAACATGATCCCGGTTCCCATAAGATAATTTGTAATTATGTGACATTATGACACACTGGCATGAAACCTTTGTTATCAACATTGAGGTTACTACTGATCAGGTGAGGGGTTGATTTTGTGGCATCATTGGGAGCACAGTGAAATGTAGCTTTTAAAGTCACGCCTTGTTATATGGTGGAGTGAGAAATTAACTATAAATAAATATATCCCGGTTAGAAATTTGCGTGGTGTGTTTTAAAAGTAAAGTTTACATGCTAGTACATTTTTTACTGTCATTTGATGATTGAGCAGGATGCTATACCCACATTTCCAGATGATGAGGCGCTTTCATGTATTGAGAGAGAGCTGGGTCTTCCGCTTGAATCAATATACTCGTCAATTTCTGTAAAGCCAATTGCTGCAGCCAGTCTAGGCCAAGTTTATAAGGCTCAGCTTAAATACTCTGGGCAGATAGTTGCTGTGAAGGTGCAGCGACCTGGCATTGAAGAAACTATAGGACTAGACTTCTACCTGATAAGGGGTGTAGGACACCTTATAAATAAATACGTGGACGTAGTTACTAGTGACGTTGTCGCTCTTATAGATGAATTTGCCTCTAGAGTTTATCAAGAGCTTAACTACGTGCAGGTTAATCTCTTATCATGGTTTTCACTTTTTACACTTTTAGTTGAAGCTAAAAAGTCTGCCTCGACTCTGTTTACTAGTAATCTAGTATATTAAACGTCGATAACAAAAAAAATGGTAGCAGATTCTCTTGGTTTGAATCATAATTTTTACAGGTCTATGCAGGAGGGGGAGAACGCTAAGAGGTTTAGAAAGTTGTATGCTGACAAGGCGGATGTCCTTGTACCAGATATATTTTGGGACTACACCAGTGTCAAAGTTTTAACAATGGAATGGGTTGAAGGTGTGAAGTTAAGTGAGCAAGACGCTATTGAAAGGCAAGGGTTGAAAGTGTTGGATCTCGTTAATGCTGGTATACAGTGCAGTCTTCGACAGCTACTTGAGTATGGGTATTTCCATGCCGATCCTCATCCTGGAAATCTCTTGGCAACACCTGATGGAAAGCTTGCTTTTTTAGATTTCGGAATGATGAGTGAGACTCCTGAAAAAGCAAGATCAGCTATAATAGGTCATGTTGTTCACCTAGTAAATCGGGACTATGAAGCTATGGCTCGTGATTATTATGCACTAGACTTTTTGTCCCCCGATGTTGATGTTTCTCCAATAGTACCAGCCCTTAAGAACTTCTTTGATGATGCACTTAATGCAACTGTGAGCGAGCTTAACTTTAAAACAATAGTGGACGGTCTTGGGGCTGTGCTTTATGAATATCCATTCAATGGTAAGACACTGTGGTGTTTATTTATTAATAACCTGTTGATTCCTTTTCACATATAGCATATGAGAAAATACAGTTCATCCATCTGAAAATTAATAATTGATAATAGAAAATAAAGGTATTAAATATCATAGACCTTAGACTCTTAGCTGACTCCCAGCTTTTGCACAGTTGCAGCATGCTTTTATAGACTCTAAAAGAATTTATACCTAATTTGAGTACCAACTACCAATTTTTTGCAGTGTTTCTGACATTGTTTCCTCAACTTGACGGAAAACCCTGGTTGTAACAACCAGGATCAGTCAAACCCGGATCTTTTAGTTGCTTCTTTTTATAGAACATATGAATACTACTGGTATCTGACCCCTCCTAGTAGATCATAAAAGATCACAAACGCAAAACTATTAGTTATTGCTAAGATTATAATAGAATCACTACTCTCTAGATTAAAAAATCAATCACTGTATTCGAAATTCCCTGTATTTTAGTAGTAAGTCATTTTGTTGCTTTATTTTTTTACGTTTGTTGGCTAATTGTTACTTGAAATTTCCTTTATTTGAATCCCCAACTTTAGTTCTGATTTTTGAATAAGGAAAGATTTGATAGCTGCCCTAAAACTTATTGGTTAATTCTATCCTGTAAATAGAAATTCTTATAATATTCCACTATGACCTTAAAGAATAATTTGTTTTATTATTCCAATAGGTAAATGACCATAGGTAATCTTAAGATAAAAAATATATATATTATCTCCATCCTCAAAAAATGCTGCAAGTATAAAAAGTTTTTCTCAAAATACTTGTTTTAAATAATATATAATAGACTTATGGACTCCAGTCTCCATGTAATAGTAATACTTTTTATATCAAAAGTGAAACATTACAAAAAAAGTTACAATAATAATACAATTTCAAGACATGAAGTTTTGGAGAATAGTATTTTTTTTTTGTTTCAAAAAACTATTAATTGGAATTTATTGCATCTTCATATATTAGTCGTTTTTGTGATAATTTAATGAATTTGAGTTCAAGTTCCAACATTCTCTCTATAAAATTACTGCATTTGCCACTGCTTGATGGTTACCGTTAATGCAGTCCCAGCTTATTATGCATTGATATTAAGATCGCTGACTGTTCTGGAAGGCTTGGCACTAAACGCTGATCCAAATTTTAAGGTGCTGGCTGCTTCATATCCATATTTTGCCAAAAGACTTCTCACTGATCCAAATCCATATCTGAGAGATGCTCTTATTGAATTGCTTTTCAAGGATGGGAGGTTCAGGTAATTTAACAGTTTTCTCCGTAATTACTCCTGACGCATCTCATTTAGAAGTTGTTTGTGAAATTTGTTGATAATTTTAAGTGAGACAAGAAATTTTAGAAAGTATCAACCTCTGTTGCTTGTACTAACAAATTATATATTTGTTATTCCTGTACCAATTATAATTGATGAAAATTCATATTGATTTTAAGCCTAGTGAGCAGTCATTAGACATTTGGTGAAACAAGGTGTGTGATGCTGTTGTCGGAATGGACTTGTTCTGTGATAATGCAAGATTTTAAGTTTGTAATTATGATCTTTCTAGGTGGAATAGACTCGAAAACTTGCTTGTCCAGGGTAAAATGGATAAAGATTTTTCAGCAAATGATGCATTACAACCTGTGCTGAAGCTAATATTGGGTCCCGATGGCGAACAGCTCAGAACTTTAGTTATAAGAGAGTCTGTCCGAGTTTCCGAAGCTGTTATATTTGGCACAATGATTGATACATACAACTCGATTCCCGGGCCTTTAAAAAATCTGTTTTTCAATAATAATATAGCTGGGCCTACTGTCCTAAGTGACAGTGAACAGAAAAGCTTGATGGAACTTAGAGCACAAGTAATTAGGATTTGGGGGCTTCTTCGGTCCACCGAGAGTTTTGATCCTTCCATGTTACGGCCACTTTTACAGGTAAAGAATCATATGTTGTCTGTAATCATTTTTGGTACAGTTGTTATTATCGATCATTAGATCAGCAATGGTTGTATATATGTTAACTATAATTCTATCTTGATAATTTAGGTTGTGGTAAGAATGAATATAAGTCTATGTAAAGAGTAAACTGTGGTTACCCACCTAATTTGTTTTTAGTTTAGAAAACCGAAGCTCGCTGCTAAAGCATCCCCACTAATTGCAGGTCCTTCAAGAACCAGAGGCACAAAATCTTGGAAGGCAGGTATTTGGTGGAATTACACAACGTTTTGCAGCTCGTTTGCTGCAACAATTTCTTAGGTCTCCAACAACAGTTCCGACTTCAACTTCGTAACTACTGTAGTCAACTCATGAGTAGCCAGTTCTTTTATTGTTATTGGTGGAGATGACAAATAATAGACAGAGTGAATAGACATCCGATATTAGATATGATACTGAAACACGGGAGGTAACTGGTTAGACTTATCAACAATTTGTATTCTTCTCATATTGTTCTCTCTCAATACCCTATAGTTAAATTGTAATTGTAACACTGTATCATCAAGCAAAACTGCTGAAATTATAGAGTTGTATATGATATTTTAATGAAGATAATAGCTTTGATAGTTTGATTAATTATTGACAGACAAGGCAGCCAAAAACACAACGTTATCCACCCCCTATAGTTAAATTGTAATTGTAACACTGTATCATCAAGCAAAACTGCTGAAATTATAGAGTTGTATATGATATTTTAATGAAGATAATAGCTTTGATAGTTTGATTAATTATTGACAGACAAGGCAGCCAAAAACACAACGTTATATGTTAACTATTGACCTAAGCAATGGTTGTATATATGTTAACTATAATTCTATCTTGATAATTTAGGTTGTGGTAAGAATGAATATAAGTCTATGTAAAGAGTAAACTGTGGTTACCCACCTAATTTGTTTTTAGTTTAGAAAACCGAAGCTCGCTGCTAAAGCATCCCCACTAATTGCAGGTCCTTCAAGAACCAGAGGCACAAAATCTTGGAAGGCAGGTATTTGGTGGAATTACACAACGTTTTGCAGCTCGTTTGCTGCAACAATTTCTTAGGTCTCCAACAACAGTTCCGACTTCAACTTCGTAACTACTGTAGTCAACTCATGAGTAGCCAGTTCTTTTATTGTTATTGGTGGAGATGACAAATAATAGGGGTGAAGTGCCAAAATGGCACAATTTGGGAGAAAAATGCCCAAAATGGCACAATCTGAAAACACTGCCCTCCACCGGCACTTTCTTCACGCCAGTTAATCATGCGTTTGGGGGTAACGCATCTGGCAGATGCGTTACTCGTGTTTTTTTACAACACCCAGCTGAAAAATCACCAAAAACGCAATCAATACTGACGTTTTGAGGGTAACGCAACTGCGTCATGCGTTATGGGGTAACGCATCACGCACTTGCGTTACCCTCAAAACGTCAATGTTGATTGCGTTTTTGGTGATTTTTCAGCTGGGTGTTGTAAAAAAACACGAGTAACGCATCTGCCAGATGCGTTACCCCCTAACGCCAGTAATACATGCGTGAAGAAAGTGCCCCTGCGGGGCCTCTTTTTCAAAAAGTGCTATTTTGGACATCCACCCCCTATTTTTGTGCCATTTTGGGCATTTTCTCAAATAATAGACAGAGTGAATAGACATCCGATATTAGATATGATACTGAAACACGGGAGGTAACTGGTTAGACTTATCAACAATTTGTATTCTTCTCATATTGTTCTCTCTCAATACCCTATAGTTAAATTGTAATTGTAACACTGTATCATCAAGCAAAACTGCTGAAATTATAGAGTTGTATATGATATTTTAATGAAGATAATAGCTTTGATAGTTTGATTAATTATTGACAGACAAGGCAGCCAAAAACACAACGTTATCCACCCCCTATAGTTAAATTGTAATTGTAACACTGTATCATCAAGCAAAACTGCTGAAATTATAGAGTTGTATATGATATTTTAATGAAGATAATAGCTTTGATAGTTTGATTAATTATTGACAGACAAGGCAGCCAAAAACACAACGTTATCCCCCCCCCCCCCCTCCCCCCAAAAGAAGAAAGGAACTCAGGAGAACACGGGAATTTTATCCCCTATTTTGAAGATAAATTTCAGTTCATGTGACGTAGAAAAGTGTAGTACCTGATATATTATTGCAATATTTTGATGACATACAATACTACAGTAATTTACAGAAACTTTTCAACAACTTTAGAAACATAATTGAGAAGCATTTTCTATTTATCTGGGCATTCTTCTGTCAGAGTTATAGATTTATTTGACAACGTTCAACAGATATTTTGGGTGCTTATTTACTAATACTGAAATGGCCTTGACCAGCTCTTCCTTGATCATGAAGAGTACAGAAGCTGCGAAAACACTTTGCACTATTTTGGTGCTCATTCCTTTGTAGAAGCTAGAAAATCCTTCATATTTTATCATCTTGATAATTGCATCCAAAGTACCTTCACGTGCAGAACACAAGTTGCTTAAGTGATTGCAGAAGGTTAATAAATGTGTTAACTCTATTTGTAAAGGAAAGAACTCTTAAAATGATAGCAAACCTTCAGTCAAAAGAAAAAAAAAAGATAGCAAACCTGAATATCTTAATGAAATGTTGCCACCAATATCTTGCTTTGCTTGAAGTCTCGACTGCATAGGATTGCAATAAATTGCACAAAGGAACTTGTGTGAGGACCTCAATTAATGTCTATGCAAGACAGTGATCTACAGTATCACTTAAATCCGAAAATTGAAATAGCTGCTAAACATGTTACACCTAATGCATTGCAGTCAAAACTAGTAGATTCGCTTTTTCTAATTTTTTATGGATCACTTCCAGTATAGAAAGCATTTCATATCTATGTCAAATTATATCACATCACAGATTCACATTTTTATTCACTTCTCTTCATCAGTTCCATGTTACCTAGGTCTTCCTCTTTGCCTAGCAATATTTATTTATTTATTTATTTTTGCTAAATTGTGACTGAAATATTATGATGTGATGCTAATCATTGTTTCTCAATGCTCACTACTGGAAATGTTATATCTAAAAAATTCTCAAATGATTGTATAGAAGATCTATTATCTTATTCTGGATGCCAAAAAATCTTAACATATGACAGCAGGAGTTTAACAAGCTTACAGCTTAGATGCTGAAACAGATCTAAGAAAGCAGAAAAATGGTCCTGGGTACCTTTCTGAACTTAGTGATACAAACAGATCTTGGTTAATGGTTTTTTTCCCCTTCTTTAAAAAAAATTAATATGGAGCTTTATACTGAACAGAAAAGGACAAACTCTTCAGGATTTCAGTAGCTGTACCAGGTTTTGTGAGAAGTATAAAAAAAACTATCCACGGGGCATCTCTCAGTTAGGTTGGTTGTACATCAAGAAACAATAATCTGAATGATACCTATTTATTTAACAGAACTGTCACATTTATAAATAGCACAATCATCAGTCTCTACCCTGAAAATAGCAATCAAGAGACAAATACCTAACAATTGGCCTTTTAGGAAGGAGAAATTTCAACAAGCTTCCGCATAAGGATTGGTGTGTTATCTAAGTATGGTAAGGTCTTATGAGCAGCTGCGAGGATATCATCTAAAACATACAAGTAGAACTAGATGCACAGTGAAGACTTTACCTTAACAACCAACAGTGGGTATGTTGAAAGAGTTGCTCCCAGTTTTGCCACAGCTCCCAATAAGAATACCTAGTCACACGAAAGATTATGAAGTTAAAAATTTATGTTTGAGGAACAGCCCTCGTATATATATATATATATGTTTATATCCTGATTTATATTATACTCCGTAAATGATAACCGGAATTGTATATCAGATGCAAACAAGCTCATGTCAAGTTCTAAGAGTGAGATATTCGAAACAAAAAAGTGGATGGACTGATTAATTCAAGAATCATACCAGAGTTTCATTTAAAATATTATTATATCACATACTTGATATGTCAAAAACTATAAGAGTGGAACACCCTCGATCGATCAGGGACAAAGCTAGGTGGGGGACTGCAGGTGCCCTGTCCCCACCCCTTTATTGTGGTCCACTAGTTTTCTATATAAATTTTAAAAACATTAAAAAAAATTGTTTATTTTTATAAGGAGCCCCCGCCATAATTTTTAATAAAAATAGAGGCATCAATTTAGTTCATTATGGTTTTAATCCCTGAGAACATATAGAGTTTTTATTTGTCATTGATTCGGAACTTCAGCTCTCCACTCTTTTGTTTCACAATTACGATTTACTAGTGTGTGTATATATATATATATATATATATATATATATATATATATATATATATATATATATATATATAATTTTGGCACCCAATTTAATTTCTGTGGTACCGGAGCTTGCACCACCACTTGTCCATCACTACTTTTTTAGGGAAAAGAAACTATTTGATACCCCCACTCAAAAAGAATCCTGGCTTCGTCACTGCCCTTGTTGTTTCACAATTACGATTTACTAGTGTGTATATATATATATCATTTTGGCACCCAATTTAATTTCTGTGGTACCGGAGCTTGCACCACCACTTGTCCATCACTACTTTTTTAGGGACAAGAAACTATTTGATACCCCCACTCAAAAAGAATCCTGGCTTCGTCACTGCCCTTGAGCTCATCACTACAACATGGTTCAGAAGTCTGCCGAGTAGACATAGGTTACCTCCAAAGCAGATACATCTTTTGATCCTTGCTTATTGGCTGCACGTTTAGCCTTAAGGCGCTTTAAGGAAGTCTCATAGATCATGAATTGGATTGATGGATTGCAAACCTGCCCAAAAAATGTCATTGCCAAACCAGCAGTAGCACAACGTCAAACTTTTCAAGTACTTAAGAACTAACCATGATTAGTGTTGGTACAATGCCTTTCCAGAATCCAACAATTCCTGCTTCATTATAAACCTCGCGAGCCTTTTATACCACATGAATACATACAAACGACTATTAAAACAAGCGGAAGAAGATTGATGCATATAATAAACAACAAAACAAAGAGGAAAGTAGAGATATGAATAGTATCGGCTCTTGAAGTATCAATGTATGAAACCTTTTCAATATACCAAATTCATCCAAATTACCTTTCCTATCTGAGATATCTCAAAAGAAACATCATTTTCCTTTAGGTATAGTACTTCTAGGAAGTTTTTAGTCCCTAAACTTGATTACAATTAGCCAGATAAAACTTAAGTTAACTTGATATGTGCAGTTTGTGATTGGTCAACATTGACATAAAAATAATAACTTCAGATATTAACTTATGTGTAATTTTGAAAGTACAACAGTTTCTTAATTATAGCGTGTAAAAACAAAATATCAATTACTGATTAAAATGGGTAATTTCTAAAGTAAAAAACCAAATCAAACATACCCAGAGTATCCCACTCTTATAGGATCTAGGGAGGGTATGATAACACAAACCTTACCTCCATTCATAGGATTGGAGAGGCTGCTTCCGAAAAGACCCTATGATTTGACAATGCAATAATAAAAATAAAGCATGCATAAAATTATAAATTAAAGTATGAATTTGTTAATTAGCGTTTCAAAACAAATTAGGATCTCTGATTTGGGACTGAGGGTACAGAAAGGAGAAATCACATGTCAGGTAACTGAAATAAGCTTCCCATATTCAAGGTTGGACAGACTAAATTTTCAAGCAATTAGCCCCAGTGTTATCATAATTATGTCTAAACCAAGATACATTTCTTTATTTGGTTTACCCCCTTTTCTCCCTCCAAAAAAGAAAAACCTACATACTAAATACAAAGTAACACTACACGAAAATCGACAAGCAGGATATATGTCCAGGAGATAGCCACACAACAACTTTTTGAGCAACCCAATATCGTAAAAGTAACCAAAATACCATAAATGTAAAGAGTACCAACCGCATGCCGAGTTCCATATGGCTTGGGTTTAATTGAATCAAGTTCAGCAAATTTTTCTTGTAAAGAAGCGCCTAAGATAACGCTTCTGGAAGCTTCATTTGTTAGAGCTTCCTTCTTTGCCTCCAACATTTTCATTTCTGCTTGAGTATGCGTCTACAACACATAGGAAGTCTATCAGATCACTGATGTATATAAAGCACAAAGATGAAAATACTTCAACGCAAGCATCCTGCATTTTGATGATCAAGGACTTCTATTCTGACAGTAGCAACAACATGAACAATTGAATATACATCTAGCTATTACTGCAAATTAAAGAAGAAAACACACACCTGCATCCGAGTCACAAGAACCCATATTGGGTTTGTCAACAATACATTCAGTGAGCTGCAAATAAAATTTCAGCAAGATAAGATTGCGAGCAGAGTGTATTTAAATGACGTTAATTGTTAATCTTGTATCACAACATCAATTGACTCAACTAACCACTAATATTAGTGCAATTTGATCAATCTGAGGTGTTATTAACTTAAGGCGCAGTGAAGAAAGCTGGCAAACATTCTAAAAATAGCAAAGATCAAATAACTTTTGGTTTCGTTCTGATGTCATAAAATGAACCACTGACCCAGCAGAAGCTGCAACAAGAAGCCAAGAAAACATTCCGACAGTGCCATCTCCGCGTCCTCTGACTCTATTAGCAGCTGCAATGGCCTCTGCTTTGTTTTTGAAAACCTGATAGAAATAGTAATAAATTCCCTGAAAGCATCAGAAGAAAATAATCAGACAAAAGCCAAAATACCACAGTGATGAAACAACAGAAAAATTATTAAAGGAGTCCTGACTGAGGAACATCTATCTCACAGGATATTAATTTTAATGTACTGAGATGATTTTTTTTTTTGTTAGTTATGGCATGGACATATGTATGAATATGTCTGAATATATTAGTAAATATACAAGAATTAATATTTTTAGCAAAGTAAAAACATAGATACATATAAATCAAAAGGCTTCTGGATTCACGAATCACACCAATAAATTGTTTTATACGAGTTTTGAGTCTAATTTATGCAAATTGTTTCCTTAAGTCAATTATGCACTTCTCTTCTGGTGCTAGACTGCTAGTTGGAAAAGGAAAACGGCAATCACCTTCCACGACAAAATAAATCAACTCTCTACAGAAGGTTGCACTAAGGTTCTGCAGATTCTGATGAACAGGGGACCGGAGTAGGTCTCCCAGTTTCGACATGGAATTGTTTCTGTTGTTTTTTCTCTTTGTACTATGCTTATTTCTATATACACATGTGCCTATCTCCCACACATATATGGCATTAGTGAGCACCTGTTAGAAACCTCTTAAAACCTTGCAGTTATTAAAGAAAGAGTTGCCAAATTTAACATTTTTCTAAGAGTTTAAATCCGCTGCCTGAGCAGTGCATCCCCCCCCCCCCCTCTTGAAACATTTGTTTCCAGCTCCAAGGACACTACTTTGTGCTCCATTTTTCACATTCACGATGAGTGAGTAACTAAGCATCATCAAAATCCAACTCCAAAATTAAGATATAAATGTATTGCAATGATCTCAATCTTTTTTTAACAAGACAAAAGATATAGAAATAAGGGTTAAAAGGGTAAAAGTAGGAACCAGGGAAGCAGCAACTCCAAACAAAGAAGGCTTCAATCCACTGTAAAGTCCACCTAATCCTTCAGTCCTTATTACCTGAAAATCCCAAAAAAAAAGGGGGGAATCTTTAACTACAAAGGAACAGTCTTGAATTACTGTATTAAACATTCATACTGAAAAAAATATGGAATTAAGAAAAAAGAGGACAGAGAAAGATGAGATATGGGGTAACCTGGATAAGTTGAAGGAGCGTACCACGGGGTGGAGGAGGCGGAGGAGTATGGGTCGTAGAAGAAGAAGAAGCAGCAGCAGCTTTCTTGGCTATTCTTTCTGTTTGCTGCCTTGTATTTACCTTTCATTATCCCATCAATTTAAAACAATATTTAGTAAAAGAGCTGAGAGAGAGAGGGAGGGAGAGGGAGAGAGAGAGAGGGAGGGAGGGAGAGAGAGAGAGAGAGATGTAAGGCGAGGAAGAGAGTAGGGGGATACAGTTTGGAGAGGGTAAGTGATGATCTGAGCAATGATTCCACCACCAGCTCCGGCCAAACCATTCACTACTGCGTTTGCCATGCTTCCCCTTCTTTTCTTTTTTTTTTTTTTTTTTTTTTTTTGTCTGCAAGAATAAATCTTGAACAGGAGTACATAAAGTACAAGAGAATTCGAGGAGGAAAACAAAAACCAAATCCCGCCCACAAAGGCATACACGAAGCCAAATCATCCAACGAGATAATAACGTAAGCTAAACTCCCAAATCTGGACAATAAAAACTTGATGTCCATACCACAAACAGAGAGAGGGAAGAAAAGAAAAAAACAAAGAAAAGAAATGAACTAAAGCCAGGAAGAGAAAATACAATAATGAGGGGAGAGAAAGCCCGAAAAACCCCAAAAATTCTTGACTTCACTTCTTTTCTAACTTTATAAATAGTTTTAATTTTTTATAATTTATTTATAATATAATATAATATTATAAATATTAGTTTAAATATGTTATTGATTCGAACCTTACATTTTTATATATAATAATTTTTAGTATTAAATATAAATTAATATGTTATTGACGGAAATCGAACCTTGAACCTCTGCATATAACAACTTTTAGTATTGTTATATGTAAAGGTCATGATCTATTTGAGTTGCTGATCTAACGGTGATAAATGAGGGATAACCAAAAATGGGGATAACCAAAAAAGGGGTAACCAACTACAAATGGAAGCTGTTGTTAGGGACTAGTTATTTAACAATCAGGCTTTTAACCGTGGGATCAACGATCCAACGGCACCCCTGGATTACAAAAAAAATTCCCTATCCGCGGAAAATTTCCGCGGATCGGTCCGCAGAAATTTTCCGCGGATCGGTCCGCAGAAATTTTCCGCGGATCGGTCCGCGGAAAATTTCCGCGAAACGTAAAATATATATTTTTTTTATCTCAGAACGATCCAACGGCTGAGAAACTGATTGTTAAATAACAGGTCCCTGACAAATGATTGTCAGGGACTGGGACCCACTACAAATTATACCCCTTTTGCTTATTATAATATAGTAAGTATAGATTATTTCTTTGAATAAATTTTTTGTAAAATTTAGGTAGAATTTAGGTTTTTATGTACAATAATATTTAATTTTTGTTATAATAAAATTTATCCAAATGCAGTGATTCATGCTCCCTTCATCCAATTTATTTCTTTACATTTAACTTTTCAAATGTTTTTCTAATTTTTATGTTCCAAACTTTTTTAAAAATAGTAAAAAAAATATTATATAAAAATTATTTATTTTTATTATTTTTCTTCACATTATTTTTTTATATATTAAATATTATTGAATTTTATTATTTTATTCATTCTTTTATTCCTTTTTCTATTTTTCATAATTTCATGTTCAACTCAAATGTAAAAAATTGGATAGGACGGAGATAGTAGTTGAGATAGAGAGAATATATACTAATTTTTCCAGAATTTATTAATTAGTAAATTTGACAAGAAAAAATTACCAAAATAATCATATTTGAGCATGTTTGGCCATATTTACCGATCCAATACTACATTTCGTGTAAAGTATCAGCAATTAAAACGGCGTTTCGTATGCCGTATCAGCAGCTAATATGGCGTTTCGTGTGCCGTATCAGCACTGATACTTCACACGAAACGTTATAGGTCCCTTGTCAGGGCACTAAAATTTTAATCTAATACGCTATACCAAACGCCGTATCTCGTTGTTGCTTCACACGAAACATCGTATCAGCTGCTGATACGGTACACGAAACAACGTATTCCTGTGTTGCTTAACACGAAATGTCGTATCTCGTCACTAAATAGGGCCAATTTTCTGAATTTCAGTATTTTGAGTCTTTTAAGTTGAAAAATGATTATTTAGGATTGTTATGCCCGAATCTGGCATAGGTCCTAAACAGGCCTAATGGGCTGGAATAATACGATATCACCACTAATGGGCTTGGAAATAAGGTATGGGTCGACAAAGCTTTGTCAAGGAATCAATTAACTGCACTACCAAACTACAGAAGGGATCGCCAGCGACCCTAGGGGTCGCAGTCTATAAGGTCCAGCGAGGCCTAGAGCACATGCATCAGGAAGGTTCACAGTCAGGCCCAGCGAGGTCGCGTGAGCACAATTATCTCCATATAACGTGGATCACCTCGCATGACTAGCCCAGCAAGGTCGCATGCGAGGCCACGTAGTTTCTCCATATAGCCCCGCCAGCGAGGCCAGGGCATCGCGAGTCACAGGTTCTTTAATGGGCCGTGAGTCATTAATACAATGAATGTGCAAAATATATCAGCCCAATAAGGCGCCTAGTGGAAATGGGCCTAACCGAGCCCATAGAAACCCTAGCCCGTCTATATAACTTATTCTCTAAGAGAACTACGTTGGCTTGATCCCTATAAATAGGGTACGTAGGCATCTTGTAAAGCTCTGATAAACAGTTCACCATTGAAAATCAATAAACAAGAGCAGCCACAATCATTCATCAATCACCTCCGTGTTCTTCGTGTTCATAGCAAAATATCCGTATTTTGCTCCGTAAATCCAACAACCTCCTAAATATTATTATACAATATTCTCCCTATAACATTTGGCGCTAGAAGGAGGGGTAGTCGTTGAATTGGGAGAACGATGACTAAATCTCACAAGAAGAAAAACGGAGTGGGAGAAACCCCGGGGTTGCATAAGAAAGACAGAGACGACCCCCAAAGGAAGAATCTACCAGAGGGCGAGGCGCGTAATGAGGGAATCGAGGACGAGTTTGAGAAGGAGCAAACACCCCCTGTTGTCCAAAAAGTGGCTTTAACTGGCGAAGTCATGTCATTTTTGAAAGGCCTCGGTGATCAAATGATCGAGGTAAAGGAAAAGGTGGCTAAGATGGAGAAGCGACATAGTTCTAGAGGCTTAAAGAGGAATACAAGGACAGGGGATCGAACTCATCAAGTGGAAAGTAGCAAGGGCCCCACCAAGAAGCTAATTGGGGACTTTGATGATGTGGTGACAGACCAAACGAACCCCGACTGGAACGAGGAGGATGCTACTATGGATAATGATGGGTCGAAGGCGAGGCCCGCCTCATCTGAAGGAAGATCCGTTAGTATCTTTGACCGAGTTGAAAAGAAACTCAGCGAGCACGATCCCCGTCTCAAGTTGGTGAAGCTCAAAACTAACAAGGATAGAGGATCTAAAAATAAGAGCAAAGGCTCTCCTCGACCTTTGTCTCCTCGTCGAGATCGCGAGCGGTCACATCACCGCGATGACAGACCCCCCTCTCCTCGTCGAGAGCGTGAGCGGTCCCATCATCGCGATGACAGACCCCCATCTCATCGAGATCGTGAGCGGTCCCAACACCGTGAGGAGGAACGTAAAAAGAAGGATCTTAGAAATGATCAAGAAGAGTCTAGCATCCCAAAGAAGACTCAATCTCATCATGCGAGTACTGGAGGAAAGAAAGATGGTGACAAAGAAGCTAAGATTGGGGATTACAAGCTAGAGGAATTGAAAAAAGCATTGGATGCAATGAACAATGAGCAGGGGATTTTAAGTAATATGGGCTCTTCTTCGCCCTTCACTCATGAAATTCGGACTGCTCCATTACCTACGGTGTTTCGAGGTCATCACTCTGATATGACCTATAATGGAGAAACCGATCCAGCTGAGTTTGTAATTTAGTTCAATAACGAGATGGAGGTATACCAAGTGTCACAGCTAGCAAGGTGCAGGCTATTTGCGGCCTCGTTGAGAGGAAGTGCTCAGCAATGGTTTTCAAAGTTAGGGGCACTGATCATAATAGAATCATGGGAGCAATTTGTGGATATTTTCATCAAGAAGTTTCAGTCTTCGATGTTCTACGCACCTCCTGTGTCGACACTTGCAAACATAAAGCAAAGGGAGGGATAAACTCTTCATGATTACTTCAAAAGATTAAATGCTGAAGTACCCCGTGTGCGAGGTGCCAATGACGAGGCTGTAAAGAACTTCCTTATTGCTGGAGTAAGAGAAGGAACTGAATTTTGGAAAAAATTGCAAGAACAGACTCTTGCCACCCTGTCAGAGTTGCATCGGGTCGCCGAACCCTTCAAACGTGTTGAAAAGTCATTGGCAGACCTTAAGAAGAATAATCAAAAGGGTGGTGGTGGAAGTGGAAGTAGAGGAACAAAGAGGAAAGATTCTCGAAGCCCTAGGCGAAGACAGGATCGCAGTCCGAGCCCAAAGAGAAGAGAACGCGACCTACCAAGGCGATCTCCGCCTCGAGGTCGCCCGATTAGAGATGAAAGTAAATTTGCCCCCTTGGTGGCTCCCGTGGATCATATTTATGCTGTAAGTGCGAACAAGGGACTGTTCACAAGACCCCCCACAATGGGAGCACAAGGTACTAGGAATACTAGAAAGTATTGTGAATTTCATGAGCAAACGGGGCATGATACTGCAGACTGCTGGCACCTTAAAGAACAGATTGATACTTTAATCAAAGAGGGAAAATTAACAAAGTGGGCGGTTCGTGAAGTAAAAAAGCATCAAAGGAACTCTGGCAAGCCGGGGCTGGGATATAATGTTGTACCTCATACGGGCCAGAATACAGAGCCTCGCAAAGAAAGGAAGGAGCGAGGCAACAGTATCCATGTGATTATTGGAGGACCCCATATTGGTGGAGACAGTAACAAGGCAAGGGAGAGATATGCTCGCGAGGCCAGGGATCGGCCCCTCACCAATGTGCATCATTTATAAGAGCGACCCCCAAAGCTTTTCAAGGGGGAAGACACAAATATAATGTTCACTGAGGAGGATGCAAAGTGGGTACATCATCCTCACTCTGATGCTTCAGTGGTTCGAGTTCGCATCGGCTCACAAAATATCTACAGAGTACTGGTGGATAATGGAAGTGCTGTGAATGTTTTGATGTATGATGTCTACAAGAAAATGGGATATGTAGACAAGTACCTCATTCCTACAGTAGGTCACCTTTATGGGTTCACGGGAGCTTCTGTTAGTGTGAAAGTCCTTATCAGGCTCCCTATTACTTTGGGGGACGAGCCCTGCATCACTACACAAGTTGCTGACTTCATAGTCGTAGATCATCCATCTGCTTATAATGCAATCGTAGGGAGACCCGTTTTGAAAGAAATGAGGGTGGTGACTTCTATCTATCACCTCTCAATGAAGTTCCCTACCCCGCAAGGTGTAAGATGTGTTAGAGGAATTCAGCATGAATCTCGGGAATGCTATAATCAGGCCCTTAAGTCGACAGAAAGGGGAAGAAATCATATGGAATACGAAGAGGAAGAAAGGGCTCGCAAGTCGGCCTCGCAACCCTCGGTTGGTTGCAATATAATATCCATTGAGGAGTTGCCTGATGATTATTTTGACAATTTGGGTATCCAAGTAGAACCTGTACCAGGGGCCATTATGATGGGGGCTTCGCAGCCTGTGTTGGTGCTACAGGAAGGAATTGTCGAGGAGGCTAGTGATGACGAGGAAAGTCCAGAACAGGCCGCTGTGCGAGCCCGAAAAGGGAAATGGGTTCGCAAGGAGACATCAACGTTGATAGACTTGCCTAATAGGATCACACGAGAAACAACAGTTGTGACCGAGTATGGACATGTTTGGACGACCCCGACCCTAGTGGCAGAAGTCACGAGGCAGGATGAAGCAGAGTCTAGTCGGGCTCGTGATGTTGAAATTGATCTAGATCCTCGCATACCCGAACATGTGGAGCGGGCTGGAGCCGAAGAAGATACGATATCCATTCTTGTTGATGCTGAAGATCCAACCAAGGTGTTGAAGGTCGGGTCGCAGCTGAGCCCTGATCTTAGGGGGAGGCTCGTGGAGTTTCTTAAAGCTAATTTGGATGTATTTGCATGGTCTCACGAAGACATGATTGGGATCGATCCCAATGTGATGTGTCATAGACTCAATCTTGATCCTAACAAAAAGGGAGTAAGGCAGAAAAGAAGACCAATAAGTGGAGAGCGAGCCGAGGCCCTCAAGGAGGAGGTGGATAGGTTGCTCGAGGTCGGGCTCATCAGGGAATCATTTTACCCTGATTGGCTCGCAAATCCTGTCCTCATGAAGAAACCAAATGGCAAGTGGAGGACGTGCGTGGATTTTACTGACCTCAACAAGCATTGCCCGAAAGATAGTTTCCCACTTCCAAGGATTGATCAGTTGGTAGATGCAACAGCGGGACATGCACTCCTAAGTTTTATGGATGCTTACTCTGGGTATAATCAGATACCCATGTCTGGCCCCGATCAGGAGCACACTTCGTTTATCACAGACAGAGGTCTCTACTGCTATATTGGGATGCCCTTTGGCCTCCTCAATGCAGGTGCCACTTATCAGAGGCTCGTCAATATGATGTTTGAGAAGCAAATTGGGAAGACAATGGAGGTCTATGTGGATGACATGCTCGTAAAGTCTAAGGAAGCTGAGGATCATGTAGCCCACCTCGCATAAATGTTTAATATACTGAGGAAGTACAGAATGAAGCTCAACCCCCAGAAATGTGTTTTTTTGGGTCGAGTCTGGGAAATTCTTGGGGTTTATTGTTAACCACAGAGGCATTGAGGCTAATCCTGCAAAGATAAAAGCATTGATGGAGATGAGGTCGCCTAGAAGTGTCAAGGAGGTACAGAGTCTAACTTGAAGGATCGCAGCATTGAATCGATTTGTTTCCAAGTCATCAGACAAATGTCATGAGTTCTTTAAAGCGATCAAGAGGGTGGGCAGAAATTTTGAATGGACCCATGAGTGCGAGGTGGCTTTTCAAAGAATAAAGGAGCATCTGGGATCACCTCCACTACTCTCTAAGCCTAAGGAAGGAGAAATTCTTATTGTTTACCTGGCAGTTTCAAAATATGCCATCAGTGCTGTCCTCGTTCGCGAGGAGGAAAGGGTTCAGTTCCCCGTTTATTATATAAGTAAGAGGTTGCTAGATGTTGAGACTCGGTACACCAACATGGAGAAGCTCGCCTACGCTTTGGTGTTAGCTTCGCGAAAGTTGAGGCCTTATTTTCAGGCTCATAGCATTCAGGTTCGCACTGCATATCCCCTGAGGCAAGTAATGCACAAACCCGAGGCCTCAGGCAGACTTTTAAAGTGGACCATAGAGTTGAGTCAGTTTGATATTGAGTACAAGCCGCGAGGTGCAATAAAGGGGCAAGCTTTAGCTGATTTCATATTGGAATTCCCTTCTCAATCTAAGGAAGATGCCTGGGCTCTCGTAGCGATCCCAGAAGTGGTTGACCCCGAAATCAAAAATCAAAATTCATCCTCGTGGTGGGAATTATATGTTGACGGGGCATCCAATAAGGAAGGATCTGGAGCTGGGATCGAGCTCGTTACACCTGAGGGTCGCAAGTTGAGCAGTGCCGTACACTTCGCTTTCGAGGCCTCTAATAATGCAGCTGAGTACGAGGCTCTCATAATTGGCCTCAAGCTCGCAATAGAAATGAAGGTGGAGAATCTCAATGCATACAGCGACTCAATGTTAGTTACAGGCCATGTTGGATGTTAGTGGCAGGCCAGGGGACCTCAGATCGAGCTATATTTAAAATGTGTCCAGAGGCTTATGAGGTCATTCAAGCAAGTAAAGGTAGAGTTTATCAGGAGGGCCAAAAATCAGGGAGCGGATGCCCTCGCAAAAATGGGCTCGCGATGCGAGGCCACTTTACTTGGGATTATCCCCTTGGAAATTCAAAGTAAACCTAGTGTTCCATAGGAAAGTGTTATGGAAATAGTTAGCCAAGGGTCGACATGGATGACCCCCATATGGGAGTATGTTAAGAATGGGGCTCTGCCTCAAGAAAAGAAAGAAGCGAGGAAGATCAAATATCAGGCAGCTCGCTATGTGATTTATGACGAAGTGCTATACCGAAGAGGATTTAACACCCCGCTCTTGAGGTGTGTAAATGGTGAAGAATGCAACTACATTTTAAGGGAGGTCCATGAGGGAATATGTGGAAATCACTCGGGGGGTAGTTCCCTAGCTCAGAAAATTCTACGATAAGGGTACTTTTGGCCTACATTGAAAAGGGATGCTTTTGAGTTCGCTAGGAGATGTGACAAATGTCAAAGAAATGCAAATTTCAGTAATGCTCCAGTTGCTCACCTCACCTCGCTTATGAGCCCTTGACCCTTTGCCATGTGGGGAATAGATCTTATTGGCGAACTCCCCAAAGCTAAGGGATGAGTAAAGTATGCAGTCGTGGCCGTGGACTATTTCACTAAGTGGGCTGAAGCCGTGCCCCTTGCCACCATCACGGCCAAAAAATTAAAGGACTTCGTGTATAGGGCGATTATGTGTCGCTATGGGATCCCATATCAGCTCATTTCAGATAATGGAAAGCAATTTGATAGCAAGGAGATGAAAGAATTCTGTGAGAATTTGGGAATCAAGAAAAGCTTCTCTGCTGTGAGCCACCCTCAGACAAATGGGCAAACCGAGGCCATCAACAAGATTATCAAACATACACTGAAGGCCAGGCTCGAAGAGGGTAAGGTAAATTGGCCCGAGGAACTGCCAAAGGTCTTGTGGTCATACAACACGACCCCAAGGTCTACTACAGGAGAGACCCCGTTCTCGCTAACCTATGGATGCGAGGCCATGGTCCCAGTTGAGGTGGGTTCAGGCTCGTTCAGACGAGAACACTTTGACCCCGAAGCCAATGAAGTCAATCACAGGCTTTATTTGGACATGATTGAAGAATCCAGAAGCGAGGCTCAACTAAGGCTCGCAGCCTATCAACAGAGGACTGCGAGGTACTATAATGGAAAGGTTCGTGTTCCACATCTTCGTGTGGGAGACTTGGTACTTAGGAAAGTGATGCCTAATACTAAGGTCTCGTCTCATGGGGTTTTTGGAGCCAATTTGGAAGGGCCTTATAAAGTCTATGGTGTTATCAACGAAGGGACCTATTATCTAACTAATATGGATGATAAGGTCATGCCACGAGCTTGGAATGCAGAGCACTTGAGAAAATACTATCAGTAGAGGCCTCGCCCTTGAGTCTCTATCTACTACTACTTAGCATGAATAAATTCATACAAAGTACTCGGGGGGTAGTGATCATATAGACACCTCCTCGCTATGATGTATTGAAAGTTGGGCTTCGTCCCTAGTATTTATATATATGAAGTTTGTTCTCCAAGAAGTTGTGCAATTTTGTTCTTTTGTCAGTATTTCAAAATTTTCAGGACTAGGCTAGCACAGCGTATGCGAGGCCGAACAACCCTCAGGTCAATGAGGTCGCGAGCGTGCACTTACTGCTACCTGAGGGAATGTCTTCAAAGTTTAGTTAAAAAGTATCTCCTTAAAGAAGTTCAAAGTTTAAAGTAAAAAGAAATCAAGGTGCGACCTCCATCTCTGGATCGTGTCTGCGACCTCGCAAAGAAGGCATCGCATGTCTTGATTCCAAAGAGATGGGGTACACCTTGAAGTTAAGCAAATTGAAAAGAAAAAGCTACAAATTCAACAAGGAAAGCTTCGCAGTTGCGAGGTCAATCTACTTGCTAATATTTCAGATGCATAAGAATGGAAGCATTTTATGAAGCTAAAGCAAGCACAAGATATTATATGAAGAAACGAAGACAGAGTTATATAAATTGTTAAAATCAACGGTTACTGGGTCGCTACACGAGCCCAACAAAGTTATCAACGAAGTTATCAAGATAATATTACAACTTGCGAGACATTCAAGGGGTGTCCGCATCCCCAGTTCAAAATATCAGAATAAACAAGTCATGCAGCAGTCTCACTGGGTTTCTCTTGGTTAGCAGCATTAGCCTTAGCAGCCTCGCTAGCGATCCTGGTCGCTTCCTTCGCATTTTCTTCTTCAATCTCCTTGCGGAGGTCGGCTGCGAACTCAGTATTGCCAGGACCGAGCTGCGACCAGTCGAAATCAGGAACTTTCCTTATAAAGCCCTTCATAAACTCGGTCTGAGCGGCCTCCTTCACGGCCTCACGATCCAACTTCGTAGTATCAAGCTCCACCTTCAGCTTATTCATCTCCTCTTCGTGTTTTTTCCTCAGCTCCTCCTCAAGCTGCTCTGCCTCCTTCAAGGATTTGTGAAGGGCTGCCTTTTTATTGTTGACATTTTTCAGCTCAGAACGGAGGCTGGCTGTCTCAATTTCTAAGGTTCGCTTATAGGTGTCCATCAGCGACCTCTTCTCTTCTTCGGCCTTGAGCTTAAGGGATTTCATCTCCTTTTCCAGTTTGTCATTAGCGGAGACAACGCTTTTTAGTTCTTTTAGATGCGAGGCTTGGCGAATAAACGCTTCGGCCAGACATTTGGAGACTGACTCGGAGTTTTCAATCAGCTCAGCACCTACCCACTTAGTGCATTCATCTTCAGTAGCATGAGTGTATCCATGCTTCGCATAAAGATGGTGAATATGTGTAGTTACTGTAGGCTTCGTTACCTGAGGTAGTGGACCATCATTCTTCTGTTTCTTGGAGACGTGCTGATCAGGGTTGCCCTGGGATGGCTGAGGTGGAATCTCAGTATTAGTTGATGGTGGTGGTGGAGGCAAAAGCTCATTGTTTTTCTGAAGAGGAGGGGTGGCAACCGGCTTCGCAGTTTGATTGTCCTTGCTCTTTAGGAATGGAGGTCTGCGACCTTTGTTTGACATGCCTGCAAAATGGGAGTAGAAAGTATTTATTATGAAAAGTGAAAATGCGAAGACAATGAAGACAGTTATTATAAAAAAGTTATTGGACTACAACAGTAAAGATATTCTCACTTTCTGCGACCACTATTCTAGAGGACGAGGCTTCCTCTCGTAATTTTCTTTTTAACGAAGCCCTCTTCGCACTCGAAGGCCCCGTCTCCAAAGGAAGTCCAACACCTTCCTTGAGAAAGCCACACTCGATTAGGTTTTCTAAGGAGAAGAGAATTCGGATGTTACGGTCTTCGCGTGGAGTCTTCAATACATCATCAGCACGTGTTTTTTCTTCACCTTTCAAGACTGTGCGAACTTGACCAACTGCGAGCTTATGATGGTTAGGTCAATTTTAGATTATGTGAAGTGAAAGGATAGAAAGGGAGGAAATTTCTTACCAGGGAGATAGTTAAAGGAAGTTTTAACTCTGGGCACCTCGTGAATGTATAGATAAGGTCCCTTCCACGAGCCTGCATTGCTCGGGGCGTTATGGTATAGGTCTTTCTTATTAAACTCAGGCCAAACAGAAAAATACACATAGCCGAAGTCTGAGGCCCCACATCGCTTCAATTGCAAAAAATAACCCATCGTCCTCGCGTCCAATTTGGGGTATTTGAGTTTGTGGTAGAGAATGTATAAAGAAATCATGGCCTATAGTCGTGGGGTTGATTTGGATCGGAGCTAAGTGATATGTCTCGCAAACATCCTTATTGAAAGGATGAAGGGGGGAAGAGACGCCTATTTTCATCATGGCATATGTCAAGACCATTCGAGGCACCCTGCCACCGTTTTCTTCATGACTGAAGCGATAGCATCGCATCGCTCTTTTGGGAAGAATAATTTTGCCTTCGGGTCTGAATATATCAACAGCCTTCGCCAAGGATTCCAGATCTAGGGTCGTCGATAGATCCTTGCAGGCTAGAGTACGGGGTTGGCCTGGCCTCACTTTGGAACCTGGTTCGATGTCTTCAGGGCGAGGCCCTCCAACATATATCACTTCCTCTAGCTCAGGTTGAGGGGTTGGTACGTACGGCTCAGGAGAGGCTTCGGGAATGTAATCATAATCTTCAAAATTGACAACCTTGGTTACTTCATCGAGGCCTCCGTCGTCGGAGGTAGGCTCTTCATAATCAGAATCATCAAAGTTGGCCTCGTTATCAGCTCCGCCCTCAAGATCGTAGTATGCATGGCCAAGAGAATTTGTAGATGAACTACTAGAAAGAAGTATTGGAGCTCGGATGTTGAGGAGATTTTTGTTGAGTGGAGAAAGAAGATTGGGAACGCTTGAAAAGAATCTCTCTCCCTTATCCAGCAGTTTGTTTACGTCATCTTGAATGGAAGGAGGAAGGTCAAGGTTGAGACGATTTTGGGAACCAGAAGTGGCATCAATGGATTGGTTGTATGCTTCAGAAGGATGCTTCATTTTCCATGATCCTAGCGGAGTCTCTCTAGTAAAGTCCTCTTGTGACCATTGGGAATCTAGATATAATTTGAAAGAGGAGTCACTAGCACTTGGAGATTTAACAATATTTGCGGCCTCTTGTTCGCTAATAGATACATGTGAAAGAAGGGGTGAGGGAGTTCGCGAGCTGTCATCGGTAGACATCTGAAAAGAAAGTGAAGTGTTAGTGTGTGCACTTACAGAGTATCAAGGGGATTTAGAAAGAAGAAAAATATAGAAAGCTCTAAGTGTCCTTACATCACGAGGTGGAGGTGTTAAGTCATACTCCTATTCTATAGGCGAGGTGACGGTCCTATATCTAATTGGGGATCGCATTTGCTGTGCTAGCGAGGTAGGGCTCGTAGTATGAAATTAAGCGTATGGGGTCGCATATATTCCAGTTCGCATCGCATGTAATTATATATATAGAAACATGAAATTGCAATCTACATATACATTGAAATGAAGAACAAAGGAAGAAATCTTACTTTTTGATGAAGAATGTGTGAAGATCTTGCGAAAATTGAAGGTCGTTCTTGAAGAAAAGCGAACCGAGTTTTTTGTTTGATCTGGGAGCAAATTGACAGCACTTCCGTATGGTGTTAATAAGGAAAGTGGCAAATGATTTGAAATCTGAAGTATATATAGTAGCAAGGAGAGAGAAGGGCACACAACACGTGTCATCATCTCAAGTGGTTTGACACCGATCTCGATGTGCTAGCTGTTTGTCAAAACCGTTCGAATTTGTTTGGCCTGCGAAGAGAGCCCAAAGGCCATTGTTAATGGGCCCTAATGTCGGGTCGAGGTTCAAATGGAGTAAAATGTCTTTGAGTCCACATCGCATCGCTAATGACAATATGGACTCGGGGGTAGTTGTTATGCCCGAATCTGGCATAGGTCCTAAACAGGCCTAATGGGCTGGAATAATACGATATCACCACTAATGGGCTTGGAAATAAGGTATGGGTCGACAAAGCTTTGTCAAGGAATCAATTAACTGCACTACCAAACTACAGAAGGGATCGCCAGCGACCCTAGGGGTCGCAGTCTATAAGGTCCAACGAGGCCTAGAGCACATGCATCAGGAAGGTTCACAGTCAGGCCCAGCGAGGTCGCGTGAGCACAATTATCTCCATATAACGTAGATCACCTCGCATGACTAGCCCAGCAAGGTCGCATGCGAGGCCACGTAGTTTCTCCATATAGCCCCGCCAGCGAGGCCAGGGCATCGCAAGTCACAGGTTCTTTAATGGGCCGTGAGTCATTAATACAATGAATGGGCAAAATATATCAGCCCAATAAGGCGCCTAGTGGAAATGGGCCTAACCGAGCCCATAGAAACCCTAGCCCGTCTAGATAACTTCTTCACTAAGAGAACTACGTTGGCTTGATCCATATAAATAGGGTACGTAGGCATCTTGTAAAGCTCTGATAAACAGTTCACCACTGAAAATCAATAAACAAGAGCAACCACAATCATTCATCAATCACCTCCGTGTTCTTTGTAACGCCCGGGAAAATTACGTGTAATTTATTATATTAAAATATATTTTTAGTTGATTTTAATGTGTGTTAGTTTATTTTTAATGCATTTAAACGCATTTTGATTTTTATAAAATAGGAAAATTATCCCATACGTGTTATGTGACTTCTGTGTATCATAGAATATTTTATTCTATTTTTCTGTAATTTTTATATTTTTAGAATACAGTTATTTCGTATTTTAATTTTCGGACCCAGCCCCTGTATTGAATTCGAGACCCTGTTTTTCATAAAACTATTTTTATATAATAATGGGATGTTCAAAAGTGTATTATTTTGTAATTCTTGTCATATTCGTAATTTTTGGGAAATTTTGACATTTATATTATATTTGTTTTAAAATAAAAATTTTACATTTTTTCCCATAAAAATTATTATTAAGGCTTAATAATTTTAATTAGGGGCTAAAAATATTTTTGGGGTATTAATTTTCAGATGAGTATAAATAGCTAAATTTTATAATTAATTATTAAAATTAATCAAAAATCAGATTTTTGATTTTTATTTTCTGGAGAATTGTTCTTGGTGTTCTTGAGATAAATCGCACTTTTGACAGTGATTCCGGGATCCAAATCGATCATGTGGGTAACCAAATTGAAGCTCTTGATCTCTATTACATGTTTATGTGTGTTTTAACATCCTAATTTGCTTGATTCGTAAATTCATGATTTTAGTTTTAATATTCGAATTTCTCGAATTTATTGTGGATTGTAGGATGATTTGTTGTTGATGTGGTTAGTATCTATAGATTGTATATAATCCCAGGAGCATCATGATAATTTTTGTTTGATTTTTAGTAGCTTAAAACTCGAAGTCGAGTTTTGTGGGGGTGAGATTTAAAAATCGAATTTTCTGGGTTCTTGAATGATTTGTTGCTGTTATGAATGCTTGGTATAGATTGTTAAAGTCATAAGCTTCATTTTGATGTAAAGAACGTTTGATTTGGTTGAGAAATGAGTAAGATCGAAGTTTTGCCGGTGAGGTCGCCGGATTTTGATTCGGTTTTGCCGGATCCTTGTTTTGGTCGAATCTGGGTTTGTTTGAATGGTATGGTTGTGTTTAGGAGATGATTTGGAGCGATTTTGAGCTTTAAAACGTAGAAAATGGTACGTTTTGGTGATTGCCGGAGTTCGCCGGATTTTTTTTCCGGTAACCGGAATCTGGGCAAACCTCCATTGTTGGAGGTGGTGTTCTTCGAAGCATTCATACGAAGAACAGCGTAGGTGGTGATGAATAGTAACGTTTTGATCTTCAAAATCTTAAAACTTTTCAGAAAAATGTTTTTGGGTCAAATTTTATAAATTTTTTCTAAAATTCAGATTTCTTTTAATTATTATTATTTTAACTTCTAAAAATTAACTTTAATTAGTTAATTATTTTTAAATAATAATTTAATTGATTTAATTAATTGATTAATTCATTTTAATTGATTAATTATATTAATTAATTATTATTTAAATATATAATTGACTTCATTGAATTTAAATCTTTTTATTATAAAAGATTTATTATTTTTATGAGTTGATTAATAAATAATTAATTTGAATAATCAATTAATTTAATTATTAATTGAATTATTCTTATTAATTGTGTATTAATTAAACCGTTTATCCGTTTTCAACGAGAAAAGTATTTCTGGAATTAGAAAAATGACCCGGTTCTTATAAAAATAGTTTTAAGTTAAAATCAACTTTTAAATTTGGATCGACTTTTTACCAAACCTTTTTATTGAGTCGGTTATATCCGATAATTAGGGTTTTGATCCGTTTTCTGTTTTAAAAATATTAGATAAAATATTTTTATGATCTGATCAACGTGCTATGTGATTATGTGATCTACTTATTGAGTCTCTTTACGTACAATGTGAATTATTAAGGTATTAAGTATCGAGGGTTATGATGTAAATCGAGTTTGATCGATATATATAGTTAATGTGTGTTAATTGTTTATATGGTTTATATTATAAGATGTCGTTAAGAGTAGACGATGTTTTCTTTGATTTACTGGCAACGATGATCGGATATCATTTATTTTCACGAGAATTAATTGATAAGTATTAATTTAGGTTGTCAGCGAAGATAAGTAAATGTTTAATAAAGGAAGTTGGAGATGGATGCGGTATTGTTTGTGGAATTGCTGGGTTACTTGTGAGGTGTTTTAACACCGGGAAAACGCCTGTGTTCAAAGGGGACATTTCCAATTATTTTCTTCCGACAAAGATATTGGTAAGCAGGGTTAATATGTTCGAATGGAGTTTATAAGTGTTTAGAAAAGTAGAACTTGATGTCTGAAGACTGATGTACCAGCTTATGCTTGATTATAGAAGTAGACGCGCGGGCTCGATGTCGGCGGATCAGACTCGTGGCAATCGCAAGAGCGTCAGACCAACGAATGATTGAAATAGAAGATTGTGATGCCGTAAGATAGAAGAAGAAGGTAGATGTGTTACCTCGACTTTGCGCAATAGCTAAGGACCAGAGGCAAGTATTTTCTTGATCATCCTAAACACTTTTTATTTTCTGTTTCATTTATTCATATCATGACAAATAGTTATTGTTCAGAGCTATTTGTGATTCCTAAATATTTTTGTACGAATACATTTGCTTGATATTGGTATCCTTGATGTGGGGAATTGTTTAAGATAAACTTTTCATATCCTTATTATCGTAGTAAGTAATAGGGATGTGAACTGTATGTGAAACTAAGCATTTCCTGTTGCATTCGGAAATTGCTCTATTGGATTGGAAAATAGTAAAGCAGAGGAGGCCACATCGAGTAGTTGGTCCAGCTATATTTAAGGAGGATATGGTAACCATTCCATCTTCCTATAGGCTAACATTACTTGCCTATTTTGGGTACCCCAGAAATCCTCGTTATACCCACACGGATGGAAAGGTATTCGGTGGTTGTATAAAGTGGTCCCATTGCTTTTGAACCTGATCAGGGGGCAATTGTGTTTCAGTTATATATATATATCCAATCCATATCGCCAGAATGGCTATTATATATTGTGAATTGACAGATGATTCATTTTTATGACATGTCAAATGATTCAGTTATGATTTGAATTATATCACAGTTGTTGATTCAGTTTCTCTATAAACTGTTATACATTTCAGTTGATTTTTATGCCCCACTAATCCTGGTTTTATATCAAAATTTTTATACGCTTGCTGAGCATTTCTTTCGCTCATACTTGCTGTTGTAAATTCTAACATTTCAGTAAGGTAGTTTGGCGAGACGTATCCGCACAGTTCAGAAAGAGAAGAAGCGTGATGCTATTTCGAAGATGACTTGGCTCAGGATCTCTGGATTTAGAGTAAGATCTATTTCATATGATTAAGTTCTAATATTTATTATTATTATTATTATGTAATGGTTTAGTTAGCCTGGCGTACTTCTTATCGAAGTTACACCAGTGGTTTAAGATTTGTTCAAAAAGAATGTGGTAAAGAAGGAAAACTTTCTATTTAATGGAATTTGGATTCTTGTTTCTAGCCCTATAACCTTAAAAGATCTTGGTATGTTTGGGGTCACAGATGTTATATTTACAGTGTTAGACAATCACAGGTGAATGATTATTATTAAACAGATGTTTTATTTTGAGGATTTTAGCGTGACGACCAAATCTTCTGACCCCGGATTTGGGGGGTGTCACATTCTTCGTGTTCATAGTAAAATATCCGTATTTTGTTTCGTAAATCCAGCAACCTCCTAAATATTGTTACACAATATTCTCCCTATAACAAGGACCATCACCCATTCGACAACAACACGATGATAAATTTATAAAAAAAGATATATAAACATGAGAAAGTAGATAAATCCTAAAAGAGGTCTACACAGATATTTGAATTTAACTTTTATAACATTCCACTTTTTAATTTTGTGTTTTTGTGTTTGGTATTATTAAATTTGAAGACCAAATTATGTGGAAGTATGTTCAGAGTTAGTTATTTTGAAATCCAATGATAGTAGTATGTTCAATGAGAATTTGTATAATTTAGCGAAAATTTGTATCGGTGATTGTATCTAGCCACTTGTTCTAATAAAATCTTTATCTATAAAAAAAAAACTTTGTTGCTGTTGAGTTTTATAAAAAGAATATAATTTTTTTTTATGTTTTAGAATTGCAACATAATTTTAAATTCGGGTTCATCATATATTTGTGTAATTTATTTGATTCTATATTTATAAATATAAATATTTTTTATATTTAAATATGATCTAAATAAAATACGAATTTTTTATTTCTAAGTACGTACTCATCGAAATTAAGTAGGATATAAAGAATTTATAATGTCATGAGAGTTTTTTTTTTAATTGCAACAGAATGAGAGTTATTCTTGTAATTGCAACATTTGATTTTATAATTACAAATTTATCATTAAAATACATTATATACATAATTTTACCAAATCCGTAATTTGAGACATTTTTCTCATAAAATAAAGAATTTATTGTGATTTGTATAAAAAAACATGCTTAAGTACTCAGTAATTTTTTTAATGAAAGTTGACCACCATAATTTTACTTTCAATTTTGCTTTTCACCTTTTCCAATTATATTGACTGTTAGAATTAAAAAATAGAAGACATTTTCATACTTCAATAAACTCTAAAATAAATGTAACACATCTGAAAGTTCTTATTTTTCTGATTTTCATGGTAATTTTTTGGAAGTTACTGCAGACTGCAGTGCACATGTTGTTAGATTAATGGCGGACAAATGCACATGAAACTTCCAAGAGTCTCTCAACATGAAAGTTCCATATGCGCGTATCCAACGTGTTTTATTCTTCTGCACACGTATACACTTATGTGCTTTTCATATTTCTACTACTACTAATCTTTTCTTTTTGACTTGGATTAGAATCATTTGCAGAGACTTTCTTTTTCTTACCATACTTAAAATTTATACAGTAATTGTTCCAGACAGCACCAATAGTAAAATTCTTCGTGTTTATCGCAATCTTTGTCCATCTGACACCACCTGGGTCCTCCTCTCCCTCTCCCTTTTCTAATTTATACTCCTCTCCGTATCTTCTTTTTCTGCTATACATACATATACTTACATTTTTCTTGCATATAAAGTGTTTTAACTCTTTCTGCTTTCTTTCCAACTTGATTCTTGTTTTTTTTTCTATTTCATTTTGCTCCCCCGAGATTTTCGGAATTCCCATATTTTGTTGGATTGTAATTATTACAAGATCCATGGTGAAGGAGACAGAGTACTATGATGTTCTTGGAGTTAGTCCTACTGCAACTGAAGCTGAGATCAAGAAAGCTTATTACATCAAGGTCTTACTTTTTTTTTTTTTTAATCTTTCTAATTGTTGGGATCTATTAGTGAATTTTATATGGGATTATAAGCTTACATTAGAGTGTATTGATAACTGGTTTCTGGTTGTGATACATAAAGTTCCCTCTTTCTTTTTCAGGGATTTTACTTTTAATTCTTTACTTTTTCAGAGATTATGTATAAATCAAATAATCTCTAGTAATTGCAAGATTTGAAATCTAGTTGATAATTGTTTTCTATGGTATAACTGTTTAAATTTTTTGGCTTTTATATATATATATATATATATATAAATCTGATTGAATAATCGTATACTAAGTTATTAAGAGGTCCCAGGTTATGTTCCATGCGATCTCCATCTCCATAGTTAATATTGCTAAGCTCAATTTATAGTCTAGAGCTACATCACTTGGATGGATTGTGTAGATATGTCTGGGGATGTAATGTCACTATGTCAGAGTAGCAGTTTACACTGAAAAGCTAAACTACTTCCAACTGTAGAACCTTGTTGATAGTCTCAGTGCTAATTGTTTTAAACAATACATATAAACATTTATTTTTAGTCGTATGATCTTTCTAGCGAGTTTTAAGTTAACTTTGGAGGAACTTAATTTGTTTTATTATTTATACTGCTGTAGTTGTTTCTTTGCATTTTATTATGAACTTATCTTCTTGATCATATGCCATGTTGAACATGCTATTTTCTTGCACACCATATTGATACGTATTTAGATGCTCAGACACTATTTCTAAGTGTTGCAGGCAAGGCAGGTCCATCCAGATAAGAACCCCAATGATCCTCTTGCTGCTCAAAATTTCCAGGCAAGTTTAAATCAGTTGCTTTTCAGTTCATGTACATTATTTTCGAGGAAGTGTTTGTGAGGTTGTTTTTGGGGTAGGGGTCTCACAACTGATTTTGATAAGCTTTGATAAAAAATATCATTCGTCATTTGGTTTGTTGTATTAATATGTTAATTTCTCACATGGTTAGCATCTCTCTCTCAACTCAACAGTGCAGTTGCACTGTTGATGGAGTCATTAATACTTTGCACATGGATTTAATAGGCCAGAATTGTCTTTGTGTTTTGCGGAACTTTAATGAGTTACATAAATTTTTGTCAATGTTCTATAAGATTCTCCACTTGGATTCGCATCCTTTTGTTGATTCTGTATTTATAAGTTTGTTCCTTTGAATTTAGGTTTTAGGAGAGGCTTACCAAGTGCTAAGTGATCCTACCCAACGACAGGCATATGATGCTTATGGGAAATCAGGAATTTCAACGTCAGTTCATTTATAGTATCAATATATCAGGAATTTCCGCATACCAAGATTGTTATTTTACTGTCCCAAAAATTGATTATACTTCCGATTCTTATCCTCGTGTACTTCTTTTTTATAGTGACGCAATCATTGATCCCGCTGCTATTTTTGCGATGCTTTTCGGAAGTGAACTTTTTGAGGATTACATTGGGCAGCTAGCCATGGCATCAATGGCCTCGATGGATATCTCCGCAGAAGAACAGTTTGATGCCAAAAAACTACAAGAGAAAATGAGGGTATACATTTTGGTAGCTCTGAAGTGTATTATTTAATTATCTATGTGAAAAAGTCTCATTCAAGTGAATATCATGACTTATGGTTTGTTTAGAAAACTTTAGCGGCATGAGATTATACCCATCTACTATAGTTTTTCCTGCAAGTTTCTGTAGCTTCTTTATCGAACTCTTCTCTACTATAGGTTGTCCAAAAGGAAAGAGAAGACAGGCTTGCTCAAATACTTAAGGATAGACTGAACCTTTACGTGCAAGGAAATAAGGTGGATTTTGTTAAAGCTGCTGAAGCGGAAGTATCCAGACTCTCCAATGCAGGTGATTTTTCATATAGGTTTGCCTTAAGTCATACTCTGTTCCTTCCTTGGTCTGCGTGCTAGTGGAGACTACTGAAACATTATTTTTTATAGAAGATACCATGTTCTTAAAAATTAGGCAGGCTGCTTTAGGAGTATTTAGTCAAGTAACTTCAATGATAGCTTGCTAGTTTTTGGTTGTTTTAGCTTTAATTTTATGTTCACATGAGACGGATGTAGGGGCAACGGTTTGGGAATAAGTGCAGTAGAGTATTAGAGTTTTAATATATAAGAAACTGTTGCGCGTGAATTTTCTAGAATGAAAGATTAATGCAACTGGGTGTATGACGGGGTTCTTTTTTCAAGTCCATATCGATGCCCAACATTTTATTACAGGAAGCGATATGACAAACCTCGTTCATAATTGGACATGGCAGAACACTAATATGTTTAGGTGAATTCACAGAGATGACATGATGACACAATATGATAATCGGAAACATGTAGCTGGAGAAACATAGGAATGTTAAATTCCAAAACCACATTCAATTAGCATCACGGTGTCTCTGCCTCGCATGCCTGGATGAATTTAACCACTACGTTTCACATCTATATTTAAAATCATTTATTGTAATTTCTGCTAGCCCAAGGATCAGCTGCTTTTTAAGAGTGGTGAGAAGGTGTGTCAGAAGAAGTTGACCACTTGCTCCAAATACTTATTTTGTTCAGAAGAAATATTTCTTAGTGGTTAGTAATTTATATTTTCATCTTGAGGGAAATGATTGAGGGCACTGAATTACCTGTTAAACAACGTTTCATTATTTCTTTTGAACAAGTAATTGTCATGATGTACTTTATATTCGAATGATTGCAAATTCAAAAATATTTCTAATTGCTGTGCTGCCCTCTTTGAACAGCATATGGAGTTGATATGTTAAATACTATTGGTTACATATATGCAAGACAGTCAGCTAAAGAGCTTGGAAAGAATGTGATGTATTTGGGCTTGCCATTTGTTGCTGAGTGGTTCAGAAATAAAGGACATTACATCAAATCCCAAGTAACGGCAGCAACAGGTTGGGTTATAGTAGTGCTAGCTCTGATCAAAATACACATAGTTTATCTGCACATGTCGTAGTTAAATCTATGTGCTCATCTCAACTATTTAAGAACATTTTTAGGTGCATAAATGAAATTAAGCAACGTTTTTATTCGCAACAGAAGTAAGAATTTGAATCATGTGATTTCAGAGCCTATTAGACATAGGCCAGTCCAGGAAAGTCTATAAGTTTTTGCTCTTTTCTTTTCATTTCAAAGGAAGAGAAGCACCCTATATGCTGGTCCAGCAGATATTTTCATTTCAGGGGTGAGAACCCAATTGGGCCAGCAGGCATTCCTAATAAAAAGATTTGTTTTACAGGCCAAATCATTTATCTTTGAGTGTTTCTGTCTAGAAGAGTTGATCTCTAAACCTCTAGCGGGCTATAGGCACCAGTATACCAAGAGCCCGCCTGTATTTACTGTTTCTTGTTATCTTAGTATTTCTGATCTTCCTTTTTATTACATGGTATGTTTCTGTTTATCTACCTCAGTCACCAGCTGGTATACTTCTTAGTGCATGTGACTGTCTGATTGCCTCGTCACGGGGGTTTGAATGAACTGAATTTAATATGGTGAAATTATTACAATTCTTTTTTTCGTGAAACAACCAAAATGACTTTAAATCTCCTTAACCAGCTAAAATAATTTAATACTACGAATTCTTATTTCATCTTTCAGGCCAAATATAATTACTTAAATACATTTCATAGATGTTATATTAAATTTTGACTACAAAGTCTATACTGTACTGCCGAACTCGTTCTGCACTATATGTATTCTGCTTCTTTATGAATTCCCTGCTTTGTTTACATATTCTTTGTTAAATGTTATAGGAGCAATTGCATTGATACAGCTTCAAGAGGATATGAAACGCCAGCTTAGCTCAGAGGGAAATTACACCGAGGAAGAACTGGAAGAATACATGCAGTCTCACAAAAAGGTGATGATTGATTCCCTGTGGAAGCTTAATGTAGCTGATATTGAAGCCACACTGTCCCGTGTTTGTCATATGGTAGCTTCCAAAAACCTTGTATGGACTTTTATGGTTTATCATTATGTGCCTCTGTGATTTCTGATTTTGTGTGGTGTTTGTGTCAAGGTTCTTCAAGAAAGTAATGTGAAGAAAGAGGAGCTCCGTGCAAGAGCAAAAGGGTTGAAAACTCTTGGTAAAATATTTCAGGTACTTTGTTCTAGCTCGACTTTTTTATTAAATTTTCCAGATTAAAAGTTGTTTTTACCAAGTACCTGATACTTTGGTTACAATGATATGGGAGTATAGAGGGTGAAATCAGCCGACAGCAGTGAAAGTGAAATTGCACCAAAGAGTGATGCCCACAAATTGAATGGAAATGAATCAAGTACTACAGAAACATCTTATGCTGCATTTGCATCACAGGTATATGATTAAAATTTAAAATGCTCATATCATATCTCTCTTTGTTTTATAATATGGCCCCAGAAGCTCGTCTTGTTTCAGTAAATAGCATGTGGGGTACGATATGATGTTTAATTTATTAGTTATTTTCCCAACCAATAAGAATTGCCAGCACAAGTGATTCCATTGTTCAGCACAGTATTGAGCATCTGTTCAGTGTAAAAACAAGTTATTAAGTCTGTCTTTTTATTCCCTAGTCTGATATCTTGTTCTCTAGTCTCATACGGTCTCTCTTACAAGTTTTAACCAATCAAAATAGTTCTCCTAGTTTATCACCTGCAGACGCAACTGGTCCTATAATTTACCTGTGTACTACTATTTCAGAATTACTGATATATCTGTTTGATAAAATTTTGAGATTTCTAGTACGTCAAAAATTTGATTGTGGTTTGACTGTTTGAGGGATCATTCTTGGTGGATATGTGATTTTTTTTTATTTTTTTTTGAGAACAAGATTATGAAAGCGAACATACCAGAAAATTATCATCACACTGAAAAAGTAAGAATGCCAGGAGTTGCAAATCTTAAGAAGGAAAATCAAGAAAGTTTATTACATGAAAACTTGTTAGAGTTCTCCATTCTGCTCTTTAAATTTGTGTCGGTGGTTCACTTGCAAAATGGGGCAAAGCAGACAACAAGAATCCAGGACTTATCAAATACTCATGTGCTTGTTAAAAGTCACAACAGATTAATAACTCTCTTTCGTAGTTACTTATCATGCTTTATGAGTGCTGTTGGATCCGTATATGTCATGGTTCACAAGTGTTCTGCGTGAATGGAATTATTTTGGTATCTTGCTATTCTACGCTGTCAAAATTTACACTTACTTGCTTCTCTAACGTGTTTCAATTTGTTCATGTGCATTAAAACTTATACATTTGGAACCTTCAGAGCCCCTATGTAGAGGCTCCTCAATTTCCAGGCGCTGAAGTTAACTATAACTTCCCGATGCCAGCGGCACCACCAGGTGCACACAGACATTTGTAAACATGAAGGAGCTCCGATAAATTTAAAGCATCTATGTTGTAAGTGGCCAGCTTATACGTGTTTGAATTTGAGTTTGTTCCTCATGCGAGGAAAGCACATGCCAAGTTATAGTTCTTGGCAGGTAATTTGTATTGTGAAAAAGAAAGGAAAAATGTTCAGATAGATAAGAGTGTGTTATTGAAGATAGTTGGGTTTGTAGTTTTGTTTGGATTTTCAGTCTTTTAGTAATTTATTTATTTTTACACGATTTACTTCAAATTTGTTCATTCCATTTCATTTCTTCATGAGAATTCTCTTTTCTTTCTAAATAAATAAATAAGTTGTTATGACTTATGAGTTATGACTGAGTTATGACTGAGAGCGGGTCTGGTTCAGTTGAGAAATTAGCACTTGGGAGTTGGAGAATTAGTACCGTACTAGCATATAAAAGGGATGGAATACGGGTGTAATAATGTTATTTAGAAAATGTTAATTTAAATTTTATAGATTATTTTTATTTGTGTATAATTTATTTTATTCTAATATCCTTACTTCATTTTGTGTATAATATAATTTATGTGAATTTAGTTAAAAATTATAAATATAAAGGAAATACAACATTTAAATATATTCGAAATTATGAAACACATTTTGAATGGGTTTTAAATACATTATTTTTAACTGTGAAAAATATTTAATAAATTGGTACAAAAATAAATGCAATCTTGAAAAAGGTAATATAATATTGTTGTTTGTAACTTAATTTTTTTTTTTTGTATAATACGTAATTTTAGCATCCTTTATTTTTTTTATAAATAAATAAGGTTTTATGTCTCAGGTATAACAAAATACAACTTAGTTAATTATTCATGTATGATTTGTGTGTAGGATGTTATTAATCTGGAAATGCTACTAACTTAGCTGATTTATTGAATGATAATAACCCGTACAAGGTAAAGGTCATTTTCTACAAAAAAAATAAAAAATTCACAACAAGTAATTATAACATTCTTGGTTATTCGTTTATCGATAAATATATATATAATATTTTAGATATACCAAATATAAGTTGACTAATTACCAGTGTTCATGATTTGTACGTACAACTTTACCAACATCACAATGTTGCTAATTTAGCTCTTAGAATGAATGATACATTTTTTCGTTTGTGACATGTAATCTGTATTCACTAAATGAGTACACATAGTGTAGTGAGGAATGAATATCGGGCCATTTCGAAGTCAAAAAGTGATATCCTCGCTCTCGATCCCCGAATTTGAATCCAATTACCAAATCCATCTCGATCCTTAAACATGGATTAATTTGTTCCTCCTCCCAAATGGGAAATGGGAATTTCACGAAAAATCTAGAATTATTATTTTTTTAATATAAATTTTATATTTTTTATAATTGGTGCGTGACATGGACTATTATCTACCATCGAACATAAGTATTTGTACTAATGTCGTATGAGTATTATTTAATCGTAATTGAGTTTCATATATTGAATTAATAACGTTTTATGCAATCTAAAATCTATATATTTTATATAAAGGTAATTTTGAAATTATTGAATTTCTATGCATTTTTCAAGTTGCATTGATCGATGAATAATTTTAATTAATGATAAATAGTTTAATTTTTTTCTAAATGTATATAAAATATTAAATCAAGATTAAAAGTGACCTATTTAAAAAATTACCATTATTAAAACTGACACAAGTTATTACTTAAACGGTAATTGTTGAGTATTGAATACGACTAAAGAATACATAGGGGGGTAATGGATTCTTGAACTTTTCTTGTTCTTGAATCTGTGTACCACAATATGTGTTTGTGTGTGTAGATGTGTAAGTGCGGATTATGAACAACACAAAACACGATATCACTTTAATCTAATATTTTATTAGATAAAGATTTGCTACAACCTGTGAATACAAATGATAGTATTCTCAGCTTCGTTTTTCTCAGAGAGATGTGCTCTTACAATGTATATGAAAAACTTAATATCTAAAGAAGTGAGGTTGCATGAATATAACCTACTTACTACAAATAAGGTAGCTAAACAAGTTTACTTTCCAGTGTGTTTATCCTTTTTGAGTAAGCATCCAAACGGCTACAGATTTTACTTTGTAAAGTTCTGTTCAGATCCACTTCTTTAGCTCTTTGTCTCTTCTACATCTCTCCAAGCTTCTTTGTAGGCTTTCCAGAGCACGTTACAGATTGTGGTCCATAAAGTGCTTTGGCTTGTTGCAGGTTTCTGACTTGTACAATTTCTCAGTAGTCTGTCTCCAAGAATGTATTCGAGAAGTGGCTAAATGATTGATTCGAGAACTAGGATTAGATAACTCTGAGTTTTCGAATACTGTAAGGTTGACATATCGAATCACTTCTCGAATAGCTCTTTTCTTCAGGAATCCTTGAGTTGTCGAATAGAACATTTAACTTATCGAATCCCTGAGATATCAAATAGCTTTCTGAGTCTTTGAGATATCGAATGAACCTTGACTTGTTGACTCCTAGAGAACTCGAATAATGCTTTGACTTGTTGACTTTCTGAGTTCTCGAATAGAGTAGTAGACATATCGAATCTCTGAGATATCGAGTGAGATATCGAATAGTGTATTTAGAGATATCGAATAGTGTCTTTTGAGATATCGAATCCCTGACTTCTCGAAGGCTAGACTTCTCGAATATAACAAACATACTTCTCGAATTGGTACTTAGGCAAATTCTTCATTTCTTCAAATCCCAACTGTGATTATTTGATAGTCTTGTTCTTCAAGCTTGAGGCATGAACCTTGGAACTTCTTTTAAGCATTATTTTCTGACTTTTAAGTACAATTACACAGATAGGAATTGATGCCTATTACAAGTACTAAACAAGTAGAAACTCTACAACTAGAGGTTCCCTCAGTTAAGAGGTCATGTAAGTAATGCAAAACATTACAAACAATTAGGCTTGTATTAGATGTATATAGGCATGCCTCTGTGACTAACAATCTCCCCCAAATTGTGAGTAAGACCCTTAGTCACAATTTCATGTCTGATAACAAGCCTAACATACATAAAGATAAAACTTGATAGTACATGTATGAAAATTTATTAACAACATGGATATAGCTACAATGAGTGATCTTACAGACTATGATGAGATACTAGCCTTTGTCTTTTGATTCCATCTCCATTGCCTTGGCTTGTAGATCATCATATGCCTTCTGTTTTCTTTCTTTCTTTTCTTGCATTCTCATTCATGGCCTTTATGATCTCTGCAATAGCATCCAGTTCTTCAAGCAGAATTGAGTTCTTGAAATCTTCAAGTACTGGTTTCAGAGTGTTAGCAGGATAGTGACTGAGTAGGTTCATTCTTATATTGACATTATCTCCATTTCTTCTCCTATACTTCACCACATAGGGATTGAATTGAACTCTACACAATCCTTTTGCCCTTAGCTTTTCTGCTTCAACTTCCAGTCTATCAATTTCCTTCTCCCTTTCTAGCCATTTCTCAAACCACCCCTTCCTTATCTTCTCAGCATAGTCTCTCTTCATCTTCACAAAATCAATTAACTCCAGCTTCCATACTCTCTCCACTTTGTCTTCAGAATCCAATAATGCAATGATTCTTTCTATTTCATATAATTTGCCCCAATTTTGACACTGTCCTTGTTTGAATTTCTTCTCCCTTCCATCAGTATATTTGATCTCAAGACAATCATTCACAATGGCAACATAGTAGATTCTTTGAGCTCTTAGATATTGCAATTGGTCTTCATCAAAGTCTTCATCTAGAGGTTGGAGCTTCAGTCCTGGATAGATAGTTAGGGCCCTTGACTTAGATGGCTTCACTCTTCTTGTAGCATGCTTGAATTTAACCCTTTTCACTTGATTGCTTGGCAGAAACTTATGACCTTTGCTTGTAGACCACTGTAGTATACCATTAGCAGTTTGCTTTTGGAAACATATAGATGGTTTCTTGATTTGAATCTTTCTTTCTTCTTGAGGTGGCAAAACAGTTGCAGAAGCCATTGATGTAGATTTTGGTGGGTTATTACTAATTGTATTCACCCTAGACTTAGAGTCTTGTGTTGTGGTGAAATTACTGTTAGTAATGTCTAAGGCTTGCTGTTTCCCACTTTTCATCTCCTAAACTTTGCCTTGGTCATCATCACATTTCTTGTCCTTGCTATCTTTCTTCTTCTTCTTATCTTCATCACCCTTATCACTCCTGTGATGACTTATCCTCCCATCACTCTTGTCTTCATCCTTATCCCTCCTGATTTTGTCCATTTCTGGAATTGCACCAGTTGCAATGAATGTTCTGAGAATGTGTAGTGCTTCCAACTCTTCAGCAGTTCTGACTCCATCTTTCTTTGTAGCTACAGTGACAGCAATGATGAGTCTGTGATTTCGAGGGGTGAGATCACTGGGAATAACCAACTGATTGACATCTTGAATTTTAGTACCAGGATGATAGAAGATGGTTCTTAGTTTGATGCATACTTCAGGAAGTCTAGCTTGTTGATCATTTCTCAGTTCAGTATATAGACTCTTGTTGTTCTCCCCTTTCTGCTCAATTAGTTCCAAGATAGCATCAATCTCAGTGAATTTTAGGACTTTCAAGGTGTCAAAAGATAGGTGTCATATCTTGCCATTGGTCACCATCATAATTTCCTTGAGAAGGATTTGATTTAGCTTTCTTGGAATAACTGTTAGATATTTGATTTGATCTTTGAGGCTTCTTCTGTATAGCAGTGTATCTCCTCCGACCTTTGCCTTTGAGGCTTGCAAAAACTTCAAGAATGCAGCATCATGATAAATCTCTGAATTTGCTACTTCTATCAGCTTGGCCTCTGTAACCACATTAACTACCACTGGATCACCTTCATGTCTGGAGGCTTGGACTAGATTACTTGGCATGGAACCTGCCACCACTATAGTAGTGATAGTTTTATTTTTGACCACTTGGAGTAGTGATGTGCACAGGTGGTAGAGTAACAACTGGCAGAAAAGATGGAGGTTCATCAATTTTGGCTTTCCCTTTGCCTGGAGCATGAGTTGTAGATTTTGAAGTTCTTGTTGGTTGACCACCCTCAGTTATGATAATGCCTTTTTCTTTAGGTTTCTCCCCCGTATTCCCCCCCTTAGGTTTTGAGCTCCTTAAGGTCCTCTTCTCTCCATTAGGCTTGTTGTCAGGCACAGGAGCTTTGGTTGGGGCCTTTGGGTTGGAAGAGGTGGGATTGACAGTTTCATCGGGTAGAGGGAGCCCCATGTGCTTGATCATAGCAGACAACATCAGTTGTTGATGTTGAAGAACATCAGCTATGGTGGTGGCCTGAGTGTTCAACTGTTCAGTAAAAGTGGCAACTTTGTCTGTAAGATGAGCATTAGATTGCTTGAGTAAGGTCACTTCTTTTTCCAGAGCATCCACCTTGGTGAATAGCTCAGTAGATTTAAAACCAGACAGTGATTGCTCCTTGAGCCTCAGCACCTCAAACTTGGTCATTTCATGAACAGGGACTTCAGTCACCAGTTTATCTCCATATTGGTTTGCAAACAGGGTCCTTAACATGGCATTAGCATCAGTTGTCTGACCAGATAGATTGTGAACCTTAGTTGCTAGATTATTGACAGTTCCATGAAGCAAAGCCAAGCCATTGTCCATCTTGGTGCAGGTAGATTTGCAGTCTTGGATAGTTTTAAGGACAGGCTCTAGAGTGGGAAACTTGGCAGCAAATTCCCTTTTTATTTCACTTACTTCCTTGGCTGTTGTATCACATACTTTATTGACTTCTGTTTTAACTCCCTTTCCAAGATAGTGAGCAGCCTTGAGGAATCCCTTGTAAGAATCATTCATAGCCTCATACACTTCACCAGGAGTCAGAGATTTGGCATTAGAACCCAGTGAAGTGATGTATTCCTCTCTTAGATATTGAAGAGCTTCATTGAGAGTAATATCATATTTTCCTTGCAGCCAGGCATCTACATTGCCATCTCTCTCAGCATCATCTATTATCTTTGCCTTTTGTATCTCCACATCATCTCTGTGACATAGGAGAATAGCCTCATAGTCTGGATCTTGCATGTCTGCTGATAAGTGGATTTTATATCCACTTGGAGCGTCCCATATCGGCTTAAATTGATTGTCTTGGACTCAAGTTTCTTGTAATTTTGATGTGTTTTGTGTAGATGTGTAGGCTTGCAAGAATGTCGATTAAGGTGGATGCTTCTGTCGTTTTTGGAGATTAAATTGATTAAAATTCGGATTTTCCGGGACAGTTGCGCAGTCTACACTATTTTGGCCATATCTGGAGTTCTATAAGTCCGTTTTCAGCGATCTTACTGCCCACGCGAAGCTTGAGAGATTTTATACAACATGGAACAGGTGTTGCACGAGCAGGTTGCATGTGGTGAGATCAGGCAGCACGACAAACAGAATGTTGGGAGCAGGGAAATTACTGTTTTGCCCTTTTCAAGTTCTAATTGTATTTTGGGCAGTTTTTAGCACCTTAATTAAATTCTAATTGTAATAGAAGATAAATTCTTGCTGGGCAAGAAATCTAGATTCTATTTAAACACATCCTAGCATTGTAATTTGTATCATCATAGTTTTTATTATTGTAACATAGCTTAGATCTGCAAGGGAGAAAATGAGAGAAGGATTCAACGCTCGTGACAAGCAACGGATCTAGATCTACTTCATCTTTTGTGTTACCTTGGATTATAGATTTATTTTCTCAACTCTTTATTTTAATAATATTATTGCTTCTTTCTTCCATATCTTGTTTATTATCATGTTTTCATCAAATCCCATGACGATGAACGGTTCAATTATGAGCTAATCGTTGTCATGAGATTCTAACGGAGTTATTTATGTAGCTTAGTAGTTTGATGCTTTAAAGATTACGTGTGGTGAATTCTTGATATCCTCGTATGGTTATGCTTAATTGATAGATGCGTCGCGAACATCTAATTTGTTAATCTCTTGTGAAGTGAAAGTGGATCTTGAGATTTAGAACTTGCCATGCTAGAATAGGTTCATAATTGTTTATCAATATGATTCGTGGTGTGAGATGAAAATACTTATACTGCCCTGTGTGATCTTAATGGATAACTTGTTCTTCAACCGTTATGTTTTCAAATTCTATAGACATATAGGGTCTAAGCATAATTGGTGTCTATTCATCTTCTATCTCTTTTGTGGATGTATGTTTAGTTTGGTATACGTATACTGACAGGTAGCGTGTGCTTGTTTCATGTTATCCGATCAGATATCAAAACCATAACGTGCATTGATTAAAGGCGTCAACTCTAAGTGAAGTAGATAATGAAGTTAGAGTCCCATGTTTATTCTCATATAAGTAATTCGATTCAATTCTCGTTAGTTAATTTAATTCTAAGTTTAATATTTTACATCTTAGTTTAAATTAGATAATCAAATCTCAATTTGTTATTTGTCTTAGCAGTGAGTTAAAACCATACATTGTTGCATAGGTACATCCACTGATTTAAAACCAAAACCAGATCTCTGTGGAACGAACTTGATTTCTATCTATATTACTTGTGACCACGTGCACTTGCGTGATTTTGTGTTAACGTCTGCAGTGAGTAGATTTTGAGCAATCTTTTTGAACTCAGGAATCTGATCCACAATTAAGTTTTGAAGAGCTTCAACCGTCAATTGTTGTGGAACAAACCCTGATCCTGAAGCACTATCATGTTGCATAGGCTTTAGCCATTGAGACATGAAGTAAGAGCTAGAGCTAGGCAGGCTAGACTCCTCAGTTACAGATGCAACTTCTGCAACCGGATGGATTGACTCTACTACTGTTGTCTCCATAGGAGTGGGATGAGTTACAATAGTAGTTGACACAGGCACAGAGTCTCTAGTGAAAACTAGTGAATCCTCTATGTTTGTGATGGTGTCATCAGGATATGCCCCAGCTTGCATTCCCTCACCATCTGAATGTAGTTCATGGGTGGTGATCAAAGTGTCATGCACTAAGTCACTTGAATTCATTGGCTCACCAAGAGAAAGAAATTCTTGGTGATCAATGCCTTGCTCCTCAATTGCTTGAGTTGCAGGCTCCAAAGAAATTTGAGATGAAGATTCTGGAAGAGAAGTGTTGTTTAGATTTGATTTTGGCAACTCCCCATGAGAGATAGAGGGAGTTTTAAATGTGATGTGCTCTCCACTCAGAGTAGTGCCATCCTTATTACTCCTTTGTGCAAACTCCATACAAGATTGTGCATTGGGGAGAATGCTTGATTCTATAGATGCACCCTGTTGAGAGGATACATCTAGTGAGTTGTTTGCCCCTGATTTTACAACTTTAGCCATTTGTGTGACTGAATATGTGGTTTTTTATTTCTTCTTCTTTGGTCGCTGTAAAGGTGACTCAGGTTCCTCACTTTCTAAACCTAATTATACAGCCAATGCTGCTTCAGATAATATGTTCAAAGGTTCAGAAACTATCTCATTTCTCTTCTTTTTACTAACATCACCCTTTTGAGAGGATGATGCAGTTGGCTCACTGTTTGGTAGAGTGTTTGGCTGAGAGGGTTGGTTAGCAAGCCCTGGGTTAGCATTTTGTCCTACTTGCTTGGGCTGTGCTAACTGTGATTTAGAATCAAATATTGGCATGTTGTGGGGGTAAGTCCTAAATAAACCCTCCATATGGGGAGTTATGTTAAGTCTTACATCCACATCATTCCTAGTCTCCAGATTACCAAAAATGAGTTTGGTCATGGATCTAGGATAGCCTATTCTATTTCTATCTATCCCAGGTAATTCAATCAGTTTATCATTTTTAAAATTAAGTACAGATTGAATAAAGTGAGGGAAGAAAATGTCAGTACCTCTCTTGGTTGAGTTCTTACCAAGTCTCCCATACAACTCCTGCATAATGAGTTGACCAACATTGATCTTTTTCCCATAAGCTAAGGCATAGCCTATTTGCTGTGCAGGTGCACTGATTTGGTCAAAGCTTGACTTCCTTGCTGTGAAGACTTGAAGAATGGTGGCAAAGACATAACTCCATTCCTTCCTCAAGAACTTTCTATTCAAGTGTCCAAGTTTGATTTCATCTGAGTAGTGAATGAAATCAAAGAAGTCCTCCAATTCACCATTTGTGGCTTGATCATCATATACCTCCTGTTTTAAGCCCAGTGCTTGATTCATGTCTTCAGTGGTGATTATGATTTCCTTATCCTGAATTTTGCAGTAGACTATGTACGATGTTATTGCGCTTTCTAGGGCCACAACTTCCACAGTAGCAGTTCTCCAAAACTGTTCTAGTAGGTCTAGATACAGAGTTGGGTTGGCTGAGAGTGCATCCTTGATGTATGACTCAGACATCCATCGAACAAAGCATTTGAAGTTTGCATTTGGAGCTTTGACATCACTTGAGAGAGTGATGAAGTTGGTGTTGAATTTCACAGTTGCCATTGTTACAGAGAGGAAAGAATGAAGGTTGAAGAAGAAATTTAGCTTTTTGAGATTAGGGTTTACAGAGGTTTTGGGAGTTTAGATGCTTGAGAAATCGAATGAAATGAATCGAATAGATGTAGAATTGTATAAGTATGAAGTACTTGAATTGTCGATTAGATGTATGTTTTGTATCGACAAGTCAGGCATTCGAGAAGTAGAAATCAAATATTCGATAAGTCAAGAAAGGCTTATTCGATAACTCAAGCAGGTTGTAACTCACAGCTGGCAGTTATCTAACTTAGAATAAATTCTAAATTTGGTAAAATATGTTTTTATGAGTGATTTAAAATTCTGAATAAAAATCCAAAAATGGTTGAAATTCAGCGAGAATTCAGTCTTTTCAAATGATTCGAGAACTCAAATACAGTATTCGAGAACTCAGTCATTAGAGAACTCAATTACCATATTCGAGAAGTCAATCATACCTCTATTCAATATCTCCAAAAAGGCTCTATTCGAGAACTCGAAAATGTTCCAAAAAGACTTGTTAGATAAGTCGAGTAGTGAATCATTAGATAAGTCTAACTTATCGAAATATTCTTTTCACTCATAAAAATTCAATTTTCTCTATCTTTTAAAATTTATCAGACATATTCAATGAAGAATATTCTAACAAATTAAATAGTGATTTTCTCAAAATTTCATAGAAATTTCAAGTTGACATAATATGATTTTTCAACATATGCAACAGATTTGAAACATTTATAAATCATATTTCAGCCAACACTTACTTCAAAAATATTGAAAATTTAGATAAAGTAAGTGTTTACTGCTACAACAATCTAGGTGATATATTCACTTAGCCAGAATCTCAAGAATTCAGCATTCCAATCTCACTAACCAACCTTGTGAAGGTGGCTTCATCTAATGGCTTAGTGAATATGTCAGCTAGTTGTTTATCTGTAGAGACATAATGCAACTCAATGGTTCCATTAGTTGCATGTTCTCTAATAAAATGATATCTGATGTCAATGTGCTTTGTCCTAGAATGATTGACAAGATTGACAACTATAGAGATTGCACTTGTGTTGTCACACATGATTGGAATTCTTTCCAACACAAGTCCATAGTCTCTAAGTTGATTTCTAATCCAAAGCACTTGAGCACAACAACTTCCAGCAGTTATGTATTCAGCCTCATCTGTAGAAGTTGACACAGATTGTTGTTTCTTGTTATACTAAGAGACTAACCTTTGTCCAAGAAACTGGCAGCTACCTGAGGTGCTTTTCCTATCCACTCTGCATCCAGCATAATCAGCATCAGAATAACCAACCAGATTGAACCCTGTGTCCTTAGGATACCATAGACCCAAGTTTGGAGTGCCCTTCAGATATCTAAAGATCCTCTTTATAGCAATCAAATGTGACTCTTTTGGATTTGATTGAAACCTTGCACACAAGCATGTAGCAAACATGATGTCTGGCCTACTTGCAGTGAGATAGAGTAGAGAACCAACCATGCCTCTGTAGACTGAGATATCTACTTTCTTGCTGTTGAGTATTGAATACGATAAAATAATACAGAGGGGGGGTGAATGGATTCTTGAACTTTTCTTCTGCGAGTCTATGTAGCAAGAGTGTTTGTGTGTGCAAGATTGAAGGTGCGGATAAAGAATAACACAAAACACAATATCACTTTAATCTAATGTATTATTAGATAAAGGTTGCTACAATCTGTGAATACAAATGATAGTATTCTCAGCTTCATCTTTCTCAGAGAGATACAGCTTAGTGTATGAAAAACTTGACTCATAAAGTTACAAAGTTAATTGACTAAGGAAGTGAGGCTGTATCCTTATAGAACATGGATACACCCTACTTACTACAAACAAGGTAGCTGAACAAATTACTTTCTAGTCTGTCTATCCTTTTTGAGTAAGTGTCCAAACGGTTACAGATTTGACTTTGCAAAGCCTGTTCAGATCCACTTCTTTAGCCCCTTGTCTCTTCTATATCTCTCCAAGCTTCCTTGTAGGCTTTCCAGAGCACGTTACAGATTGTGGTCCATAAAGTGCATTGGCTTGTTGCAGGTTTCTGACTTGTACAATTTCTTCAGTATTTTGTCTCCAAGAATGTATTCGAGAAGTGACTAAGTAGTTTATTCGAGAACTAGAATTGACTTGATCGATAACTCTGAGTTCTCGAACACTGTTATATTGACATATCGAATTACTTCTCGAATAGCTCTTTTCTTCAGGATTCCTTGAGTTGTCGAATAGAACACTTGACTTGTCGAATCCTTGAGATATCGAATAGCTTTCTGAGTCCTTGAGATATCGAATGGAACTTTGACTTGTTGACTTCTTGAGTTCTCGAATAGAGTACATAGACATATCGAATCTCTGAGATATCGAATAGTGTATTCAGAGATATCGAATAGTGTCTTGAGATATCGAATCCCTGACTTCTCGAATGCTTGACTTCTCGAATAGACAAATATACTTCTCGAATTGGTACTTAGGCAAATTCTTCATTTCTTCAAATCCCAACTGTGATTATTTGACAGTCTTTATCTTCTTGCTTGAGGCATGAACCTTGGAACTTCTTTCAAGCATTATTCTAAACTCTATAAGTACAGTTACACAACTAGGATTTGATGCCTACTACAAGTATAATACAAACAGAAACTCTACAACTAGAGGTTCCCTCAGTTAAGAGGTCATGTAAGTAATGCAAAGCATTACAAACAATTAGGCTTGTTATTAGATGTATACAGGCATGCCTCTGTGACTAACAATCTCTCCCAAATTGTGAGTGAGACCCTTAGTCACAATTTCATGTCTGATAACAAGCCTAACATACATAAAGATAAAACTTTAAAAGTACAGGTATGTAGATTGATTGAGCACATGAATGAAGTTACAAGATGAATAATCTTACAGTATGATGAAATACTAGCCATTCTCATTTGATTCCATCTCCATTGCTTTGGCTTGTAGATCATCATATGCTTTCTTTTTTCTTTCTTTCTCCTTTCTTGCATTATCATCCATGGCCTTTATGATCTATGCCAGAGCATCCAATTCTTCAAGCATGATAGAGTCTTTGAAATCTTCAAGTACTGGTTTCAGAATGTTGGCAGGATAGTGACTGAGTAGGCTCATTCTTATATTGACATTATCTCCATTTCTCCTCCTATACTTCACCACATAGGGATTGAATTGAACTCTACACAATCCTTTTGCCCTTAGCTTTTCTGCTTCAACTTCCAGCCTATCAATCTCCTTCTCCCTTTCTAGTCATTTCTCAAAGCACCCCTTTCTTATCTTCTCAGCATAGTCTCTCTTCATCTTTACAAAATCAATCAACTCCAGCTTCCATACTTTCTCCACTTTGTCTTCAGAGTCCAATAATGCAATGATTCTTTCTATTTCATATAGCTTGCCCCAATTTTGACACTGTCCTTGTTTGAATTTCTTCTCCCTTCCATCAGTATATTTAATCTCAAGGCAGTTATTCATAATGGCAGCATAGTAGATTCTTTGAGCTCTTAGATATTGCAATTGGTCTTCATCAAAGTCTTCATCTAGTGGTTGGAGTTTTAAGCCTGGATAGATTGTCAGAGTCCTTGATTTGGATAGCTTTGGTTTCTTTGCAGCTTGTTTGAATTTGATCCTTTTTACATGGTTGCTAGGCAGAAACTTATGACCCTTGTTGGTAGACCATAGTAGTATTCCATTAGCAGTTTGCTTTCTGAAACATACACATGGTTTCTTGATTTGAATCCCCTTCACTTCTTGAGGTGCCAAAACAGTTGCATATGCCAGAGATGTAGATTTTGATGAATCATTACCAGTGACATCCACCCTAGACAATGAGTCTTGTGTTGTGGTGGAAGTGTCATTAATAATGTTCATGGCTTGCTGTTTTCCACTCTTCTTTTCATATACCTTTCCACTACCCTTGCCATCATCCTTCTTTCTGCTTTTATCATCCCTTTTCTTCTTATCATCACTGCCCTTATATCTCCCTTGATCTCCACCCCTGCTTCCACTCTTATCATGATCATCCTTGTCTTGATTTGACTTTCCACCTTGAACAATTGGCTTGATGTCTGATTGAGAGTTGATAAACTTCACCATAATGTTAAGAGCCACCTTTTCAGATTCAGATTTTCCACTCCTTAAATGTAGAACTCCAGCCAGAAACTTTATGGTGGACATGTTGTTTGCTTTTAGATGGTGGCCAAACCTGAAAGCAACAATGTCTTGATCCTTTTCATATAGAATACAATGAGGCTGAGGAACTACTTGAGGCAGTTGAGATTTCATGCACTTGGTGAGAATCTCTTTGAGCATATCATTGTCTAGTGAGTTATTCCTTTCTATCTACTTGATGATTGTTCCAAGTTCAGAGCTAGATAGAATTTGAAAGGCTTCAATGTGGATGTGAAAGAGGTTCTTGGCAGTGTGAACTAAGACTTCTCTATCATTTGAAAGAATGATGGCATGGGGATTGGTTTGCACAATTCCTCTTCTCACTACAGTGACTAGAAACACATCTTGCACAAGAAGCTTGATGTAGTCAAAGTAATGGAAATTGGCTCTTTTCCTTAACTCCTGTAGATGCTTCAAAAAGGCTATGTCATGGTATAGTCTAGAGTTTGAAGTTTCTTGACATACCCTTTGAGTAAACACAATTCTGAATTCTGAAGGTTCAGACTGAAGGGATTGTTTAGCAATGTCAGGGATGTCAAATTTATATTCTAACTTCCCTTCAGTTTCAGATGACTTGGCAACTTCATCTACAACCACTTTCTTCAGCTTGTCATCCTTGGATGTAGATTTCTCAGACTGAGATGACTTAGCAGTTCTTAGTTGGCCACCCTCATTGGTTGTGATGCCTTTGGTTTGAGATTTCTCCCCCTTAGTTTGAGGCTCCCTCTTAGATTTTGAGTTCCTTGATATCCTCTTCTCCCCCTTAGGCTTGTTGTCAGGCACAGAGGCTGTAGTAGGAGCCTTTGGAGTTGAAGATTCTTCAAGTAGAGGGATACCCATGTGCTTCATCATGGCAGACATCATAGATTGTTGATCCAAAAGAACATTAGCAGTGGTAGAGGCTTGAGTGTCTAATTGCTCAGTTAGATGTGTAACCTTGTCTGCCAGATGGGCATTGGATTCTTTGAGAGACACCACCTCCCTTTCAAGAGTATCAACCTTGGTGAAAAGTGCAGTGGCCTTGAAACCAGTTAAGGATTGATCTTGCAGTCTTTTCACTTCAGACTTGGACATTTCATGCACAGGGACTTCAGTGACCAACTTGTCCCCATACTGATTTTTGAACAGTGTTCTGAGCATGGCATTGGCCTTTGTAGTCTGGTCAGATAGATTTTGAAATCTTGTGCCTAGGCCTTTGACTGTATCTGTGAGGAGGGCTAGGCCATGGTCCATCTTGGTGCAGGTGGTGTTGCAGTGTTTGAGATCTTTGACCACACTGTCTAGTTGAGGAAATTTAGCATCAAAGGCCCTCTTTACTTCTGCTACTGAAGTGGCTGTTTTGTCACACACCCTGTTGACTTCAGTTTTGACTCCCTTGCCAAGATAGTGTGCAGCCTTGAGGAAACCCTTGTAGGAATCATTGACAGCTTCATACACTTCACCAGAAGACAGGGATTTTGCATTGGAGCCCAGTGAAGTGATGTATTCCTCTCTAAGATATTGAAGTGCTTCACTGAGAGTTACATCATTCTTTCCTTGCAGCCAGGCATCTGCATTGCCATCTCTCTCAGCATCATCAATAATCTTGGCCTTCTGCATCTCCACATCATCTCTATGGCATAGTAGGATGGCCTCATAGTCTGGATTAAAGATGTTAGAGGTGACAAGGTTCTGAGCTATTTTTACAAACTCATGAATCTGATCCACAATTAAGCTTTGAAGTGCTTAAACCATCAATTTGTGTGGAACAGACCCTGATCCTGAAGCACTGTCATGTTGCACAGGCTTCAGCCATTGTGACATAAAGTTAGAGCTAGAGCTAGGTAAACTAGACTCCTCAGTTACAGATGCAACTTCTGTAACCGGATGGATTGACTCTACTACTGGTGTCTCCACAGAAGTGGGATGAGTTACACCAGCAGTTGACACAGGCACAGAGTCTCTAGTAAAAACTAGTGAAGCCTCTGTGTTTGTGATGGTGTCATTAGGATATGCCCCAGCATGCATTCCCTCACCATCTAAATGTGGGTCCTGGGTGGTGAGCAAAGTGTCATGCACTAAGTCACTTGAATCCATTGGCTCACCAAGAGAAAAGGATTCTTGGTGATCAATGCCTTGCTCTTCAATTTCTTGAATTACAGGCTCCAAAGAAATTTCAGTGTTAGATTCTGGAAGAGGAGTGTGTTGTAGAGTAGATTTTGGCAACTCCCCCTGAGAGATAGAGGGAGTTTCAAGTGTGATGTGCTCTCCACTTAGTGTAGTGCCATCCTTATCAATCCCATGTGCTGACTCAATACAAGAAGGTGCATTGGGGAGGATGCTTGATTCTATAGATGCACCCTGTTGAGAGGATACATCTAGTGAGTTGTTTGCCCCTGATCTTACAACTTCAGCCATTTGTGTTACTGAAGAGGTGGTCTTAGTTTTCTTCTTCTTCTTTGGCCTTAGTAAGGGTGACTCTGGTTCCTCACTTTCTAGACCTAGTTCAACAGCTAATGCTGCTTCAGATAAGATATTTAATGGTGCAGACATTACTTCCTTTCTTTTCTTTTTACTAACATCACCCTTTTGAGAGAATGATGCAGTTGGTTCAGTAATTGGTAAGGTGTTTGGTTGAGAGGGTTGGTTAGCTAGCCCTGGGTTGGCATTTTGTTCTACTTGCTTGGGCTTAGCTAACTCAGACTTAGAGGCAAATGTTGGCATGTTGTGAGGGTAAGTTCTAAACAAACTCTCCATATGGGGAGTTATGTTAAGTCTTACATCCACATCATTCCTAGTCTCCAAATTACCAAAAATGAGTTTGGTCATGGATTTAGGATAGCCTATTCTATTTTTATTCATCCCATCTAATTCAATCAATTTATCATCTAAGAAATTAAGGACAGATTGAATAAAACGAGGGAAGAAAATTTCATTACCTCTCTTGGCTGAATTCTTACCAAGTCTTTCATACAACTCCTGCAGAATGATGAGACCAACATCTATCTTCTTTCCATAAGCTAAGGCATAGCCTATTTGCAGTGCAGGAGTGCTGATTTGGTCATAGCTAGATTTTCTTGCAGTGAAGACTTAAAGAAGTGTAGCAAACACGTAACTCCATTCCTTCCTCAAATGCTTCCTGTTCAAGTGCCCAAGACTGATTCTGTTTGCATATTTGATGAAGTCAAAGAAGTCTTCCAATTCATCATTTGTAGCAAGTGGGTCATACACCTCTCCTTTGGTACCCATCTCAAGTGCCTCATTCATATCCTCTGTGGTGATAGTGAGATTTTGTCTTGAATCTTGCAGTAGATGATGTACGAGGATATTGCAGAGTCAAGAGCCACCACCTCCACTGTAGCAGACTACCAAAACTGTTCTAGAATGTCGAGATACAGAGTTGGGTTAACAGATAGAGCATTCTTGATGTACGATTCAGACATCCACTTCACAAAGCACTTGAAATTGACGTTGGGTGCTTCAACATCACTAGTTAGAGCAATGAAATTGGTGTTGAACTTTACTGTTACCATTTGTGTGTGAGAGAGAGAGAGAGAAGAAATCAAAGGTTGAAGAAGAAATTTAGATTTTGCAGTTAGGGTTTCAGAGGTTTTGGGAGTTTGGATGCTTGAGAAATCGAATGAAATGAATCGAATAGATGTATGTCGATTAGATGTATGTTCTGTATCGACAAGTCAGGGATTCGAGAAGTAGAAAACAACTATTCGAGAAGTCAAGAAAGGCTTATTCGATAACTCAAGCAGGTTGTAGCTCACAGCTGGCAGTTATCTAACTTAGAAATAAATCTGAATTAGGTAAAATATGTTTTTATGAGTAATTCTGAATTTTGAATAAAAAATCCAAAATCGGTTAAAATTCAGCGAGAAATCAGCCTTTTCAAATGATTCGAGAACTCAAATATAGTATTCGAGAACTCAGTCAATCGAGAACTAAAACACTATATTCGAGAAGTCAAGGAAACCTCTATTCGAGAACTCTAAAAGACTCTATTCGAGAACTCGAGAGTGCTCTAAAGAGACTTGTTAGAGATGTCGAATAGTGAATCACTTGAGAAGTCTGACTTGTCGAATTATACTCGTAGAAACTCAATTTTCACTATCTTTTAAAATTTACCAGCCATATTCATTGAAGAATATTCTAGTAAATTAAACAGTGATTTTCTCAAAATTTCATAGAAATTTCAAGTTAACAAAAAAATGATTTTCCAACATATGCAACAGACTTGAAATATTTATAAATCATATTTCAGCCAACACTTACTCCAAGAATATTGAGAATTTAGATAAAGTAAGTGTTTACTGCTGCAACAATCTAGATGCTGTATTCACTTAGCCAGAATCTGAAGAATTCAGCATTCCAATCTCACTAACCAACCTTGTGAAGGTGTCTTCATCTAATGGCTTAGTGAATATATCAGCTAGTTGTTAATCTGTAGAAACATAATGCAACTCAATAGTTCCATTAGTTGCATGTTCCCTTATGAAATGATATTTGATGTCAATGTGCTTTGTCCTAGAATGATTGACAGGATTGGCAACTATAGAGATTGCACTTGTGTTGTCACACATGATTGGAATTCTTTCCAACACAAGTCCATAATCTCTAAGTTGATTTCTAATCCAAAGCACTTGAGCACAGCAACTTCCAGCAGCTATGTATTCAGCTTCAGCTGTAGAAGTTGACACAGATTGTTGTTTCTTGCTATACCAAGAGACTAACCTTTGTCCAAGAAACTGGCAGCTACCTGAGGTGCTTTTTCTATCCACTCTGCATCCAGCATAATCAGCATCAGAATAACCAACCAGATTGAACCCTGTGTCCTTAGGGTACCATAGTCCCAAGTTTGGAGTGCCCTTCAGATATCTAAAGATCCTTTTTATAGCAATCAAATGTGATTCTTTTGGATTTGATTGAAACCTTGCACACAAGCATGTAGCAAACATGATGTCTGGCCTACTTGCAGTGAGATAGAGTAGAGAACCAACCATGCCTCTGTAGACTGAGATATCTACCTTCTTGCCTTTAGCATCTTCATCCAATTTAGTGGCAGTGGTCATGGGTGTCTTTGCAGATGAGCAGTCTTCCAAGTCAAACTTCTTCAATAAATCCTTGATATACTTGGTCTGACTGATAAAGATACCATCCTTCCTTTGACTGACTTGCAACCCAAGAAAGAATGTCAACTCTCCCATCATACTCATCTCATATCTGCTCTGCATGAGTTTAGAAAATTTCTCACACAGCTTCTCATTTGTAGAACCAAAAATGATATCATCCACATAGATCTGAACTAAGATAAGATCATCACCATGCTTCTTGTAAAACAATGTCTTGTCCAGTGTGCCTCTAGTGAATTGATTCTCAAGAAAAAATTGTGATAAAGTATCATACCATGCTCTTGGAGCCTGCTTAAGTCCATACAATGCCTTAAGCAATCTGTAGACAAATTCTGGGAAGTGTGGATCCTCAAAACCAGGTGGTTGTTGCACATAGACTTCTTCTTCCAACTCTCCATTCAGAAATGCACTCTTGACATCCATTTGATACACTTTAAAGTTTGAATGAGCAGCAAATGCCAAGAATATTCTGATGGCTTCCAATCTAGCAACAGGAGCAAATGTCTCATCATAATCAATGCCTTCCTGTTGAGAGTATCCTTTTGCAACCAACCTTGCTTTGTTTCTTATAATTACACCATCTTCATCCATCTTATTCTTTAGAACCCATTTTGTTCCAACAATGGTTCTGTTCTTTGGTGCAGGCACAAGTTCCCATACTTTGTTCCTTTCAAATTGATTCAGCTCCTCTTGCATAGCAATAATCCAATCTGGATCCAACAGTGCATCATCAAGTTTCTTAGGCTCAACTTGTGATAGAAAACAGCCATAGAGGCACTCATTCTAAGTTGCTCTCCTAGTCCTTACTCCTACATTAGGATCTCCAATGATTTGCTCTGCAGTGTGTGATCTATCCCATTTTCTTGAGTGCTCAGCCTGATTTCTCATTCTTGATGTTGCTTCATCATCCACATCATGGTCATTCTCATTTCCTCCCCCTGTGAAGTTGCCACTACTCATAGGTGTGTCTTGGATGCTTGTTCCTTTACTATTGATTGGCACAAATTCTTCTCTTGTATCATCATTCACTTGAGTTTATTGAACTCGAGTTTTAACTTCAGTTTCAGTCTCTTCATCAGAATCATCTAGATTATCAAACTTCAATGGATCTTTATCTTCATCATTGGCTTCTTCTAGTCCAGGTAGTTTGCTGTCATCAAATGTCACATCTGTGCTTTCCATAACTTTCTTTTGACTGATGACATAAACCTTGTATGCAATTCTTTCCATAGAGTAGCCAAGAAAAATTCCTTCAAATGCTTTTGCATCAAATTTTCCAACATATTCAGAATTATCCTTCAATACAAAGCATTTGCTTCCAAAAGTATGAACATACTTTAGAGTAGGCTCCTTTCCAGTCATCAAGTTATAAGGTGTCTTTCCAGTGTTTTTGTTGATGAGGGTTCTGTTCTGGATATAGCATGCAGTGCTCACAGCCTCAGCCCAAAAACATGTAGGCATTTTTGCATCAAGTAACATTGTTCTAGTAGCCTCAATTAGAGTTCTATTCTTCCTCTCAACAACTCCATTTTGTTGTGGAGTCCTTGGAGCTGAGAATTGCTGAGAAATACCATTCTCTTTACAGAATGCTTCAAGTTTGACATTTCTGAACTCTGTTCCATTATCACTTCTCAATGCAATCACACTTGCATTGTTGGCCTTTGCTTCCTTGTCAACTTTCTTTATATGCTCAATGATTACTTGTGGAGCCTCATCTTTTGATGCCAGAAATTCCACCCATGTATACCTTGAAAAATCATCAACTATCACCAAGGCATACTTCTTTCTTCCTAGTGACATAATATTGACAGGCCCAAACAAATCCATATGAATGAGTTGTAGGGGCTTGGTTATAGATGTCACTGTCTTTGTCTTGTGGCTTGATCTTTTCATCTTTCCTTTTTGACAAGCCTCACGCACTCCTTCTTGACAGAATTCAAGTGTGAGCATGCCTCTCACTAACTCTCTTTTGACTAGAGAGTTAATGGCTTTGAAGTTCAGGTATGATAGTTTCTTGTACCACAGCCAACAATCTTCATTTGATGCTTTTGAGTAAAAGCAACAAATTTTGTCCTTGTTTGCAGAATCCATATTGGCTACAAACAGGCTTCCCTTCCTTACTCCAGATAGAGCAAAATCACCAGTCTTCTTGTGGGTGATCAAACATTCATCTTTGTCAAAATCCACCTTGAATCCCCTATCAGTAAACTGACCAACACTTAGCAGATTATGCTTGAGCCCCTTGACTAGTGCTACATCTTCAATGATGACATTACCAACTTTCAACTTGCCATATCCCAATGTGTTACCCATGCTGTCATCTCCAAAAGCAACCATTGGGCCAGCCTTTTCCTCATATTGTGATAGCAGGGCCATATCACCAGTCATATGATTTGAGCATCCACTGTCCAAAATCCACATGACCTTCTTTTCACTTTCTTTGCCCTGCAAACACAAAGGTATTACTTCTCCTTTGGTACCCAAACAAGTTTGGGTCCATGTGACTTAGAAATAGTTTTATCATAAACAACATGCTTGTCAACTTTCTTGGCATTAGTCTTCTTGTCACTGTTAGAAGTCTTAGAACCTGAGGTTTCAGACTTAGGTGACAGAGGTACCTTCCTAGCTCTAGGAGGACTCGAAGACTTTGACCTGGTGTAGTGTGTGTGAGAATTGTGACTGATACAACCATCAATGAATTGCCTTCTCAGATTGAAACAACTAGTCATAACATTCATATTACATGGCATACAGTCAAATTTATCACAGAATGGAGCATCTCTATGTCTTAAAGGCATAGAACAATCATAGAAAGGTTTAGGCACACTACCGACAGGTTTCTTGCATGCATGAGTTAAATGATTGGTACTGAAACAATTTTGACAAGTTTTTCTAGGGGTGTTGGGCATATAAGCATAGTTATTATCTTTGTTAATCCCTAGTTTGTAATTTCTGTTCTGTTTCTTCTTAGTCACTTTCTTCTCAGATTCATTCTTCCCATCTGGAACAAACTTCACAAAATTCTCAGTTCTAGGTCTACTTCCTACAAGCTTCTTGGCTTTTGGCTTGACACTCTCACTCTTAGAGGATGCTGGTTGTTCACTAGACTGTGTCTCATCCTCATCATTCAACATTTACTTAATGAGTAAGGCATCCTCATCAATTTCAAATGTTGATTCTTTAAAAATTGGAGACTCGGTCTTTTATAAAACGTGAGGCACTTCCTCCTGAACAACTATGTCATCTTCAATGACAACATAGCCTTTCCTCTGTTTAAGAGTGCCATAGTCAAGTCCAATGGCAGCCTTGGGTTTAGATTGAATTTTCTCATGGTAGGATTGCAATAGACTAGATGAGTTCTTAAAGGTTTTCAGTTTGAATTCATTTTCAGCTAGTTCATCCCTAAGAGCCTTTTCAATCTGACTAGCACATAGAACCTTATTCTGTAGATATTCAACTTCTTTCTTAAGGTTTTCTACTTGCATAGCAGCTAGCTCAAGTTCCTCATTCTTTTTGATTAACAGTTCATTTCTAGCAGTCAGTTTAGCAATTTCCTCATTAGCAGCAGTCATACTAGTATGAATATTAAACATTTCAACAGATAGTTGTTCAATCATATTCTTGTTGTGACAGCCCCAAATCCAGGGTCAGGAATCCAGGCCGTCGCGGACCAATTTCCATTTATTAATATTCTACTCTTGGCAGCTGGAATATAATTGTATAATAAAACTCACATAATAGACCCCACACTTAATAATATCAATACACACCAGTCATATGCTCAGAGAACAACATCCATAATATCATAAGTTTAAAGTTAAGCAGTTATTACAAACCCAAAATCTTATTAAGTACATTGTTGAATAATACTTCTGCAGGAAGCATCTCAACAACCAAAAGTTTAATACACGATCTTACAAACTTATTGTACATAATTCTACCAGGACCCGTCTGCCTATACGCTACCTCAGGAATCGGTGTCAGCGTGCTCTCAAAAGGTCGCCTTTCCCTTACCCTCTTGCGGGGTGTAGTACGGAGTATCGGCATGCGACCTAGCTGTAGTATAAATAAATAGCAAGAGTGAGCTATAATAGCTCAGCAAGATAAACTTTATAACTAACATCAAATGAAAGCATAGATATATCTGTATAATAAACAGAAGACAAATCATAATTATTATAAAAAGAATTTATTTTTATTCGATAAATACTCCTTCCAAATATTTTTATACTAAAAGAAATATATAGCATTCTAATATCAGTTTCCCTTCTAAAATAATCAAAAACCAATACATCATCTCAGTATAATATTTCAAGGTAATATATCACCTGCACAAAATCTCTCAATATAATATTTCCATTTTCCTTTTTATACAACAATTATATAAAAGTAATATAAAATCAGTTTCTCTTCTTACTGTAAAACAATTCCATCATTTCATACCATTTTCTTTTTTTTTCGGTATATCAATCTGAAACCATTATCAATTCTTTCTTTTAAGTTTTGGGGATATCTGCTAACGCCAGATACGTAGGATGATGATCAGTCGCCTGACCGTACCTGCTCTCTGTTTACTACTAGTAGAAGGGATGATCCTACCTGGTCATCAACCCTGGAGGAAGGCTACCTGCTACATCCTCCCTTGGCATCTTCGTGCCAAAAAAATATTGAGTGCTGGACTGTGCCGCACATAGCCTCTTACGCTTTTTGTTGCAATCCCCCTTTGTCAATCAATATTCCATTCACATTTCCGTTCACATTTCTCATTTCCAATACCATTCATCTTCACCTTTAAAATATATATATATATATATATATATATATATATCATAATACTTTGATTATGACTCAGACATCTCCTCTGTATTCAATGAAATCAAATACGCTTATATATACATAGAATATTCCAATATATTTTAAAAGTATTAAATAATAATCAAATAATATTTATTAAATCACAACTACTTTAAAAGAATGTTTTAACATAATATTATAAATCATATAACCCTAGATAATAACTGATACCATACCTTCATATTCCTTTTTAAACATAAAGCATATTTGCGTTATTCATAATCCATAATCCATATCCATTTATCTTAAATTCCCAAAATCAGGAAATAAATTTCTTAACAATATAGTAACAATGTAATCACATATATATTCCATGAAATCATTTTTCTTTGAACATAAACAGTTTATCAAAATAAGGATAAAAGAAATCTTGCCTCGATCTCTAAAGCTCAGAGGTACCCGGTGCTCGTACTGAGTTTCTATAAACACGAAATGGATCATTGTTAGAATATATTTCATTTACCCTCCTAACCTTGATATAGTAATACCCTTAACATATGATATATGTTTAACATAGCCTTTTGTACCAAAAATTCCAAGAACTTAACCATTTCTAAACTCGATCAAAGTTTTAGTGTATTCCACCATTTTGTTATCAACCACTCTCGACTGTGAAAATTCTTATAAAATATAAATTTCGAATTTTAACTAAAGGTCAACTGGTAATAGTTCTCTGATCACCCTAATACAATATCCCAAAATTTCGTAATATTTAAAAATGTTTAAGTATAGTAATTATAGCCTCAAAGTTGACACAATTACGTTTTCTCAGTTTTCGAACGTCTTTCACTAAAACTGACTTTTCTCCTAAACCGTTCATCAGATTTTAGCGTACCTTATATCAAAACGATCTATGAACTAAGATCTATCATATCATGGTCACTTGGTACCCTAGGCAGAATGCTACCGTACGAATATGTCCAAAACAGGGCATCTTTTGGTTTATCGAAAATCGGGCATTATAACGGCTATATTTTCATACTTTCCAAAAGCTCACTCCTCCAAATCCAACATCCAATGAATATATCCAACCCTACACCATGTGGTCATCATACCAACCATGGTTACAAGCCCCAACACTCTTTCATATTCAATCAAAACAATTATAAACACATGAATCACCATGATCTTATCATTTACACCACTTAATCACTAACCAAATCAATATCCATCATAAATATAAAAGGGCAAGAACATTTATACCTTCTTGAAGCTTTAACAACACTTAATAATCCTTGGGATATCCTTAAACAACCTTATACTAGCTTGAATCAACTAAAGAAACCATAAAAACAAAGTTAGTTCTTGGAAAACACTATTCATTACTATTCATCTAGTAACTTTGATGATTTTATTACCTATGTAAATGATGATGGTTGGCTATTAAACTTGGTAGATGGTCCTTCCTAACCTCCAAGAAACTCCATGATTTATTTCTTGATTTGTAGTGGATGATAGCTAGGGTTTTGGTTTTTGTTTTTCTCCTTTTTCTTGGTAAAAGCCGAATGGAATGATAATGGAAGATGGGGAGAGATTTTTTGTTAATCTTTGATCTTATCTTGCTAATATCTTGATAATTCTAGAGTCTTGTGGAGTCATGTGGAATTGTATAGATATTTACCTTAGCAAATGACTAATCTAGCCCTTAAACAAGTGTTAGAGGATGGTGATGTCACTTTGATGATCTCATAATCTCTTTTCTTGATTTTATTATGCTAATACTCTTGGTAATTAATAATGTGGTAGGTATCCTTGTTATTTTATAAATCTTGGTTGTTTGGTTTCCATACTCGTCTAATTGCGATTCGTTTCGAATATACCTCATTATCTCAGTGGTTCTGAAATCCTTTAACAATCCAAATTCCTTTGGTATTTCCTTAACTTAATAATCCCTTAGTTTACCCTAATTCACTAATTCCTCAATATATAATTCCTTCAATATCTCCATGCTCCTTAATATCCAATAGAAACTTATTCGAAATCAAAATCCTCAAAATCCATATGCAGGAATTTCTGAAATCTATCGTCATTTCGAGTCACTTATTTTCATTGTACAACACTAATATGGTTTCTGTTTACTCATTTTCTGTTTCACTTATAGTGTACCTACATACCATTTCCATAAATCCTCAAAATTACTATTCATTTAATCATTGTAGCATTTCTATGGTTAGGGTTACTACAGTCTTCCCCCTTAAAAGGATTCCGTCCCGAAATCATGTTGAAAATATCCATAGGTACCTTTTTCATCCATACCTTCTAACCTCTACACTACTTCCTTTATCCTTTTGTCCTTTCATACTATCTCTATCTTGTTTGCGCAAAAATACATCAACATAAACTTGCTTGTCATTCATCAACATACCATTTAGCTTATCAATAACAGTCTTTTTCATTATCTTCCCTTGCCAATCTCTTCCTGTATTTAATCGTTCTATTTTCTATCTCATCCTTCTCCTTCATTTTACTAGTACCTCGGCCACCACATTGGCCTTTCCTACATGGTAGTGTATCTCACTAAGGTTTGGTTATATTTTGATCTCTATCATGACATAAAACATGCACACTTCAATCTTATTATATCCTGTCTTTGTAAAATCCTCCAGAAATTTGGCTATAACATTACTCCTTGAAACCATTGTAAGAAAATACTATCTATAATATATATTTCTTGTTCGTACCTAAACAAGTTTGTGTTTTCCCCCAAAATACTCTTACTTTCTCTCTCTGGATCAGCATATCTTACTTCCTGATCAGATAGATTATTCTTATCTATTTTATTAACTTATTTACACCATTCATTGACCAAGTTGATTCCTAACCAAACATTTACACTTAGAAGGTTAAATAATAAAAGAAACTTTTTACCTGCATCTGTATCCGGCTTTTTCAACGCTTCTCCTAAAGTCATATTGTACACTCTGGCAGTAGGTTTATTTGAAGCAGTCATACTCTGTCCTGTCGCAGACGACCCACTCGAACGGAAATCTCTAGCTATGTGTCCTAATTTCCCACATTGATAACACTTGATATCAATCTTGTCAGTTGATGGGCACTGGTTATAATAGTGTCCTTTCTGTCCGCACTTAAAGCAAGTTATTTCCAACATCCTACACACTCCCGTATGCTTTCTACCACACGTGTTACAATCTGGTAATGGTGGTCGTGATTGATTGGACTGAAACGTTCCTGAAGATTTACCACCTTGATTTACAGTCTCACTAATAGTCCTATTAGTTCCTGACCTCCCCACAAACTGAGATCTTTGTCCTTTACCGATCTTGCTAAAGTAACTTCCTTCACTTGAACCTCCTTTCTGGCCCTCAAGTCTCATTTTCTTATTCTCCCGACCTATTTGACTTTGTTCACTCTCGGCTTCTATAATAGATGCTTTTTAAACTACCGCAGCATAATCAGTTAACTCAAATGGTGCCACTCTCGTCCGTAGCCATGGTTTCAATCCCTGCTGGAACCTTTTTGCTCGTTGTTCCTCTGTACGCACAAATTCTGGAACAAACCTAGACAATTCAGTAAATTTAGTCTCATACTCTGCCACTGTTAGGTTGTCCTGCTTTAACTCCAAAAATTTTATTTCCATTTGGTTTTCCAGATACCTAGGGGAATATTTGTCTAGAAACACCCTAGTGAAACGTTCCCAGGTTATCACTCCCGCTCCCTCTAGATTCTTCTTAGCTTCCCACCAATAATTTGCCTCTCCTTTTAAGAGATAGGCTGCAAAGATTGTTTTCTGATCCTCCTCTATCCTCAATATCTCAAAAGCTTTCTTCATCTCTTTTAACCAAGCTCTAGCTACTACTGGGTTAGCAGTTCCCTCAAACTCCGGGGGTTTTAATGACTTAAAGGCACGAAAGGAGTTAGCTACCTGATTGGGGAGAACAGGTGGTTGTTGGGGATTCTGTGGATTAGCTAAATTCTGTCTTAATAGGTCCATGAATTGGTTAAAGGGATCACCCCCCTGATTTCCTTGTTGGCCAGTTGATTCATCTTTTTCTTCCTCATGATCTTGTTCATTATGAGCATTTTCATTCTGTCTATTTTGACTTCCTTCACCTCTCTCATTTTCCCTTGCATTCGTTCTATTATTACGCTTAGGTTGCATGATTCTGTACATAACAATACTCTTCATTAATTACCCAAATTTAGGGTACAATATACATCATTTCTATATACACAATTATATCGTTAACTCATTCATACATCACAATATTTTTACTCCACACAGTTAATATCTAGTTATAATACCACTTTAACAAATAAGTTTATCACCTTTAGCCCAATAACCTTTTCATTTAAGTCAATCACCTGACATACATTAATATTTTCGAATCCCAACATTTAGTATCAAAATACGATAAAACTTAAGCAAAATAGATAAACTTCATTAATTCACATAAATATTTTACAACTTATGGATAACATCCTTCACTACTAGGTAATATATACATCATAAAGTACAAGGTTTGAAACCCCAAAAGCATATCCGTACATACTAATCCGCTATAACAAAAGTACTACTAACTGTCCTCTAATCAGACTGGGATTAAGACAGTAAACAACTTAACTAATCCCCAAAATGACATCAACACGATGACTAGTCTGATTAGTGACTAACACTACTACCCCAGCTCACGGTAGCGCCGCTCTAACAATATCCCTGATCTGAACCACCATAGATGTGACCACGTCTACTATCTCGGCTCTCCATGCTGGATCTCCCCTCTCTGCTAACAACCTCCTAATGATACCAAGTGCTCGCAGCTCAATACTAACCAATCCCAAGGATAAACCATCTGGCAGAGTACCTCCTCCTCTCCCTCTATCTGACCTCTGCAATAGTGTGCCTATCATCGTACGGGACTCCTCTAACTGACCCTGTAAGACAAAGTACTCTGACAATAAAATCACTGGAAGCTGGTCACCTGCAGGTATAGGTGCCTACTGTGGAGGTACAGCTGCTGAGGAGGGTGTAGCTACCGGTGAAGGTGCATCTACTGGTGGGGATGGAGGAACTGGCTCTGTATCTGAATCCTCAAAAGGGTCCTCCTCATCGTCTGGGAGAATAAAATGTCCTGGTGGAGTGAACTGCTCTGCTGGATCCTCTAAAGAATCAGGGCTCGGTAGAGGGGATGAAACTGGTGATGGCACTGGGACAGGTAGGACAGGAGTAGGAATCATGTGAATATCTCTCCACTCAGTCTGCTCCTCAGCTATAACCGATAACCTAGGCCTCTTACGCAATGGCATCTCCTCCTCTGGAATCTCCGACCGCACTGGGGAAGGACCTGCCTCCTCAGATCCTACCAAGGGTCTACCGGTGTATGGCACCATAGCCATAGCATCTCTCTGTCTGCACTCCTCTGCCTCCTCAACTCTCACTCTGTACTCATATCGCTCCATGGCGCTCGCGCGAACTCTCCTCCTGAGGTCAGTGACAGCATACTCTGGAACCTCTACACCTGCTCGCTGTAAGTCTACAATCTCCTGCTCTGATAGTCCTAGCCACTAGGGGTCCTAACTCGGCTCACCCATCTCCGCTCCCTAAAATAAAACATAAAATTCTATTAGTAATAATCTATAACATTATAATCATTGCTTAAAATAAATTCAACGTGCGATATACCTCCCTTGAACTCGATGGGAGTTCACAATTTTATTATTACTGATACATTTATTATTATCACTATTGTTCCTGAGCATTTTGACTCTACGCTCTGATACCAAACTGTGACAGCCCCAAATCCAGGGTCAGGAATCCAGGCCGCACGGACCAATTTCCATTTATTAATATTCTACTCTTGGCAGCTGGAATATAATTGTATAATAAAACTCACACAATAGACCCCACACTTAATAATATTAATACACACCAGTCATATGCTCAGAGAACAACATCCATAATATCATAAGTTTAAAGTTAAGCAGTTATTACAAACCCAGAATCTTACTAAGTACATTGTTGAATAATACTTCTGTTGGAAGCATCTCAACAACCAAAAGTTTAATACACGAGCTTACAAACTTATTGTACATAATTCTACCAGGACCCGTCTGCCTATACGCTACCTCAGGAATCGGTGTCAGCGTGCTCTCAAAAGGTCGCCTTTCCCTTACCCTCTTGCGGGGTGTAGTACGGAGTATCGGCATGCGACCTAGCTGTAGTATAAATAAGTAGCAAGAGTGAGTTATAATAGCTCAGCAAGATAAACTTTATAACTAACATCAAATGAAAGCATAGATATATCTGTATAATAAACAGAAGACAAATCATAATTATTATAAAAAGAATTTATTTTTATTCGATAAATACTCCTTCCAAATATTTTTATACTAAAAGAAATATATAGCATTCTAATATCAGTTTCCCTTCTAAAATAATTAAAAACCAATACATCATCTCAGTATAATATTTCAAGGTAATATATCACCTGCACAAAATCTCTCAATATAATATTTCCATTTTCCTTTTTATACAACAATTATACAAAAGTAATATAAAATCAGTTTCTCTTCTTACTGTAAAACAATTCCATCATTTCATACCATTTTTTTTTCAGTATATCAATCTAAAAACCATTATCAATTCTTTCTTTTAAGTTTTGGGGATATCTGCTAGCGCCAGATATGTAGGACGATGATCAGTCGTCTGACCGTACATGCTCTATGTTTACTTTGATTATGACTCAGACATCTCCTCTGTATTCAATGAAATCAAATACGCTTATATATATACATTGAATATTCCAATATATTTTAAAATTATTAAATAATAATCAAATAATATTTATTAAATCACCACTACTTTAAAAGAATGTTTTAACATAATATTATAAATCATATAACCCTAGATAACAACTGATACCATACCTTCATATTCCTTTTTAAACATAAAGCATATTTGCGCTATTCATAATCCATAATCCATATCCATTTCTCTTAAATTCCCAAAATCAGGAAATAAATTTCTTAACAATATAGTAACAATGTAATCACATATATATTCCATAAAATCATTTTTCTTTGAACATAAACAGTTTATCAAAATAAGGATAAAAGAAATCTTGCCTCGATCTCTAAAGCTCAGAGGTATGACCCGGTGCTCGTCCTGAGTTTCTATAAACACGAAATGGATCATTGTTAGAATATATTTCACTTACCCTCCTAACCTTGATATAGTAATACCCTTAACATATGATATATGTTTAACATAGCCTTTTGCACCAAAAGTTCCAAGAACTTAACCATTTCTAAACTCGATCAAAGTTTTAGTGTATTCCACCATTTTGTTATCAACCACTCTCGACTGTGAAAATTCTTATAAAATATAAATTTCGAATTTTAACTCAAGGTCAACTGGTAATAGTTCTCTGATCACCCTACTACAATATCCCAAAATTTCGTAATATTTAAAAATGTTTAAGTATGGTAATTATAGCCTCAAAGTTGACACAATTACGTTTTCTCGGTTTTCGAACGTCTTTCACTAAAACTAACTTTTCTCCTAAACCGTTCATCAGATTTTAGCGTACCTTATATCAAAACGATCTATGAACTAAGATATATCATCTCATGGTCACTTGGTACCCTAGGAAGAATGCCACCGTACGAATATTAGTGTCCAAAATAGGGCATCTTTTGGTTTAACGAAAATCGGGCATTATAACGGCTATATTTTCATACTTTCCAAAATCTCACTCCTCCAAATCCAACATCCAATGCATATATCCAACCCTACACCATGTGGTCATCATACCAACCATGGTTACAAGCCCCAACACTCTTTCATATTCAATCAAAACAATTATAAACACATGAATCACCATGATCTTATCATTTACACCACTTAATCACTAACCAAATCAATATCCATCATAAATATAAAAGGGCAAGAACATTTATACCTTCTTGAAGCTTTAACAACACTTAATAATCCTTGGTATATCCTTAAACAACCTTATACTAGCTTGAATCAACTAAAGAAACCATAAAAACAAAGTTAGTTCTTGGAAAACACTATTCATTACTATTCATCTAGTAACTTTGATGATTTTATTACCTATGTAAATGATGACGGTTGGCTATGAAACTTGGTAGATGATCCTTCCTAACCTCCAAGAAACTCCATGATTTATTTCTTGATTTGTAGTGGATGATAGCTAGGGTTTTGGTTTTTGTTTTTCTCCTTTTTCTTGGTAAAAGCCGAATGGAATGATAATGGAAGATGGGGAGAGAGTTTTTGTTAATCTTTGATCTTATCTTGCTAATATCTTGATAATTCTAGAGTCTTGTGGAGTCATGTGGAATTGTATAGATATTTACCTTAGCAAATGACTAATCTAGCCCTTAAACAAGTGTTAGTGGATGGTGATGTCACTTTGATGATCTCATAATCTCTTTTCTTGATTTTATTATGCTAATACTCTTGGTAATTAATAATGTGGTAGGTATCCTTGTTATTTTATAAATCTTGGTTGTTTGGTTTCCATACTCGTCTAATTGCGATTCGTTTCGAATATACCTCATTATCTCAGTGGTTCTAAAATCCTGTTAGGTCCGATAAGATTGTAGAAGGGGGGGTTGAATACAATCTATATCATTTTCTCCAAATTTGTCCTTTAAATAAAATTTAATTCAAACAAATTTGTGCGGAATAAAATAACACAAATTTCAAGTTGAATATAACAATATATTAACTTGATGGGTGTTACAAAATCAGTACAAGTGATTATCAAGAAATTAATAACTAATTAGAAAATTCGACATGAACTTTTCTAATTTAGTTAATAAAAATCAAGATATCAATTCAAGAACTAGGAAACTTAATTCGCTAGCAGTACAAGAGTATCAAGTAATCAAGTTCTATCGGATCAGATATCACAAATAAGATGAACTTGAATTTATACAAATTTATTTCTCTTGCCGTGTTGTTCTTGAGAGAGAGAGAAATGGAGTCTGCTTTGTTTGATAGATATATTGTTATGTTGAGCCGCCTGTTGCTTTTATCAACAAAAGCTCCTGTCTCTTTTTTAATTCTGTTTGGTCTGGTATGACTAGTTAGTCATGACAATTTAATCAATAAGACTATCATGACTTACAAGTTATAACACCTTATCATGACTAAAGAAGATACACTATCATGACTTAGGAAATTGAACTATCATGACTTAGAAATACATAGAGCTGCTCGGCATGACTTAAAATATATAATCCCACCATGACTTAAAATGTTTCTGTCAACAAACTGAATCAGGCTGCATGACAAAAACCAGATGCAGGAGGCCAGAGTGAAGAACACGCACGCCTTTTCTGCCTTCTTCTCGGGCGCGTGTTTCACACGCGCTATGCAGGTGAGTGGACGATCCGACAAGCTGACAAGCATGCTGCACAGTTGACTGAACCACTTGTTTGATTTATACGTATCAATTTGATTGTTTATTCCACAACATGTGCCGACAACTACTTTCTCTTTTCTTATAAACAATTACTACCTGCCACCGCTTGTTAAATCAAATGAATTTGGTTCGACCAAATGCTTTTTAACCCGCACATCTTATAATCTTTAATTAATAAATAATTATTTTAATCCAGAAATTATAAAAATAAATATCTAATATTATTAGATATTTATAAATATAATTTTCTAAATAAATAAAATATTTATTAATATAAAATTATAATTAAACTCTAAACTGCGGTTACCTGAGCGTCTGGAACCGGACTCCTTTTGCTTAATAAAAAATACATCAATTCCAACCGGGATTCCAGCTTTAAGAATATATCACTTTCAATATTCTTGTGATAATTCTATTTTCTCATAACCCATCCAGGTGTAAGTTACGGTCTCTTGAGGATGTGAAACCGGACTCCTTTTGCTTAGCAAAAAAATACAACAATTCAAACCGGGGTTTCAGCATTAAGAATATATCACTTAGAATTTCTTTATGATAATTCTTTTTCCTCGTAGCCAGTCCACTTGATAGTAAAATCCTTGTGGTTAATTAATTTAGCACTTCTGTTGCTTGCACAATGATTTTCTCACATACCAGTCTTGATAGCTTGAACCACTAAAATTAATGATGAACAACCACTGTTAAATGTTGACACTCGATGTACTGTCTGGTTCATGAGTGACTAACCGCAATGACTGTTCTTCATATATTGACTTTAAAAACTGGTTCCTTTTGTTTTCTCCTCTCTCTCTTTAATCTTCTGTACTGTCTCTGTCACTTTGAAATCTCTGTCACTTTAAATGAATCCACTTCTTAACGAATACTCCACCGAGGCTTGATCAGATGACTGAGCTTCTTTCAATGTAGTAAATCTTCAAGTCTGTAGATTGACCTTGATCTTTTTCTTCTGACAGATAATACAATCTGAGATTCCTTGTGACAGTCTATATACTATTCACTAATACAATCTTGTTTAAGTTGGGTTGTATCCTCGAAATACAAATAGGCTACATCATATGCCTTTCAATCTCCCCCTATTTGTTTGTTAGACAATAACAAGCAAATACCTAGAGGATAACTCAACTAACTCACTTAAACAAGAAAAAGATTAAGCATTCAACAACTTAGTAAATAGTACATAATAAAAAATTTCTCTGGTTTAGATTTAACAATTCCAGAATCCTCATTTGATGAAATGATAGATGATTGTTCCTCTGGCACTGAACTGATCTTCAATAGATAACTCATCTTCATTTCTGATTCTTCATATCTCTGCCTGATAATCCTTCACATCTTACATTGGTGATTATCAACAGTTCTTGATTTACAATCACTTCCCTTTTCTGACACAGCTTTTCTCACTTAAGAAAAACAATTGTTCCTACTATGTAGACAATGGTGAATCAATACCATTTCTATAACTTCTAGGAAATCTACTACTCCTCCACTTAGCCTTTATACATAGTACATTGAAAGACTAATAGAATAGTATTGTGATGTAACTTCTCCTTATATCTCCACTTTCATCTCAACTGAAAGTCCCCTTACTTTTCCATCTAAATCTCCCCCTTAGTAACTTGACTCGCTTCTCCTCCTAAGCACAGTCTGTAAATGCTCCCCCTTTCTAACCTACTCTCCTTTTTCTTGTACCCCCTTTACTTCTCCCCCTTAGTTGAGGAATCCTCCAATCAACTAGTTGACAAAGTAGTTGTACCAATTATAGAGTTCTTTGTTAGAAAGGAAGTTTCATTTTCTTCCTCACTGTGAGTGTGTGATAGTGTTTAGTGTATCTCACAAGTGTTTCACTCTTCTCTCCACTCATTTGTGTTTTTGTGTCTCACTTCTCTCTGTGTTTACACTCTTGCTCACTAGTGTATCACTCATATCACTCATAGCTCCAACATCCATTAATGTACCTGCAAGGAAAAATCACCCTAGCCCCTTCAAGAGAGGTCAGTGGTGGTGCAATGGGAGTTCGCAAATCCCAAATCCTCGTTGGACTCGTCAGACGAATCTGAGTCATAATCTACAAGTTACTAGTTTTCCCTTTTTAAAGTTTTCAAATTTGAATTCTGAGAAGGTAAACAATGATCTATAATTTTAACATTGAGATCAAAGTTCCCTTCTAATGTCTGTGAAGACATCACCTTGTTAAACTCATCAGGTAAATCTGAATCATAGTCTACAAGTTGCCGATCCGCACCTATGTCAGACCCGTTACCCGCAGGATCCAGAGATGTTCCCTCTGGGGAGTTAGATAATGATCTTGTTGAATTTTGCATTGAGATCAATACCTTCTCTCGAGGTCTGTGAAGACTCTTGGTTCATTAAAGAACCTTTAACTTATAATCCTAACCGTAAAATGGTTGGATTACAGGTTTCCGTCAATTCATCCTTAGTGTGTGCAATCTCACTTTGTGCATATGAAATATTTTGGTTAGTGGATAAGGTAGTGACTCTCCAACTGAATATCCCACACATCCTTATTTGCTGCATCAAGTGCAGTTACTCCCTGGTGACCTTTAGTCTGATAGGTTACTTCCTTTTAGGGGGTAATATAGAATGTGTTTAAGTTTGACTGTAGTCTGGGATAAAAGTTGTTGGGTTTACAACCTCATGACTAATCATGTGAGAAAACAAACCTTCATTTAGATGAACCTGCATCACAGAATATGAACAATAGAGATAGAATGATATACAGTTGTGATTTCAAAAGATTTACAATGTAAGCAATCACAGCTGTAGAAAGAAATTTTGAGTTAGGAAATATAAAGATCTTGAGCCGGTTTTACTAAACAAAAACAAAAGCAAAAATCCAATTAACAATAAATATTAATCAAATTAATGAATGTTAATGTTTAAACCAATACAAACAAAACTATTTTATCATGTTTTAGATCCTGTATGTAACACTTGTTAGGTCTTGTCTTCCAATTGTTAGAACCTGAAAATCAAACGTTTGTTCCTAAACAATTGAATTGACATATACCATTTTGATACCAACAATGTTCCTATATACGAAATTCTGTTAATAACAACAACACAACAAAGATTAGAAGTTAAAACAGCATGATATGTGTGTGTTAAACAGAAGAAGTACAAAAGAACCAAGTACAAGGACCTGTTTGTAAGTTTTGAAAGTATAGTGACTAAACTGAAAAACTATACAAACTATTTATAAACACATGAAAAATAATATACAAAAATAAGAAATAATATGCATAAAAATAAAAATAATATTAAATACAAACTAAAAAGAAAAGAAAAAATACGTTTTTTATTATTATTATTTTTATTATTATTATTCAAAAATAACTGTATTAATAATATTTACAGAATATTAGAAATAAAAGAAAATAATTTATAAAAATAATTACAACAATAAAATTACTTAAAAATAGCTAAATAGAAAATAAGAAAATACTAAAAATACCATAGGTTATCCTTTTTACGAAATCAAACATTAATAACAAAAGGACAAACACTACAAAATATTAAATAAACTATTAACTATTTACATAAATATTTGTAGTAAATTAATAAATCTATATATTTTCTTAATAAAATAACTTTCTTATAGAAAACCATTTAAAAAGAAAATATGACTTATTAAATCAACACAAATATTCAAAAGTAATTTTCAACAAAAATAGATTTCTCACTAATTTCAACTTGTAAAATTTGAGAAAAATATTTTTAAAGAAAATTAAAATATTCTAAAATTAAAAGAAGTAAGTAGGAATATATTAAGAAGATAATGACAATGATTTAAGAATTAACAAGCAAGAAGATAAGTTGATAAAATAATTATACAAGTGATTTTAATAACAAATATTAACAAATTAATCACTTATAAATTATTAAAGAGCAAACCTCAGATATTAACTAGTTTAATTACTAGGACTATTTAACATACCCAATTCACCAACAATTCTGGTGAATGTGGATTCATCAAGAGACTTAGTAAAAATATCTGTTGTTTGTTCTTCCGTGGGTACAAAATGTAACTCCACGGTACCATTCATGACATGCTCTCGAATAAAATGATACCTGATATCGATGTGCTTTGTTCTCGTATGCTGCACAGGATTGTTGGAGATTGCTATGGCACTTGTATTGTCACACAAGATAGGAATTTTGTCAAGTACAAAGCCATAGTCCCGTAGCTGATTCCTAATCCACAAGATCTGAGCACAACAGCTTCCAGCAGCTATGTATTCAGCTTCAGCTGTTGAGTTGGAAACTGTTTGTTGCTTCTTGCTGTACCAGGAAACCAACCTGCCACCTAGGAATTGACAACTCCCAGAGGTGCTTTTCCTATCTACAACACTTCCTGCATAATCTGAATCTGTATATCCAACAAGATTAAAACCAGAATCTTTAGGGTACCAGATGCCTAAGTTAGGCGTACCCTTAAGATATCTTAAGATTCGTTTAACAGCAATGAGATGAACATCTCTAGGATCCGATTGGAACCTTGCACACAAACATGTAGCATGCATAATATCTGGTCTACTTGCAGTAAGGTAAAGTAATGAGCCTATCATACCTCTGTAGCTTGTGATATCTACCTTAGCAGAATTTTCACATGCTCCAAATTTAACAGCTGTAGATGATGGTGTTCTTGCTGAAGACGAGTCCTCCATTTGATATTTCTTGAGGAGCTCTCTGACATACTTGGATTGACAGATAAATATCCCATCTGTCCTTTGACTTACTTGCAATCCAAGAAAGAACTTCAGCTCACCCATCATGCTCATTTCAAACTTACCCTGCATTAACTTAGCAAATTTCTTGCAAAGAAGATCATTAGTAGACCCGAATATTATATCATCCACATAGATTTGAACTAATATTGTATCATTTTTATGTTTCTTTGTGAAGAGAGTTTTGTCTATGACACCTCTAACAAAACCATTTTCAATTAAAAATTCAGAGAGAGTGTCATACCATTTCCTTGGTGCTTGCTTAAGACCATAAATAGCCTTGAAGAGAAAGTAGACATAGTCCATGAATTCTGGATCTTCAAAGCCAGGGGGCTGTTCTACATATACCTCTTCATCTAGCTTACCATTCAGAAAGGCACTCTTGACATCCATTTGATAAACCTTAAAGTTTGAGAATGCTGCGAATGCCAAGAATATTCTGATAGCCTCAAGTCTTGCCACTGGAGCGTAGGTTTCATCATAATCAATGCCTTCAGCTTGTGAATAACCCTTTGCTACCAGTCTTGCTTTATTTCTTGTCACTGTACCATCTTCATCTAGCTTATTTCTGAATACCCACCTTGTGTCAACCACTTTCCTGTCTTTGGGTCTGGGTACCAGCTTCCATACTTCTTGTTGTTTGAATTGATTGAGTTCATATTGCATAGCAATCACCCAATCAGGATCAGAAAGAGCTTCCTCAGTTTTCTTAGGTTCCATTTCAGACAGAAACCCTGAATAGTTACATTGATTTTGAGTAGCACTTCTAGTTTTGACACCAACATCTGGATCACCAATAATAAGCTCAAAAGGATGAGCTCTATTCCAAACAGTCTGTCTGGGAAGATTTAATCTTGATGATTCGCCTTGTTCTTCATTGTGATGTTGAGTATGACTAGTTGATCCTTCATTATCTCCCCCTGAGTTGTTGCTAGGTTGACTAGATGATTGTTCAGGAGTGTCAGGTGTATCTTCATTATTATCATTGTTTTCATCACCATTACCCTGATCATCATCATTATTATCATTGTTGTCATTAGCATCAGCAAAAATCTCAGGTGCATTGTCATCATCTGAATCTGTATCTGTCATGTCATCGAAAGATAGCTTTTCAGATGGATCCTCAGTTTGGATACTAGGGAGTTTAGTGTCATCAAATGTTACGTTGACACTTTCCATCATCTTCTGTTCATCAATCACATATACCCTGTATGCCCTCATTGAATAACCAATAAAAATTGCTTCAAATGCTTTTGTATCAAATTTACCACCTTGATCATCACCTTCTTTAAGCACAAAGCATTTTGCCCCAAATACATGAAAGTATTTGAGTGATGGTTTCTTATCAGCCATAATTTCATAGGGTGTCTTCATATGGTCTTTATTGATTAGAGTTCGATTCTGGGTATAGCAAGCAGTGTTGACAGCTTCAGCCCAAAAGTACAATGGAAGCCTTGATTCACTTAACATAGTACGTGCAGCTTCAATCAAGGTTCTATTCTTTCTTTCCACTACTCCATTTTGCTGAGGAGTTCTTGGAGCTGAGTATTGTCTGGTTATACCCTTCTCAGTGCAGAAGTCATTTAGAACTGCATTTTTGAATTCAGTTCCGTTGTCTGATCTTATAGCTCTCACTGGATACGTAGAATCTCGCTCAATTAATTTGATGTGATCAATCACCAGTTGTGGAGTCTCATCTTTAGAATTCAAAAACAGGACCCATGTGTATTTCGAAAAATCATCAACAATCAATAGAGCATATCTCTTCCTTGACATAGACATCACATTAACTGGACCAAACAAATCCATATGAAGTAATTGTAATGGTTCAGTTATTGAAGATGTGTCAGTGCTCCTGTGACTTGCTCTTTTTAGCTTGCCTTTTTGACATGCATCACACAGTCCTTCTTGAGTGAATTCCATTGAAGGCAAACCTCTCACCAATTCTCTTTTAACTAGAGAATTCATTGTCTTGAAATTAAGATGAGAAAGTTTCTTGTGCCATAGCCAACTCTCGTCATTAGATGCTTTAGTGTAAAAGCAAGTAATTTCTGCAGTGCTTCCTGAGTTCATATTGGCTACGTACAGATTACCTTTTCTAACTCCTGTCAATTGTGGCTTTTCATGTCTCTTGTGTGAAATTAGACAATTCTTCTTGTTGAAATAAACTTCATATCCTTTGTCACGGAATTGACTAACACTGAGCAAATTGTGCTCAAGTCCTTTCACAAAAGAGACTTCATCAATGATAACATTTCCAGCTTCAAGTCTGCCATATCCATCAGTTCTATCTTTGCTGTTATCTCCAAAGGTAACTACTGGGCCGGCCTTCTCCGCCACATTTGTCAGCAGGGTTCTGTCACCAGTCATATGCCTTGAACATCCACTGTCCAAGATCCAGGTCACTCGCTCAACCTGCTCAACACCCTGCAATGACAAACGGATTAAACCTTCTTCGGAACCCAAATTTGATTGGGTCCAGAATACTTAAAGAATTGGCCTTTGTCAGGCAAAACAACATTTTTCACCTTAACACCAATTTTACCATTAGTCAACAAGCATTTTACCCTATAAACAGATTTTACAATCTTTTGTTTCATTTTGGGTATCCATGTTTGTTTACCAGCAATAACACTTGTTTCATTGACTGGACATTTGACCTTGTAAACAGCCTTAGTAAAACTTTGTTTAGGCTTAGGTACAAATGTCTCTCTCCTAACATGAGGAGGACTAGCAGTCATTGATCTGACATTATTATTCCTGTTCATATGTTGTCGAGGAGTAGTCTTATTATCACATGCATGATTACCATTAAAGTAAGCAGACATAACATTAAAAGCACAAGACATACAATTGACAACACCACATGCTTTATGAGAAGTATCAATAATAGGCATGGTATTCATGTTAGACATGTTATCATTCTGCTCTAACTTGTTATCACCTAACTCAATTTTAGATGAACTGGGAACAAACTTCACCGGTTTCATAGAAACAACCTTATTAGATTTAACATTTTTGGTTGTAGGTGCCTTAACAGATTTTTCATTATCAATGATTATACCATTAGCACTGTCCTCATTTCTCATTTCTTCTTGAATCACAATAGAATACAGGTTTGGTGGTTCAGAAACAGATTCTTTAAACATGGGTTTTTCAACATTCTTGAGAACGTGTGGTATACCTCTTTCTTTAGCAGGAATAGGATTAGCAGAATGATTGCCCAAAGAACCAGCAGCTTCTTTGTAACCAAACCCTATTCCTACAGTTTGTTCTCTAGATTGTTTGTTGAAGTGCTCTTTGGAAACTTTAACAGAATTATAACAAGCTCTAATCTGTGTTTCAAGTTCTCTAATCCTGATGTCTTGTTCAGCAATCCTATCAACTTGTTTTACCATGTATTCTCCTAGACCCTTTTCTTTGTAGTTAAGACGAGCTATTTCTTTTATTTGTTGATCATTATTATCAGGCACCTTTTTTAACTCTAACACTTCATTTTCAAGTTTAGTGTTTAATAGAGTTATTCTTGCAATTGTTTTCTGTGCACAACCAATGGAACTACGTAAGCTACGAATTAACTCTTCATCAGTAAGAATTACCGGTGTGGTGTAATAAGTTGATGACTCAGCATTTGCCACCAGCGCAAAGTTTCCATATTCTTCATCTTCGCTGTCTGTGTCATCCCAGCTTTTACCGGCAGCTACATAAGCTCTTCCAGTTTTCTTCTTTTCAGAAGCATAGTCCTTTTTCTGTGCTTGCTTGGGTTTTTGACACTCAGTAGCAAAGTGTCCCAACTCATTACAGTTGAAGCAACGGATCTTGCTTCTGTCAACTGTACCAGTTTTGTAACCTCCCCTGTTACTAGAGGATGAAGAACCTCCTCTCTGAAATCTGCTATTAGACTTAAACCTGAACTTTGGATTTCGCCTGAATCTGAAGTTACTGAATTGTCTCACCATCATAGCCATAGATTCATCTTCTAGTTGATCCAGCTCTTCTAGTGAATAAAATTCTCCACCATCTTGAGTAGCTGGTGTTTGGCCATGTTCAACTTCAGTTTGTTCCTTGTTGAAGCTGATAGGTTGAACAACTTTAGCTTCCACTTCCTTAGGAACCTCAGCTACTAAAGCTGTAGAAGAACTTGCAACTCTGCCTTTGCCAGAGAACTCCTTCTGCTGTAATTGTTCTAATTCATATGTTTTTAGAACACCAAACAGCCTGTCAAGAGCAATCTTATTTAAATCCCTGGATTCTCTGATGGCAGTAATTCTATGCTCCAGGTGAGTAGGCATAGTCAGTAGAAACTTCATGTTGATCTCCTTCTGAGTATATTGCTTGCCATGAACTTGCAAGTTGTTGATTATTTTGTTATACCTTTCAAACACTTCCTGAATGCCTTCGTTAGGGCCAGCTCTAAAGTGTTCATATTCAGAGGTCAAAATTTGAAGTCTATTTTCCCTGACTTCATCAGTCCCTTCATTAATAGTCTCAATAGTTTCCCAGATGTGCTTAGCAGTTTTACAATTCATTACATGGCTATACATTACGGCATCTAGGGAATCTATTAGTATGAGTCTCAAATTTTTGTCCAGTCCAGCTTCCTCTTTTTCTTCAGCAGTAAAGTTCTTAGAGTCCTTTGGATAATCTTTTGCAGGTATTGTTACAACTCCATCAGTAACAACTTGTTCTTCGTGAACCATAGGAATTATTGGTCCATTTTTCAAAACTGATAAATAATTTGGATTTGTAACATCAAGAAACAATTCCATTTTATTTTTCCACATATCATAATTATCCTTATTAAATATGGGAATCTTAACAATGGCTTTTGACGACATGATGAATTTTTAAGTGAGTTAAAAATTCGAGATAAATTTTTGATTGAATAAAAATAGGATCTTGATTTGTATATCAATCAATAGGCTCTGATACCAATTGTTAGGTCCGATAAGATTGTAGAAGGGGGGGTTGAATACAATCTATATCATTTTCTCCAAATTTGTCCTTTAAATAAAATTTAATTCAAACAAATTTGTGCGGAATAAAATAACACAAATTTCAAGTTGAATATAACAATATATTAACTTGATGGGTGTTACAAAATCAGTACAAGTGATTATCAAGAAATTAATAACTAATTAGAAAATTCGACATGAACTTTTCTAATTTAGTTAATAAAAATCAAGATATCAATTCAAGAACTAGGAAACTTAATTCGCTAGTAGTACAAGAGTATCAAGTAATCAAGTTCTATCGGATCAGATATCACAAATAAGATGAACTTGAATTTATACAAATTTATTTCTCTTGCCGTGTTGTTCTTGAGAGAGAGAGAAATGGAGTCTGCTTTGTTTGATAGATATATTGTTATGTTGAGCCGCCTGTTGCTTTTATCAACAAAAGCTCCTGTCTCTTTTTTAATTCTGCTTGGTCTGGTATGACTAGTTAGTCATGACAATGTAATCAATAAGACTATCATGACTTACAAGTTATAACACCTTATCATGACTAAAGAAGATACACTATCATGACTTAGGAAATTGAACTATCATGACTTAGAAATACATAGAGCTGCTCGGCATGACTTAAAATATATAATCCCACCATGACTTAAAATGTTTCTGTCAACAAACTGAATCAGGCTGCATGACAAAAACCAGATGCAGGAGGCCAGAGTGAAGAACACGCACGCCTTTTCTGCCTTCTTCTCGGGCGCGTGTTTCACACGCGCTATGCAGGTGAGTGGACGATCCGACAAGCTGACAAGCATGCTGCACAGTTGACTGAACCACTTGTTTGATTTATACGTATCAATTTGATTGTTTATTCCACAACATGTGCCGACAACTACTTTCTCTTTTCTTATAAACAATTACTACCTGCCACCGCTTGTTAAATCAAATGAATTTGGTTCGACCAAATGCTTTTTAACCCGCACATCTTATAATCTTTAATTAATAAATAATTATTTTAATCCAGAAATTATAAAAATAAATATCTAATATTATTAGATATTTATAAATATAATTTTCTAAATAAATAAAATATTTATTAATATAAAATTATAATTAAACTCTAAACTGCGGTTACCTGAGCGTCTGGAACCGGACTCCTTTTGCTTAATAAAAAATACATCAATTCCAACCGGGATTCCAGCTTTAAGAATATATCACTTTCAATATTCTTGTGATAATTCTATTTTCTCATAACCCATCCAGGTGTAAGTTACGGTCTCTTGAGGATGTGAAACCGGACTCCTTTTGCTTAGCAAAAAAATACAACAATTCAAACCGGGGTTTCAGCATTAAGAATATATCACTTAGAATTTCTTTATGATAATTCTTTTTCCTCGTAGCCAGTCCACTTGATAGTAAAATCCTTGTGGTTAATTAATTTAGCACTTCTGTTGCTTGCACAATGATTTTCTCACATACCAGTCTTGATAGCTTGAACCACTAAAATTAATGATGAACAACCACTGTTAAATGTTGACACTCGATGTACTGTCTGGTTCATGAGTGACTAACCGCAATGACTGTTCTTCATATATTGACTTTAAAAACTGGTTCCTTTTGTTTTCTCCTCTCTCTCTTTAATCTTCTGTACTGTCTCTGTCACTTTGAAATCTCTGTCACTTTAAATGAATCCACTTCTTAACGAATACTCCACCGAGGCTTGATCAGATGACTGAGCTTCTTTCAATGTAGTAAATCTTCAAGTCTGTAGATTGACCTTGATCTTTTTCTTCTGACAGATAATACAATCTGAGATTCCTTGTGACAGTCTATATACTATTCACTAATACAATCTTGTTTAAGTTGGGTTGTATCCTCGAAATACAAATAGGCTACATCATATGCCTTTCAAATCCTTTAACAATCCAAATTCCTTTGGTATTTCCTTAACGTAATAATCCCTTAGTTTACCCTAATTCACTAATTCCTCAATATATAATTCCTTCAATATCTCCATGCTCCTTAATATCCAATAGAAACTTATTCGAAATCAAAATCCTCAAAATCCATATGCAGGAATTTCTGAAATCTATCGTCATTTCGAGTCACTTATTTTCATTGTACAACACTAATATGGTTTCTGTTTACTCATTTTCTGTTTCACTTATAGTGTACCTACATACCATTTCCATAAATCCTCAAAATTACTATTCATTTAATCACTGTAGCATTTCTATGGTTAGGGTTATTACAGTCTTCCCCCTTAAAAGGATTCCGTCCCGAAATCATGTTGAAAATATCCATAGGTACCTTTTTCATCCATACCTTCTAACCTCTACACTACTTCCTTTATCCTTTTGTCCTTTCATACTATCTCTATCTTGTTTGCGCAAAAATACATCAACATAAACTTGCTTGTCATTCATCAACATACCATTTAGCTTATCAATAACAGTCTTTTTCATTATCTTCCCTTGCCAATCTCTTCCTGTATTTAATCGTTCTATTTTCTATCTCCTCCTTCTCCTTCATTTTACTAGTACCTCGGCCACCACATTGGCCTTTCCTACATGGTAGTGTATCTCACTAAGGTTTGGTTATATTTTGATCTCTATCATGACATAAAACATGCACACTTCAATCTTATTATATCCTGTCTTTGTAAAATCCTCCAGAAATTTGGCTATAACATTACTCCTTGAAACCATTGTAAGAAAATACTATCTATAATATATATTTCCTATTCGTATCTAAACAAGTTTGTGTTTTCCCCCCAAAATACTCTTACTTTCTCTCTCTGGATCAGCATATCTTACTTCCTGATCAGATAGATTATTCTTATCTATTTTATTAACTTATTTACACCATTCATTGACCAAGTTGATTCCTAACCAAACATTTACACTTAGAAGGTTAAATAATAAAAGAAAAATTTTACCTGCATCTGTATCCGGCCAAACCGAACAAATTGGGTTGGGTCGGGGTTGGGTTATAATTTTTTTTTTCAATTAATGAGTTGATTTCTTATAAAACCGAACTAATTGGGTTGGGTCGAAATTTGACGAAAATCTTCGAAAACCCTACCCAACCCTACCCATGTACAGTCCTAAATTTATATCTTTCTAAATTATAGTGTAACACTTCAGTCCCACATCGAGGAGATTTGGGACTTCTGTTCAGATTATAAGGCAAAATACTACTACTAATGCACTAACAAATCAATTAATGAGTTGATTTCTTATAAAACCGAACTAATTGGGTTGGGTCGAAATTTGACGAAAATCTTCGAAAACCCTACCCAACCCTACCCATGTACAGTCCTAAATTTATATCTTTCTAAATTATAGTGTAACACTCCAGTCCCACATCGAGGAGATTTGGGACTTCTGTTCAGATTATAAGGCAAAATACTACTACTAATGCACTAACAAATCATGATCGTTTGGGGCCTGTGGTGGGCTTGTGGATTACCCAAGTTGGCTGCATTTGGGCTAGTTTACTTTGGCTTATTTCGGATTCGGAATCAGGATTCGACCCGATTTTCGAAAAAGGCTCGGGATTTGACCCGGATTGTCACATATGGTATCGGAACCGACTCCCGAAAGCTTGATTCGTCAAGTTGCGGGAAGGGGGGACACGAATCTAGCTGGTATTATTCCACAATGGCTAGAGAGGAACGATTTTGGACCTATGAGATATCCGTTAGGCTTGACGAGGACGTCAGGAGTTTAAGTGAGAGAGTTTATAACACCCCAGTTCTATATCGGGGAGATTTGGAACTTCTGTTCAGTTTATAAGGCAAAATGCTACTACTAATTGCACCAACAAATCATGAACACGATCTTTTGGAGATCTGTGATGGGTTTGTGAATTACCTAAATTGACTGCATTTGAGCCAGTTTATTTTGATTTATTTCCGATTCGAAATCGGGACTCGACCGATTCCGGATTGTCACATATAGAGAACCAGTAATACCAAGTATGGAAAACACAATTTCATAAATAATGTTAGTACTAGATTTGTTTGCTTGTACATAATGCAAAGTTTTTACATTCACATGATTTCAGATCCCGAAACAGAAACTTGCCCGGTTTCAAAGGTTTACACACTTTGCTTCTTTTAGAGAAATCGTATCGAATGTAAATTAAATCAATTTCGGGTTCACAATGAAGCTCGAAGAGCATAATACAAGCAAAGCTTCTCTTAACATTCCAACCGAAGAAACTTGCATATTGTAATTCAAAATAATTTTTTTTCGTCAATGTCTCGACTCTAAATATACTTTTGACTTTTAAACCATTTGAATTTAAATATTTAGTCAACCTGATATGCAAATAAAAGCCTACGTTAATAAGTTTTCTATTTGTTATTATGGCTTGTTTGGTAACTTGGAATTCATTTGAATTCCTGAAATTGACCAAATTTAGTGTTTGGTAAGATTAAAAAAATTTGGAATTGGAATTGATGAATTCCATATCAATTAAATATTAACTATTTTTTTGTAATTTGAAATTACAAGCAAAAAGTAATCATTTGAAATTATTCTCCACCAAAATACATGAGCATCCCTTTTTTTTGGAAATTTTTTAGAGAAATAGTTTTTGTCGGGAATTTTTTTCTCTGAGAAATTATTTTCCTGAAAAATTTTCTCGAGAAATTTTTAGAAATTATTTTTCGGGAAACGTTTTTAAAGAATTTTTTCTCGAGGAATATTTTTCCCGGGAAAATTTTCTCGAGGAATTTTTTTTTGGGGAAATTTTTCCCGAAAAAAATTTCTCAAGAATTTTTTTCCGGGAAAGTTTTCTCGAGAAATTGATTTCCGGGAAATTGTTTTCCAGGAAAATTTTCTCGAAAAATTTTTTCCCGGGAAATTTTTGTCGAGAACCTTTTTTCGGAATAAATTTTTTTCCGGGATTCTAGAAATTTTTTTTGGGAAAATTTTCTCGAGAAGTTTTTTTCCGGGGAAATTTTCTTGAGAAATTTTATTTCGAGAATTTTTTTCTGGGAAAATTTTTTCGAGATATTTTTTTTTTTGGGAAAATTTTTTCAAGAATTTTTTTGTAGTAAAATTTTTTCCGGTAAAAAATTTCTCGTGTAATTTTTTCCCGAGAAAATTTTCTCGAGAACAGGAATTTTTTAAACAAAAAATTCTCAAAATTTGAAATTCTCATAATTACCAAACAAAAAATTTGGATTTGAAATCATGGATTTCAAATTTTGAAATTGAAATCTTGAATTTCAAATGCAATTGTAGTTCCCAAACATCACCTTGGAAATTGGTTTGATTGAACTTGAAAATTCACCGCTTGAATGAATAAATAACTGAATTAAGGTGGATCTTGACTGGCACTAACGAAAAGTAAGCAGGGTCTATCTTGTTTCAAGAATGAAAATGACTGTATTAAAAACATGTTGAACATTATAATCGGGAAAGTTGTGTGATTGACCAAACTAAGATAAAAAAATCAAGTTACATGCATGTTACGGAGTATTGATGAGTTGCTTTGTAGCGACATTTGCAGAATTTTTAGTAGTACATGATTCGCGAAAAAAGGAAGGAATAAGAAAATTTGGTAAGTACGCAATTTGTAAAGTTGACTTGTAATTTTCAACTGATGCAACATAAGCGAGTATCTGTATTTACTGTTGGCCGGCCATTGTGTGCTTGTATTTCCTATGTATTTTTTGTCGGAGTTGTAAATTTATATTTAAGATACATATACGATTAAACATCGATAAATGAATATATTTGATATGAACTTTTTTTATTCATTTATTGATGTTAAAAATATATTGCTTATATTAAGTTATGATCGAAATTTTTTATTCAATTTGATGTGATTATTCTTTAAATTTAATTGTACATGGGGTTAAACATGAGAATGATCAATTTGATCGTATTTGGTGGCTTGACTTTGTCGCTTCGTAGTTTGTAGACTATACGGACTTTCCAAGGACTTGGCGTTGTCCCAAGCTTAACCCTACCATTTTCTCAGAAATTCGAGAAATAAATAAGCTCACAAATCTTGGGAAATCTCAAAAGTTAATACTGAAATATTTGGTTAATTTTGATGAATTTGCTGTTTGTTGTGTCTTTTTTTGTTAAATATATTAGTTTCAACTATCCACAATTGTTGAACCTAGAATTCAAACCCTTCTAGAATAATGGTTATATTGTCAAGCATTCACACAAACCAAACATAGACTTTGTGTACCTTATTCTTCTATATATTAGTTCTTCATTCATGTAATATCATTAAGCTACTCAACACAAAATGTAGTCTTCACTATCAATACAATTTAGTTTAGATTCTTGTTTATCAATACACTCATATTTTCTACATGGTATCAGAGCTTTAGGATCCTTACCTCTGTGTTTTCCGGCCAAAGCCATCGTTTCCGGTGACAAACTCTTTCAGTCATTAAAACGAACAGTTGGCGCAGCCCACTTTTCCCACGAGTCAATACAAAGAGTTCATCAACTCGTTTTCAACTCAACAATCATAAGAGCCGGCAAAGCTATCACCAAGACCATTATAACAATTCTCCGATTCAGCCTCCTCGTTTTAACCACACATAAAATCAGCCGTCCGAGTCAACTCAGCCCACCAGTAAAACGAGTCATTGACTTGCTCCAATCCTACATCAACTCAAGCAAAACACACCTTCCTCCTCTTCTTTGTTTAAACGAGTCAGTGTATTTCTTTGTTTAAACTTTAAACGAGCCATCCTCATCAGTCATCAGTTCTCTAAGAGATACACGCTGCCCGTTCTAATTATTTTAGAACTACAACAGTGTACTTCTTTTTCATATTGGGCCAACAAATTATCAGTATGTCTCTTCTTAGGTCAAACAAACATGATTGTCCAGGCCAAGCCCAATGATAGTGGCTTGTGTTTGGTTTGGACTAGCATATAGTTTGAGCTAGCATACTAGCATATAGTTATATCCTTGTTTTCATTAGTTGGGCCACATTAAATCAGCCCACCGAAAAATGCAACGGGTATAAATGATTTTAGTAGTGTGACAAAAAAAAAAAAAAAAAAAAAAAACTGCATTCCTAGTTATTACAGGGATTCTGAGGCAGGACAACCTTTTGGGACCGAACGTAGCCGCGAAAGCTTCCCTTGTAGCCCCATATTGCTTATACAATATTGTAACTCTGCTACGTTACACATATGCATACACAAGCAATGGCACAAGGTCACCATCATCACCAAGCTCAGATTGCTTATACAATATTAATAACTCTTCTACGTTATTATATACACACAAGCAGAGTTAACCTCACAATTATCATTCTGACAGTGCTTCTCTAGCCATCAGAATTTCCTTATCATTTTGACAGTGCTTCTCCAGTCATCAGAACTGTTTTCGTTCTGACAGTGTCTTATTCAGCCATCAGAATTGATTTTTTGATCTTCATTACGACAGTGTTTCTCCAGCCATCAGAATTGTTTTACCGTTGTGACAGTGCTTCTTCAGCCATCAGATTAACTTATTATTCTGACAATGCTTCTCTAGCTATCAGAATTACATCAGTTTGGGGAGGTGCAAAGACCAACAAAAAGGCACGATTCATCTACATCGTGTCTCCGGTTCAAAATCCTCCTACCACTTTCGGTTATTTTGTTTGCAAACTCAAGCTCGTTTTTCAACCATCTTTAGTTTGAGGGGGGGTGTTAAATATATTAGTTTCAACTATCCACAATTGTTGAACCTAGAATTCAAACCCTTCTAGAATAATGGTTATATTGTCAAGCATTCACACAAACCAAACATAGACTTTGTGTACCTTATTCTTCTATATATTAGTTCTTCATTCATGTAATATCATTAAGCTACTCAACACAAAATGTAGTCTTCACTATCAATACAATTTAGTTTAGATTCTTGTTTATCAATACACTCATATTTTCTACATTTTTGTTACTTAGATTTTGTAACAAACGTGTTTCGAGGAAAAGGGACCTAAAATTAACGTTAAACACCAACTATCCGGCCTATGATTCGAGGATTTTATTTACAGTACTTGGCTTCTTGCATAAAGGCAAAAACAAATGCCAATTATGCCATGTTCATATTATTTCTGAGGGTAGTTTAGTCCACCAATTTTCATTATAATTGATAATGACAATTACGAGTTTGAATACACTAGCATATGGAAGAAAAATAAAAAGAAATTACGAGGATGTTTTGTCTTTACTAAAAACAAATGGCCTGAAAAATGAAAGTGACCGTCTAACTTCAACTTGCTTCAATTATTGATTTTAATAGTTAAACATAAAAGCTAAATAAATTTTCGTCTATATATTTCTTAAAATCTCAAATCTTCATGAAAAATATTAGGGGAATCAAATAAAATCTTTGAAAAACTTTCCTAAAATCTCACATATCGTATGACTATAAGTTAAGAGTAGTGCCAGGACCCAAAATGGATCCTAAAAGTAGTTTTCAAATGATGTGGCATGGATGATTTGGCACTATGTAATATTTTAATTGGTGTGATTGAGGTGAATGACTAATTAGAAGATGACACGTATCATTTGGAAATTTTTTTGTGATCCGATTTGGGTACTATAACATTTTCCATAAGTTAATAATATACTCCCTCCGTCCCACTTATTTTGTCCACCAATCAAAATCCACGTTTTTACCAATTTACTATATTTTTTGTTTAGTTTCCATAACTAAGCTTAAATAATACTATAATTACAAACTTTTAACATATTTAGAGCTTTATTTACCTTTATTAAGGAAAGTGGACAAATATTGCGGGACAACAAAAATTGGAAATGTGGCCAAAATAAATGGGACGGAGGGAGTAACTAATAATATGAACTTCACGTGCCTTCATATAAATTTCACCTATTTAAATTTTTTTATTTTATGATACAAAATTATTCAATAAACAGCAATTTTTTGGCGGACATTGGTTTAAATTTTACCCTGCCAACTAACGATAAATCAAAGAATCTTTTGCATATGCAATTATGAAACAATGATGAGAAACAATAATAATAATAATAATAATAATAATAATAATAATAAAAGTGGAAAGTAGAGCATTTACACCGTAAAACATGGCGTAAATCAACCGTAATTCTGTAAAAAAATCAGGAGCAAAACTAAAAGTTATAGTATTACCATTATTACTGACAACTTGACTAGTTTAAAATAGAACAAATATTGGAAAATCCAAAAACATATTTCATGTGTTTTTGATTCTCTAACATAAATTTAAAATATTCCCAAAAATCTATGGAGTAATAAAATTACACAATTACTACTGTATAAAATTAATTACCATATTAAATAATATTTTATTCTCGTACTAAATCTTGTTTTCCTATAAGGACACACAGAAGTATATACTGTAGTATGAGATAACATAAAAAAGGAGACCGATATAAATTGGGAAAGGAGGGGGCAAGGCCGGAGGAGCAGTGAAAACAACAAAGGGGTGAATAGTTGAGTGTGTAAATATTCATGTATATATACATACACCTATACACACAATAGTATAACAATCAAGAAAAGGAAGGGGAAAGAGCTGTCATAGTGAATCAAAGAACCCCAATTCCTCAATTTTGTAAATCTCTCCCCCCATTTAGATCTCTCCCACCGTCAATTACATATCTGTATCCTATATATACACACACTCACTCAAACCCCATATAAGAGAGAGAGAGAGAGAGAGAGTAAAAATCCAATATTTACTTAAATTGTAGTGGGTGTGTGTCTAATCTTGATCACACACAGCTTGCAATTGTGTGTGTGGAGAGAGATCTGAATCTTTTTTTGTGGGTTTTTAAAGATAGTGTTGTTTGCTTCACTTTAGAGGTGAGGTTTGAGTAAACAAGATTGAGAAAGTAAAGAAATTTAAGAGAATGGAGGGGGAGAAAAAATCTGCGGTTTCTGATGTGGGAGCTTGGGGGATGAACATTGTTAGTTCTGTTGGTATTATTATGGTTAACAAGCAACTTATGTCTTCTGGTGGCTATGGTTTCACTTTTGGTTAGTTTCTGATTTTCTTTTACTTTTATGTTTATAGTGTTTGATTTCACATTGATTTTGTTGTATGTTTGGTTTGAGCCTTTTGGGTTAGTTTGTGGTTGTTATTTGATTGATTGGTTAAGTTAAGCTGTCACGATTTTTGTGATGCAATTGGTTCTAATCAGTTCGGTTGTGTCAAAACATTAGGGTGGTGCATAATTTTCTCTAGCCTTTTGTGATTATGAGCCGGATCTGTTTTATTTGGTTTTTAGTGTTAGAGGCTTGAATCTTATCAATATTATCTCCTTCTTTGCCTATATCGTCTGTAATGCTTATTTGATTACCAAGTTGTATACAAATCTTACCTGGACTGCTGCAGGCAACTTATGATTAAGTGCTAAATTTATGGTGGACTTATTCTTTTAGGAAATATGTATTCTTGTAGATCACACAGAAATTAAGTATGTATGATTGTTATTCATTATTAGATAGTGCAAGTCTATGCTAGACCTTGGCCAATAATGATGTCAACTCCAAGGAAAGGGGAATCCAAATAGGTTGAATTTTCATAGAAAAATCTGAATTAGTTGTATTGCATTCTTTCTGTTATCTGGAAAGCTTTTAATTAGTATCTATGTTGTCTCTTGTATTGTGATCACGTGATGTAAAGGTTTCTGACCCAGAATTTGTACTCATTTTTCTTTTGGTTCCGGTCTTTTACTAATTCCTTTTTCAATATTATTTATTATGATTTCTGTTTTGCAGCAACAACATTAACTGGGTGCCACTTTTTGATAACTGCACTGGTTGGAGCTGTGTCAAATGCTTCAGGTTTCTCTGCCTCAAAGCATGTTCCATTGTGGGAGCTCCTTTGGTTTTCGCTTGTTGCTAACATGTCTATCACAGGCATGAACTTCAGTCTCATGCTCAACTCTGTTGGGTTTTACCAAGTACGGATTCTACTAAATCTCTTCACTTGCGTTTTTTAATTCCAGTGATGCTTATTGATTTTCTGTTGAGATACATTTATTCATAGATGATAATGACCGTTTTTGGTACAGATCTCAAAACTGAGCATGATTCCCGTGGTCTGCATTATGGAATGGATTCTTCATAATAAGCATTACACAAGAGAGGTCAAAATGGCAGTTGTGGTTGTTGTAATAGGTGTGGGAGTTTGCACAGTAACTGATGTGAAAGTTAATGCCAAAGGTTTTATATGTGCTTGTGTAGCAGTTCTGTCTACATCATTGCAACAAATTGTGAGTAATCTACACTATCTCTTTATATATATTGGCATCCAGTTACAAAAGTTGAAATATGCATATTTATATATGTTGTTTGCCAGGATCTGACAAATATTGAATATGTACTACTCGTGACATTGTTCATATGACCATATCTTCTTAAAACATTTGTTTTTGTAGATCTTTCTTGATGTCCATAATTCTTTACAATATGAATTTGGGCAATGGTACAACAAATATATTTACTCATTCTTTTGTTTTTCTCCCATTAGGTGCCTTTATCTTTCTGTCACTACAAACCCAAGTAATCAGTTCAATGAAAAAATATGTATATAAAGGATGATATTCTTCTTGGAAAATATATGTTATTTTCAACAATCTACATGCGGAATCACAATAATAATGTGTTATTGGTGTATTTCCACGTATATGTACAATAATATTATATTAGCTTGTGTATCTATGCAGTAATATTTTACAGTACCTTGGGAATTATGTCGCTTATAGACCCAAATATTAATTGCACCTGCATAGTGCATACAATTTGAACATAATCTAATGGAACAGAGGCGCAAAAATCAAATAACATTCTTGGCCGAGTTACTGTGTCAAAACCATAGCATCTTACTTGGCTTCCAATCTTCCATATACTAGACTTCCATATCTCGCCTTCGAATGAAAGATTTGTCTTGATATTTTTTTCTTGTGCGGAGACTTGGCAAAAGGGTGCATAGGAAGATGCTCTTTACATTGACATTTCTGTATTAAATTAAAAATAACAATTATTCTGTAAAATATTCAAGAAACAGTGATTTCAAATGCCAATAAAATATATAAATATTGTGAAATACCTACCGACCACCAATTATTATGCCTTTTTCTTTTGAAACATTACAGCTTTAATGCAGTCTATAGGGCCGCCACATTACTGACTTGGTGATATTTGTATGATGCAGTCTATAGGTTCGTTGCAGAAGAAGTACTCAATTGGATCTTTTGAACTGCTAAGCAGGACGGCTCCAATTCAGGCCATCTCTCTGCTAATCTTCGGTCCCTTTGTTGACTACTCCCTTAGTGGAAAGTCTCTATTGAACTACAACGTGTCTTACGGGTTTGTGGTAAGTTCTCATCTTCAGTAATTTTGCTTCACATTTACTGCTTCTACTAAATCGTCTTTATGTGGATTAAATTTCTTGAACCAATTGTGCAGTTATTTCTTATCCTTTCATGCTCCCTAGCGGTCTTCTGCAATATAAGCCAATATCTCTGCATTGGGCGATTCTCAGCAGTCTCATTTCAGGTTTTAGGTCATATGAAAACAGTATGTGTCCTGACTTTGGGTTGGGTGCTATTTGATTCAGTGCTCACATTCAAGAACATCATGGGAATGGTAATTGCCATTCTTGGCATGATAATATATAGTTGGGCAGTCGAGCTTGAAAAGCAAGCCAATGCAAGAAGTTCTTCCCATTCAAAACACAGTTTGTCAGAAGAAGAGTTTAGACTTTTGAAGGATGGAGTGGATCACACACCTCTAAAGGACATTGTTGTAGAGGATTCCAAGTAAGTTGAGGTACATACCTGTGGCAGCCAGAGACATGCTGTTTGTGTCATATTTATATATCTATTTGTAGTTATCCCTTAATTGTATCTCACATACCTCATCTAAAACATAGAAAATATGATCATTTGTTATTCAATACCAGTTTTTTAGTTTATTTCATTTTTCTTGTGAATTAGAAAGATGAGTTTTCTTTGATGGATTCTTCAAGATGTATGTAGCTAAAGTGTTAAGTTTTAATTTTTAATTTTATTTAATTTGTGTTTCCATTCTACGCAACTACTCCTCCGTCTCGCAATACAAATCTTTTTTGAATAAATTATGCATCTTAAGAAAATATTAATTAGATGATATATATTACTCTTATTCTCATTATAAATGCATTGACTTTAAAAGAGATTGCTATTGTGATACGGAGAGAGTAATTTCTAATTGAAGATCCCGATTCCTGTTAATCACATTCATTAATCATGAGTCAGATACCCCTAATTATTCTGTGAATAATATTTTCATTCTCTAGCTCAAAAATAAAATTGATCCATTTTTCAATTTTAGTTATCAATCTACTACTTTTAATTTTTTTTAATCCATCTACAACATCCACCCGTTCCATTTAATATAGGGATATTCTCTTTGATACCTTTATACAATTGGCTTTTACCAATTGTACCATTACATTATTGACTTCTATTCATGGTGCCCTTGTACTTTTGGCTTTTCCATAAAATGTCACTCCATTAACCAAAATGTTTATATCTGAAATTTTCAATGGTAACCTTGTCAGTTGAATAATGAAGGGTACCAATGGGAAAAGGGTACCATTGGCAAAAGCCAAAAGTACTAGGGTGCCATTGAGAATTTTCCTTTATTTTATTCGGGGACAGAAGCTCACATTTTTTTAATTTGGTATTTTAATTAAAAAGAAAAAATCACAGCCAATCTAAGGGGGTGTTTGGGAACTTTTTTCCATAATAAGTCAACTTATTTTAAGACAAAGTTAGAGATTCCTAACATTCCAACTTATTTTTGCAACTTATTGAATCTCAAACATATATTAAATACTTGTATAAAAAAATTATCAAAATATAAAACTTTTACGCGAAAATAAGTTCATAAGAGCATCTCCAATAGGAATTGCCAAGAGGTTGCCAAGTCCTATGTGTCATGGCACCCTTGGTTGCCCACCTATTGGAGTATCCATGTTGCCAACAAGTTACCAAAAGTTGGCAACTTCCGTATTTAGTTAAAACACATACAACTCCCCCAAAAATATATTTACCTTTACCCTTTTTTATATCTCCCATATTTTAAATATAATTATAAGATAATATAAAATTTATGTATGGGACCACATTGTCAACTTTTAAAGTTGCCAAATGGAGTAGATTTGTAACAAAAGTTGCCAACAATGAGATTGAAGAGAGAAAAAAATAAAAAAGTAATATATGTGATGATGTGGTAGAAGTTGGCAACTATGTTGTCAACCTCTATTGGAGATGTTCTAAGTCCTTAAAAAAAAGTTTTGCCAAACAGGCAATAAATAAGGCAAAAGGTCACTTTCCCTACCGTACTATTGCAAAATTTCCGATTATCCTACTGTACTATCAATCGCATCACTGCACTTTCCTTTTTTTCTCTTTTCACCATCGCCGTCTGTTTGACTAAACTACCGTCCATTTGACTAACGGACGGCTGACTTCGCTGCACAGTCACCAGTACACGTAGATGACACATGAGCAACACAAAACCAAAAATAAACCCCAAAATAAACCCAAAATGAACCCAAAATACTCGAGTCCTCTCCTCTCTTTCTCTCGGTAAAATCTCTCCCCTCTCTCCCGTGAAATCTCTCTCTCCCATGGTTACCTCTCCATCTCTCTCTCGTTAAGACCATCTCTCCCTCTCCCCTTTAATTTCTCTGGTTTGTACGTATATTCGCGAGTGTTGTGTGTGTTGAATTCGAGAAAAGTGTGTAGGTTCTATTGTGGTGATACTAATATCTTCTCCCCTCTGTTCACGTTGCTTCTGAGATTACTCCCCTGTTCCTGCAGTCGAGTCCCAGCGTCTTTATGCGCGGTTGTGTTGTTCTTGTGGGTGTGTGCGCGACTAAAGCATTGTGTGGGTATGTGACTGTTTATGCCTCTGTGGATTAAGTGCTGGGATGTAGTGACGATTTTTGTGTTTCATCAGATTTTCCCTCCCCTTGTAATTGCAGTTCGTTGTGGGTGGTGGTAAATAAACTGCTAGACTGTGTAATTCTGTGTGTGCGTGTTCTTGAGTGGTTGTGCGTGTGTCTATTCCCTATGTGTGTTTGGGTTTGTATGTGATCTGCGAGGAGTAAGTGGGTGTTAATCCCTTGTTATCGACTTTACTGTACTGCAGTGATGGTGTTAAAGTTAGTATATTGTTATGTAATTGTGATTGTGGTACCTATACAGTTGATTGTGAATCGTGTTCTTGAGTGTAAGTGAGGGTGGGTTTTAATTAGATTAGGTTTTAATTTGGGGTTTAATTAAGGGTTTATTTTGGGGTTTATTTTTGGTTTTGTGTTGCTAATGTGTCATCTACGTGGACCGGTGATTGTGCAGCCAGGTCAGCCGTCCGTTAGTCAAATGGACGGCAGTTTAGTCAAACAGAAAGGCGATGGTGAAAAAAGAAAAAAAGGAAAGTGCAATCATGTAATTGATAGTACAATAGGCTAATCGGAAATTTTGAAATACAGTAAAACCCCTCTAAAATGATATCGTTGGGACCAGAAAAAATTATCACTTTAGACAGGTTATCACTTTAATGGGGTAAAATTATAACTACCAATTACTAAATGGGACCGAAACTTTTTATCAGTTTAGAAAGGTTATTACTTTAGAGAATATTTTTTTTTTTTTTTGATTTAGAGGGGTTGTACTGTATTATAATATGGAAAGTGACATTTTGACCAATAAATAAGTAGTAGTTATTTTCTTATTACAAAATTTCACGATTTTAATACTAGAATATGGAATGAATTTAATGGATCCAGATACGCATCGCATCATGTACACTACACACACTACACTACACTACACAGTTGGCAGCGTGGCCTGTTCCTGCCTTTGATCACCAAGAAATCACAAAAGCTTGAAACTTTGATCACTAAACTCAAGCAACACTAAATCAAAATAACAATGGACACTGACGAAATGGAGTCATTATTCGAAGGCATGGTACTAATCGATCCCACTCAACCCTCACCCTCATCATCATCTACTCCCACTGTTATTACTATCTCCCACACTTCTAATCATCAACCGGAGCCTCCCTCCTCGCCGGCCGCCGACGTGTCTCAACCTCTCGACGAGAACTTGTTCTCCGATCTCACTCTCGTTACTCCGCAGATTCACCAAACCCTAGCTCCGCCGTCGCCGATTGTTGCTACGCCGCCGACTAGTACTAAATCGATTAGTCGACAAGTTTCTAATACGAGGAAGAAGAAGCGAGCTGCCGGATTGCGGATCGGGTATAAGAAGGAGGAGATTGACTCGGTTGCTGACTCGGTTGTTACGACTCCGTCTACGCAGGTAGCGGAAGAAGTTAGGGATAGTGAAGTTGAGAAGCGTGATCAGGAAGTTGAGAATCATGATGAGGAAGTTGAGTCGAAAGCGAAAACGGTTGATGATGATGAAATTGATAGTGATTTGGTTCGAAATGATGTGGAGAAGCTTGAAGTTGATGTAATTAGACAAGAGGAAGATAGGGAGAGGGATAATTGTTCGATTGAGGTGAGATTTGAGCGAATTAAGAGTGAGATTACGGAGAATTTGAGGCGTGCTAGGGAAATGGTGGATTCTGTTTTGGAGAAGAGGAAGGAGAGTATAAGGAGGCGGCGAAAGGCTGCTGAGGATTTGAGTTTGGCGTCTGCAAAGCATAGGGAATTGGAGAGGCAGTTGGAAGAAGCTTGTGAGGCTGAGGATTTCGAGATGGCTGATAGGCTTAGTGATAGTATTGCTTCCGCGGATTCTGAGAAGGAAAGGTTGGCCGTTGCATTAAGGGATGCGGATGCGGAGTGTGATGCTGTTGATGTTAAGATGCAGGGAGTTCTTCATCTTCAGATTGCGGCTGAGGAGGAATGTGCTTCTTTGCTGCAAAGGTTTTCTATGGTGAGTACTTCAGGAATCTTTCGTTTTGCCATTTTATATGTACATCAAGGTCCTAAAGTTTTATTTTTGAACTGATATTCGTAAGATGTTAGTTTGTGTGATCTTTAACCTTTTTGGAAGGAGAGCCAAGGGTTTTTAATTATTTGGATTCTAGTTTTATGAGGATCGTTGCCTTTTTGCTGAATCATCTTACCCGGAAAGTACGTAAAACGGAATTTTTCCTGCCAGAATATTTCTTCAAAACAAAAAAAATAAATATTGTTGCCTAGGTAAAGACAAGTTTTTTGTTTTTTGTATTGTATTGTATTTGGCCCAGTGACTTTCATTTAGTAATTCGTGTGGTCACTCGCTCAGCACGGACAGAATGTGTACCCAAAAAAAAAAAAAGCATTGCGGTATGGTATTTGAATTTGCTAATATATCAGTTACGTAAATTACGTTCCATGCGTGCCTTGTGAGTATATGTTTAATGAAATACACAAATCAGGATTGATGCAAGTCCACAAATGTTCTCAAGAGTAACTCGATTATAACTAAAACTATTAGCCAAACCTTGATCATGATACCGTGTGGTACATCTCATATGGTATATCGGTCTGCAATACCTATGCCATAGATCTTTTAAGTTTGATTAATCCTATGCATTTGGAAAATAACATATAGGTGTTCCTTGTGGAGAATTGTCATTGGATCTCCATCAATGAAAAGTATAAATGAATCTACAAATTTATTTTGGTGAGTGGGGATGTTTGGGGGGGGGGGGGGGGGCTAAACAATGCGGTTACAAATTATTATCTACTAAAATGTTTCATGCAATCATGTGCTGAGAAATTTTATGGACAGCATGCTCTATTGCTCTTACATCTAAACTACCCAACTCAGATTCCTTTTACAAAACTGAAGTGAGATATCTGAATTGATGCTCTCTCTCTCTGTTAGGATGCTGCAAAAGATGCTGATATGGTCCTAAGGAATGCAGAGCTTACATCTTCAAAAGAAATAAACAAATGGGATTTATCAGTTGAAATGGCAGAAGTCAAAAGGATGGAAGTGGATGCCGAATCATTTATTGTGAACGAGGCAAGGCAGGCACTAAATGATTCTGTTGATCATTTAGTTGAGGATGATAAGAGGGAAATAGAAATTCTTCATAGAAAGAAAGAAGAACTGACAGATGAACTGGAAAGACTTCTTGCTTTAGTGAAACAAAAAGAGTCAGAATTAAAAGAAAATGAATCTAGTATTGAAATTGTTGAAAAAAGAATTGCTGATGCAGTCTCTGGCTTTCAGGAGGCCCAGTCAAGCATCAACACAAAGTTTAACAATTTGCAGTCCGAGCTGTCACAGATAGAGTTGCAAAATGAAGCATTGTCTAGAAAAAGGGAGGAGGTTGATGAATGCTTCTCTCAGGAGCAAGGCAGGGCAGTGAAGATTCAAAACCTTGCCAAGACCTCTGCCGATGAAGCAAACATGTACCAAGAAGTTGCTGGGTTGCGGAAAAATTTGATACAATTTATCTTGAGCACTAGGGAACATAAATTAATGCTTGCCAAGGCAGGGGACAAACTTACCGAAGATGTGCAAATGCTTAAACAAGATATATCAAATGCAAGAACTTCTCTTCAGGTTAGTTCTGCTGATTGCTTTTGACTTGGTCATTGGATTTTCTTCTTTTCCATACACGGTATATATATTACATATATCTTTTCAAGATTCTCGTCCAATTTGCTGCTTCTTTTAAGGTAATATATATGTTAATCAATTACTGATTTTCTTAAGTACATACACTTGTTTCACGACAAGAGTGCCTGGTGTAAAGATACTGTAACATCAATTACCTAGTGCATCAAGTCATCAATACATGTTGATCCTATACTGTCCTGCAGAATTGAACTTTTGCTTTATAATAATTTATGAAATGGCTGATAGGGACCTTATAGCTGGTTGCCTCAAGTGCTAGTAGGCATCATAAAAGGGCAAGGAAAGCAACCAAATCGATGGATGCTGTTTTCACCTGTTTCCATATTATTGCAAAAATGCCCTAAAAACTAATGAATATGCATGTTTAGTCAACTGGCTTCAATACGGCAGAATTAGAAAAAATAATAAAATAAATAAATAATGATATAAGTGAATTTGTAAATTGGTTAAAGCTTTGCACTCCAGTAGCCATATTTCTCAAGCTCAGGAGAGTGATGAATTCACGCTTGACTTTAATATTTTCTTTAGCGATGTCTGAGTGTTTTTCAAGTGGCAAGCAGTCTTTCCCATAATTTAGAGAACAAACAATGAGTTACTTAACCAATACATGCATGGTAGAATACTATTCTTCCACAATAACTCCATTTACCATGGGCCTATCAGTAAAACAAATTAATTGATCCTTATCATGCATATTTACCACGTCTCCTGGGCTGATGTAACTGGGAGTAACATCGGCATTTAATTGAAATTGAGAATTGCAATATAACTCTTCTATAGTTCTATAAATTATAATACCACTTCGGATATTGGCTCTTATTGTGTTTCCCAAAAATAAAGAAAATAAAATCTGGGAAAAGAGGGGATGGAAAGGTCATGTGGACTAGAAGTCTGGATTAGTGTCAGACTGTCAGTGCTAGATGAATTCTTGCTTTCTTCAGTTTTTATGTAAGTAGTAAATGCAAGACACTTAAATCAGGAGCTCAACCGGGTATCGTGTAAGATCCAGATTGGCATATGAGAAAAAAATATCAAATGTATTAATTAGATAATATGTACAAAAAACTAGTTGACACTATCTCGTTGAAAACTTCCCCTTTTTCCTTGAAATAAAGCAGATGCCTATTCAAGCAACTGATGATGCTATATTGCTATCAGCCTTAAATTTAATATTCTATTTAAGTATACTCATGCTAGTTTCTGATTACATTATACTACATCTCACCAATATATTTGTCCCCGTGGTAAATTTTTTACATTTAAGTCGAAATAAAGCTGAACAGCACATTGGCATATTAGTAAGCCCGTTTGTGTTTACTATGAAAAACTGTTTCCAAGACCTTGGCAAGATATTTATGAACACCCGGTTTCACTATGTTTAGGAGTTGTCTACAACAAAAATAAGCATCCAGCAGGAAATTGAATCCCTTAAGCAGAGGCTTTTGTTCATAGACAAAAGAATCCCAGAGCTTGAAGCAGAAAAGAAAGTTGCTGCTAGTGTAAGAAATTTCAAGGAGGCAGCTCGGCTAGCTGCTGAGGTGAAGGCACTGTGTGTTGAAAAGGAAGGTATACAAACTAAAATGGAGGGGTCTTTGTCAGAGCTTGGGAAGTTCGAGGGTGAAATTGTAGACACTGTAAACAGATTGCAGGATACCGAAGTTTATCTTTTGTCCAAGGAAAAAGAACTGGCAAAGACTAGATTTCAGATTCTACTGCTAATTGCTGGTGCTGCCACTTCCGAAAAGTCAGCTGCCTTGCAGTTAGGTGATGTTGAAGAAGCTGAAATCTTACTTGGGGAATCTGAGGTTGCTGAATCTGAAGCAAGAAAACTTCAGTCAACTTACAGTTTCATGGATGCCGAGTTTGATGATCTTCCGAAACACTTTATATCCATGGAACTTGTGTACAATCTTGGTGGGGAAAAGCTAGTTGAGTTGGCAGCAACCGCACACATTCCAGCACCTTGATCCATAAAAAAACAGAGATATGAGCGCAGTTGGATCTTTGTATTACTTCCTTTCTTTTCTATTGGTGGTGCAATTGATCTTTTAGAAATTCAAGAATTATGTAGGGGTATTTTGTGGCAATTTTTATTAAATTTAAATTCTTTGGCAATAGGAAAACATGTAATCAGCACTATATATTATACATACCCTCTTAATGAAATACAAGTCAATTGTTAGAGTAGGCATAACATCAGCAGGTAATACGGGATGTTTCTACATCATATCCTTGATGCTTTCGAGCTGTTCTTTTTACATACATAATTACATGCCCTGGTTGTTCAAGGTCGATGTACTCCACAGGTTCAACATGGAACTTTGAGCCCTTGGTTTGTCATTAGTTTACCTATCATCTCATAGAAAATGCAAAATATGCCATGAAAAGCGGGTACATTTGGTTCGAATTGGCGAGGAGGAAACCTAAGAAGCTGCTCAAACTTTACTCGCAATTGTAAACTGTACCACACAACTTCTGTAGGCACTGTAAGAACTGGACGATTAACTGAACAAAGTTAAAAATTAGATTATTTGATGAATAAACTAAAGAAAGAGTCATTGTATAAGGCAGACAGCATAACTTCAAGATAAATGCAACTGCTGATCATCTTTACCTTAAGTACTTTCTAAATATGACTAAACTATATAAAAACGTTTTCCATCAGATAGTATTACCAACATCACAATTTATAGAAGTAAATCTCTGTAGCTAGAATGATTTGTAGCAGAACAATCAGATGAGCAGAACAATGTTTTAAAAGGCATAGTCAGTCCAGTCCCAAATGGTTCAGTAACAGTTACATAGTAAACACATGCCTAGTAAACCACTAAACTTTACAAGACATTGCATTTTAGCGCAAATTCGATGTGATCTTTACACACTATGAATCCATCTCAGCACGTCCATCAGATTGTTTGCTTGAGTTTCCTTGTTCTGACTTAATATGCAGTCCATCCATTGATGCTAAAATTGGATTTGAGGCCTGATAAACACAAAAAAAAGTAGGTGATATGTTAAGGATCACTGTGTGGTTGGCTAGGCAAAGTTAATTTTAGTTGTATTCATTGACCTTCAATGATGCAGTCTCCGTCAATGTTGCATCCATATCTCTTGCGTGTTCCCCTTCTCTGGCAGCCGCCTAAATGAAACAGAAAGTCTCACTATTATTGAAGTCAAAAACAGCAATGTAATACTTTGATCCACAATTCTTTTGGATATATGATTAACAATAATGGTAATGAGAAACACTATGCATCAAGCTAATGGCTTAACCAGTCACACTTTAACAGACAAGAGGGGTTGTCTGTTTTGTTCATTAAACAATTGATTTCCGCAATTAAATAACTAAAGCATGTGAAATTGTTATTAACAGTTAAAATCCATAAGAAAAACTACTAGAGAAATGTTAGAGTTCCCAAAAAAATTCCCAAATGTATTGGTGTCAAGTTATAATTGGCGCGGTCTCATAAATTAGTGGACCCGTCGTGAATTAAATATGGACACCACAAAGTATAACACTATAACTTGCCATATGTCATTTGGAAACAATTTTGGGAAAATTGGGATCTCTAACATTGCTCTTTTCGGTAAATTTGCCGTGATAGGGTAAAGATAACTATGAAGATTTGAATTTCTGACATGTGGCTGGACTTTATGAATCAAGCAATTTAAAACATAGCCAACAAATTCCACCTCTTAGACAGACGGGTGAATCTTTGACACACCAGATAATCAATTTAACCTGATTCTATAAACATACAAAGCATCCTAGACTCCTTGTGCTGCCTATGTGTCTCTCTTTTTCCCCACTAAGGATCTAGGACGTAGAATTTGCAAATAAGTATTAAACTGTGATGTCTGGTTTCACTTCAAATTTAGGAGCAAAATTTTATATTTTAAGCATTCACATTTATTAAACTTTCTTTGTATGGATGCAATAAATTGAACGAAACATACCACGTCTTTGTGCTCAGGTTCAAATATTTCCCTTTTCACTCTTCCAGGAAAAGGCTTACTATAAACCACAATGAGTATAAAAGGTATGATTAGCACTAATATAATACAAAGACAAGAAAATAATTGACATAGATAAAATGTACCGTTGATCATCAACTTCCATGTCATCCTCCCGCTCCCACCTTTCAATTTCATCTTGATCTTCATCAGCCTAGAAGTCAAAAAATTTCAGTAAAAATCACTCTATTTATAATTTAATAAACCAAAGAACATTGAGAACTAACAAGAACCAGAAATAAACCTCTGGAAACTCAGTATCAGGTGGGCGCTCCTGGAATGGGACACTTGGTGCATGCTGAAGCTTTGAGAGATTATCAAGAAGCTTAGCTTTTATGTCATCCAATATCTGACGAGAGTTCTTGTTTTCCATATTACTTGGAGCTACATGAAGAGTATAGTCTGGACCAAAGTACTCATAATACTCGTGCTGTGGCATCTTATCCTCAAGCTCTGTCCCAAGGGCGACTCCAGTCTGTTCATACATTAAAAGAGTATAGCATTAATAAATACACACATGTGTGGTGGAAGGTAAACTTGAACTAATTGCCTCAAGAAACCAGTGCTATATATTGTCTCTGCCAATTTTAAGCAAAAATGCAAGTAACACCCAGGATGCTAGAATACATGCACAGCTTAAAGGCAAAACTTTCACTTATGCTTTCATAGAACCTTAAATAACTAAATATTACTACCCCCAAGAAAATGCATAAATTGCATGATGCTTAAGAAGAACAAAATATTACCTCATAGCACCAACAACGGGCAACGTTTCGTATGGTGTACCCACCTCCACCAAGCAAAAGTAGTGGCACATTAAAAGATCTCATATATCTCACACACTCTGCATGACCTTTGATTGATAGATTAAAGCAACCTAATCTGTCTCCCGATAGAGAGTCTGCTCCACACTGTAATATTACAGCACCAGGCCTGAAAACTTCCATCACCTTGCCCATAATAGGTTTGAACAGGGACTGGTAGCTTTCATCATCAATTCCATCATCTAACGGGACATTAAGAGAGTAGTATTTTCCAGAAGAATGGCCTATATCCCTTACATCCCCTGTACCAGGAAAGTAATCTCCGAATTTGTGAAATGAAACAGTCATGACCCTGTCAGTAGTATAAAAGGCCTCCTCAACACCATCACCGTGATGAATATCAATGTCGACGTACAAAACACGCTGCAATATAAGTAGCTTGCGTAAAGAGTGAGTATATGAACTTCAGAACTTTAAAAGGCAAACAAAATGATGAACTGAATTAGCAAGTTATATAGCCAAGTAAATAACAAATAGATTTAGTTATGCATTTAGAAAGTCTACTAAATACTGATATAGATATTTTCTAAAGTGGAGCACATGAACACAACTAAAAGAATAATATTCCACTACACCAACCTCATGCACTTTAAGAAGTTCAAGAATAGCAAGCACGATGTCATTCACGTAGCAGAACCCAGAAGCTTCACATTTTTTTGCATGGTGAAGTCCACCAGCCCAGTTTATAGCAATATCACAGTTTCCATGGTTTAATTTAACAGCACCACCGACTGAGCCCCCAGCATAAGTTTGACAGTAGGAATAGAGACCATCGAATACAGGGCAGTCTTCGCCAACATTAAACCTTTTCAGCTGCCTTGCTTGATCTTGCTGTGTTTCGGGAGTGATTCCCCTCAAGAAAGACACATAATCATCGGCGTGAAACCTGCAAAGATCCTTGTCTCTAGCAGGAATGGGCTTGAGAACTTGCATGTCTTGCAGTAAACCATAGTGAGCCAAAAGAGCATGCGTCATACGGATTCTGTGGGGCTTCATTGGATGACCTTGCCCATAATAATAATTGCCAACTTCTGGATCATAGAAATAGAACACTTTTCTTTTCACCCCATCTGGACCAGATGGTAAAGAATTGCCTCCAGTTTCCATCACCCAATCTAAGTAGTTCAGAGATTCAGAAAAAGAAAAGGTATTAACAACAAAGCATTGAGTGCAAAATCGAAGCATAAAACTTCCTGTTCCGTACACAAATCTTAAAATTTGAGATTCGTTTTTATTATCACGATAGTAAACTAGTGTAACTTAATAAGTACGCTTTATTACTTGGAACTTTTGAAAAACACCATCAAGATCTGAATGTACGGAATTTACTAATCGATGAGAAATACTCGTGAATATAATTCATATTTGTTATTAAATAATTCATGTACATATCATAGAGAGAAATTTCATGCATTCATTTAATTAACATGTGGTTCCTAGACAAAAATCCATTTCTGACCAGAAATGGGCTGTCACAATAATTTTTTTAATTTGGGCAATAACTCTGAAAAGAATCTAACTTGTCTTTGACCTCACAGGGAATCTGATAAGCAGGAGCTAATTCAAAACCCTCTGGTAGAAAAAGAGCACCCCTAATTTGAAAGCACCCTTGTCACAATTAGCAGGGTGATTTAGGCATGTTTTGCATTAATAATAAACCTCGAGTACTTATGCGTCTTAATCCTTTGGCTAATGTGATTTGGGTTTTCGAATCCCAAATAAGCATTGCGATCCTTATAAGTATTTACTGCGGTTGGGAAATTATTAAGGTAGTATGTTTCTAGTTTCTACTATCTAATTCAATAATTCTCTGTATTTGAACTAGTATCCTAAACCACTAACACAGTACATAAAAACCAAATGCTTTTCCCTTTGTATATACAAAACACCTAAAGATGGCATCTTTGATCGATAATTAAGTTTTTTTCCCAAAACGGTCAAGCACAAAAACTAGAGGCAAACTGGCTTATACACAATACTCAAAAGGAAACTAATCACAATCGATTTATTCGAATAATGTTAGAAATATATTCAAGACAAACTTAACCAACTAAAACAACACAGCAACAGCATACAAGGACTGTATTAATCTGGTAGCTACTTGAACAAATTAACACAAACCCCATCAAAACCATAAATTTAAGGCTTCTAAAATTTTGTTTTAGATAAAAGATGCAAAAGATAAAAATAAAAACAGGGGAAAAGATTAACAATGAAAAAATAAGAGAAAATAATGAAAGAAAGAGCAGAGTTGGGGTACCTGAGCAAACAATGAAGTATGTAGAAACCAAACAAAACAAATTAGGACTATCAATTTGACAAATTTAGGGAAGCAACGTAGTATTTAAATCCCAAGGACATGGGCTTTTTGTTATGGATTGCAAGGCCGCGAGACGGCCCAAATCCCCTGTTCTTTTACGAATATTTTTCGGAGAATGTTAGTAAAACTTTACAGATCTTTGAAATTGCTTAAAATGTCGAATATAAATAAGTTGAGTGGTATTATTCTTGTCCATACATTCTGGCCCGTCTATGGAATTTCAGATACGAAGAAAATTATAATTTATGCTATTTATTAAATTTGAAGTACGTTACATATATAATATAAAATATATATTTTTACACTCATTAAAAGCTACTTTTCTTGCCTAAAAAAAAATTAAATCTTTGCAAATTTAGGAAAATATATTAAATAATTCATTAAAATTTGAAGGTATTAAATTTGAATTTTGTTTTAAAAAGTAAAATCTTGATATATTCAATTAGGATTTTAAAAATACTTTAAAATTTTGTTAATATTCAATTAAATTTAAAGGAATCTTTTCGGATCGAGTATTAATTATTCGTTAAAATATTTAAAAATTTGAATTGAATATACCACTTTTAAGATTTACCTACAAATTTCTTAAAAAAATAATTTTCGAGCACTCAAATCATATTAAAAGACAATTAAATATCGACATAAATGTTCCACTACATTTATATTTTATTATACTTTTTTTTTACTATCTCTATTAAATCTATTATTAAAAGAAAAGCTCTTCTTCAAAAAGATTTACATTCGTATATTCTTAAAAGACAATTTTATTAGTTTACAGTTCACACATTATTTTCACTGTTATACATTCGTATATTCTTAAAAGAAATTACATTAAACTTTTTTAAAGTTATTTATTAATTATTTATAATATTTATTTGTCATGTACAGTTAAACCTCGATAAATGAATACGTTCGGGATTGGAAAATTTTATTCATTAATCGAGATTATTCATTTATCGAGGTCAAAAATACATTGTTTCTATTATGTCTAGACCGAAAAAAAATTATTCATTTATCAAATATTCATTTATTAAATATTCATTTATCAAGATTATTGTACCGTAATAAATTGACATCCGTAAACTGGTTTGGTATAAAGTACAAACTTTATATAAAGTCTAGAAACCTGTTTGTGGAACTCAGTGGAAGGATAAGCTCGGCTCCGCCAACAAATACAGTGTATTTAATTTGCAACTGATAAGACCAGGAGTCCAGGACATTTAGTTTAGGGAATTCTACACGGAAATCATACAGTTTCAACGCTGTATCTCCAGGTAGGTTATAAGTTGTTTGACTCACAGTCTCACAATACTCCGTATAAACCAGTCATTGTAGTACGTAGTACTAATAATAAATTGAAGCGTGAAACAGCTGGCCGATTACCGTACGTTGTTTTAGTATTTGTTCCTACAGTTTTAACAACTTTACTGTATCATTTTACTCCTAACATTTAGACACATGAAAGTACATGACATGACATGTGAAAGTGTACAATCAATACGAATGAATTATCAAATTGTAGGGTCTATTCTTACTTTCCCCTTCCTTTATATAGTAATTTGTACCGTCCTTTTTACCTCATTTGGATAAAGAAAAAAAACTATTATATTACAATTTGTTAGTCACAGATGCATGTCTGTATACATCTAGTAATAAGTCTAATTGATTGTTTGTAATGCTCTGCATTACCTACATGACCTCTTAACTGAGGAAATCTCTAGTTGTAGAATTTCTATTTATTCTGTACTTGTAATAGGCACCAAATCCTAATTGTGTAACTGTACTTATATAGTCAAGAATAATGCTTGAAAGAAGTTCCAAGGTTCATGCCTCAAGCAAGAAGATAAAGACTGTCAAATAATCACAGTTGGGATTTGAAGAAATGAAGAATTTGCCTAAATACCAATTCGAGAAGTATATTTGTCTATTCGAGAAGTCCAGCATTCGAGAAGTCAGGAATTCGATATCTTAAAACACTATTCGATATCTCTGAATACACTGTTCGATATCTCATTCGATATCTCAAAGATTCGATATGTCTACTACTCTATTCGAGAACTCAAGAAGTCAACAAGTCAAGTGGCATTCGAGTTCTCAAAGAGTCAACAAGTCAAAGTTCCATTCAATATCTCAAGGACTCAGAAAGCTATTCGAGATCTCAGGGATTCGACAAGTCACAATGCTCTATTCGAGAACTCAAGGATTCCCAGAGAAAAGAGCTATTCGAGAAGTGGTTCGATATGTCAATATAACAGTATTCGAGAACTCAGAGTTATCGATCAAGTCAATTCTAGTTCTCGAATCACTTATTTAGTCACTTCTCGAATACATTCTTGGAGACAAAATACTGAAGAAATTGTACAAGTCAGAACCCTGCAACAAGCCAATGCACTTTATGGACCACAATCTGTAACGTGCTATGGAAAGCCTACAAAGAAGCTTGGAGAGATATAGAAGAGACAAAGGGCTAAAGAAGTGGATCTGAACAGGCTTTGCAAAGTCAAAACTGTAACTGTTTGGACTCTTACTCAAATAGGATAGACAGACTAGAAAGTAAATTGTTTAGCTACCTTATTTGTAGTAAGTAGGTTGTATCCATACTCTATAAGGATACAGACTCACTTCCTTAACTTTAACTTTTGAAGAGTCAAGTTTTTCATACACTGTAAGCTATATCTCTCTGAGAAAAACGAAGCTGAGAATACTATCATTTGTATTCACAGATTGTAGCAATCTTTATCTAATAATACATTAGATTAAAGTGATATTGTGTCTTGTGTTGTTCTTTATCCGCACCTACACCTTGCACACGCAAACACTTATCTGCTACATAGACTCGAGCCAAAGAAAAGTTCAAGAATCCATTCACCCCTCTATATTCTTTTACTATATTCAATACTCATCACAATTAAAATAATTAAAAAAATTATCAATTTGATTTTCGGTATTGTTATCTTAATTAATAAATAAGAAAATAATACAATTAATGATAAGTATCTCATTACCTTTTCTAATTAAAATGCTTTGCCTCTTATTTTAAAACAATTAACTTTTATAAAAATCTAAAAATATTAATTATACAATATCTTTTAGTCATTAATATTTTTTTCTAATAAAAAATAAATTACCTTTTACTTTAAGACATGTACACCACGATGATCATGTACACGTCCTACATTGAGATAAGTACTTATAAATATGAGCTCAGAGTATAAATGAGAAGAACTATAATGAAGGATTATTCAAAAAAAAAAAAAAAATCCTATAATGAAGGATGAAGACTAATCGTCCAATCCAGCGAAGTATAACTGAAATAATAGCTCGTCCTTATCTTTGTTTTGATACGTGTAATTGACGACAAGAACGAGTATATAGTTACGTTGTCTAAAAAATAGAATTCTCATTTCTCTAGAACTGTTACCCGCACATAGACTCAGAAACACTGTCTATCGTAAATAGGAGTAAAAACTTAGATGACCGGTTATACCGGTACGGCGGTACCTCATTATTACAGTATAACTAGTCGATAAAGCCGCGCTTCGCGGCGGCGTTACAATATTTTTTTAAAAATAATCAATATATTTACGTTATATTATAATACTAACATTAAATTTTAATAATTAAATAGTCTTCTCTAATGAATCGATTTCTTGTTAAACACAATTCTTTCGATTGAGCCGCTCTTTCGTTAAAACCGAAATCCCAACTTTAACATATATTATAAAGACTTATATAAAAAAATTTATCCATAAAATCGAACCGTAAAAATAAAAAAAAAATTATGACATCAGTATCAAATTCTAATAGCTAATACAATCTTTTCTAGAGAGCCGTCTTCCCGTTAAATACATTTTGAGCCGCTCTTATTTGGAACCGAAATTCTAACTTCATTATATAAAGAGAGTAAATTCCAATTTTTATATTCTTTAAACTTTCTAATATTTTGGAGTTTTAAAAGATGAAAACATTTTATATTTTCTGTATATAATAAATATTCCTGTATTTATTTACAACTTTCGCATGAGAATGTCTTTCTATTATGTTAACATATCAAAAAAAAATACGAAGACTTTTCGTGACGGGAATAATATTAAATTTATGGATATATTTTTCTAATGCAAGTATAATTAACTTCTATGAAAAAGTTAAAATAAAGGTTTCTAGGAAGAAAAGATACATAGTTTTAAAAAAAAAATTGTATAAAACGTCTCCACCGTCCTCGTATTCTACTTCCAATAAAACATTTTATTTTATGTATTCCTAATATATTCAAACATCTTTTATACGGTCTTCTCTAAAGAACCGTTTTCTCATTAAACACGGTTATTACTATTGGTCCGCTCTCTCGTTAAGACCAAAAACCTAACTTTTACATATATCACTTGTATGACAATGTTTATCCATAAAAGTCAAATCCTAAAAATAAAATGAAATTTATAACATCAATATGACATTTTAATAGCTAATACAATCTTTTATAGTGAGCCGTCTTCCCATTAAAAACGTTTCGATCCGCTCTCGTTTGAGATCGAAATTCCAACTTCATTACATATTATTGATGATACTTATCTTACACAAAAATTTTTTCCTTAAAATCAAAACCTAAAAAATAGAGTGAATCCAATTTATACTTTCTCTAGACTTTCTAAAATTTATGGAGTTTTAGAAAATGAAAACAGATCTTATTTTCTCTTTATATTAAAGATACTTCTGTATTTATTTGGGATTCCTGCATGAGAATGTTCTTTTATTATGTTAACAAATCAATTTTTTTCTTTTTAAATACGATGACTTTTTTTATGACAATAGTATTTGGATTTATGAATATATTTCCTGTCGGTTTGTTAACATTTCAAAATAGGGTGTTTGACACGCATTTTAAGGTGGAATTTAAGGATAGTTTCATAATTTATTTTTGAAATTTTCTCTTTTTTTGTATAAAAGTAGAACAATCCTATTTTTATACAAAAAAGAAAATTTTAAAAATAAGTTATGAACTGTCCTTAAAATTCACCTTAAAATGCGTGCCAGAAAATGACAAAAAAAAGTGTTAATAATTGGGTAGAACGGAGGGAGTAATATAAAAAATTATAATTTAATAAGATCATACTTTCTATAAAATATTTAATTATATGTCTGCTCTATATATTCAAACACCTATTTTACTTCTAATACAACGTTTTTTATATGTTTATTTCTATAAAATTGAACTCCTATTCTACTTCCAATGGAACTTTTAATCATATGCCTTATAAATACTAATTCTACTTCCAATAGAACTTCTAATCATATAATTTAAGAAGATCGTACTTTTTATAAAATATTTAATTATATGTCTGCTCTATATATTCAAACACCTATTCTACTTCTAATAGAACTTTTATTTATATGTTTTTTTCTATAAATTCGAACTATTATTCTCTATAAATTCGAACTCCAATTCTACTTCCAATAGAACTTTTATGCATATGCCTTATAAAAACTTATTCTACTTCAAATTGAACTTCTAATCATATGTCTTACCTATAAATTCGAACTCTTCTTCTCTATAAATTCGAACACATATTCTACTTCTAATATGTTAAATGATATTTTATATTTATTAATGTTTAAAATTCAAAAATTCTATAAAATTAGAAAAATAGATTGAGACGATCTTAGAGCGCCACAAAAACTCCCGCGTACCCTCCTTTATATATATATATTGATTTATACTCCCTCCGTCTCTAAATAAGTTGCCTGTTTTGACCGGACACGTTTGCCAATGCACACTTTTGATCGTTAATATCTTGAATTTCATATTAATATTAAATATAAAAACTTCACTGTATTAAAGTACTCATAAATACGAATCCAACAAGATCATTCATGACTATATTTGGTCTTATAGATTAAACGTAAATTAGTAATTTGCCTCATGTTATGAACAGTCCCGACATTTCAAACGAGCAACTCATTTCGAGACAGAGGGAGTACCTATTACGGAGTATAATTTATACCTACTGTACGTCAAAACCATACCGATTATAAGTTATAAGTTATAAGTTGAAAGTTAAGGATTCTTAACAATTAACTTATGGATTTATAAGTTATAAATTGAGTTAAAACTTATTTGGGCAAACAATCCATAAGTGTTTATGAGCTTATAAGCCATAAGTTCACAAGAATAAATGGAAACAAACAGGGCCATTATCGTGCACGAATGTATATTTAATTATTTATACTAAACTATAGTAATAAGAAAGAATAATTATTTGTATATATTTTCATTTAATAATTGAACCATACAAATGATAATAATTGTTAAATTTTCAGTAAATTGATTAGAATTGTTAAATTTAATACTAAATATTATTTTATATTTATGATAATTTAATGAATAGCCAAAATTTTGAATCCCGTTAACAACAAAATAAAATTAAGAAATTATATTATTATTTTTAAATAATACATGAACTTTTGATCAATATATATTAAATCAAATCTATATAATTCTATACTAAGTGTTATAGGGAGAAATTGGTACAACAATAATTGTGGAGGTTACTGGAATCACGGAGCAAAATACAGAAGGAGATTGATGATTTTTGTGGTTGATCTTACTTGTTGATTTGTTGAATGTCAGAGAAAAATTGTTTATTCTCTCTTACTGCCAACTGTCAATTAATCATAAAAAGAGTCATACGTACCCTTTTTATAGGGAGTCAAGCCACACGTAGTTCAAAGAAGTTACCTAGACAGAATAGGTTTTCTGGAGATCCATCTTGGCCTAAGTCCACTCACTTTTGGGCTGATGCTAACAGTTCATTAATTCTGCTAGAATTAATCTCCTTACATAATGCTAGAATCACGAGATCTCACTGGCGAGGCTAATGGAGATCTCATAAGGGACTCGTACGCGACCTCATCACTAGCTTAGTCGTGCGAGGTGATCTCAGGTGTGGCCCGTGTGGGTACATGCATGCGACCTCGTGGGTACATGCATGCGATCTCGTGGGTACAGGCATGCGACCTCGCTGGGCTTAACTATATCAACTCATGCGACCTTGCTGGGCTTAGCTATGAGCCTTCATATCTACTCATGTGATCTCGCTGGGCTTAATCATGAGCCATCATAATAAGAATACGCTAGGCCACACTGGACCTTGTAGAGAGATGATGCAGGTGCGAACTCGACCCGTGGCTCGTGATCGCAGACTTTCATAAAGAATATTGTGTTGGTAGAATGTTGGACTAGCTCCTCGTGGTGGGCTTTGGTGACCCAATCTTCATCTTTAGGCCCATTCTTAAGTTATGGACAACTATTTTAGCCTATTAGACCTGTTTATGGCTTATGTCAAGATTTGGGCATAAAAATAAGCAAATAAGGAGATAATTATTCAATGTAACCATACAAACAATAATGGCCATGAGATTTTTACACTACAACAGAAATCGAACCAGACAACACATGTTATACAATGGTCGCGAAAAACACCGTTATCCCAAAAAATTTAACAATGGTGAACTGTTAGCTAACGAAAAAGCGTTGTGTTTTTCAGCTGCCGACAATGGTTATTCAACGTTTTTAAAATCGTTGTCTAACTGGTGCCCCTTTTGTCAGAAGACACAATGGTAGTTTACGGTGGTATTTTGTAACGTGTATTAACATAAGTGTGTTTCAATTCATAATAAACAATTGTACATAATGTGGTTTGAGACAACAGTTTTTATTGAAGAGTTGTCTGAACTGTCGCCTTACTAGACAACGGTTTTATGAAACCGTTATCTGAACTACAGAAAGATTTGAATTGAATTTGGTGGGAAATAATGAAATGTTTTCATTTTTGAATAAATGTACAAACTCTAAACTTTTATTTACAAAAAAGTTCAAATATATTTAGTGAAAATATCATTTTTATGCATATTAAATTACGCGAATAAAAAATTAAACAGACATGTAAAATAGGAAGTAGATAGTACAAAATTGAATTACATTTACTGCTTTACTTTACTTTACTCATTTTATACATTAAATTTCGATTTCCAAAAGTTTTACTTATTTTTTTACTTTTCTCCATTATTTCAAATTTTTTAAACTCCGTATGCAACTCATTCATAAAGATATGAAAGATATGGACAGAGTAATTTACATATATTCTAATCCTTCCAATCCAAAATATTTATTAGAAATAAATTTTTTAAAGATTGAATGTAAATTTATATTCATAGTTTTAGTAAAACTAAATTATACCTCGTGATAGTGCTACACACACGATATTCTAGAAATATTATTTTATAATAAATATAAATATAATAATAATGATAGATTAAATAAATTAAAATTTTAATATTTAAAATTAAAACAATATAATTTTGAAAGAAATAATATTAATAAAACAAAATGTTGTTTTTTGTATTATAATAATTACAATTAAAGTTTAATTCAATTAGATATTTTATGTATAAATTTGCAAAACTTACCGAGATTTAGAAAATCAATTCAAATTTTAATTAATAAGCTTATTTTAAATTTTATAAGTGATGTTAATGATATTTAAATTCAATTTTAAAGTTTTCTTTAATTAAGAAATACAAACCTAAATATATTTATTCAACTTGAAAATGGATATTCATTGATCAAAACAAAATTAAAAAACGCATCAAATTTAAATATGAATATCAAATTCGAGGATGGATTATTATGTGTAAATTTATAATATATAGATGTAGATAGGTATATTTTATTTTCTCTAAAAATCAAAGCTAAAGATGCTTACTACCATACAATAAAGACAAGAAATAAGCAAAAGTCGGCCTAATAAAAGAAAGAATGAATTAATAAGAAAGTAACATAATGCTAACATCATGGCACAAAATAAATAAGGGAAGACACTAGAAAAAGGAATCTCCAACTGCAAACACACACCCACATCTCTATTTCCTAGAAACTGCTACGTAGAGACAAAGTTGTTTCTGGTAACGCGCATCCTCCCCGATTTTCTCCTACATATCCAACTACGACATCCCAACCCTATATATATACCCCCACCCCTCCATCTATAACATCCAAAACATAAATCTATTAGCTACTTCAAACTTATAAACACACCAGTTAATTTTCGGATTCATAATACATCCATACAAATTCACATTATAATCTACGTTCAACTACATACATCAGATTCAGATATGTCGTCTTCAAGAATTTCTTCAGCTACCTCATCGTCCTCGTCTTCTCCGATTAACGAGAAGGGTAAGTTGGCCAAACAAACCTCCACTTCAGCTTTTAAACGTCTTTGTCAGAAATTGTCACCTAGGCAATCACCAAGAAACAGCACTTGTTCTTCATCATCAATAAAATCTTTGGCTAGTCCCGAACATGTAAATCATGCGGTTGAGAACACTTCCACGTCATCAAAACCCTTCAACGAGGAGTTAGTACAACGTGTGTTCAACTACTTTGACGAGGACGAGGATGGGAAAATAACAGCGTCCGAGCTACGTACATGCATGACGGCGGTGGGTGGCCGAGAGATGACCCTTGCGGAGGCCGAGATGGCGGTGGAGACAGCTGATTCCGACGGCGATGGGATGCTAGGGTTGGATGACTTCTCGAAGCTTCTAGGAGGGAGTTGTGCAACGGAGGAGGACGAGTTGAGGGAGGCGTTTGGGCTGTACGCGGCAGAAGGGACGAGTAGCATTACGGCAAAGAGTTTGAAGAGGATGCTGAGTCGACTCGGGCAGTCTACGTCGGTTGACAACTGTAAGGTTATGATTCGTAAGTTTGACCTTAATGGTGATGGTGTTCTCAACTTTGACGAGTTTAGGGTTATGATGCATTGAATTTGCTTGAGCGAGATTTAATCTTGGCCGTCTACAACTTGGAGCCTCTTTACTCTCATCCAACGACCTACATTAAAAGCCATTATTGGTTTATTCATTCATTCGTTGTAAATACAGTACGATTTACTCCTAACTTGATTGTTTTATTCGGGATTATATATTGCATTACATTGTAAAAGAAGAGTTACTTTATTTTTGCTTACTTATGTCCACTTCTATCTAAATATTTTTCCTATTTGATTTGGACACGTTTGCCAATGCACACTTTTGATCGTTAATATCTTCAATTTCGTATTAGTTTTAAATATAAAAACTTCATTGTATTAAAGTACTCATAAATACGAATTCAACAAGATCACTCATGACTATATTTAAATTTATAGATTAGACGTAAATTAGTAATTTATCTTTTGTTATGAACAGGAAGATCATTTAGAAACGGAGGGAGTACTTGGCTTGTTTCTCGGAACACTATTTTGATGCAAGAATTGTGAGCACGTATGATAAAATGTATCTTTTGGAAAAATAAAATACCACGTGTCCTGGGTTGGCTGGATGTGCGTGACAGTGTGAGATATTTGTAAAACTATTTGGTACAACAATTATGTACACTTATTCGAGTGATGATAATATAAAAAATAAAATTCGTAAAATTTATACAGAGCCGATCATGATCAATTTTCTTTTATGGATTTCAAATTTGATTGCGTTTTAGTTTGTATGGTTCATATGTAGCTGCATTTTTCTTTTATTTTTAAAATATATATTCAATCAAATTTATCAAATAAATATTTTTGAAAAATTTGTCATTTCTCCTTGTCATAAGTAAACTCACTTTTTCTTATTTATCATCAGAAGTTATAAAATACTAGCTTAAAACCCGTGCGATGCACGGAATTTTTTAATATTATATGAATATTTTTTATTAATTTGAATTGATTTTTTTAAAACATGAATGATTTAAATTTTTCAATGAGATGATTTCATAATAATTATATAAAGGTTATCCGTAATATTTCTAAAAAAAGGGATTGTAGTTAGAAAATATAGAAAAGATGATAGATTTTAGTTGAAAAAGGTAATCGGTTAATTATTAGTATTATAATACTATTATTTTATTTTATTAAATAGAACCACACATGATATAATTGGAAAAGGAGAGATTTTAGTTAGAGAAAATAGAAAATGTAAGGTGAAAATTCAAAAGGTGACATGTTTTAGGTGAAAAAGGTAATTAATTAATTTATAGTAATTATAATTTAATTAAACTATTTTACTAAATAAAATTGCTCGTAGTGTTTTTAGAAAATGAGAAATTAATGTTGCGCGTGATATATCTAGAAATAGAGGTATTAAAAAGATAGAAAAGATTATACGTTTTAGCTCAAAAAAGTAATCGGTTAATTATTAGTATTATAATTTTATTATTTTATTTTATTAAATAGAATCGCCCGTGATATAATTGGAAAATGAGAGATTTTAGTTACAGAACACAGAAAAGGTAACGTGAAAATTGAAAATGTGACATGTTTTAGGTGAAAAATGTAATTGATTAGTTTATATTAATTATAATTTAATTATGTTATTTTACTAAATAAAGTTGCTCATGGTTCTTTTAGAAAAAGAGAAATTAATGTTACCCGTGATATTTCTAGAAAAATAGGGATTTTAGTTAGAAAATATAGAAAAGATGATACGTTTTAGCTGAAAATAGAGATTCTAGTTAGAGAAAAAAAAAGTAACATATTTTGGTTGAAAAGGGTAAGATCGATTAATTAATAGTAATTATATTAAACAAAATTGCTTGTAGTGTTTTTAAAAAATGAGAAATTTTAGTTAGATAAAATATCATGTGCAAAGTTTATGTGAAAAAGGTAATTGATTATTTTATAATAATTATAATTTAATTACATTATTTTACTAAATAAAATTGTTCGTAGTTTTTTTGTAAAATGAGAAATTAATGTTGCCCGTGATATTTCTAGAAAAGAAGGATTTTAATTAGAAAATATAGAAAAAATGATACGTTTTAGCTGAAAAGAGAGATTTTAGTTTAAAAAAAGAAAAAAAATAACAAAATTTGGTTGAAAAATGTAATTGATCGATTAATTAATAGTACTTGTATTGAACAAAATTGCTCATAGTATTTTTTAAAAAAGAGAAATTTTAGTAAGATGAAATATCATGGGTCGTCTGATTTAATGAAATAAATTAATAATATCATAACTACTAATAACTAACTGATTACTTTTTTCAGCTAAAAGCTAATATCTTTTCTATATTTATAACTAAAATATCTCATTTTAAAATTTGCTTTTTTTACTTCTTTTTCAGCTACCCTTACTTAGTTATTCTTTACTTATTTTATATTTCTTAATAAGTAACCAAATACCTTTTTCAGTTATTACCTTTGGTACATTTTCCAACTAAAATATCTTATTTCCGAAAATAACATGGGTCGTTCTATTTAATGAAATAAACTAATAATATTATAATTAGTTATTACCTTTTGTACATTTTCCAACTAAAATCTCTTCTTTTCAAAAATAACATGGGTCGTTCTATTTAATGAAATAAACTAATAATATTATAATTATGAATAACTAACTGATTACCTTTTTCAGCTAAAAGGTAATGTCTTTTCTATAATTTTAAACTAAAATATCTCATTTTCAAACTTATCTTTTTTTACTTCTTTTTCGAATATTATCTTTTCTAACTAAAATATATTCTTTCCAAAACTTGGCTTTTTTACTTCTTTTTCAAGCTATTACCTTTTCAAATATGGATTTTATCTATAATTAAGTAGGGGTAAATAAGTAAAATCAACAGGTACCGTACCGACCAACCGACCGACCAACCAAACTTTTAATGTTTCGGCTTTTATATAATTCTTATTTCCAAAAATAACATGGGTCGTTCTATTTAATGAAATAAACTAATAATTTTATAATTAGTTATTACCTTTTGTACATTTTCCAACTAAAATCTCTTTTTTTCAAAAATAACATGGGTCATTCTATTTAATGAAATAAACTAATAATATTATAATTATGAATAACTAACTGATTACCTTTTTCAGCTAAAAGGTAATATCTTTTCTATAATTTTAAACTAAAATATCTCATTTTCAAACTTATCTTTTTTTTACTTCTTTTTCGAATATTATCTTTTCTAACTAAAATATATTCTTTCCAAAACTTGGCTTTTTTACTTCTTTTTCAAGCTATTACCTTTTCAAATATGGATTTTATCTATAATTAAGTAGGGGTAAATAAGTAAAATCAACAGGTACCGTACCGACCAACCGACCGACCAACCAACCAAACTTTTAATGTTTCGGCGTTTATATAATAGTATAGATATCAGCAAAAGAAAAAAATCACAAATTATCATGAGTACATGAATAATTTTAGTGACTTTCTCATTTTTAATAATAATGAAACACTGATGCATGCGCATAGTTTACCCGGTTAGTTAAAAATTAAAATTAGCATAATAGCCAGTGCGAGGCACGGGCTATTTCTAGCATTGTTGAACATCACGAAAATGTGTATTATTTGAGATTTGGTGATATTTTTATACATTAAAAATATATGAAACAAATTTGGAGCACGTATGTGAGGAATGCATGTAAGAACCCAGATTTTGGGCAAAATTAAAACTTTTTATTATGTATTGATGTAAGAGTGAACAATGGTTACAACTGTCATGTAATACTGGTTTTAAGGAATGAATAATGAAAGGATATAGATTCCAAGGATATATGTCCTGAAGGATGCTATTGGGTGATAACTTAGATTAGAATAATCTATCTCCTAGAATGTTAAGATAAGATTCCCTAGAGAGAAATAGATACCCTCGTGTCATCCAGATCGATATCGGTTACAAGTACGGAGGTTCCATGAAAGAGTTAAGGAACGCTCGAGGAAGCACAAAGATATTTTCTAAGTACCAGGACTAAAAAGAGAATAAGTGATGAATAGTGTTTTTGATGGAAATAAGAATATTATGAGACGACACTATATAGAAGTACCCGGAATGAATTTCTGGGTTCGTATTAGTGATCCGAGGGGAAAATAAGTGTATGTAAAAGCTGTCGGATTCAGAAAAATAGCACTTTTATTTTCTCCGAGAATTCTCTGGACACTGTCAGACTTAAGGATTTATTAAAGGTATTTAAGGAATTTAAATTCGAGAAGTATTAAGTAAGATGGAGAATGGTATTCTAATTATTAAGAAGATTTCCGGTAAAACCCTAACTAGAAATCTTTGAGATATTCCTACGAACGATCAATCAAATTGAGCAATAACCGGACAAAAGAGCAAGCAAAGAATCAAGATGCATACATGTGCAATTGGTGGAAAAAGAAGAACCTAAGTAGCATACTTGTAAGTCAACTACAACTAGGATGATTCTTTAGCATTTAACCAAAAATGGACTTGCTTAATATGGAGCCAACACATGGTCCAATAAGAAGCCAACAAGTGGCACCAATAGATTGCCAACAACACATTAAAAAGAGATGCATCCAAGTATATACATAAAGATACATGCATTTAACCATTTTACACATCAAAAACAACAAAACAAAACAACATTTTCTCTCCATTTCTCCATAAAAATCTGCCCATTCTTAGCTAATTGGAAGTCCAACTTCCAACCATCACTTGTTCTTCAAATTTTTATGGTAAGTACTACATATCATGGTGATGATCTCCTAGAAATTTCAGCTTCAAATTCATCTTTTTTCCATTTTCAAATAAATCATCAAAGTGCGGATGAATAGTAACTTTTATGAACTAATCTTGATTTCTTGAATTCTTATGGTGGATCTAGCAACTCTAAGGCCACACAAGGATAGATCAAGTCTTAGTGAGGCTCTAGGACACTCCAAGGAAGGTAATCATCACTTGAAACCCTAGGTCTTACTTTGAGATTTTTTAAGTTCTTGATGGATTTAGTGTAAGTGATGTAGTAGTATGATTATAAGCATGATTATGAAGTTTGTTAGTGGATCTAAACATGATTGTGATATGTTGGTCAAGATGATGTTCTTGGACAGTAGGAGATGTATAATATGTGTATAACTTGTATTGATGCCCGATGTGGCTTGGTATTGACGACATGATTTTCGGAACGTTCGATATATAGCCGTTATAATGACGAAATTTCGTTAGCACTTAAAATCCGTTTTTGACAGTAAGATTGAACCTCTGATCTTGATGAATAATTAATCCAACCTTATAGATCTCGAGCCATAGATCATTTTGGAAAAAGAATCGAAACATTCTGACTTACGGTTTAGGAGTTATGATTAAATTCGTAAAAGTGGTTCGAAACCGAGAATGCGAATTCGTAATTGAAATTGAACCGTGTAAAATAATTATCGCAGTGGCGAATCTTGGTAATTAAATATTAGAGATCATAAGGGTGGTGTGAGAGAAGACCTCGTATTAAAAAGATCATTTTTCGATTTTATAAAAATGTTCGAACCAAGGTTAAGTACGAAAGTACGCCTAAAGAGTATACTTGGATATAACTACGGTAAACCACTTAGCAAACGATCGATAAATCTCGAGGTATAATCTTTCGACTTTAAAACTTTTACAAATCGAATGCTTACCATATGTAAGGGTAATGACATGCTTTATTAACGAACAAGTGTCGGATGATAAAAGCAATAATAAGAGTGAATTAGAGGGGTATAACGAAACGACTTGAAAACGTGTTTCGATTTGAGTTAAGTTTATGCTTAACCTTTGAAAGGAGTTAAGTGACTAATCCCGAATGCCTTGGCTATTTATAGATCATCAGGCTGACCCGGGATACGCTACCACTACCCCTACCCGTACTCGATTTCCAGGCAAGTTTTCAAACCTTTTTAAAGGCTGTTGTTGTGAATATATATATATATGATTTTTGTTATACATATGCCATAGCATGCATGCCTATTTTCAAGTTATATTGTGATACTTGTTCCCTGACTTATTGTTGGCTTATAAGCTAGATAGATATATATCAGTTATAAGCCGGAAATTATTTAGACCCTTAATCGAAGGGCAGTGAATCTCATTCTTTGATTATAGACCTGGAGTCGATAATTCTTGATATATATAGATATTATTTTCAGAGGAAAATAATTAAGTAAATATTTCCCATTTATTATCTGGCGAATATTATTGAGATATTCCTTTGAGATTATTTGATAAATATTATTCGGATTATCCATCAGATGTTTATTTATTCGAGGAATATTATATATTTAATATTCATCTAAAGTCGATTAAATATTCGAATATTATTCGAACCCTCAGTTAAGTTATTTGCTTAAAGAATATTCATTCTTATTTAGTCGATAAATATTATTTTGAATATTCATTCAAGTTTATTTATTTAATGAATATTATTTTAATATTCATTCGAGCCTTATTTATTTAAATGAATATTAATTCGAATATTCATTCAATCTCTATTTATTTTATAAATATCAGTTGAACATTGATTCGAACTCCATTTTTTCGATAAATATTACTTTGAATATTCCCTTGAGATAAGGAATATTATCTTCGACCTTTATTTAAATTCGATTCAATTATTGAACATAATTTCAAATATTCATTCGATAATCATTTCTTCGCTAAATATTATTAAGTTGAATATTCATTATTTATTCAATGAATATTGTCCCAAATATTAAGTCGATAATTATTCCATCAATATGTACCCTTCTTGAGTTGAATATTCACTATTGATTCAATAAATATCATCTCCAATGTCCATCTGACGGTTACTCCATCAATAAACATTGTTATTGATTTGAATATTCATTATTTGTTCAATGAATATTATTCTGAACATTTATTCAAAGATTATTCCGAGCAACCCTTTTTCAATATCTGTGACTGAATAAATATTCTTGGAATATTTATTTAATTCTTCTAACTCGTTTAAAAGATACTTGGTTTCATTCACATAGTATCATCAACCCTCGAATGTTATATAAATTATTTTAGAGTCCTATTATTATTATTATTATCAAGGAAGGTTCTCAGTAATTCCATTCTTCCTTCGATTCGAATATAAGGGAACCTGACTTGAAGAATGTTATTTATCTTGTGACTGCCCGGTCATAAATTATTCATTTCGTTCGCAACTTGGTTGCTATTATTCATGGAATTGTGTATACCCACTCATTATTCGAGGGGTAAGAATGTTGGAACAAGTTGGTATCCATTAACAAGCAGCGGCTTGGGAAATATTGGTGAATTTTCCTTTCCAATTAGATACGATTACTTTGTGGAGTCTTATCAACAAGTATTATACTTGGGGAAAGGGAGACGAACTTTACGTTTCAAGTTATGGATGTGAAATGAACTAGGAGATGCGTAAGTGACCCAGTGGCGCCGGTCCAGCAAATGGCCCAACCGTTGGCCGAGGGGGTTCCAGAGGGCGGTAGACAAGTAAATCCGTCGGTGCTTCCTTCTACATGTAGTAAACAAGAGGTGGGGAGCATAACATGCGACTGATCATCGTGTATATGCTATGTCTCCTGGCGCGTCAAACTCCAGTATTAGTTCATCACTCAATGTTGGAAATTTTGTGCAACATCATCATAGTTGGCAGAGTTGAAAAGTATTTCAAACTGGAATTGCAATATCTTTCTTGCAAGTTCCTATTTTATGAAAATGATGCTATCTTGCTTATTTTGGCATAGCATATGCTTCCACGAAATATATACCTGTTGAGTTCCCTGTAACTTCATCCTTTATATTGATTTGGCACCATTTTCGGTTATGCATGGCATATGGTTTCAAAATATATCTTTGAACTGTCATATATATTACTGTTCAGTTATATTCTTGTTGGTGGGCTATTGCTCACCCTTGCTTTATTATTTATATCACAACAACAGTGAGATCAGATGGCCGCACAAGGTGCACTTGGTGCGAGCAGGTGTCAGCCGTCAAAGGAATCACCGCTGAGATCGTAGCTACCATTGCTGAAGAGTAAGCTATTGGAAGGCTAGTTGTTAGCATTTGAATATCAAATGTATTTATTATATGACATATACAAATGGATGGCAAAGAGTAAGTAATGTATATATTGTAATTCTTTGGGTTGTAAGAACTCAACTGTGTGATTAATAAATTTGGTTACTCTGATTACATCTCTGGGACTATAACGTGTGTGTTCTATATTATTTTTTTGGGTCACAAGGTTGTTATTCAGTTTATATTGATTTTATGGATGGAAATTGAGACCGTAACGACCAGATCCCGGACCCCGGATCTGGGGGTGTTACAGAAATGGTATCAGAGAGAGCGTTATAAATCCCAGAGATGACGTGACGTTAAAACAATAAATTCATTAAGATAATAAGAACTCTTGCCAAGTTCATAGTCAGACTACATAATGTAGTATTGACATATAAAACCCTTATGGGAACCCTAAAGTATCATGATAGTAACTTAGCTCGTTCTTGTATCGACTAGTAAGGCGACAGACCTTGGCGATTACGAGCAGTAACATAATGATGCTTGTTTTGATGTTGAAGATCGAATAATGGATTCGATAGAGCACCCTACTGAGGACCCGGTTGAGGTCCCAGCAGAGGAAGGAAATATTGATAAGTATAAGGAGTTTACACTTCAGGAAATGAGGGCTACAACCAGAGAGACTGTAAGAGTTAAGGTATAGTGCTCATAAAAGTGAGCATAAAGAACTGAGATATTATTAAGAGAACTAAAGATGCATATTGGATTCATAGCTGGACTGCTAGATGAAGTACCAGCAGGTAGGATGGATTTGAGGAATTAATTGAGATCCTATATAGGGATAGATTAAAATCCTTAATGACCTTTAGATTAATGAGGAAAGAGATAGAGTGGTACATGATTATCAAAGACAACAATAGAGGACAAGGAGCAGAGTCTCCAGGAGCAGTTAAGATAGAGGCAGCAAGTGCCATATCAGGTGATAAATGAATTAGTGTGAATATTGTAATGATAATTCACCATGAGAAGGCAGATTTCATAAGTGATAATTTGTAAAGTCAAACTTAGATTGATAAGGTGGTTGGGTTCAAGGAAATGTCCATTTTATGAATGGATCAACTTAGAAAATAAAGACATTGAAAGGTGATGGCATGATTGAATAAAGTATATAAGGAAGTAGTAAGCGAGACAAGGATCTCAGAACCTACAAGAGGAGAAGACCAATGAGTCTGTGATAAACTAGTAATAAGGCTATCGTCAGGAACCAAGTAAAGTCTAGTTCAATTCAGTGGAATGATGGACCAGAAACATTAGATGCATGTGATTTAAAGGAATAGTAAATTCCTTCTTTTCCTTGAATGGATTATGGTAGTTACCTTAAGTTTATTTTGACACTGAATCATAAATGGATTGAGTAAGGCAAGCAGTGGTTGAGATGAAATTGAGAATGCTTTTAGATGAAACCTGAATGAACAGGTGTAGGCCATGTTCTCGAAGTGAGAGTTTTGGCAAAATAAAGTCCAGACAGTAGGACATATGATTAATAGGAAGTAGTGATTGATTGACCCCACCAAATTAAAGACAGTTTCAAATGGAGATTGGCCAACCACACCGACAAAGGTGATAAATTTCATAAGATTTACAAGGTATTACCAAAGATTTGCTCAGGACTATACAAAGAGTGTAGTCCCGTAACCCGACTTATTGGTAAGACTAAAAGTTTGAATGGACAAGATAAATGGGGGAAAATCTCCCTGGAGTTAAAGATAAAAACTGATGACGACCCAGCATTGACGTTACCTAATGGAAGAAGGAAAATTTTGGAATATATTAGGATGCACCTCGTACAGGTTTAGGTGTTGTGCAACAGGACAACATAATTTTCGAACACAATTGGACAACACGGTTCACCAGATTCGGATGACCTTGGTAGTGCAAATTCTGGGAAGCGACTGACTCCGATGGTAGTGTTCCTTCCGAGACTAGTTATTAAGTAGACTGGTATTCGGTAGTATCGACTATTAGGACAAACATGTATCGGGGAGGTATGGCATGTTTAGTTTGAAACTTTTGATTCCCCTTCTAGGGAAGATGTATATTTGGTTTCCTTCTAATGGTTAAACTCCCAGCTTTATGTCAATCATTTCACTACTGTAACTGTTTATGGTTCGACCAGCTCGGATGTTCATAGAAATATTCTTTGGGTATCGAAATTGATTTTCTTAATGTAACCAGTGGGTGGATAGATTGACTGAAATTTCCCTAATCCTGGAAAGGATTTGGACAAAATTTGGCAAACCTTGTCTTTCTGATTATCTGAATACATCACTGAGGAGAGTGGAAACTGAAGCAAACCCTATGAATTGGGTAAGGTAGCCGCTATACGGATTGGTAGATAGATCCCGATTATTACGATTGATTCTAGAAATAAACTAATGAAGATAAGATTGGATGGTAAAAAGGGAAATGTAATCAAGGAACAAGCCAGACTAAAAAAGTTCGGGATGGACTTAAATGAAAAAGTTGTCATGCCAGAAATGTTAAGCTTTTGTGGCACATGAAATTGATAAGAGTAACTAGAAGAATAAAAGAAAAGGGAAGGTGACCGGAGATGGCACCGAGAAGTCGATTGAGACTTATATGGAGTGAAGTTTTGAAAAGATCAAAAGGTATCAAAGTAGAAGGCACTATGCCAGCAATTGCTAGAAAAGTAATGCTATTAGCCGACCCCTAAACTCACATATTTTAGCATGGCCAGTTGGGGCCAAGTCACTAAAGATTATCGAGTGACTGAACCAGCAAGGTAAGGACAAAGCGGGGTGCTTCTAACCAAGTGCAAACCGCGAGGACTTTTGATATAAAATGAATTGAGAAACATGATGATGGATTTTATATATACCATGGAAGTATTGGGATTGAGGATAGTGACCAATAAAGAGTTACGAAGATTGTCAAAGATGGCGTAGTATGATGTATAAATGTTATCTGAAGCTTAGCGTCCTCAAAAAGAGCATTAGACACTAAGAGATTCACGTTAAACACGACCAATATCTTCCAGAGCATCATTGCTACCATTACCAAGTTCTGTAAGAAAGACAGATAGACATATGTTGTCTTTTGGAAGGTTATATAGACTGACATTCGTTTGAAAGAAGAGATTAGCATTAGGCTACCTATAGATTATCAAGATGAGAATGATTGAAAAGAGACCCTTATTAAGGATATATGATTGAATTTCCACATACAGGATGTATGTATTCCTTGCAAATAGAATTGAGGATAGAATGTCCAGAGATTAAGACGAACCCTGGGGGATGCACAAAGGATAGCCTCACCCCTAATAAAGACATTGTGAAATCAGACGATATAAGTTGAATCGACCAAGGTATCAATAACCTATAAGGATTTATGGAAAGGAGTCTCGAAAAGTACAAAGGCAGAATCGTTATAGAATTGGTTAATGATGTTTGATATACCCTGTGCCCAGAAGATACAGGAGGAATGGTGAGAATGACATAAGAAACCCTATAAGGAAAGGAGTAAAGTTTGGTAAGGAATGTATGACATAGTAACAATAAGGCCAGATAAAGCAGGTATGAAACCATGAGCAAGTATGGATTGAACCAATAAGGTTGAGATTTCCTAAAATAGAAAAGGACTGAGATAAGAAATATCCTAGATATGATTGGGAGTAACCGTGATAAAGTTCCCATAGAAAGGTGGAAGCAATGATTTTTTTTTTGGAAAAAGACTGGAATATATTTTCTCTCATCTAGCAGAGTTCAAGGGAGGATGCTTCCACCCTGAGTTGGAATAGATCCAGAAAATATTGATTTCAAGGAAATATTATATTCAGGAAAGGCCAATGAGGTGGCCGACACTTTAAGTATAAGGGAGTAAGTATATATGCTCATACTAAAGAGATAGAATGATATGGTAAAGGACCTTGATGGTCATAAGGTGGTAGAGGAAATTACATTCCGTCTGATGATTGTGCCAGAATAAACTATAAGAAAAGTTTAAGTAAAGATTCGATTCCTGATGTTGCCGGTAGCACCTTACCGACATTAGGAGGCTCTACGACAGGCCAGACCAAATTCCCCAAGAGACTCGCCTTTCCTTTGGAAAGAGAGGGGGGAGGTTAAGTAACAAGGAATTGGTAGTAGATGACCAGAAACAGAGATGGTACAAATACTGATAAGCTAAATGGCATGATGATGAATGACAAGCAAGTTTATGTTGGTATATTTCTGCGCAAACAAGATAGAGTACATGAAGTTAAAGATTCGTGATGCTGAAAGGTATCCCTGGATTAACGAGATTTGGAAAGTGATTAAGTAAAACGCTGAGCTCTAGTCTTCAACTAGAGATATACGATTAATAATCTCCTCAACCTATCCTAGCTGCAATGCTTGAAGCTCTTCTGCAATTCTATCTTCTTCATGTGATATCTGTATCAAGTTCAGGAAGTATTCCTTATGGGTAAGGAATAGTGATTATTTTGTCTTCCTAAGAGAGTGGTGATTTAACAAATCATGAAACCCGTATGTCTAGCTTTTAAAGCCCTATGTAAATGAACCCGATGGTGATTCAACCATGGACTACATTAATGCAGTGGTGATTCTTCTGAGAAATTAGATGATAACAACTGTGGAAATTTCGGAATAAAAGACAAATAGATTGTATTGAATCCAAGTTAAAGAAATCGTCCAGGTTTATTTCGAACGGTTTAAGTTTGGGAATGACATGATGCTTGAAATAAATGGTAATGCCATGATAGTTCATAGAGTGATTATAGTATAAATAGAAACCAAGGGACTGGTAGAAATGATCATAGAATTGAGAATCAATAAAGGAAGAGATATGCGGACTCCTGAGAAACCCCAGAAATGAGGTAAGAAAAGTATGAGGTTGACATTGGAGATATCGGTCATAATGGAAAGCTTAAATTTAAAGCATAAATGACATAAAGATTAACTCATGTTAAGATAGGAAAAGTCGAGGAAATTTGAAATAGATGGATTGAGTAATAAAGAGACTCATGGAATGAAAAAGTGAAATCTAGATGGTGGAACAAAGGAAAATTTTGCCCCAAACGTGTAACACGTATTGAATAAAGGTGACGAGTGCCTCAACCCTGAGATGAAGGTGGAGATAAACAACAAAAGTAAATAAGAGTTAGATAATACGAATGATGTGATTGATAAAGAAAAGATTGGGAAATAATTATGGAAGTGAAGCAAGAAATGTTATGAATGGATTGATGAATGGGTTTTCCTAATGAGCTATCGGAATGACAATCTGATGGTGTTAGAATTATGAATATGAATGGCCAGTGTCGTGGCGTGAAATGCCAGTAATAATAATGTCAAGCGAGAAATCCATGATTTTAACCTGAGAGGTTGAAGGATTTTCCAAAAGTAGGTGATACCAATATCGAACAAGAATATAGGTCCACAGAATGATGGACAGAGTAGCAAGGACATGTGATATGTAAGATTATGAAAAAGTAGTATTTTATACGAATACGATTATTTTCTTCTCTAATAAACCTCTATAGTTCAGAGGTAAATTCTAAGTATGATATTTTTGACAATTAGGAAAATTTTCTTATATAGTTCTTTGAAATTCTTTCCTTCTCTTCTCCCTTACTTATCTTCTTCTAAATTGAGAAGAACAACCCTTTAAGAAGGGGAGGTAATACTACGTGACTCTCTGTCTGTGTGATAGGAGTCTAAGTGGAATGCCATTAATTGCTTAATTGCTTGTCAAGTACTAAAGGCTGGCCCCCTTCTGTACTAGCTATGCAGTATAACAAATGTTCATTGATCATAGTGATCTCTCAATAAATTCTTCTAATTCTATATATTGAGCGAGATTGCGAAGATTAAAGCGGTCAGGAATTGCAAAATTACGAGTGAGGTTATCTCCGGAATTCGTAGCGCGTTAGTGATACCGAAGTCACTGCACGTACCAATAAGGATAATAGTATAAGACCAAACAAGAGCGTATACCGGATAATGTGTTGTGCGAAAGTACTAATGAATTGGTAGAACGTATAAAGGGTGTATTGTAACACCAGTACGATGTGGTTTAGAGAGACTGGAATGTGTAAGGACCGACCAGAGAATTGGAAAGTGAAATAACCAACAAGTACCCAATTGTCTTCTACCTGATTCCGGGACGGAATCCTTTTAAGGAGGGAAGACTGTAAGAACCCAGATTTTGGGCAAAATTAAAACTTTTTATTATGTATTGATGTAAGAGTGAACAATGGTTACAACTGCCATGTAATACTGGTTTTAAGGAATGAATAATGAAAGGATATAGATTCCAAGGATATATGTCCTGAAGGATGCTATTGGGTGATAACTTAGATTAGAATAATATATCTCCTAGAATGTTAAGATAAGATTCCCTAGAGAGAAATAGATACCCTCGTGTCATCCAGATCGATATCGGTTACAAGTACGGAGGTTCCATGAAAGAGTTAAGGAACGCTCGAGGAAGCACAAAGATATTTTCTAAGTACCAGGACTAAAAAGAGAATAAGTGATGAATAGTGTTTTTGATGGAAATAAGAATATTATGAGACGACACTATATAGAAGTACCCGGAATGAATTTCTGGGTTCGTATTAGTGATCCGAGGGGAAAATAAGTGTATGTAAAAGCTGTCGGATTCAGAAAAATAGCACTTTTATTTTCTCCGAGAATTCTCTGGACATTGTCAGACTTAAAGATTTATTAAAGGTATTTAAGGAATTTAAATTCGAGAAGTATTAAGTAAGATGGAGAATGGTATTCTAATTATTAAGAAGGTTTCCGGTAAAACCCTAACTAGAAATCTTTGAGATATTCCTACGAACGATCAATCAAATTGAGCAATAACCGGACAAAAGAGCAAGCAAAGAATCAAGATGCATACATGTGCAATTGGTGGAAAAAGAAGAACCTAAGTGGCATACTTGTAAGTCAACTACAACTAGGATGATTCTTTAGCATTTAACCAAAAATGGACTTGCTTAATATGGAGCCAACACATGGTCCAATAAGAAGCCAACAAGTGGCACCAATAGATTGCCAACAACACATTAAAAAGAGATGCATCCAAGTATATACATAAAGATACATGCATTTAACCATTTTACACATCAAAAACAACAAAACAAAACAACATTTTCTCTCCATTTCTCCATAAAAATCTGCCCATTCTTAGCTAATTGGAAGTCCAACTTCCAACCATCACTTGTTCTTCAAATTTTTATGGTAAGTACTACATATCATGGTGATGATCTCCTAGAAATTTCAGCTTCAAATTCATCTTTTTTCCATTTTCAAATAAATCATTAAAGTGCGGATGAATAGTAACTTTTATGAACTAATCTTGATTTCTTGAATTCTTATGGTGGATCTAGCAACTCTAAGGCCACACAAGGATAGATCAAGTCTTAGTGAGGCTCTAGGACACTCCAAGGAAGGTAATCATCACTTGAAACCCTAGGTCTTACTTTGAGATTTTTTAAGTTCTTGATGGATTTAGTGTAAGTGATGTAGTAGTATGATTATAAGCATGATTATGAAGTTTGTTAGTGGATCTAAACATGATTGTGATATGTTGGTCAATATGATGTTCTTGGACAGTAGGAGATGTATAATATGTGTATAACTTGTATTGATGCCCGATGTGGCTTGGTATTGACGACATGATTTTCGGAACGTTCGATATATAGCCGTTATATTGACGAAATTTCGTTAGCACTTAAAATCCGTTTTTGACAGTAAGATTGAACCTCTGATCTTGATGAATAATTAACCCAACCTTATAGATCTCGAGCCATAGATCATTTTGGAAAAAGAATCGAAACATTCTGACTTACGGTTTAGGAGTTATGATTAAATTCGTAAAAGTGGTTCGAAACCGAGAATGCGAATTCGTAATTGAAATTGAACCGTGTAAAATAAGTATCGCAGTGGCGAATCTTGGTAATTAAATATTAGAGATCATAAGGGTGGTGTGAGAGAAGACCTCGTATTAAAAAGATCGTTTTTCGATTTTATAAAAATGTTCGAACCAAGGTTAAGTACGAAAGTACGCCTAAAGAGTATACTTGGATATAACTACGGTAAACCACTTAGCAAACGATCGATAAATCTCGAGGTATAATCTTTCGACTTTAAAACTTTTACAAATCGAATGCTTACCATATGTAAGGGTAATGACATGCTTTATTAACGAACAAGTGTCGGATGATAAAAGCAATAATAAGAGTGAATTAGAGGGGTATAACGAAACGACTTGAAAACGTGTTTCGATTTGAGTTAAGTTTATACTTAACCTTTGAAAGGAGTTAAGTGATTAATCCCGAATGCCTTGGCTATTTATAGATCATCAGGCTGACCCGGGATACGCTACCACTACCCCTACCCGTACTCGATTTCCAGGCAAGTTTTCAAACCTTTTTAAAGGCTGTTGTTGTGAATATATATATATATATGATTTTTGTTATACATATGCCATAGCATGCATGCCTATTTTCAAGTTATATTGTGATACTTGTTCCCTGACTTATTGTTGGCTTATAAGCTAGATAGATATATATCAGTTATAAGCCGGAAATTATTTAGACCCTTAATCAAAGGGCAGTGAATCTCATTCTTTGATTATAGACCGGGAGTCGATAATTCTTGATATATATAGATATTATTTTCAGAGGAAAATAATTAAGTAAATATTTCCCATTTATTATCTGGCGAATATTATTGAGATATTCCTTTGAGATTATTTGATAAATATTATTCGGATTATCCATCAGATGTTTATTTATTCGAGGAATATTATATATTTAATATTCATCTAAAGTCGATTAAATATTCGAATATTATTCGAACCCTCAGTTAAGTTATTTGCTTAAAGAATATTCATTCTTATTTAGTCGATAAATATTATTTTGAATATTCATTCAAGTTTATTTATTTAATGAATATTATTTTAATATTCATTCGAGCCTTATTTATTTAAATGAATATTAATTCGAATATTCATTCAATCTCTATTTATTTTATAAATATCAGTTGAACATTGATTCGAACTCCATTTTTTCGATAAATATTACTTTGAATATTCCCTTGAGATAATGAATATTATCTTCGACCTTTATTTAAATTCGATTCAATTATTGAACATAATTTCAAATATTCATTCGATAATCATTTCTTCGCTAAATATTATTAAGTTGAATATTCATTATTTATTCAATGAATATTGTCCCAAATATTAAGTCGATAATTATTCCATCAATATGTACCCTTCTTGAGTTGAATATTCACTATTGATTCAATAAATATCATCTTCAATGTCCATCTGACGGTTACTCCATCAATAAACATTGTTATTGATTTGAATATTCATTATTTGTTCAATGAATATTATTCTGAACATTTATTCAAAGATTATTCCGAGCAACCCTTTTTCAATATCTGTGACTGAATAAATATTCTTGGAATATTTATTTAATTCTTCTAACTCGTTTAAAAGATACTTGGTTTCATTCACATAGTATCATCAACCCTCGAATGTTATATAAATTATTTTAGAGTCCTATTATTATTATTATTATTATCAAGGAAGGTTCTCAGTAATTCCATTCTTCCTTCGATTCGAATATAAGGGAACCTGACTTGAAGAATGTTATTTATCTTGTGACTGCCCGGTCATAAATTATTCATTTCGTTCGCAACTTGGTTGCTATTATTCATGGAATTGTGTATACCCACTCATTATTCGAGGGGTAAGAATGTTGGAACAAGTTGGTATCCATTAACAAGCAGCGGCTTGGGAAATATTGGTGAATTTTCCTTTCCAATTAGATACGATTACTTTGTGGAGTCTTATCAACAAGTATTATACTTGGGGAAAGGGAGACGAACTTTACGTTTCAAGTTATGGATGTGAAATGAACTAGGAGATGCGTAAGTGACCCAGTGGCGCCGGTCCAGCAAATGGCCCAACCGTTGGCCGAGGGGGTTCCAGAGGGCGGTAGACAAGTAAATCCGTCGGTGCTTCCTTCTACATGTAGTAAACAAGAGGTGGGGAGCATAACATGCGACTGATCATCGTGTATATGCTATGTCTCCTGGCGCGTCAAACTCCAGTATTAGTTCATCACTCAATGTTGGAAATTTTGTGCAACATCATCATAGTTGGCAGAGTTGAAAAGTATTTCAAACTGGAATTGCAATATCTTTCTTGCAAGTTCCTATTTTATGAAAATGATGCTATCTTGCTTATTTTGGCATAGCATATGCTTCCACGAAATATATACCTGTTGAGTTCCCTGTAACTTCATCCTTTATATTGATTTGGCACCATTTTCGGTTATGCATGGCATATGGTTTCAAAATATATCTTTGAACTGTCATATATATTACTGTTCAGTTATATTCTTGTTGGTGGGCTATTGCTCACCCTTGCTTTATTATTTATATCACAACAACAGTGAGATCAGATGGCCGCACAAGGTGCACTTGGTGCGAGCAGGTGTCAGCCGTCAAAGGAATCACCGCTGAGATCGTAGCTACCATTGCTGAAGAGTAAGCTATTGGAAGGCTAGTTGTTAGCATTTGAATATCAAATGTATTTATTATATGACATATACAAATGGATGGCAAAGAGTAAGTAATGTATATATTGTAATTCTTTGGGTTGTAAGAACTCAACTGTGTGATTAATAAATTTGGTTACTCTGATTACATCTCTGGGACTATAACGTGTGTGTTCTATATTATTTTTTTGGGTCACAAGGCTGTTATTCAGTTTATATTGATTTTATGGATGGAAATTGAGACCGTAACGACCAGATCCCGGACCCCGGATCTGGGGGTGTTACAATGCACGATCACCAAAAGTGTGGGAGGATACCGTTGTGGCTTCTGATGCCAAAGCAACTTCTTCCTCGATCACCAATAGGCAAGTATATGTCTTTGCAAGCATTTAAAGGAAAATGACCATGCAACAAATTATTGAATACTTTCATGTTTGAAATTTTAGACATTTTACAATACATTTTAAAGATTACAAGATCTTAATTGTTGTAACATATAAGATCTTACATAATAAAGTTAAAGTCTGAGGAACTCCCTTTGTTCTCCTATTATATATAGAAGAAGATACACTGTCATATAGCACTATATGCGTAATCTTATTTATTGTATCGTCTCATAACTCAACGATATATTTTATTTAGTTATTTAATCGATAATTGATAGCCGACATGAAGTACAAATCTCATATATATATATATATATATATATATATATATATATATATATATATATTTCAAATTTCCTTTCAAAACTTCATATCTTTCTTATTTCGCTAATTTATTTGTTATATTTTGTATATTATTTATCATACCATCTTATAAATAAACTATATATTATATGTAATTATTAACCAATAATCGATATGTAATCCAAATCGCATTTGTATATTTTATATAAATTTTCTTAAAATTCATATTTTTAGTATGCCTATAATTTTTTTTTATAATTAAAATTTTCATTCCACAAAGAGGTTGGTAACACTTTGTTGTGACCAAAATCTCGCATGGATCAGATTTAGGCCCATGATGAGTTTTGGGTCCAATCCACAAGGAAAGAGGATGTTTTAGAGGGCTTCCAAGGTACCCGTGGTAACCCATGAAAACTGATAACAGGGCTCCCAAGATAATAGGGCTCCCGGGTAGAAGGGCTCCCGAATGGCATGGCTCCCGGATAACAGGCTTCCAAGAGCCTATGACAACCCATAGGGGCTACCATGAGATGGGTAGCAGGTAGATATGACGATAAGGGTCCTGGGAATGGCCTCCCATGGATGATCCACAACCCATAGACATCATTACATAGCTTCCAGTACAGCTACCAGACATGGCTTACCAGAATAGCTTCCATAACCGGCTTACCAAAGGGGCTGCCATAGTTTGGGTTACCGGGCGGTACCCCCAGAGGGGCTACCTTGCGATGAACATTGAAAGAATATAAGGCTTATGGTCCCGGAGATAGTCTCATCCATAGCCAATGACAACCATCAGAGAGGGCTTCCAGCATAGCTTCCGTAACTGGGTTACCGGAGAGGCTACCGGGTGGTACCCCCAGCTTCCCCGGAAGCCTGGTAGAAACACAGATTCAGACTAGGACAACCATCGGATAAGGCTTCCAGTATGGCTTCCATAGTTGGGCTACCGGAGTCAGGCTACCGGAGTCAGGTTACCGGAGTCAGGCTACCGGGTGGTACCCCCAGCTTCCCAAGGAAGCCTGATAAGGCCGCTAGATTGGATAAGGCAGACCTCCTACTTTTTAGGAGCACGTCTCTACAGCTGAAATACACCTCTAAACGGATAATTATTCAGTTATTCGAGGATATACATCATATATACATGATAAATCCTTCATTCTTGAGATAAACATCATGAGATAGGCTTCCAACAGTCCTAGTACGGCTTGGAAACCTGATAAACACATCACAATCAGTTGATAAACGAAAATATCAATCATTATCTCATCAGATACGAGATAACTCATCACAAACAACCGAACATATCAATCAAGAACTACATACGGGCTTGATCCACTATAAATAGTGGTATGTAGGCAGTTTACGGGGTCTCTTCTCGAAATGCACGTTGATACTAAGAGCATGTATACTCTGGTGCACGTTCACTCTCATAATTAGGGTTCTTGGCAGGCCAACATTCGGTCCTTGAGCTCTAATTCCCGTAGATTCAGCCCCAATCATCACCAAAACACCTTTCCGTGTTCTTCGGAAACCCTTAGCCGTGAGCCTTCCCGGGCGGCTAGCCATAAATCTCCGTGTTTACACTAAAACACGCAAGCGTATGTGGTCACAAGTAATATATAAGGTTAAGTCCAAATTCGTTCCCACAGGGATCTGGTTATGGTTTTAATTCAGTAAACGCACCTATGCAACAGTGTATGATCTTAATTCATTGCTAAGACAATTAATAAATTAAGGTTTATTAAACTAAATTAACTAAGACACAAATTAACAAAACTAAGAATTAACTAACTAACAAGAATTAAAATCTAATTACGTCTGCAAGAAAAATCATGGAATCCTAACTTCATTAAATACTTTGCTTAGATCTGACGCCTTTAATCACTATATGCAATGGTTATGATATCTGATCGGATAACACGAAACAAGTATACGCTACTTCTCAGTATACGAATACCAAACTAAACATACATCCACAAAAGAGATAGAAGATGAATAGACACCAATTATGCTTAGACCCTATATCTCTATAAGATTTGAAAACATAACGGTTGAAGAACAAGTTATCCATAATGATCACATAGGGCAATACAAGTATTCTCATCTCATACCACGAATCATATTGATAAACAATTATGAACCTATGCTAGCATGGCAAGTTCTAAATCTCAAGATCCACTTTCACTTCACAAGAGATTAACAAATTAGATGTTCATGACGCATCTATCAATTAAGCATAACCATACGAGGATATCAGATATACACCACACACAGATCTTTAAAGCAATCAAGATACTAAAGCTCCATAAATAAATCCGTTAGAATCCCATGACAACGATTAGTTCATAATCGAACCTCTCGTCATCATGGGATCTGATGAAACCATGATAAAAACAAAGTATGAAAATATACAAATAAACCTAAGTAATTGATATGTAATAGTTCTACTCCTAATGATGATAATCTTAATTATCTAATTTACAAGGGTTGGATGTGTTTATATAGGCTCTAGACATCTTGCCCAGCAAGAAAATACCAAAACAGAATTATAATAGAATTTCTGCAAGATACGTTTCCTAAACTGATTCTGTTTTTTTAAGGGAAATTCGTAGCTGACTTTTCTTCTGTTTTCCAGAGCCGTTCCAGACGTAATTGGGCTTTTGGACCACCTTATAATGATAGAGAATCTCGTTATCTTCGCGTGGACTGCTTACGGGCTGAAAACAGACTTATAGAACTCAAGATATGGCCCAAACAGTGAATCTCACGCGTGCAGCCCAATAAATCCGAATTTTAATAAATTAAATCTCCAAAAATGACAAAAACATCCACCATAATCAACATCCTTGTAAATCTGCACAACTAAACAAAACACATCAAAACTACAAGAAACTTGAGCCCAAGACAATTAATTTAAGCCGATTTAGAATGCTCCAAGTGGAGATAAATCCACTTATCACACCCCCAAACTTAAACCGATGCTTGTCCTCAAGCATAAACAATTACAACTAACTAACTAACTAGTACCACTTCCGTAGGTGATCACGGTTGCATTTGGCATATGCAACAAGCCCTTTAAACCCCTAGGCAGCCCTAGTGGACGAGTAAGGTCTCGTGAGGGCCTATAGCGAATGTACCCACAAAATCCATTTAACCTAATGCAATGCAATGCATGAATGCAACTAATATGAAAAATGCAAGATCCCCTTCAAACTCACCAAAACCAACTAACAAGCAAATATCTCAATGAATGTAACAAATCCAAGCAGAGCTCGACTAAATCCCCGTATACTAACAAATACATGAATAGAAACGTGCGTGTGTGCGATGCTCATCAGAAATACTCCCAAAACTAGGTCAAAAATCATACATGCTTTCCGTCAAGACAATCACAGGTTTATAATCAGAATAGACTGTAGACACTCCATAACCTAGGAACACCTCCACCCTTATCCAAGGTAGACAGAAACTCATGCTTTATTACTATGACACATAATAGAATATACAATACGCATGCTTATTTAACCGTGCAATGAATGAGACCCCAAAAGGCTTATACAATAATACCCATGTAGCGAGTGTTAGGTCAGCAATCCCAAACCACAAGGGCTTTAGGTTACTAGGACTAAGTCCCCTCAGACTTAATTACTCGAGTATTAAAGAGCTCACTCTGGTTAATTTTGCATATGAACAAATAACTTATTGACTCTTTTTTTTTTCTTTTTTTTTCTTTTTTTTTCTTTTTTTTTTCTTTTCTGCAATCTGGAATGAGCCTTTCTCATTTCCAACCCTAGACTACTCATATAAATATGAGCCGGCTACTAGCCATTTGACGCCTAGCCATTATTAACAATTATGAACAACTAGCATGAAAATTCCTGGTTTCCCCCAAACTTAGACTTTAATGTTCCTACGCTATAAAGGGAATAACGAAAATTCTAAATATAAACAAGTGATTAAATCTCAAAACATCCCACAGGCATGACCTTAACCTAGCCCAAAAGCACCCCAATGAGACTGTGTAATAAATTTTATTCCCGTAACATGCAAGTCAATTTCATAGAAACTATAAATCAGCCCTCTACTCATCATCATCACACCCAAATCAACATCCACCTATCAATCAGAATCAGCTCGTCCTAAGGGATCATGAAATATGCATGCCATGAAAATACAACTAAATGAAAACTCACATGGTATACGAAAATAAAACAAAATGTCCTATATGAACACACGTAGATAATACGAACATAACAATCATGCATGAATTATCACTACTATGCAAACATGATATCCTATATGAACAAATAATACAACAACAACTACTCATCCCTCAAACCACCCCCAAACTTAAAATATTCAATGCCCTCATTGAATGGAAGTAAATACAAGGAATAGCAGAAAACATACCTGAAAACCGAAGCATACCCAACCATTTTTTTTTTCCGCAAAAATCCCCTTTCCTTAGCAATTGGCCTCAAAACAACCGATTAAATTTAACCTCCGCATCCGGAAAAGAAAATCTCTCCACCCTAAAAGAACCACCCCTCATTCGCTTAGGCGCCATAATAATCAAAACCCCACTCAACAATAGCACCACCAACAACCACCAAGAAATATCCCACCAAAAACCACCAAGAAAAATCACACCACAAATACCCAAGTATCCAGAATAATACAAAAACCCCAATTTACAAGAACACAAATTCGTAATAAAATAGAGAAAAGAAATCCCACTACGAATCAAAGAGGTGAACTTGTAGTAATTTTCCCCCAAACTTGAATTTTTAAGAGATGTAGAGGAGGAAGATAATGAATTGGGTGTGTATGTATGGGTATATATAGGCCATGGAGTGATAGGATGAATCTAAGAATTTTAATGTGAATAGGAAAAAATTTGGTGGAAATTGGAATTTGATATGGGATAGAAAAATATTTAATGGATAAAAGAAAAAAGAATTAGAAAAGAATTAGGAATCGGAATTTTTTTTATGAGAGATGAGGGGTTTTAGAATTAAAATAGGAAAAGATTTAGGGAAGAGATGGGGATATAAAAAGATTTTGGGGTGATGAATTTATTTATTATATGCACACAACAAACCTGGACAGAAGCGTACAAGGTTGGGAATTATTCTGAAAATTCTGACCCACGCGCGAGTTGCATGAGTGGGGGGCAACCTGCCCTGCTTCCAGACACGCATGCGCTACTTGCGCTACATGGCCGCAAGTTGCTTCCCTTCCAGAAACGCAACTGCAAGTTGCGTTACAGCGCCGCAAATTGCCTTCCTTCCAGAAACGCAGGGGCTAGCTGCGTTACAACGCCGCAATTTGCCCGAAATTCATATTTTTTTTTTTTTTTCACAAAACACTCAAAAAAATTTTTCTTTTTTTTTTTCCTATACTAATGCATGGGTTGCCTCCCACGAAGCGCTTCTTTAACGTCAATAGCTTGACGTTACTTCCAAGCCTCCATTAAGGATGATAATAGTTCGCCTGGTCCTCTCTTCGCAATACTTCATCATCATCTCGGCGGCACACTTTTTGCCCTTTCTCCTCGCTTGACCTATTCAGGTAACAACCATGTCCTCTTCCAATGCCTTCATCTGTTGACCCAAAATCTGACAATTTGTAGAACAACACACATTCGCGGGCTTCGCTTGAATATAATGGAGGAGGGTAAATGTAAATTGCTGAAGCCTTTGGTTCCTCAAAAAGAACTTCCTCCATTGGCTCTAATGCGCTACCTCCATCTTTATACTCTGAGACAAGTAGAAGACCTGCATCTTTCTCATGATCATCAACCTCTTGGTTCGCACATACCAATTCTTGAAATTTGCGTAGCCCAACAGTGTCTTCTTGATTCGCACATAACAATTCTTGAAATTTGCTTAGCTCATCAGTGTCTATCTCAAATAGTGCCCTTTCCAAATCATCCACCTCACTAGCTTGATCAAATTCCTCACATGGCTTATGAACACTCTCCTCCTCTTGGAATTTGTCTTCTTCAATTAAGCATGCAGTACCTTGCTCCAAGTCATCGTTATTTTCTGGAATTGCCTCTTGTATGAATTGTTGTTTTTCTTGTTCCAAGGCTCTCACAGCTTGAGCAACTAGAATCTCCAAAGATTTAAGAGACTCCTCACTACTCTTTACAAACATCATAACCTCATCCCTAACATTAACCTTATCTGACTGAAAAGTAGGAGTAGGTTGCTGATGTTGAAACTCTTCACTTCCATAGTAATATGACATATCTGGAACATCTTGCTGGTACTGTTGAGGATGGTATTGAAAATATGGTTGCTCCTCATAAGTGACATATGGATCAACTCCTTCGTAGTAACAATATTGTGATGGATCATGAACGCCCAAATACTGCTCACATGGCTGAGGCTGTAGAATACCACCTTGGTTGCTCCAGCACTGATACGTCTCATGTGCGCCCGCACATAGCTCGCAAACACTAGCCACCTGCTGAACTCCATAGTAAAAATCCATCTTTCTCTGGCAAGTACCTGAAACACCAACGAACTACAAGAATAGATGAGAAAAAAAAACAATCTGAGTCAGTGAACTCTAACGACCACTATTGACAAGCACATAAACCAAAAATAAAACACCATTGATCCCCGGCAGCGGCGCCAAAAACTTGTTTACACTAAAACACGCAAGCGTACGTGGTCACAAGTAATATATAAGGTTAAGTCCAAATTCGTTCCCACAGGGATCTGGTTATGGTTTTAATTCAGTAAACGCACCTATGCAACAGTGTATGATCTTAATTCACTGCTAAGACAATTAATAAATTAAGGTTTATTAAACTAAATTAACTAAGACACAAATTAACAAAACTAAGAATTAACTAACTAACAAGAATTAAAATCTAATTACGTCTGCAAGAAAAATCATGGAATCCTAACTTCATTAAATACTTTGCTTAGATCTGACGCCTTTAATCACTATATGCAATGGTTATGATATCTGATCGGATAACACGAAACAAGTATACGCTACTTCTCAGTATACGAATACCAAACTAAACATACATCCACAAAAGAGATAGAAGATGAATAGACACCAATTATGCTTAGACCCTATATCTCTATAAGATTTGAAAACATAACGGTTGAAGAACAAGTTATCCATAATGATCACATAGGGCAATACAAGTATTCTCATCTCATACCACGAATCATATTGATAAACAATTATGAACCTATGCTAGCATGGCAAGTTCTAAATCTCAAGATCCACTTTCACTTCACAAGAGATTAACAAATTAGATGTTCATGACGCATCTATCAATTAAGCATAACCATACGAGGATATCAGATATACACCACACACAGATCTTTAAAGCAATCAAGATACTAAAGCTCCATAAATAAATCCGTTAGAATCCCATGACAACGATTAGTTCATAATCGAACCTCTCGTCATCATGGGATCTGATGAAACCATGATAAAAACAAAGTATGAAAATATACAAATAAACCTAAGTAATTGATATGTAATAGTTCTACTCCTAATGATGATAATCTTAATTATCTAATTTACAAGGGTTGGATGTGTTTATATAGGCTCTAGACATCTTGCCCAGCAAGAAAATATCAAAACAGAATTATAATAGAATTTCTGCAAGATACGTTTCCTAAACTGATTCTGTTTTTTAAGGGAAATTCGTAGCTGACTTTTCTTCTGTTTTCCAGAGCCGTTCCAGACGTAATTGGGCTTCTGGACCACCTTAGAATGATAGAGAATCTTGTTATCTTCGCGTGGACTGCTTACGGGCTGAAAACAGACTTATAGAACTCAAGATATGGCCCAAACAGTGAATCTCACGCGTGCAGCCCAATAAATCCGAATTTTAATAAATTAAATCTCCAAAAACGACAAAAACATCCATCATAATCAACATCCTTGTAAATCTGCACAACTAAACAAAACACATCAAAACTACAAGAAACTTGAGCCCAAGACAATTAATTTAAGCCGATTTAGAATGCTCCAAGTGGAGATAAATCCACTTATCACTCCGATTGCGAGCCTTTCTGGGCAGTTGGACGATTCCATATTTAACGGCGCTATTCCAGCAACGGCCTCCACGTAGTTGTGCAAAAATCCTCCCACAACAATTGGCGCTAGAAGGAGGGGCATCTTTGATTATCGTCTTTTGGAGGAAAAGATGTTTGACCGCTCCGGCAATGACGAAACGCCGTCTAACGGCGTCGACAAAGAAAATGGTGATAAAGAACATCTTGTTACCATCGATGACATGTATCAACGCATGAAACAAATGGGAGAAAGACTAGACTCCCTTGAAAGAGATACTGAATTGAAGAAAAAGTGCGAAAAGGAATTCAATCTGTTGTCAAAGCGAGATGAACGAGAGACGATTCCGGGACAAAACTCGAAGGAAAAAGGACTTGGAGATATTTTCCGAGATAATGTTCACGGATGTGATATTTCGTTAGAATCTAAGATGGTCAATAGTGGCATCATTGGTGCACAAAATGAGCCGAGTACGAGATTGGATGGCCTGATTGTAGGCCGGAGATCGCAAGGAACGGGCAAAATTTCCCATGAAAGAAGTATACAAAGGAAATCTCAGATAGGGGTATCGAAGGACCTTCAAGAACAAATGCAATCAGGGAGCCAATGGGGCTTCCGCCAGGAACCCCATCTAGGGATACCGTGGCGTTATCATGAAGGCCTCTCGCTGGAAACTCATGAATACCAGGGAGAGGGTGAACCCCAAATATATGACCATATCAGTGATAAAGGGGAGTTCCTATCTTTTGGAAGCTCAGGAGCCGGAGGGATAAAGCATAACTCAGGCTTCCAACATACTTGCGGGCTCGAAGGCAACCGAGAAATGAATCCAGATAATATGGATGAAGAATATACACCCTCCAACGGGCCACCGGACCCATTTATTGTTGAAAGGCTGAACAAAGCCCGGAACATAGATGAGCCACCACCCCATAAGTACAATACAACGGGTGGTAGCCCTAAATATGATGGTAGCTCTGACCCAGTAGAGTACCTACAAAATTTTAATGCAAGAATGGAGGCAAACCACGTGGAGGAGTCCGTCAGGTGCAAGTTGTTGGCTGCAACCCTCAATGGAAATGCTCGCCAGTGGTTTGAGCAGCTTCCGGTGAAATATCCAGAATCCTGGCAGCAAATGGGAGAGCTATTCGTAACGCGCTTTCAGGCTTCCGCAATGTTCATACCGATTGAAGAGAGACTAACACGTCTTAAACAGAGAGCAATGAACCTTTAATGGCATATGTCCATCGATTCAACAGTGAAGTCTCCAAAATAAAGAAGACACTCGAAGAAATGTTCCGAGGCTTCCTTATGGCAGGAATAAAGCCGAATAACCAATTTCTGAGGGAACTCAAAGAACGTGAACCGAGAACTCTGTCTGATGTCTACTCTCTGGCAAAGATAAGAGAGAAAAAAGGAAGGTCCAATAAGGAGCCTGCAAAGGCCTTTGGAGGTACGGGACCAGGAAGTGGGTGCTTAGGAAAGCGAAACCAGGCTCCCGGCACTAAAGAGGGAACCCCCACAAAAAGAATTCGAGGATACGCACTCCCCTATGTGAGGAACCCTGAAGCAAATAATGGTTTTCCCCTTACGGATGTGAACTCTATTACGACTAAGGCACAACGCGGAAGCCAAGCCCCGTTGAAGGCCGGTTATCATAAATTCAGAAGGTACACACCTTTAAAAGCCTCTACAGAACACATCTACGAGGCAATGAAGGCGCAATCCTTCGAGTTGCCGATTCTAAGGCTCCGACTAAGCGGACCATACCCTAAGAATTACTGTGCATTCCATGGTAATTATGGACATGAGACTTCAAAATGTCGCCACCTTAGAGATCATGTCGGGGAGCTGGTCAGAAAAGGATATCTACCTGAATTTGTTGCCTCAGCGTTGGAAGTACCCGAGGGGAACAAAACCGATCATACTGAGGTCGGAAAAATCCAAGAAGTTGAAAAGGGTTACTATCCCAGAAGCTCTAGCAAAGAGGCCATAGATGTTAATAGTAAAAGGTCTAGCTACAAAGAAGAGAGTCATGTTGGGGCACCTTAACCTCAATACTTACACGGGGGAAGACATCACGATAGCCCTGAATCTGGTAGCACTGGTTCCGGTAGCCCTGAACTCCGGTAGCCCTGAACTCCGGTAGCCCTGAGCTTGATCTCCTCCAAGCTTTCAATTCGGAAGCCCTGTATCCGGTAGCTTTGAAATCTAGAAGCCCTGGATGGTAGCCTTGAATCCGGAAGCTCTGAATCCGGTAGCTCCAAAGATAAAACACCAAAGAGGCAGACTGACCAGCCACATGACTGGGTTGGGATCCCAAAGAATGGATCCAGAATTACCACTCATCAGGAAGCCCCAACGGAAGTCCTCTTTCGGACATAGGCTCAGTGGAATTCAACTTATTAGTTGTAGCTGTGTAACTTCAAATTCAGTTACTATAAACTTTGTCATTCATAGACACTCGGGGGGTAGCGCATGTGCACCACCCGAGGTAGTAACAAAATGTTCTACCAATTGAATATCTATAAAGCTGGAAACAGATTCCTATTCACTGTCTTCATAAGCAAAATGCCTGATACAATTGACAAATGATGATGATGTTCTAAAAAAGTCAATAGAAAGAAGATGTGCACTTATAGTGTGGGGCTTCCATAATGGAAACCTTATGTCAAGGTTTCCAATTTGTTCGGGGGGTAGCACCACCGATAATATTAATGTTGGAAGCTGGTAAGGAAAATCATGGAATTGAAAACTTTTCCCGATGAGCACTTTGATGTTGTAGAAGCAAAGACAGGGCTTCCGGTGCAGCTAATCAGCATCTCGGAAAACAAATGCCATGCAGAAGATGAGGAAACTACTAGCCATGCTGCTAACAGAGAACAACTCAAATGATGAGAAGGTCCTCAGGTATTACTTTAGGAAGCTGAACTAAAGCATATCCTATAATCCTGTTAAAGGGTTACCAGCTAAAAAGGAAAAGTGAGTGGTAGCCTCAATTGTCATTTGACCATGAGGCTTCCCATCCAAAATAAGAACGGTTGCCTAAAGGGATACCAACACAACTCTGAAGAGTACTACCAAGTCTCTCACCAAAAGGAAAAGGCATATAAGCCCTTGAGAAGAGCTAATTAACGGGGGTGCCAATACCAAAAATATAGAGGAAGCTCTTGGAAAAGGGGCAACCATGTTCCTAACAGCTCCAGGCATCACAGTCATGACCACAGCCTGACCAGAAGCCCCATGAAAATGGCAAAAATTGCTAAGTTCTAAATGCTCCCAAATAAAGAAGGCCTATATATCATGGCCGCCTCAGGTTCCCAAAGAGTTATGAACCAGAAACTTCACTCACAAGATGTTCCTATGAGAACCACTTCAACAGCTGAAGCTCAAATCATGAGATATCATTGGAAAAGAATTATGAAAGCAAACAAAATCCCAGAAAGCTATCACAAGAATATTAACGGGATATTGATGATCACTCTACCGAAAAGGAAGTGATATGAAGCCCACGAATGGCATGCCACCGGGGTTGCCACATATTAAGGCTACCAACTATCTGGCAAATATAGGATGGAAGGTTATCCTGAGAGTATGCAAGGAAACCAGAGGCAATTAAAAAGGCCTCATAATCAAAGAAAAACCTCTCGAAGAGGTTGCTACGAGAAAGAGATGGCTTCCCCTTGGGAAATATAGCTAGCAGCTTCCCACATGAGAGATGGAGAAAATCCAAAATTAATGAAAGGAGGCTTCCTATCAAGAAGAAAATGGGTATAGGACTTCCAATTATGAAAAGAAATGTGGCTTCCCAATTGAGATTTATGGACCTGACAAAAAGCTGCAACAAGTTATGATACAATACCCAGCTTCCCGGGTATAGATTCAAACCTTCTAAGGAAAGAAGTGAAGATATAAAAAATAGAGCTAAACCAGAGGCTCGGGGGGTAGTAACAATCATGCTACCAAAACTTATTACAAAAAATGCTCAACTTTCAGAGGATTGACCGGATAATCAATCCAGGTTTCATGTCCATAGCCAACTGGAGAATTGGGCTTCACAAACTTCAGAGTTCTGGGTCCTGTATTGTCAGGGTACATAGGAGGCTTCCCCATACTTTACTTGATGAGCTTCACTGAAATATACTCAGAGCGATAAGAGAATTGAGATGATAGCAACTAGATTGGTGATAAGATGAATTAGTTCTCCACCACAGACAAGCTGTCATGAAGAACTGGGGGGTAGTGGATAATATACTTCTCAGAGTGGCATCTTGAAAATGCCAAGTTTTAAAGCAATGGAGCGGATAGTATACTTCTCAAAGTGGCATCTTGAAAATGTCAAGTTCTAAAGGCTTCATGATTATTACCAGACATGTACGGAAACTTGAGTGGTTCACATGGCTTACTTGGTTAGTAGGAGAAGTCCTCCAAATACTCATTTTAGGAGAAGTCCTCTGAATACTCATTACCAGACATGTATAGGATCTTGAGTGATTCACATGGCTTACTTGGTTACCGGGACATGTATGCTACCCTGTTCGGCATACATGAATCCCTTCACTTTTTGGGCTTGTGTGGTACCCTGTTCGGCACACATGAATCCCTTTATTACCAGACATGTATAGGATCTTGAGTGATTCACATGGCTTACTTGGTTAGTAGGAGAAGTCCTCCAAATACTTATTACCAGACATGTACGGAAACTTGAGTGGTTCACATGGCTTACTTGGTTAGTAAGAGAAGTCCTCCGAATACTCATTACCAGACATGTATAGGATCTTGAGTGATTCACATGGCTTACTTGGTTACCGGGACATGTATGGTACCCGGTTCGGCATACATGAATCCCTTCACTTTTTTGGGCTTGTGTGGTACCCTGTTCGGCACACATGAATCCCTTTATTACCAGACATGTATAGAATCTTGAGTGATTCACATGGCTTACTTGGTTACCGGGACATGTATGGTACCCTGTTCGGCATACATGAATCCCTTCCTAAATAAGGATTGTGATGGAACGCTCTTCCGAGAGGCTGTCATAGCGCGATCTCACTTATCTAAATATCTCATGAAAACAAAAGCTTGCAGGATAGAGGCCCCGGAACAAGCGCTTCCAGGTTGGGCTACCAGTGTTAGGCTTCCACAGATAAAAGCTCCCAGGATGGGGCTCCCAGAATCAGGCTTTCGGGTGACCAGCTCATACAACGGAAGCCCCTAAAGTGGAAGTTGCAACCTCAAGGGATAAGGTACTACAACCCCATATGCTTTTGAGCAACCTACACGGGTATGTGAAGACTAAACTCACCCCTATGAATTATGGTAATGCTCATACACTCTATTACTCTTCCAAACTTTCGGTTAAAAGTTGTAGCTTATCCACTGATGCTTAGTTAAAAATTCATATGCATACTTTAGGACTATAAATGAAAAATGATTAAGCATTTAGGAGTAGATCTATGACCCCCTTTAATGACTTGCAAAGGTATGGAAGCCTAACTTGATTATCATTTTTACTTGTAAAGTAGCATTCTCTTCATAGTACACAATCCTATCAAACTTCGAACACCTCGCTTACTTAGGAAAGCATTCACTACGACACTAAGTAAATGGTTAGCCCCTAATAATCAGATTTAGGCTTAGCTAGAATGCCTTAGCCTGAATATAACTGCTTAAACGTACTAGAATTTGAATGGTAGTCCCGATGCCTAAACAGATTTTACTAAGTTGCTTATGCGCTAGATAGTAACCCATGCACCTTAAACGTTAATTGATAGAAAGAGGTTACCTAGTGATGGATATAGATGCCATTAACATATGTTTAAGGCTAATAATAAGATAACCGTACCAAATGCAATATGCATACATTCATAAAACTAGATAACAATTAGTTTATAAACCAACCAACCTAATGATTAAATTTTAAGGTTCCTGTTGGTAGAATTCACAAAGTTTTGCAGGATCAGCTTTCAAAACTGAGCAGATTTTAGAAGATGAGCAGATTCCTACTCCAAAAATGGTTCCTGAATATTAGGGTTCCAAGACGGAAGCTGTAATACTTTCTACACCAGACAAGGTTCCTGAACCAAAAATGCTTCCAAGATGAAGGTTCTGCTGAACCTAAGGCATCCACGATGGAGCTTCAAGGACGAAACATCCAAGATGGGAACCCTAGGATGGGGCTTCCAGAATAAAACATCTAGAGTGAAGATCCCAGGATGGGGTTTCCAAGATGAAGCATCCAGGATGGGTATCTCAAGGTGGGGCTACCAAGACGATATGTCATGGTGGAAGCTCTTAGATGAATACTTCAATCTCGAAGGGCAGGGTTCCAGTCACCCACAGTGCATGTGAACAGTCATTACGGGTTACCATTGAAACAATTGAAGGTTCCAAGTTGGAAGCTCCTTCGCTACTCCTATGATGGAGACGAGGTAATATTTATGATGCAACTGAATGCACACGTCGTAACTAAATCACACAGGTATGTGAGAAACTAAACCCTCTTTAATTGCATGAAATTGCACTCTATGACAAGCATGTGAAATGATTATCCATTAGGCTTAAGATTATTACTTTTTGATATGCCGAATTCATTGAAATCCTTGCGTGAATAGGAGAATTCGATATGCTAGAGGTATTAAGTCAAGATGATTAGCAAGACCTACAAGATATCTTTCATTGTGCATCCTATGTGACTCTACCACATGAATATCTGCATGATGCTAAATGACTTTTGCCTACTAAAATTCAAATATGCTATTGTCATGTCCAGATACTTCCTAAGTAATACATATGTGTCACTCACTTAGGATACATGAGATGAACATAAGGCATGCACAAGAATATATATTGTGAGATAAGTAATGTTTGAGGTTAATAGGTTCCTTGAATGTTTATATGTAGCTAATGGCTAGCCTATATCTTTAGTGCTCACCTGCAATGGATAGCATGCAAGGTTAATGTTATTCACATGTAACTAACAGCTTGCAGGTTCCTTGCTATTTACCTACTACAAATAGGTTTCATACTATATACCTATTGCCGACTGTTTACATATTATTTATATGCAATTAATAGCTTGCAGGATGATTGTTATTCACCTGAAGCAAATGGCTTCCGAGTTCCATGATGTTTACCTATGGCTAACAAGTTTCCTTGTTATTTACTTATAGCTAACGACTAATGATTTCTTTGATATTCATCTGCAACTAATGGTATGCAGGTTCCTTGATACTTACTTGAAGCTTATAGCTAACAGCTTCCAACTAATAGCTTCCAGCTTGTAGCTTCCATTCTGCATCTTCTGTCAAACAGCTTGCAGGTTCATTGATGATCAGCTACAGCCAACAACTTCTAAACTTCACAAAAGTAAGATTAAAGCTGGAATGGGCTGACATATTACATGAGAAAGAGATCTAAGGGCTCGGGGGGTAACTCGGTTTCCCAACACCCAACCACAAAGAGGAAAAATGGGGTTCCCATCAGAAGTTCACATGAAACAAGGGGCTTCCACCCTCCATGTTCATCAACGGAAACCCGAACCCGGATCGAAATGATAAGAACAGATAAGTTCTACTCTACTTCCTTTGCATATTCACTATCATGCATGTTTACACACTTGTAAAGAAGATTTTTCAACATTCATCTGAAAACTTTGCTAAGATGCATGTTCTGTCAGAAAGGTCATTGTTTTGCCTTGCATAAATTCATAAACATATGAATATGCCTACATGATCTGAATTACACCTGAACCAATACATGAATATCATCATGATATACACAATGCATGTGTTTTTATAAACATTTTTTCGAAATTGCTAGCTGAAACGTCGAGTAGGTACCTAGGCACGCTATATGCCCAACATGTTACCACTTGGAAAGACATGGCATCAATTGAAGGTGTCTCCACGACCTTCCATTGGTTCCCCTTGAGACACACATACAAGATTATTAATGACATAAGCGCACATATGAGATTATGTGTTGCCTCCTGAAAATTCATGCGAGTACAAATCACTTACAACTTATAGGAGAAGTCCTCAAAATACTCATTATAGGAGAAGTCCTCAAAATACTCAACAATTTCTTTGGGGATCCAATGCGTTGGAATAATGGAAACATCTGAAAATTGTGGCACACTGCCTGAAAAAGTTTGTTCGCCAAGGTCCTACTTGATTGGAGAAGCGGCAGCATACATTTTTTACAAAATCATTTGCACTAGCATATTCATACTTTCCTGTATGCATCAAATATGTGTGATCTTGTGCATTATCTTTAAGGGCTACTTAGCCCTCGTTACTTATCTCTTTTTCTAGTTGTCTTGGTAGCCCAGGTTTTGGACGCTTGAGGCATCCCTACAACCACAGAAGCTTACAGACATCAAAAGATTCTTATATGAAGGCCAATTTGGTAGAGAAAGGAAGCATCTCAAAACGTAAAGTCATGATGTTTAAAAAAAGAAATGCCAGAAGCCGGTAGCCCCATGATATGATGCCAACCGGAGTACCACGAAAGATACGAAGTGAATAGAAGATATCCTTGATTTGAAAACTCACATTGAAATATGCATGTAGAAGCAGAGTGTTTCCTGTTTCTTACGCCGAGTTAGCTCATGTAAGCTTGGGAACACGATGTGGAAGATGTGTACTTCTCCGAGAGAATAATAAGAAAGGATTGGACCTTACCTTGTTCTGGTTCCTCTTGCACTCATGCTTCAAGGAACCGGGGGGTAGTTGTTGTGACCAAAATCTCGCATGGATCAGATTTAGGCCCATGATGAGTTTTGGGTCCAATCCACAAGGAAAGAGGATGTTTTAGAGGGCTTCCAAGGTACCCGTGGTAACCCATGAAAACTGATAACAGGGCTCCCAAGATAATAGGGCTCCCGGGTAGAAGGGCTCCCGAATGGCATGGCTCCCGGATAACAGGCTTCCAAGAGCCTATGACAACCCATAAGGGCTACCATGAGATGAGTAGCAGGTAGATATGACGATAAGGGTCCTGGGAATGGCCTCCCATGGATGATCCACAACCCATAGACATCATTACATAGCTTCCAGTACAGCTACCAGACATGGATTACCAGAATAGCTTCCATAACCGGCTTACCAAAGGGGCTGCCATAGTTTGGGTTACCGGGCGGTACCCCCAGAGGGGCTACCTTGCGATGAACATTGAAAGAATATAAGGCTTATGGTCCCGGAGATAGTCTCATCCATAGCCAATGACAACCATCAGAGAGGGCTTCCAGCATAGCTTCCGTAACTGGGTTACCGGAGAGGCTACCGGGTGGTACCCCCAGCTTCCCCGGAAGCCTGGCAGAAACACAGATTCAGACTAGGACAACCATCGGATAAGGCTTCCAGTATGGCTTCCATAGTTGGGCTACCGGAGTCAGGTTACCGGAGTCAGGCTACCGGGTGGTACCCCCAGCTTCCCACGGAAGCCTGATAAGGCCGCCAGATTGGATAAGGCATACCTCCTACTTTTTAGGAGCACGTCTCTACAGCTGAAATAAACCTCTAAACGGATAATTATTCAGTTATTCGAGGATATACATCATATATACATGATAAATCCTTCATTCTTGAGATAAACATCATGAGATAGGCTTCCAACAGTCCTAGTACGGCTTGGAAACCTGATAAACACATCACAATCAATTGATAAACGAAAATATCAATCATTATCTCATCAGATACGAGATAACTCATCACAAACGACTGAACACATCAATCAAGAACTACATACGGGCTTGATCCACTATAAATAGTGGTATGTAGGTAGTTTACGGGGTCTCTTCTCGAAATGCACGTTGATACTAAGAGCATGTATACTCCGGTGCACGTTCACTCTCATAATTAGGGTTCTTGGCAGGCCAACATTCGGTCCTTGAGCTCTAATTCTCGTAGATTCAGCCCCAATCATCACCAAAACACCTTCCCGTGTTCTTCGAAAACCCTTAGCCGTGAGCCTTTCCGGGCGGCTAGCCATAAATCTCCGACTGCGAGCCTTTCTGGGCAGTTGGACGATTCCATATTTAACGGCGCTATTCCAGCAACGGCCTCCACGTAGTTGTGCAAAAATCCTCCCACAACACACTTCAAGGCATGACCTAGAAGCCCAACCGACCCATACAACCCAACTAGTGGGCCAAAAGTGTGAAAAAAAACAAACCCAATTAGGGGTCAAAAGTGGAAACAACCTAAAAGACCTAGAGACAAGCCAATGGATGGCTACTAAAACCAAAACAAGAGAATACATGATAACAAAAGATGGATGATCTTAGAAGCCGAGCCATCCTAGATGCCACCTCCATTATCGGACATTTGATCCTGGATTTCCTCAATGCATGCCATGGTGGCTTCCGTTGCAGGCATTGGAGCGAAACCAATCACAAATCCATTTGTATCCATGGGGATAGGAGTCACTAGCAGTTGGGGGATGGGTGGCCCGAAGCCCATGTCTAAATCGAGCTTCTTCTTAAGTCGCCCAAAAGGCTCGAAGAAATGATGCATGGAAGTCCAGTTGTTTAAGCCAACTGCAGCAAGATAGTGAGCTGACTGGTTGGCCGAGTCTGAGATGTATTGGAAACTATTCTCCCATTCTGGGTTATACCCCAGCAGCTTAGTGATTTGCTCAACAATCCACAAGCAGGTCCTGACTTCCCTACCATCCTGCCTCTTAACCTCAAAGTAGGAGTTGTAGTTGTCGGTCTCCAACATGATTAGTTCACAATTGCAGAGACTAGCCTGGTTTAGACCGATGTGCAGTGCCCACAGCTGTGTGGTAAGGGGAGAAAGACCATGGATGGAACCAGTGAGCCCCTTGACTAATCGACCACGGTGATCCCTAATGACAATGCCTACCCCATTGTTGTTACCATTGAATTGCCTCTGAGTGTGAAAGACATGGACATTTACTTTGAACTGGCCGCGGAGAGTTGCTTTCCAAGTGTAGTAAGGCATTTTTGTGTAATTTAGTAGTGGGTAAATATGTGAATGTACTGTGGCTACAGCTATTAAATAGATGGGAAGGAGATCAAAAATCCGGAGTAAGAGTGCTAGGACCTGTGTGTAAGGCCAGAAAACGGATATCTAGACGATGTGTGTAGTGTAAAGTGTCTACAAATAAATGTAGGCAGGTGGGTTGAAAGTATAGGGGAATGGCCAAAAGATATGAAAAGATAGTATTGTGACTGACTAAACAGTGTTATCTAGATCCGTGTGAGGCTTCCCGAATACTCATGGTGTTAGTGGGCTGTAACGGGTGAAGGGCTGATATGCAGCTAGAACCAGCCCATTAGCACATTGGATCTATTGGATCCCTGTTTGGCGAGATAATCAGCACCAAAGTTAAACATACGACCCGTATACTCTATGTCTATGTGCTGCAAGTCTTGTAAGTTGCCTGTCTCAGCATAGATGATTGTCTGAGTTAGCCCTGCCTTATATTATTTAATGTTATGCCAAAGAGTTTTAGAATCCGTGTAGATGACTATGTTCTTATCTGCATTGAATCTATTAGTAGTATGATGTAGGAGATAAAATAGCGCGTTAGTTTCGGCTTGCAGAGGGTTGCAAGCCAAAGTGTTCCTACTAAACAAGAATATTGTATCTCCCTCATGATTAACTAAATAGCCACCCATGCCTGCTATAGTATTACCATTTGAAGTACTCCAAGAGCCATCCGTGAATCCGAAATAGTTCCTACTAGATTTCAACATGTTTGTGAAGTGATGTTACATACGTTTGATGGTTCTAATGGGGTTTATAAACCAATATTTTCTGCTATGCTCACTAAGTGTACCACAACTGGTGCACCAGGTGAATGAACGTAACTTGACCAAGTGTTGAATTTGTTGTCTCGTATTCTTGGAGTTCTTAAAAATGAACTCATTTCGGTTTAGCCAGATGGTCTAGAGAGTCGCTGATACGGTGGTTTGCCAATGGTCCTTGTAATTCTTCCCAACTGCTGCATTGAATATCTTGAAAATCCAATCATTATTGATGACATTGACGTTTATAGCAACCCACCAGCTGTCAATGAGAGACCAGCACTCTTGTGCTATTGGGCAAGTCTTGAACAAATGCAGACTGCATTCATTGCGACTATTGCAAAGTGCACAGAGTGTGTTCCCAGTGAAACTAGGGATCCTGCCAGCAAGAAAGACCTTTGTGGGGAGAATGTTATTAACAAGTTTCCAAAGGAAAACTCTGATTTTAGGAGGTATTTTGAGGGTCCAAATAAAAGACCACCTGTATGTAGTTTGACTATAGTTACCAAGTTTTGTGTAAACATCCGCCGTCGAGTAGCTAGCATTGGTGTCCTTCCAATGAAGTTGATCTTGTTGTGAGCTGCAATTGTATGCATGAAGTATGTTATAGATTTCTTGTGCCGAGGTTAATTCATGTTGACGAAGTGGTCTCACCCAAAGGCCCTCAAGAGCATTATCTAGTAGGTGCCATATCTCTATGAGATCTCTGATGTAGATATCTTTGTACCTGTAAATCCTATACAGTCTAGCGTATGTGGACTTAAGAGACACATCACTGAGCCAGATGTCTTCTAATTTGACCAACCAATTTTAATTTAGTGCATTTTTTATTAAATTTCACAACAAAATTAACCACGAGCACTTCATATGTGATATTGTTAACAAAATAGTTGATCTGGTAGAATAATTATTTTATCTATGCATTTCATATATGAGATTATGAACAAAACAATTTATCTCAAAATAATAATTATTTTCTCCATTTTAAAAATATATGAAATATTTCTGTAAAATTTATTTATAAAATAATTATAAAAAAATGATGCGCACAAGTTATAATATAAGTAATTTTATCTTAAATGAATAGTTTAATATATATTAACATGATATAACCCAAAAAGTATTTATGTATGTGGTTAATGAATTTCATTAAAAGTATAAATGTTCATCTAGCCAAATTGGTTGGTGAGTTTAGTTTCATTATGAGAGATCATGGGTTCAACTCCTTGGAACAAAAATATTTTTGAAATATTATAATTGAGTTAGGTTCGGGAGCTAATTTATTTGCTCAGGATGCAGATTTTGAAACTCCTAAGTTTTGATGATCACAAACAGTAAGCTATTTGGCTTATTAATCAGATATAAAACAACATGCTATTTGGCTTATTAATCAGATGTAAAACAACATGCTATCTGTATATGCTCTAACTTCGTTTTGTAGGACAAAATATCTTACTGATTATATAATCAGTATATAACAAACATCAAGCCAGTTTCACAAACAGCGTGTCATTCTCACAAACAGCAAGCCATTTTCAACTGTTCAGAATTCCTGTAGATAAAGATCAACTAGACATATCCATGCTCTCAGGAAACTTGGTTGATGATATGAAAGGGCAAAGACTCAAACAGCAAGCCAAATGCATGGACAAACAGCAAGCTATTTTCACAAACAGCATGCTGATTGTGTCTGACAGATTTAAAGAACAGTGCGGTTTTCAAGGAGAAATTTGTGGGAAACATCTTTAGGATTATTGTAAGAGCCCTCTGAATTATTCTAGCACGCCTGAGCATAATTCAAATATATTGGGGGACAATATATTCTTTGCTTTGAATAAGGAAAAGTAGCATGATACTTTTGACTTATTTAATTACCAACCACATGCTCTTGTCTCCCTCATCATATCAAATATTCCTCTCCATGTTCTACACGCTCCATCTCTTCACTATCATCTGATAAACAAGCTCCTTCATTATCTTAAACACAAAAACACTTCTAACGGCTTCAAGATAAATTTTATCCGTTGAAGCCTTTCAAAATAGTTTTTAATTGTTCTTATTTACCTATTTAAGAGCTGCTCTTTCTCAGTTCTTATTACCCATCAAAGTGCAGAAAAACAAGCTATACATATAACTTCAAGCTTTCATTGCAAAATCCTTTTCAATCCTTTAAAACCCATTACATTCGTATATACATATATACATTCAGAGGGTCATAGATTGAGTTGTATTATTCAAACATTTGTATTGTTCAAATTGTATGTATTTGTTGCTGTACAAACGTTGGCTTAAAGTTTAGGGGGAGTCGAACTAGACTAGAGAAGTAAACTTGGGAAGTTGTACTTAGAGGGTTAGTTCAGCACATGAAACAGCAAGCCATTTGTAAGCAGCAGGGTGTAAGGGAGATATATTGTTGTATCTTATAATCGGTTTATAGTTGATCAATAATATATTCTCTTACCAAGTTTGGTAAGGGACCAGGACGTAGACCATAGGGGATTAGGGATCGAACCTGGCTAAAAGATCTTGTGTCATATTTTATTTACTGCATATTTCATTCTGCATTGCATTTTAGATACAAACAGTGTGCCATTTGTAAACTATGTTACTACAAACAGCAAGCTGTTTCTGGCAATTTTTAAAACAGGTCATAAATAACTATTGTTAGCCATAAACACCCATTCACCCCCTCTAGGTGTTGTTTTCATTTGGTATCAGAGCGAGGTATACTAATATTTCTGTAACAGGAAGGTATCGATCATGGCTAAACAATATATCGAAGCTAAATCCGATTATAGAGCTCCACAAGATCGATACCACTGGTGGAAATGTAGAATGGAAACATTCTTGTCCAAGAGACCACTGGTATTAAGAGTGGTGCAGAAAGGAGACTTCGAATTTCTGGATGATAAGAACAAACCAAAAGATGTTGATGATCTTACTCCCGATGAGATTATTAAATGTGGTTATAATGGAGAAGCTAGAAATTCTCTAATGAATGCATTAGATCGAGCTGAGTATGACAAAGTTTCGTCTCTAAAGACAGCAAAGGAAATGTGGGCTGCTTTGGAAACTTACCATGAAGGCTCAACAACTTTGAGAAAGGTTAAGCTTAGCAAATTAATGAACGACTTTGGAAACTTCAAGCTCAAAGATGATGAAACTATCAAGGAAAGTCAAGCAAGGTTCCAGGTCACTATAAACTCTTTAAAAAGACTTGGAAAAGATATTCCACAAGATGAAATTAACATGAAAGTGTTAAGTGCTGTATCATTTATTTATGAAGCCAAAGTCACGGCCTTGGAATCATCCTCAACAATTGACACCATGGATCACCTAGCTATTTTTGCTGAGCTAGAATAGTTTGAAAGTAAGATAAAACAAAAGTCAGGTTGAAGGTGTTCGGGTTCCTATACCCAAAATGAAGAATTTGGCTCTTCATTCTACAAACATCAAGCCAGCTGCTACAAACAGCAAGCTGACGGAATCTGATGAAGAATCTGATGATGAATTTGCACTCATTTCACAGAAGATCAAGAGGCTTATTGAAAAGAAAAATAGAATGAAAAAGGAAAGAGGAAGCTTCTCCAACAAAAAGAAAGTCCAGGAACAAAGTTGTTTCGAATGTGGCAAGCTAGGCCATTTTAAAAAGGATTGTTACAAGCTAAAGTCAAAACAGCCTGCTGTTTTCAAAGACAAGAGAAAATCGACGGCTTTATTGACTTGGAGTGATGATGATTCAGACTCCAGTGATGACTCAAGTGAGGACATGGTAAATTTGGCTCTTGTAGGTCTAAATGATGAAGAAAGCTCACAAGGATCCATAAAAGAAGAATTTGTGGATAGTGACTATTCGGATTCAGAAGATGATGCAAGTGAGGTAAACTCAATTTATTCTGAATTAAATTCCACTCCTACTATGCTAGAAGAACTAATCATGCAGGTACCAAATAATGTATCCATAATTGAGTTCATGGAACTGAAAAATAAGAATGGCAAGCTAGAAAAGAAGAACAATCAGTTGAAGAAAATTATTTCTAATTTAATGGCTGAGAAGGCTCCAGAAATAAATCATGATGATCTTATTGCTGATTTAAAAGAAAAACTAGTTCAAATTGAAGGAGTCAACAAAGTAATTCTACGAAGGAATGAGGTGCTCATGAAAGAACTCAGGAATTTGAGGTCATAAATTGAAGCTAGAGATAAATGTATTAAATCATACAAGCTCAAAGAATCCAGTCAAGCCGAATCCTCAAAAACTGCTGAGAAGAGAATTCAGCAAGCTGAACTTGTCAAACAGCAAGCTGAATTGATTTCTCTTCTAGAAAAAGAGGTCAAAGACCTCTAGAAAGGGATGGAAACCATTGTTCAAGGAGAAGATAGCTTAAAGACAATGATGAAGAAGGCAAATGTTCCTATGGTCAGAGAAGGAATTGGCATGAACTTAAACAAGAAGCTTGGTGCACTCAAATACGTGGAAGAAATGGCATACCATACAATTATGCCATGCCTTGGAAGATATGCAACAAGTGTGGTGGAAAAGGCCATCTGGAAAAACATTGTGTGGCTCAAGTCAATCATAAAAGGAAAATAGCATACCAGAATGAACCAGTCAGTCGACAAATAGCACGCCATAATGCTCCTGACAGAAGACAAACAGCTTACCAACAGTCACCAAAAGTGATCCAAATGTGGATCAAGAAAGCTGATTTAAATGTTTTATATACTCTTGCTACTAACCAATTTGGACCCAAACCTATATGGGTACCAAAACATTAAGTTGGTATTTGTTTGTTTTGTAGATATGTCTTGCCGCTAAAGGGAAGTCAAAACAATGGATTTTGGATAACGGATGCACTAGACATATGTGTGGAGACAAATCTCAGTTCATGAGTCTCAAAATGAAGAAGGGTGGAAGAGTTACAATTGGCAATAGCAAGACTCTTCGAATACTTGGTATTGGTTCTATTGGTAATAGTAATATTTCGATTGATAAAGTTCAATATGTCAAAGGTCTTTCATATAATTTACTTAGTGTCACTCAATTATTTGATGATGGACATTTTGTTAAGTTTGGCATAGATAAAACTGTTATTACTATTGGTGCTAAAAAAATCCCCTAGTTGCTAGAAGGAAAGGAAATATATATGTATTAGACTTCGAAATGCAGGAAACAGCATGCTGTTTGGCTGCAATCGACAATGATCCATATATATGGCATAGGAGGATGGGACATGCACACATGGACTTGCTTAATAAATTATCAAGCAAGAATCTGGTCAGAGGACTACCAAAACTGAAATATACTAATGTTGAAGTGTGTTCAGCATGCCAATTGGGTAAACAAATTAGAAGTACACACAAAACAAAGATAATGGTATCTACTTCTAAACCTTTAGAGCTTCTGCACTTGGACTTATTTGGTCCAGAATCTTATAAGAGTATTGGAGGTAAACAATATGGTTTTGTAATTGTAGATGATTATTCTAGATTTACTTGGGTATTGTTTCTTCGTACTAAAGATTGTGCTTTTAATGAGTTTGAGAAACTGATTAAACTACTTGAGAACAAGCTTGATACAAGACTTGTAGGTATAAGAAGTGATAGAGGAGGTGAATTTGTCAATGAGAACTTTATTGCATATTGTGAAGAAAGAGGAATCTCCCATGAATTTTCTGCTCCAAGGACTCCACAACGAAATGGAGTGGTGGAAAGGAAGAATAGGTCACTTCAAGAAACATCAAGGACTCTACTACAAGAAAGCAAGCTGCCTAGAAGTTTTTGGGCCGAAGCTGTGAATACAGCATGCTATTTGTTGAATCGAATCATAATCAGGCCAATTTTGAATAAAACTCCATATCAATTGTTGAGGAACAAGAAGCCAAATATCAGTTACTTTAAGATTTTTGGCTCTAAGTGTTTTGTGCTCAAGACAATTGGTAAAGATGGTAAATTCGATGCTAAATCCTATGAGGCTATATTTCTTGGTTATTCTTTAACAAGTAAAGCTTATAGAGTTTATAATATTAATAAACATATTGTTGAAGAATCTATTGATGTTACTTTTCAAGAACCTAACAATGATCTACCAAGAGATGAGGAAGAATTTACAGGTGTGCAACCTCAAGTTTCTGTAAGTCAGCAAGCTGGAAATGCAAATCAGCAAGCTGGAAGTGAAAATCAACAAGCTGGAAGTAAAAATTAGCAATCAGGAAAAACAAATCAGCAAGATGGAAGTTCAAAACAGCAAATTGAAGATGAAGATGAAACTGAAAGTCAGCAAGCCAAGGAAGATGCAGACACTGACAATCAGCAAGATGGAAGTTCAAGTCAGCAAGCTGAAGTGGAAGATACAATCTCCAAAATAGCAAAAATGACTTTGGAAGGCCCTAGAGGGTCAAGGGCTACTGAAAAAATACCTCTTTATGATGGAGAAGATCAGTTACCACCAACAAAGATAAGAAGGACAACTCATGAAGAAATAGCTCAACATTCTTTACTGAGGGCAACAAGAATGGTCAAGAATCATCCTCCAGAATTGGTCATTGGTGACATTACTGATGGAATTACTACAAGAATAGGGAAAGCAAATTATTATGCTCATGCAGCTTTCCTAGCTCAAGAAGAACCCAAAAATATCAATGAAGCATTAGAAGATGAGAATTGGATCATGGCCATGCAAGAAGAATTAAATCAGTTTGAAAGATGTGAAGTTTGGGAACTTGTCAAGCCACAAGAATCTTATTAGAGGTAAAATCGATCCCACATTATTTATTAAGCAAAATGGTAAAGATATTCTTATTGTACAAATATATGTGGATGATATTATTTTTGGAGCTACTAATGAATCTATGTGTAAGTGGTTTTCCAAGTGTATGCATAGTGAGTTCGAAATGAGCATGATGGGTGAGCTCAATTATTTCTTGGGTCTTCAAATCAAGCAATCTAAAGATGGAATTTTTGTGCATCAATCCAAGTACACAAAAAGTCTACTCAAGAGATTCGGTTATGAAGATGTTAAGCCAAAATCAACCCATATGATTCAAAACAGCAAGCTGTTTGTAGACGAAAATGGTAAGGCTATTGACATCAAAAGGTATCGAGGTATAATCGGAAGCTTATTATATTTAACTGATTCTAGACCTGACATCATGTATAGTGTATGTGTTTGTGCAAGGTTTCAATCCAACCCTAAAGAGTCTCACTTAAATGCTATTAAAAGAATATTTCGATATTTAAGTGGTACAATTAGTCTTGGGTTGTTCTATCCTATCACAAATACCTTTGATCTTGTTGGGTATAGTGATGCAGATTATGCAGGTTGTCAAGTTGTCAAGTTGATAGAAAAAGTACTAGTGGTGTTTGTACATTCCTTGGACAAAGCTTAGTTTCATGGCAATGCAAGAAACAAACCTCAGTTGCTTTATCCACGGCCGAAGGAGAGTATCTAGTAGCTGGGAGATGTTGTTCTCAACTTTTATGGATGATTCAAACACTAAGGGACTTTTATATCAAGTGTGGAAGGTTTCCAATAAACTGTGACAACACTAGCACCATTAATATTTCAAAGAATCCGGTGAATCACTCAAGAACGAAGCATATTGATGTTCGACACCATTTCTTGAGAGATAATGTTGCTAAAGGCAAGATAGAGTTGGTTTTTGTTCCAACAGAATTTCAACTAGCTGATATATTCACAAAACCCCTAGCTGAAGAAAGATTTTCAACCATTCGAATGGAACTTGGCATGTGTTCTCTATAAATCAGCACGCTGGATGGTAATTGCTGGTCAGGTTAGCTTACCATTTGTTCTATTCACATGTTACAATTGGTATGCTGATTTCATTATATTCTGGCATATCATTTGTTGATCTTAAGATTTTTAGTTTTTGATGGATTAAGGGGGAGAACTTTAGGAGAATGGCTTCTAATTATTCTGAACATGCATGTTTTAACATATGATCTTTAGTGTTATATTTCTTATTTGTTAAATTATTGTTTTATATCTAATCTTGAGATGCAGGAATTTAGGGGGGAGGTTTTGCAATTCTCCTAAATTAGTTGTAATCATCAAAAAGGGGGAGATTGAAACTCCTAAGTTTTGATGATCACAAACAGTAAGCTATTTGGCTTATTAATCAGATATAAAACAACATGCTATTTGGCTTATTAATCAGATGTAAAACAACATGCTATCTGTATATGCTCTAACTTGGTTTTGCAGGACAAAATAGCTTACTGATTATATAATCAGTATATCACAAACAGCAAGCCAGTTTCACAAACAGCGGCCATTCTCACAAACAGCAAGCCATTTCTAACTGTTCAGAATTCCAGTAGATAAAGATCAACTAGACATATCTATTCTCTCATGAAACTTGGTTGATGATATGAAAGGGCAAAGACTCAAATAGCAAGCCAAATGCATGGACAAATAGCAAGCTATTTTCACAAACAACATGCTGATTGTGTCTGACAGATTTAAAGAACAGTGCGGTTTTCAAGGAGAAATTTGTGGGAAACATCTTTAGGATTATTGTAAGAGCCCTATGAATTATTCTAGCACGCCTGAGCATAATTCAAATATATTGGGGGACAATATATTCTTTGCTTTGAATAAGGAAAAGTAGCATGATACTTTTGACTTCTTTAATTACCAACCACATGCTCTTGTCTCCCTCATCATATCAAATATTCCTCTCCATGTTCTACACGCTCCATCTCTTCACTATCATCTGATAAACAAGCTCCTTCATTATCTTAAACACAAAAACACTTCTAACGGCTTCAAGATTAATTCTATCCGTTGAAGCCTTTCAAAATAGTTTTTAATTGTTCTTGTTTACCTATTTAAGAGCTGCTCTTTCTCAGTTCTTATTACCCATCAAAGTGCAGAAAAACAAGCTATACATATAACTTCAAGCTTTCATTGCAAAATCCTTTTCAATCCTTTAAAACCCATTACATTCGTATATACATATACACATTCAGAGGGTCATAGATTGAGTTGTATTATTCAAACATTTGTATTGTTCAAATTGTATGTATTTGTTGCTGTACAAACGTTGGCTTAAAGTTTAGGGTGAGTCGAACTAGACTAGAGAAGTAAACTTGGGAGGTTGTACTTAGAGGGTTAGTTCAGCACAGGAAACAGCAAGCCATTTGTAAGCAGCAGGGTGTAAGGGAGATATATTGTTGTGTCTTGTAATCAGTTTATAGTTGATCAATAATATATTCTCTTACCAAGTTTGGTAAGGGACCAGGACGTAGACCATAGGGGATTAGGGGTCGAACCTGGCTAAAAGATCTTGTGTCATATTTTATTTACTGCATATTTCATTCTGCATTGCATTTTAGATACAAACAGCGTGCCATTTGTAAACTGTGTTACTACAAACAGCAAGCTATTTCTGGCAATTTTTAAAACAGGTCATAAATAACTATTGTTAGCCATAAACACCTATTCAGCCCCCTCTAGGTGTTGTTTTCAGATTTGACAAGTACCAGTTCTCCTATTGTATATAGAAAGATAATTACATGCCCGCAAGGGTTGTCTCAGTTGGTTAAAGAGAGGCCACATTACCTCTTGGTCACAGGTTCGACTCTCATGCAAGGCGGATTCGTGATTATGCCATCCTGGGGCAGAGCCTGTCGCACTTGTGCGGTTTGCCTTGGATCACGTGGTTTGCAGGCTATTGCGTGAGCCCATGGGTTTACCCAGAGCGCACCCGAAGGGTAGCGGCTGCGGGTTCCCATGTTAAAAAAAAAAAGAAAAAGATAATTACATTACATCGATAAATTTTTTATCATAAAATTCTGAAAAATGTACCATAACTCCGTTGACTATCGGTAATTATATAGGTAATTGATAAATAAGTTTCAAAAATTGTTATTTAATTAAATTTCAATTAATATTTAAATTTTATAATTGTTTATGATAAAATAATAATCAATGAACACTTATTATAATATTTCTGGGATTATTTTTGGACACTTATTAATCAATGAACAGTTATTATCGTTGGGATTATCCTTGATGTACTCGTAGCAGTTTCTGCTTTTTATTATATAATAGGGAAAATAAATTCATACGTCCTTAAACTATTTGGGTTTTTTAGTTTTCGTCCCTAAACAAAAAACCCGCTACTTTAGATCCTTTAACTTTTAAACTTTTCTGATTTAGGTCCTTCCGTTAAGATCCGATTAACATCGTTTATATTATTCTTATGTGGAAAATTATGGGCCCGAATAAAGCTGATTTGGATGCCACCTGCTCTGCCTAATCGGCATGGAGAATCACATGCTTTGCACATGACCTTTATTTTTTTTTAACAAACCTTAATTACATAATATATACTTACAGTTTTCTTAAAAATACGGACAAAGAGAAAACTAGGGTTTTGCTGCGATTGAATTGGGGGTTTTGTTGAAACCGTTAGTACTTTCGATTATTGATCCAGGTATGTTAAAGAACATAGCTAGATGTTCATTATTTCATCTATAAATTTGTGGATTCTCTAATTTTTATGTAATTAGTTTATGTTGCAGATGGATTCAGGTGTTAAAATGGAGATTCACCATGGTGGGGAGTTTACAGAAAAAGATGGGATAAAAAAATTGAATTATTCAATTGAAGGGACTAGATATTGTAAGTCAACATGGACTGGTGGCGAGGAATGTGAGGTAAGAGATATCGATGGAGGGCAGTGGGTTGTTAACATGGTTGCTAAAACATGTAGTTGTAGACGTTGGGATTTGAGAGGCATTCCATGTACTCATGGATGCCAGGCACTTTTTAGTATGAATGATAATCCTGAAGACAAGGTAGACTCATATTATAGCAAAAGTGTTTATATGCAAGCTTACCAACAACTTTTGAGACCTATGAAAGAGTCAATGCACTGGCCAAAGACTGGATTACCCGACATATTACCTCCTAAAGCACGGAGGATGCCTGGTAGACCTAAGAAACACAGAAGAAAGGAACAAGGAGAAGAAGGTGCAGGGAAAAAATTAAGTAAAAAAGGAATATTGATGAAATGCAATGCATGTTTGACACCAGGACACAATAAGGCAACATGTATTGCAACTCCGGAAGATATAGAGGAAAAGAAGAGGGCTGTTGCAGAGACAAAGAAGGCACAAAGTGAAGCTGCTAAAGCTGAAGCTACATTAAAGGTAATTTATATGTGAATTAAATATGAGGTTTATTACTTCATCTATTATTGATGTTATTGATGTTTGTTAATGGTTTGTAACATGCAGAAGAAAGCAACATTAGATAATCAAAAGAAAAAGCAACAAGTCAAAAAAGGGCCTTCAGTTGACATGACAAATTCAAACTAGGAAGTGGGACAAAAAAAGAAGAGGGGCAGACCTCCAAAAAATCAGAATGTTAAAGTCCAACAAAGGCCAACTCCAGTTGGTATAGGTGTTTTTACAAGTCAAGCTGGTGGCCACACATACTACTCTACGACAACCAGGAAGGACAGTTAGAGTTTCTACTTCACAACCTACAACTACTAATCTATGAGATTCGAATGCCACAACTGAAGGTGCAAGTCAACCACTTTCAAGTTCTACAAGTTTCATGTTTAAAGGAAAGATGGTGTACAATAAATCATCTAATTAGGAGCACTTGAATGTTAAGTTCAAAAACTACTCCACTTGTTTTATTTTATTCGTATTTTGCAGTGTTTAATTACTGCGACAAACATGTATGTTATTGACAAAATCTTTGTTTGAAACTCGTTTTGTGTACTTGGGATCATTAGAATCAATATGGATGGCTTGTTTATCTTTTATTTTTTCATTAAAATTTAGATGCAAATATACTTATAATTTACCTGACAAGTTTATCCAGGAAATTCTACTTTACCTGACAAGTTTATCAACATGGGACATGTATGATACAATATTTAACACAAACACTTTTTTTTACTATAAATAGAATTTGAAGGAAAAATAAAAAAAAATCCACGTGAGCTTATATAATAGACGGCTGTTAATCGGATCTTAACGGAAGGACCTAAATCTAAAAAGTTTAAAAGTTAAAGGATCTAAAGTAACGGGTTTTTTGTTTAGGGACGAAAACTAAAAAACCCAAATAGTTTAAGGACGTATGAATTTATTTTCTCATAAGTATTATTTATCTCTGGTTTATCAAAAAACATGGGTAGTTCGGTAATTAAACAATGAATGAAAATAAATTTAGAATTTAAATAGTAAAAGCAGAAATTTATTTATCAATTTTTGTTATATATCATATTTCTATCATTTTAATTTTTGAATGGTAAACTCCCACTCAACTCGTTATCATAGGGAATAAATTCTTACATTTATATACATAGAAAATAAAGCTGAATGAAAAAAAATCAATAAAACATGTTAATTAAAAAATGTAAATTGCAGGCCTATGTATGACTTATGTACACTTATAAATCAGGTTTCTACATATTTATTTAACATAATTTTTAATTGATCATCTAATTGCATAATCAATATCAATATCAATATCAATATCAATATATTCTTAATGTCTGCTAGTATTGCATTTTAAAAATTACTGCTTTTACCCTTCATTTTTTTAATCTTCTTTATTTCTTTGATGCCCTTTTTTGTCATTACACAGGAAAATTACAGCTTTTATCCTTTATATTTTTAATCTTCTTTATTTTTTTGATGTCCCTTTTTGTCATTACACAATATTTGGAGCGACCCAATTTAGATTGGATCGACCCAAATCTCCTTTATTAATCAATTTCCTTTTTCAGGTTAAACATATTACCTTTTCTATTTTTCAATAACTAAATAATTTACTTCTTAGGTAAAATACAATATCTTTCACATTTTATCTAACTAAAATTTCTCCATTTTTAAAAACTACGATCAATTTTGTATAATAAAATAAAATAATTATATTATAATTAGTATTAAATAATTAATTACCTTTTTGAGCCAAAATACGTTACCTTTTCTCTTTTCTCTAACTAAAATCTCTCTTTTTCCAATTTTATCATGGACGGTTACCTTTTTCAAACACGTTACCTTTTTTCTCTTCTCTTACGAAAATCTCTCTTTTTCCAATTATATCACGGGCGATTTTATTTAATAAAAATAAAATAATAATATTATAGTACTAATAATTAACTGATTACCTTTTCAACTAAAATGTATCATCTTTTATATTTTTCTAATTAAATTTCCTTTTTTTCTAGAAATTTCAGGGGCAACTTTAATTTCTCATTTTCTAAAAACTATGAGCAATTTTATTTAGTAAAATAACATAATTAAATTATAATTACTATAAACTAATCAATTACCTTTTTCACATAAATTATGTCATCTTTTTAATTTTCACGTTACCTTTCTATTTTTTAAAACTGAAATCTCTCTTTTTTCTGAGTTTATCACGGGCGGTTCTGTTTAATACAATAAACTAATAATATTATAATATTCATAATTAACCGATTGCATTTTTTTATCCAAAACGTATCAATTTCTATTTAATGAAATAAAATAATAATTATATAAAAATTAAAATTAGCCGATTACCCTTTTCAAGTAAAACCTATAATTTTTTTATATTTTCTAACTAAAATCCCTCATTTTCTAGAAATATCACGGATAATATTTATATAATTATTATCAAATCTCATATAAAAATTTAAGCCTCCCAACTTTATATTTAAAAAAAATAATTTAAATTAATGAAAAATTCATATAATATTAAAAAAATTCGTGCATCGCACGGGTTTTAAGCTTGTATAATAAAAATTCGTATACAACGAATAATATCCGTTAGATTTTTAGTTAAAAATTAGAACTGTTATATACTTATATAAAGGAGAAACGAGGGGAGGTAAAGTGGCGCCGGTCAAAAAACTCGGTTCTATTTTGTTAAATTTCTCAAATTTTTGAATTAATAATTCCAATGATTAAAAGAATCTCAATTCCATTTTAAAACTTTACTAATAGAGGAAACTAAATATATAGTTTCATTATTTTTTACCTATAAAATCTATACTAATGAAGTAAAGTAAATATCTAAATTGCATTTTAAATTTTTACTAATCGAGGAAACTAAATATACAATTTCAATATCCTTACCTTTAAAATTGCATTTTAAAACATTGAAAGTTTGGTCGGCCGGTTAGTTGGTTGGTCGGTCGGTACCTATTGTTTTTACTTAATTACCCTTACTTAATTATAAATAAAATTTCTCCTAATAACTAATCAATTTATGTTTTCAAGTAAAACATATTAAAATAATCAATTTCCTTCTAAAATACGTTACATTTTCTATTTTCTTTAGCTAAAATCTCTTTTTTCCAATTAAATGACGCCCTTACTTAATTATAAATAAACAATTTCCCAATAACTAATCAATTTTCTTTTTCAAGTAAAACATATTAAAATAATCAATTTTTTTAAAAAAATGTTACCTTTTCTATTTCCTTTAACTAAAATCTATAGTTTTCCAATTATATGGCGCCGGTCGGTTGGTTGGTTGGTTGGTCGGTACCTATTGTTTTTACATAATTACCCTTACTTAAATATAAATAAAATTTCTCCTAATAACTAATCAGTTTTTGTTTTCAAGTAAAACATATTAAAATAATCAATTTCTCTAAATTGCATTTTAAAGTTTTACTAATGGAGAAAACTAAATATACAACTCAATTGCATTTTAAATTTTATTAATAGTGGGAATTAAATATCACTAACAAAATTGGCCATGAAATTTTAAACGTGTGTTCTCCATACAATGAGGAATCTATGGTTCAAATTTGGTGATTTTTGAAGTTTTAGATCTTAAGATATAAATTTTTCTTTGAGCTTGGTTCATGGTGGACAGAAACTCTACAACTAGAGGTACCCTCAGTTAAGAGGGTCATGTAAGTAATGCAAAGCATTACAAACAATTAGGCTTGTTATTAGATGTATACAGGCATGCCTCTGTAACTAACAAAATAAATAAAGAAAAATAAAAAAATAAAGGATAATACTATAGTAGAGGTTTAGATTTGGGTCGATCCAATTGGGTTACTCCAAATGTTGTGTAATGACAAAAAATAGTATATGTTTAGATTTGGGTCGATCCAATCTAATTTGGGTCGCTCCAAATGTTGTGTAATGGTAAAAAGGGGCATCAAAGAAATAAAGAAGATTAAGAAAATGAAGGATAATAGTATCGTTGACAGAATTCGAACCTTGAAATTTTAGTAAATAAATTTAATCATGTAACATATTTAATCATTAGATCTAACAGTTCTAATTTTAAATAAAATTCTAACGGATATTATTCGTTGTATACGAATTTTTATTATATTTTGTTAGTGGTTAGAAGATATGATGTCATATTTTTGGGTATGCAATTAGTAAATAAATTTAATCATGTAATATATTTAATCATTGAATCTAACAGTTCTAATTTTTAACTAAAAATCTAACGGATATTATCCGTTGTATACGAATTTTTGTTATATTTTGTTAGTGGTTAGAAGATATGAAGTCATATTTTTGGGTATGTATTAATTATTGCAATATTATGTTTTAAATTAAAAGTCAACGTGTTTTAATTAATAGAAAAAAAATTTATTGATTGGAAAATATGATATTTTAGGTATTTATAAAATGTAGTATCATAATTATAAGTAAACATCTTTTAATTGAAAAAGACAATCAGCTAATTATCATTAATTATATTATTAATAAAAAAATGAAGGATAATAGTAGAGATTTAGATTTGGGTTGATCCAATTGGATCGCTCCAAATGCTGATTAGAGAGAAAAAAATTATTGATTGGAAGATATGATATTTTAGGTATTTATAAAAGGTAATATCATATCAATTATAAGTAAACATCTTTTAATTGAAAAAGGTAATCGGCTAATTATCATTAATTATATTATTAATAAAAAAATGATGGATAGTAGTAGAGGTTTAGATCCCCTCGGATCTCCTTTATATATTTATATAATAGTTCTAATTTTTAAGTAAAAATCTAACGGATATTATTCGTTGTATACGAATTTTTATTATATTTTGTTAGTGATATTTAATTTCCACCATTAATAAAATTTAAAATGCAATTGAGTTGTATATTTAGTTTTCTCGATTAATAAAAATTTAAAATGCAATTTAGAGAAATTGATTATTTTAATATGTTTTACTTGAAAACAGAAATTGATTAGTTATTAGGAGAAATTTTATTTATATTTAAGTAAGGGTAATTAAGTAAAAACAATAGGTACCGACCAACCAACCAACCGACCGACCGGCGCCATGTAATTGGAAAACTATAGATTTTAGCTAAAGGAAGTAATTTTTTCTCTTCTCTTACGAAAATCTCTCTTTTTCCAATTATATCACGGGCGATTTTATTTAATAAAAATAAAATAATAATATTATAGTACTAATAATTAACTGATTACCTTTTCAACTAAAATGTATCATCTTTTATATTTTTCTAATTAAATTTCCTTTTTTTCTAGAAATTTCAGGGGCAACTTTAATTTCTCATTTTCTAAAAACTATGAGCAATTTTATTTAGTAAAATAACATAATTAAATTATAATTACTATAAACTAATCAATTACCTTTTTCACATAAATTATGTCATCTTTTTAATTTTCACGTTACCTTTCTATTTTTTAAAACTGAAATCTCTCTTTTTTCTGAGTTTATCACGGGCGGTTCTGTTTAATACAATAAACTAATAATATTATAATATTCATAATTAACCGATTGCATTTTTTTATCCAAAACGTATCAATTTCTATTTAATGAAATAAAATAATAATTATATAAAAATTAAAATTAGCCGATTACCCTTTTCAAGTAAAACCTATAATTTTTTTATATTTTCTAACTAAAATCCCTCATTTTCTAGAAATATCACGGATAATATTTATATAATTATTATCAAATCTCATATAAAAATTTAAGCCTCCCAACTTTATATTTAAAAAAAATAATTTAAATTAATGAAAAATTCATATAATATTAAAAAAATTCGTGCATCGCACGGGTTTTAAGCTTGTATAATAAAAATTCGTATACAACGAATAATATCCGTTAGATTTTTAGTTAAAAATTAGAACTGTTATATACTTATATAAAGGAGAAACGAGGGGAGGTAAAGTGGCGCCGGTCAAAAAACTCGGTTCTATTTTGTTAAATTTCTCAAATTTTTGAATTAATAATTCCAACGATTAAAAGAATCTCAATTCCATTTTAAAACTTTACTAATAGAGGAAACTAAATATATAGTTTCATTATTTTTTACCTATAAAATCTATACTAATGAAGTAAAGTAAATATCTAAATTGCATTTTAAATTTTTACTAATCGAGGAAACTAAATATACAATTTCAATATCCTTACCTTTAAAATTGCATTTTAAAACATTGAAAGTTTGGTCGGCCGGTTAGTTGGTTGGTCGGTCGGTACCTATTGTTTTTACTTAATTACCCTTACTTAATTATAAATAAAATTTCTCCTAATAACTAATCAATTTATGTTTTCAAGTAAAACATATTAAAATAATCAATTTCCTTCTAAAATACGTTACATTTTCTATTTTCTTTAGCTAAAATCTCTTTTTTCCAATTAAATGACGCCCTTACTTAATTATAAATAAACAATTTCCCAATAACTAATCAATTTTCTTTTTCAAGTAAAACATATTAAAATAATCAATTTTTTTAAAAAAATGTTACCTTTTCTATTTCCTTTAACTAAAATCTATAGTTTTCCAATTATATGGCGCCGGTCGGTTGGTTGGTTGGTTGGTCGGTACCTATTGTTTTTACATAATTACCCTTACTTAAATATAAATAAAATTTCTCCTAATAACTAATCAGTTTTTGTTTTCAAGTAAAACATATTAAAATAATCAATTTCTCTAAATTGCATTTTAAAGTTTTACTAATGGAGAAAACTAAATATACAACTCAATTGCATTTTAAATTTTATTAATAGTGGGAATTAAATATCACTAACAAAATATAATAAAAATTTGTATACAACGAATAATATCCGTTAGATTTTTAATTAAAAATTAATTAGAACTATTATATAAATATATAAAGGAGATCCGAGGGGATCTAAACCTCTACTATTATCCTTCATTTTTTTATTAATAATATAATTAATGATAATTAGCCGATTGCCTTTTTCAATTAAAAGATGTTTACTTATAATTGATATGATATTACCTTTTATAAATAACTAAAATATCATATCTTCTAATCAATAATTTTTTTCTCTCTAATCAGCATTTGGAGCGATCCAATTGGATCAACCCAAATCTAAACCTCTACTATTATTCTTCATTTTTTTATTAATAATATAATTAATGATAATTAGCTGATTGTCTTTTTCAATTAAAAGATGTTTACTTATAATTGATGATATTACATTTTATAAATACCTAAAATATCATATCTTCCAATCAATAATTTTTTCCTATTAATTAAAACACGTTGACTTTTAATTCAAAACATAATATTGCAATAATTAATACATACCCAAAAATATGACTTCATATCTTCTAACCACTAACAAAATATAACAAAAATTCGTATACAACGGATAATATCCATTAGATTTTTAGTTAAAAATTAGAAATGTTAGATTCAATGATTAAATATATTACATGATTAAATTTATTTACTAATTGCATACCCAAAAATGTGACATCATATCTTTTAACCACTAACAAAATATAATAAAAATTCGTATACAACGAATAATATCCGTTAGAATTTTATTTAAAATTAGAACTGTTAGATCTAATGATTAAATATGTTACATGATTAAATTTATTTACTAAAATTTCAAGGTTCGAATTCTGTCAACGATACTATTATCCTTCATTTTCTTAATCTTCTTTATTTCTTTGATGCCCCTTTTTACTATTACACAGCATTTGGAGCGACCCAAATTAGATTGGATCGACCCAAATCTAAACGTATACTATTTTTTTTCATTACACAACATTTGGAGTAACCCAATTGGATCGACCCAAATCTAAACTTCTACTATAGTATTATCCTTTATTTTTTTTATCTTTCTTTATTTCTTTGATTCTCCGTTTTGTCATTACTCAAATCTATCTCTGTCATTTTTCACCTTCAAGTCCAAGCCGCTCAAATCTTCACACTCCTGGATTTTGATGCATGTTTGCACTTTTCAGATTTGAAAGGTGGGTTTTTCACCAAATTAACATCTCAACCCCCTGAAGTAGGTTAAGGTATGTGTACTAGACCTCCGTACGGGTCATATATGTTTGTTTCCAGTTTTCAGTTTGGCCATAAGAGTTAAGTTTTTATTGATTTCACAATATTAAAAATTAGACAGGATAATATTTGTTTGGTTTTGATTTTGGTTTGGAATTTAAGAATTAAAATTTTAATGAATTACCCGATGTTATAATAATATACAGGACACCAGAAAGGTACCTTTAAAATATTTGCTTGGCCTTTCAATTTTTTATTTTACATGTCGTAATAACAAAGGTAGTTGGAAAGATTATCAGTTAATAACATTGACACAGTACGGACCATGTTATTTGTAAATAATCTTGGGACTCAGTTTGATACTTATAGACATTATTTTGTTTTCAAGCAAGTTTATGTTCGTTATGGATTTGTTCAACTTAATGTTCGTGGGGTAGACATGCTACGTACCAGAAGGTCTTATGGAATAACATACTTTTTATCGGATGTCTCCGAAGGGACTATGGAATAGCATACTTAGAAGCTCAGACCCATGTCACAAGCCTCACCCCCTGGGTCAGGTAACATTGCTCTTATTTATGCTCTAAATATCTGTTTTACTCGCGTTCAATTTCACTTCATATATGATCTCATATTTAGCACTTTCACTTGAGCTCCATATTAAAATATAAAAGCACTAACTTTTCCATTTTTCAGTTTAGTTGGCTTTTTGAGAGAGAATAGGTTATGGAAAATGTGATTGTTATAATTTGTAATCATACATTATTTGAAGATAAAAGTGAATAAGTGAGCTTCTTGCGGAGACCTGTGTTTTTGGTAAACAGTATCATCCTTCGTTTTTTTAATCTTCTTTATTTATTTAATGCCCCTTTTTGTCATTACACAGCATTTGGAGCAACCCAATTTAGATTGAAACAAAAAATTCTAATATGATATTGTACTTATTTTAAGTAATGTTGTAGTACTACGATTGTACCTCCAGCCTTTCTCTTCTCCTCCAGCTACATAATTTTAAATATTAAAAACAAAATACAATACAAGAAAAAGTTTGCATTTATAAATATAGATTACAAACAGAGAGAGATGTTTAGTTACAGATAGACTACATAGCAACAACATAAGTGATAAAAAGAAAGATGTTAGTTACAGATAGACTACATAGCAGCAACATAAGTGATAAAAAGAAAGATGGTCCACATAATGATCAAGCTAATGAAGTATAATTGAAATAATTAACAAGTCTGAACCACATAAGCAACTTCCATTTTATAGGTATTGTTTATCATAACGTGGGTAATGGGTTTATGTATTCCAATTAATTTTATTTTTGGTTACCCCTCTAAGTTGATCACAAAAAAAATTAACAACCCATCAAAATAAGTAGTTTAAAAATATATTCAAATTCAAATTATTATATTCATTTCAATAAGAACATACTTTTAATATAATAAAGTCAGCCATGGTGAAAGACCTTAATTTGAACATAAACAATAAATCTACTAGAATATTTATCTAATATTTTGGCTTGCTTATTTAATTGTATAATTTACTTATTTTTAATAAAAGAATCTATATTAATAATATATATACACTGTTTTTTCATACATGAATTTACTAATACAGTTTAATGGTCACGCTCAGGTGAGAATGAGAACAGTGAGAACACACATATTCACTAAATTTCAAACTATTTTAAAGGGCCCCGCTAGGGGCATCTTCACCAAAAAAAGTCATATAATTCTACCCTCTATCCACTCATAAAAAAATTAACAAAAAAATTAAAATGAGAACACACATATTCGCTACATTTCAAACTATTTTGAAGGGCCCCGCTAGGGGCATCTTCACACAAAAGTCTTATAATTCTACCCTCTATCCATTCATAAAAAAATTAACAAAAAAAATTAAAAATTGCTTGAAATGTGATCTCATTGTTCTCCAACATTTACACATTATATTAACTATGAGGTCTCATAGTTAATATAACATGTTCTTGATATTATATGAGGTTTAATGTTTTGGAGTCATTTAATGTTTTGGAGTCATTGGGGGTGAAGGAATTTTTATTTCCGCATTTGAATAATGAAGACAATTTATTATTGTTTTCAATTAGAGAACAATATTTGTAAAAATATTTATTATTTTTATTGCAGATTTTGATGGATTAAATAAATTTTCAACATTGTTAACATAGAATTGTATGCTACTTTTTTATATAAATTTTAGCATATCATTATTTTATTAAATACTTATATAATTATATATAATATCTTGCTAAGAATTGATTATTTATATAATTGCATACAATATCTTTTTAAGAAATCAATCAAATTTGTTAAATTTTTGGTATTGTCAATTTAAATTAAATAAGATGTTTTAAGAAATCAATCAAATTTGTTAAATTTTTGGTATTATCATTTTAAATTAAATAAGAAGTCGTGTACGAAGTACGGGCAAAATGCTAGTTAAATTAAAAGCCAAAACTTCCTAACCAAATTCTGAGTTTAAAAATGTCCCCTCTACTTTGAGTTCAAATATTCAAATTCTTTTATTAATCAATACTAAATTTATACATTCGCTTGATTAGATTAAATACCACAATACCACTCTAACAAAAGGACTAAATAACTCTGGACGTCACCCCTCTTCTACGTTCTACCTAATAATTCCAAATGCAATATTCTACGAAATTAGTTGTTCTAGAATATTCAAGATCACAACTTGCATAGACAGTTTTCAAACCAGACAATTTACAAATTACAACAGAAAACAAGCAGCCGTACCACTCATCTTTGATAACGACTTTGGAGACATTAGGATTAGGATGGAAATCGATACCTTATACCTACGCTTGACAATAAAATTCGCATGGAGATATTTTTTAAAAAACAAATGGTTCACGAATTATTTAGACTAATAATTTTTAATATTTAAATTATAATAGGAAAGAAGGAGATGGAAATTAGATTAATCCACTACTAGAATAGCATCCGTGCGTAGGCCTGTCAATGGATCGGATATCCGATACGATCCGATCCTCACTGATTTAAATGGATATGGATTGGTCTAAAAAATATTCGATTTGGAACCCGATCTTATAAGAACGACCCAAATAATAAATGGATCGGATATTGATTTAGGTTGATCCGATCCGTTTATCCACGACCCGATCCATTTAATTATATAATAATATATTATAAAATATATATAATAATTTTTATAAAATATTTTATATTATAATAAGTTACGTTATTGAAAATTCTAAACTTTATATACTCCAACCTTCAAAGTTTAACGTCATTATATTTTTTTGTATTTATATTTTGATGTCAATTTTCTATACTAGAAACTTGCATTTATAATTTAAATACGTTCGGACAGTTATTTTTGTTAGTGGATGAATGGTTACTTATATTTACTTGTACTGCACCGAATAACAAGGCGATGTTCAAAATGTAGGCTAAGAAAAAAAAATAAATTCCTTTTTTTTTCTAAGTGCTTGACTTCATATATTCTTTTATTCAATTTGAACTTGTGATTTTTGTTTTTTTAAACATTGTGTTTGAACAGAAAAAAATAATTTTTTTTCGAAGTACTTGACTTCATATATTTCTTTTTTTCGATTTGAACTTGTGATTTATATTTTTTTAAATATTGTGTTTGAATAAAATTATTAAGATTGTTTCAATTTTTAATTGCTACTAAAATTTATACACTGACTTCTAGATTGTAACTTCTCAAATTTTGTTAATTTTCTTTTAAAATGGTGAATGATATATATCGATGTGATTTTTTTTTATATTTTAAAAAATAAATGGAGCAATGGATATCCGAAATCCGATCCGTTTATCCGTTAAACTAAATGGATTGGATATGGATCGACCTCTAAAATATCCGAGATATGATCCGATCCGATCGGAATCCGATAAAAACAAATGGATATGGATATGAATTTAGGTCGATCCGATCCGAACCCGACCCGTTGACAGGTCTACCCGTGCGCATGGTTTTGATGATTTTATATTAGACTTTAAAATTTTAATTGCAATGATTTTTTTTTCGATGAACAAATTTCAATGTATTCATTAGTCAGGATAAACTCCTGAATTGGAAAACAAATAAATGAGCTAACCTAATATTTGTTTTGTTTTCACATCGTTTATCAAACAAAATATCAATATTTTTTATAAATAAAAATGATTACAATGGTTTCCCAAACCATTTAGGTGACACCAATATCCCTGAAAATAGTTGCATCACAATTGACATGCGTACATAAAAAATTGATGATAGTCCTATGTTCATACCCATCAATTACAGCAACTGAAATTAGAGGTACAGATGCCCATATATATTGATCAATCTTTCATTGTGCAAGGTGAGCTCTTGCGATAATCATTATTGTTTTAGCTACGTACGATGTGAGCTTCCCAAATTTCTAATGTACCATGAAAATCATTTTGAGTACAACCAAGATTTCCTCCACCTTCACAATTCCCTTTCATTCCTTCCATCAATCGAAATTTTTCCAAAAATTTCGAAAAATCCATTCGAGTTCTTGTTCAGTTTTGTTGAGATTTAGAACTCGAAATATCAAATAAATACATTTCTTAAACTCAAAATCTCCTACTTAACATCATATCGAAATTTGGTGTCAATCAGAGATCTTTGATTTTTCGAATTGTAGTATGTCTCTCCCTTTGGAGTGGTCTCTCCTATTGGAGTGTTTTTCATTTGTCTTGGTGTGTTTGGTTTTATTCTGTCCGTATTCCGAAAATGTTTCAATTGATGTCTCGAAAGACTTGGAAAGGCCGCATCGAAGCTGGGGCAGTGATATTTATTAAAAGAGCTCACCTTTCACAACAGGATTGTGTTCATCTTTGGGGAGTTTTTACTTACGGCAAGTCTATAGCTGGTTCCCGGCAAGTAGATAGCTGGGGTGCTCCACCTGAACAATGGGCTACCAATGGTTTTTATGTGTTAAGGTCAATTGTAATATTACTGTATTCAGGGATATTGGTACAATTTGGATTTATTGAGTTGTCTTTGCTTTCATTTTCAGTTAACAGATTCTTCCAGATCTGTATTGTCAAACGATCAGGAAACAAATCAGCTAAGTGTTTTAGCTTGCCTTTGTTTTTCAACCTGGTCGTACCACCAGTTGGGGGTTTGTCTCGACTGTGTGTTCGTTGAATTTAATGGAAACCTTTAATTTTTGTGGCAAAAAAAAAAAACATAACAAACACCTTAAAAGAAGAGACATAAAGCATTCTAGAAGGAGAGACATATAAATACCCAAAAAAATTGGATTTTTATTGAATGTAAATCAAAAACAAATAAGGGATTATAAGGAAAGGCGAAGTGGTTAGTGGTAAAGGATGTAAAAGTAGGTAAGCAATCCTAACAAATATTTATTGAAGATAAGTAAGGGGATTGAAGGGATCGCCATTAGAAAGTGATGGATGATGTGTGTGACAAAAAGAGGAGCTCTTATCTAGGGTAAAAATTAAAATGTGTTTATGTTAATTACAATGGTATTATTGATATATTATATTATAAACTTTATTAAATGCATTAATTTCAAATACCAACGAAGAATATCATAATTTAATGTTAATTACCTAAGAATAATAGTAAAATATTAAAATATATAATTGGAAATATGCACTTGAGGGTTTAGTCTTATATAAAAATTATATTTACAAAAAATTGTTATAAGTCAAAAATAATATATGTGATTTCAATACTAATTTTTTTAGTATTAGTATTTTGTTTCACTAAATTAAGATAGTAGATTTTTATTTTAATTATAGTATGGATATGAATTAGTGATAATAGTATTTCATAATAATTTAAATAATATTGATTATATAAATTACAAAATATAAAATTATAAAATAAATTCCTAAGTATGGATAAAAACAAAATAAAGTTAAATAAATAGATGAAAAAAAATATTTGAGAAACGTGAATGAGAGAATTAGAAATTGTAATTGAAAGGGGAGGAGAGAAAATAATTAACATTGTAATTTATATAGAAAGAAAATAAATATAATAAACAAAATTAGTGGAAATTGATGTAAGCGATTTAAGGATTAGGCATGTCAGGTTTGGACCGAATAACTTTGAATTTATATTCAAATTCATTTAATTTTTTAATATGATCGGACTGAATTAAGTGTCGGAATTTTTGAATATCAATACATATCCGTTCCATTAACTTAATGGTAATCAAATCAATTATTGCATTCAATTAATATTTTTTAAAAATTTAAAATTATGTTAATATTAAATTTGTTAAAATTTAAAATGATAAAAAAACACTTTTAAGATGTTGAAGTACATAGTAACATCCAAATATAAGAAGCACGAGCGTTCTACCCGTGCTACGTACCGACAGTAAAAAATTTTAATTAGTTAATATTAATAAAAATCATTTTTTTTAAAAAAAGATAATTTCATTCAGATGTAAATAATTTAAGTATACAATTACTTATTCGCCAGCTTATACCTTTTTTTGTCATGACTTATTCGCCAACTTATACTAAATGCATTAATACTATCAATTTTATCAAATACTTATCATAACCGGATCTTCTATTTCTCAATCACAAGTTTATTGAAATATTTAAATGTAATTTTCTTCACTTTACATAAAATCTTCATTTGTGTTTTATACGACGAAATATTTTTTAACATAATTTAAATTTTACTCAGTATATAAATTCGTACAATATGTTACATTTGACTACTTACTTCAATTATTTTAAAATTTGCCTACATTATTACTAATTTTGAATACAAAAAAAAAAAACAGATCTAATCCGAAACCTGGCGGTTTTGGTTTTGGATTTGGATTTATTTTTAAAATCCGAAAACATTTGGATATGGGTTCGAATTTTACAAAATTCGAATCGACCCCAAGAGTATCACCTATATTTGTTTTATTTAACTAACATGTTAAAATAGAAATTTGTACATAAAACTAAAATTAGATGTGTAATATATAAACATATAATCATATTATTATATATTTGTCCTTTTAATTTAATTATCGGGTTAAAAAACATAAAATTCATTTTCTTTTAACAATAAGTATATTTTTCTGACATATATTAGAAGAAAGCGCTTATGTAGACCCGATAAATCGTTTGTGTTATGTAAATTCATGTCGTGTGTCTACAGGGTCTTTCATGAAAATGACATTATTGTTTTGGGAAAATGGATTTTTTTATCACTAAACTATTCATCTTTTTAGAAACCTACCACTCAACTATGAATTTTCTTTTTTAGTCAATAACGTTAGGTCCTTTTAGTCACCAAACTTAGGTTCGGACTTTGTTTACTCACTAAACTTAGGTTTATATTTGATTATCAGCATTATGTTAATTTTTTTACTCACTAACCTTAGATTCGGAGTGAATCAGTCAATTGAAAATTTAATACTTAAAAATGACGCATTAAACTTTATCTTGAAAATAAATTGATTAAATTAAATTAGATAAAGTTTGCGTTAAACACTATCTTGAAAATAAATCGATAAAGTTTAATAAGATAAAGTCTAATTTAATGATGTATATAGTGGTAAGTTTTCCTCTCTAATATATCATTTTCAACTATTAAAGTTTCAATCGACTTGTTCACTCTAACACCTCTCAAATTTAATTTTATCTTCCTATATTTTATTAAACTTTATCTTATTATGATTTTCAAGATATACTAAAATATCGATAAATGATTAATATTCGTTAAACGAATAACCTTGTTAAATGAATATTTTTTTCCGGTTACAACATAATAGAGACAGTGTATTTTTTTACCTCGATTAATGAATAAAAAAAATCTAAACCTAAGTAATTTAGTGACTAAAAAAAAGCTGGACCTAATATTAGTGAGTAAAAAAGAAAAATTTATAGGTGAGTGGTAAATTTCTAAAAAGGTCAATAGTTCAGTGACAAAAAAAAAATTTCATTTTTCCTAATTTTTTTTGTGTATCCAAAATTCAAACACAAAACGATATTAAACTACCCGATTTTTAGTCGTACACGAAACAAAAATAATACACAAAAAGAAAGAATTATGACAGTTACATGCATGTAATGTTACTCTCGACCTAAGTTATCTAAATACGTTACTATATAATTGAACACAACATTAAGATACTACAAACCAAAACTAAGATTATAGTACATAAAATGTAGCACATTTTTTTTTTAATTTTGTTTATTGTTAATAAATATTTCTGTTTGTTTAGAATCTATCTATCAAGTTATAAAGTTTTTTAACCTATATTTAAGGTTTTGTTGATATTAAAAAATAAATATCATCAACCAACCAAACAAATTCGATATGTCTACTCTTAGATTATGATCTGGGAATTGATTATTATTACTTTAATTTAAGAATACAAAATATAAAAGGGCACCTTTTATTAAAAATATATAATTTTATATGTTTCGAACTATCTAATTATCAATAATAGTGATTTTATAATGAAGGTTGTTGCCGTTTCCCTCTCTCCTCCTCTCCCAAAAAATATTAAACTAAAGTTTAGGGCCTGACATTAGCTTTTTGGTTGATGATAAGCCCCCTTTTATTGTTTGATTTTGCCTTTTATTGGTGGGTTTTATTTACTGATATATTGGATTTTGTACTATCTCCTAGTGAATGATAATTTCCTTTTCTTTTCCATGATTTTACTTTGTTTTTCAATAAATTTATCTCTTTCTTGAAAGTCTAGTACCCCTTTAGTGGATTTTGTCTACCCATATATTGGGTTTCGTCCTTTCTCTTTATGAGAGTAGGTTCTTTTATTTCGACATTCGGGTTCTTAGATATACAAAATTTTCTTATATTGATTCATTGATTTAGATAGTATAGAATCGCAATTATGGTCGGTTGTTCGAACACATTTTGACAAATTATATAAATATTTCCTCACGATTATAATAAATTGTAGGATAATCTCGCCAAAAAAGCTAGATATTTTAGTGATATAAGCTGGGAATGTACACAATTTAATATTTGATCAACTATCGTAGTTTGGATGAAGAAAACATTGATATGATCTATTTTCATGTGTTTGTCTAATCTTGATTATTTTTGTAGAAGTTGTACGACATTTTATTGATGAATTAATTACCTATAAAAAATAGTGATTTATAAGAAAATTTGTAAATTTTTGTAGATGTCATATGTCATTTTATTGATAAATTAATTATCTATAAAAAAAATAGTGTTTTATTAAAGAATTTGCGCTGAGTTGACCAATTTGATATGAAAATATTCACTAATAATATTTTCATTGATTTTATAATGAATTTAATTTTTTGATTGATAATTTATACACCGAATAATGTCTAATACTCCCTCCGTCCCATCCAATTTTTAACACTTTTTAAGTCACTTTCTGACACGCATTTTAAGGTGAATTTTAAGGATACTTTCATAACATATTTTTAAATTTTTTTTTGTATAAAAATAGGATTGTTCTATTTTTATACAAAAAAAGAAAATTTCAAAAATAAGTTATGAAACTATCCTTGAAATTTACCTTAAAATGCATGCCAGATACCCTAATTTGAAACGTTAATAACCTGGCGGGACGGAGGGAGTACTATTTAAGAATATATTTAGTATTTTGAATAATTCAAATATATCGTTAGATCAATTTGTTTGTCCCGTTAATTACTGCATAACTAAAAATTACTGATAAGTAAAATGTTAAAGATTATTGGTTTAAATTCATTTTAATATTTTAATTGCTTGAATCTAGCTTTTTAAATATAATTGATTAGTTTAAAATTTTATATAACCATAATTTTGAATGTGTATTTAGAAAAGTGTGATAAATATTTTTTGATTTTTAAAATTTTTAATTTAATAATAGTAGATTTATTCAAATTCGATTGCATGTTATATTTGTAGATCGAGAGTTTGACATATTAAAATTTTATATTATAAAATATTGATAAAATAAATCCATGTATTAAAATAATATATTTGTATTAAAATCAATTAAGAAATACATAATTTTGGAAAATGGCTCTATACATAGAAAGGCGCACAAAGAACAGATATGCCCATATATAATTATATATTTGTGATTAATTTAAATTTAAAATTGTTTACACAAAATCACGCAAGCGTACGTGGTCACAAGTAATATAGATATAAGTCGAGTTCGTTCCCACAGAGATCTGGTTATGGTTTCAATTCAGTTCATGCACCTATGCAACAATGTATGGTTATTAATCACTGCTAAGACAAATATCAAATTGGGATTTTTAATTATCTAAATTAAACTAAGATGAAAACTATTAAACTAAGAATTAAATTAACTAATGAGAATTGAAATCAAATTACTTCTGCAAGAGAAACCATGGGATCCTAACTTCATTAAATACTTTGCTTAGATCTGACGCCTTTAATCACTATATGCAATGGTTATGATATCTGATCAGACAACACGAAACAAGTACACGCTACTTCTCAGTATACGAATACCAAACTAAACATACATCCACAAAAGAGATAGAAGATGAATAGACACCAATTATGCTTAGACCCTATATCTCTATAAGATTTGAAAACATAACGGTTGAAGAACAAGTTGTCTATTAAGATCACATAGGGCAATATAAGTATTTTCATCTCATACTACGAATCATGTTGATAAACAATCATGAACCTATGCTAGCATGGCAAGTTCTAAATCTAAAGATCCACTTTCACTTCACAAGAGATTAACAAATTAGATGTTAGCTACGCATCTAACAATTAAGCATAACCATACGAGGATATCAGATATACATCACACACAGATGTAACACCCCCAGATCCAGGGTCAGGGATCTGGTCGTTACGGTCTCAATATCCATCCATAAAACCAACATAATTTAAATTACAACCTTGTGACCCAAAACAACAACATAAAACACACCCATTATAGTCCCAGAGATGAAATCAGAGTAACCATTAATATTATTAATCACAAGTTTGAGTTCTTACAACCCAAAGAATTACAATTTTTCAATTACATGCTCTTTGCCATCCATTGATATATGCCATATATATAAATACATTAGAGGGTCAAATGCTAACAACTAGCCTACCAGAAGCTGCATCCTCAGCAATGGTAGCTATGACCTCATCGGTTAATCCTCTGACGGCTGACACCTGCTTATGTTGGGTACGCCTTGCGCGGCCATCTGATCTAGCTGTTGTTGTGATATAAATAAATAAAGCAAGGGTGAGCAATAGCCCACCAAAAATATAATTGAACGGCAATAATATATGACAGTTCAAAATATCTTTGAAACCATATGCCATGCATTAACGATGTAGTACCAATATAAGGTATGAGATGAAGTTACAAGGTAACTCAAAAATATATTTGTTTTGAATAAATATCTGCTATGCAAAAGATAAGCAAGATATTCTCAATTATCATAAAAGAGGAACTTGCAGGAAAAATATTGCAATTCCGGTTTCAACACTTTTTCACCTTGCCAACACCAATAGTGTTGCAGAAATTTCTCACTTTTAGAAGATGAACTAATACGGGAGCATTGCCACGCCAGATGCCCTGACGTTTACGATGATCAGTCGTATGTCATGCATCTCATCAGTCGTTCTCTACATGTAGAAGGTAGCTCCGACGGATTTACTTATCTACCGCCCTCTGGAACTCCTCAGCCAACGGTTGGGCTATTGCTGGACCGGCGCCACTCGGCCACTTACGCGTCTCCTAGTTCGAATATCATCCATGACTCTGAAACGTAAAGTTCGTTCCCCTTTTTCCCCAAGTGCAACACTTGTTGATAGGACTCCACAAAGTAGTCGTATCTAGTTGGAAAGGAAAATTCACCAATATTTCCCAAGCTGATGCTTGTTAATGGATATAAACTTGTTACATCAATCATACCCCTCGAGCGTTGAGGAGGTAACCAAAAGACTCATATCGATGCTTGAAAGAATCAAGATGTGAGTGACAAGATAATTTTAGCAAGTATAGGACCGGGCAGCCCAATAAATAACATCTCTCAAGTGAGGTCCCCTTATATATGTTTGGATGTTGAGCGAGTATTTAAATCTTCTTTAAGATAGATTTAAATAAAAATAGAGTTTTGGAAACCTCCCCTTGATAAAATAGTCATAAACTACTCCAAAATATTTTACACCATATCTGAAGGTGACATATAATCCTTGAATAATATGAATCATTATAAAAGAACTTAAAAGGATTTAAATAAATATTCCAAGAATATTTATTAACTAAATATTAATTAAGGAATATGAATAAATCATAATATTACTCGTAAGTAATCCTCGAATGAATATTTAGAATTATTTACTAAATAACTCCCTTCTTTATATGAATATTCCAGATAATATTCATTATTTAAATAAACTCAAATAAATGTTTAAAATCATGTTCACTAAATAAATCCACTCTTAAATGGATATTTGAAAATAATAATGTTTATTGGTGAAATAAACATCCCTTGGATATTTGATATAATATTCATTAAATTAATAATGAATATTCAACTAAAAAAATGATATTTATTGATGAAATAATTGTCGACTGAATATTTGAGACAATATTCATTAAATAAATAATGAATATTCAATCTTAATAATATTTATCGAAGAAATGATTATCGAATGAATATTCGAAATTTTGTTCAATAATTAAATCGACTTTAAATGAATGTCGAAGATAACATTTATCGTCTCAAGGGAATATTCAAAATAATATTTATCGATGAACTGGAGTTCGAATCAATGTTCAACTAATATTTATAAAATAAATAGAGATTGAATGAATATTCGAAATAATATTCATCTAAATAAATAAGGCTCGAATGAACATTAAAATAATATTCATTAAATAAATAAACTCGAATGAATATTCAAAATAATATTTATCGGAGAAATAAGAATGAATATTCTCTAAGTAAATAACTTAACTGAGGGTTCGAAATAATATTCGAATATTAAATCGACTTTAGATAAATATTAAAGATAATGTTCATCGAATAATTAAATATCTGATGAATAACCCGAATAATATTTATCAAATAATCTCAAGGAATATCTCAATAATATTCGCCAGATAATAAATGGGAAATATTTACTTAATTATTTTCCTCTGAAAATAATGTCAATATATCAAGAAATAACGACTCCCGGTCTATAATCAAGGAATGAGGTTCAGATGCCCTTCGCTTAAGGGTCTTATAAATTTCCGGCTTATAACTGATATAATAACTATCTAGCTCATAAGCCAACAATAATTCAGGGAACAAGTATATCAATATGACTTTGAAAACAAGCATGCATGCTATGGCATATGCATAACAACAATTATATATATTATCACAACAACAGTTCCAAGGTATTGGAAACTTGCCTGGCAATCCTGTAGGGGTAGTGTGCCTTGTGTCAATCCGGTGATCTATACATAGTCACAATAACCGAGGTCAATCACTTAACACTTTTTAAAAGACTAAGTATAACTTAACTTAAGTCGACACACGTTTCCGAATTATCTCATTATACATCTCTTAGTGTAACTCCCTCTATTATCACTTTGACTCGACATTTGTTCGCTACCAAGACACGTCGTCATACTTACGCTTTGTATATACTTAAGTCGTACAAGTTCTAAGGTCGGTCGTTTACGAATCAAGATTATACCTCGAGTTTTATCGCCCGTTTTCTAAGTTATAACCAAAGTCATACTTTTAAGGGGTTCGTTCGCGTTTAACCTCGATTCAAACATTTTTATAAAATCGGAAAACGATCCATTTGACGTGTGGTTTTCTCTCACACCTTCCTTTTTACCTCTAGTATTTAATTATCAAGATTCGCCACTGATTTCGTACAATTAAAGGAATCCAATTTTGGTTACGAACTTTCGTTTACGGTTTCGAACCACTTTTACGAATTTAATCATAACTCCTAAACCGTAAGTCCGTATCATACGAACTTTATATCAAAACGAAGCTTATAACATAATCTAGCTTTTCATGGCAAAATACGAAACAGGACAGTGAGTTTTATCAACTGTGATGCTCGGTTTCTTAAGGTTAACGAAATTTTGGCATTATAACGGCTATAAATCGAACGTTCTAAAAACAGTAACAACACAACCAAGCCACACCGGGCATCAACACAACTCATAAACATGATTCTCATATCCACAAGTCCTAGCACCACTGGTCTTAACCTCAAGATCATCAAGGACTTGAATCATGACTAAATAACTACTAAGAACAACTACATGATCATGTAAACATGCTTATACTAACATCATCATCAAATCTCATCTAAAACTCCATTAAAACTCAAATTAAAACTTGGATTCTTGAAGTTTATACCTTCCTTGGAGTGTGAACTAGTTTTACCAGGCTTGGTATGGTCCTTGGATTGCCTTAAGCTTGCTAGATCAATCATAAGAAACATGAAAACCAAGATTAGTTCTTAAGAAACACTATTCACCCTCATCTTTCTTGATTTTTTTGAAAATGGAAAAAGAGGAGATTGAAGCTAGGATTTTTAGGAGATCACTTTTATGAAATATAGAACTCACCATAAAAGTTTGGAGATCAAATGATGGTTGGAAGCTTGATTTTGATTCTTGAAATTCAAGAATAGCCGAATGGATGGTTTTTGTGGAGAGTTTGATATTTTGCTTGGTTAATCTTGATCAATAATGCATAAAGTGGATGGCCTTGGATAATATCTCATCTAAAACACCTTTATTAAAGTGATGATGCATGGAGTGATGCATTTTGCAAGCCATGTGTTGATGTTTAAGTGGTTTCCATGCTAAGTATTGGTTGGATTTCTAAGAACTTGGTTTATGCTTCAATTGCCTAGTTACTCTTGTAACTAAATGGTTACTAGATATTTTCTGGTAGCACATGCATGTGTCTAGCTTCCCCTGCTTGCTCTTTTGTCCGGTTATTGCTTAATTCGTTGATCGTTCGAGGGAATAACTCATCCGTCTCTCGTTAGGGTTTTACCGAAAACCTTCTTAATATTTATAATACTATTCTCCATCTTTCTTAACACTTCTCGAATTTAATTTCCTTAAATCCCTTTTATAAATCCTTAAGTCTTGCAGTGTCCAGGGAAATCTCGGAGAAAATAAAAGTGCTCTTTTTCTGAATCCAACAGCTTTTACATACACTTATTTTCCTCCTGGATCACTAATACGAACTCAGAAATCCGTTCCGAATACCGGGTATAACATTATTATAATAATATTCCAAATTCCACCAAAATCACTATTCATCACTTTTTTTTATTTAATTCCTATAATTAGGAAAATGAACCTGGTTCACCCTCGAGTGTTCCTTAACCTTTTTACGGAACCGCTGGGCTTATAATAGATATTGATTTGGATGACATGAGGGTATCTATTTCTCTCTAGGGAATCTTATCTTACTTTCTAGGAGATAGATTATTCTAATCTAAGTTATCACCCAATAGCATCCTTCAGGCCATATAACCTTGGAATATATATCCTTTCATTATTCATTCTTTAAAGTCAGTATTACATTGTAGTTGTAACCACTGATCACTCTTACATCAATACATAATAAAAGTTTTAATTCTACCCAAAAATCTGGGTTCTTACAGTCTCCCCTCCTTAAAAGGATTCCGTCCCGGAATCAGGTAGAAGACAATTGGGTACTTGTTGGTTATTTCGCTTTCCAATTCTCTGGTCGATCCTTACACATTCCAATCTTTCTAAAGCACATCGTACTGGTGTTACAATACACCCTTTATCCGTTCTACCAATTCTTTGATACTTTCGCATAACACATTATCCGGTATACGCTCTTGTCCGGTCTTACACTATTACCCTTATTGGTACGTGCAGTGACTTCGGTATCACTAACGCGCTACGAATTCCGGAGATAACCTCACTCGTAATTTTGCAATTCCTGATCGCTTTAATCTTCGCAATCTCGATGAATATATATTTAGGTGGAAAAATTTATCGAGAGATCACTGTGATCAATGAACATTTGTTACATTGCATAGCTAGTACAGAAGGGGGCCAGCCTCTAGTACTTGACAAGCAATTAAACAATTAATGGCATTCCACTTAGACTCCTATCACACAGACAGAGAGTCACATAGTAGTACCTCCCCTCCTTAAAGGGTTGTTCTTCTCAATTTAGAAGAAAATAAATAAGGGATATTAAAAAGGAAAGAATTTCAGAGAATTATATAAGAAGATTTTCATGATTGTCAAAATATCATACTCAGAATTTACCTCTGAACTATAGAGGTTTACTGGGGAAGAAAGTAATCGTATTCGTATCAAATACTACTTTATCGTAATCTCACATATCACATGTCCTTGTTTCTCTGTCCATCATTCTATGGACCTATACTCTTGTTCGATATTAGCATCACTTACTTAATACGTGTTTCACGTTTGGGGTCAAATTTTCCTCTGTTCAACCATCAAATTTTCACTTTCTCATTTCATGAGCCTCCTTATTACTCAGTCAATCTATTTCATATTTTCTCGAATTTTCCAAACTTACTAAGGAGTCAATTTGTACGTCATTTATGCTCCTAATCCCAACCTTCTGTTTTAGCCAATACCCTTGCCCTGCTAATTCCATACTTTTCTCGCTTCATTATTGGAGCTTCTCATGAGCCCGCCTATCTGACTCTCTTATTGATTCCCAATTCTATTTCCGTCTCTTATCAGTCTCTTGTCTTTATTTCTACTATAATCGTCTTATGAACCATCATAACCTAATTCTTCATTTCAAATATCCCGTCGTTCCAGAAATTACACCATCCGAAATAAACCTGGATGATTTCTCTAACTTAGATTCAATTCGACATTTCCACAGTCGTTACCACCTAATTTCTCAGAAGGATCACCATCGCTAATCGTTTACGCAGTGATTGAATAACTAAACGTACGGGTTTCATAATTGTCAATTCAAGATCCTCTAGGAAAACAAAATAATCACTATTCCCTATCCATAGGGAATGCTTCCTGAACTTGACGTAGATATTACATGAAGCAGATAAAATTGCAAAAGAGCTTCCAGCATCGCAGCTGAAACAAGCCGGTGAGATTATTAATCATATATCTCCGGTAGAAGACTAAAAGCTTAGCGGTTTGATTAATCGCTTGCCAACCTCATAATTCTCTATCTTGGTTGCACAGAAATACACCAACATAAACTAGCTTGTCATTCATCATCGTGCCATTTGTCTTATCAGTATTTGTACCCTCTCTATTTCTGGTCATTTACTACCAATTCATTGTTACTTAATCTCCCCTCTCTCTTTCCAAAGAAAAGGCGAGTCTCTAAGGAAATTTGGTCTGGTCTGTCGTAGAGCCTCCTAATGTTGGTAATGTGCTACTGGCAACATCAGGAATCGAATCTTTACTTAAACTATTCTTATAGTTGATCTTGGCAAAATCATTAGACGGAATGTAACTTCCTATTATGACCATCAAGGTCCTTACATTATCATTCTATTCCTTTGGTCTGAGCATTTATACTTACTCCCCTATACTTAAAGTGTCGGCCACCTCGTTGGCCTTTCCTGATCATAATAATTTCTTGAGATCAATGCTTTCTTGATCTATTCAGCTCAACTTTTTCTACCTTATTCCCATCACTGTTGGGTGAAAGTATTCTTCCTTAAATTCTGCTGAAGGAGAATAATATCCATCAGTCTTTTTCCATAAGTTATTGCCTTAATCCTTAAATGTGACTTTTATCCCGGCTAATATCCTCATCAGGTCTAGGATATCTTTTGTCTCAGGTCTTTCTTGCTTTAAAACAATCTCAACCTTATTGGTTCAATCCATACCTTCTCATGGTTTCTTACATGCCTCATCCGACCTCATTATTATTATATCATACATTCTCTACCAAACTTCCCTTTTGAAACTCAGAGTATTACCTCTTCCCTTATAAGGTTTCTTAGGTCATCCTCATCATTCCTCCTGTATCTTCCGGGTACAGGGTATATCAAACATCATCAATCAATTCTATAACAATTCTGTCTATATACTTTTTGAGACTCCTTTCCACAATTCCTTATAGGTTATTGACACCTTGGTCGATTCATTTATATCATCTGATTTCATAATGTCTTTATTAGGGGTGATGTTATCCTTTGTGCATCCCCCAGGGTTCGTCTTAATATATGGACATTCTATCCTCAATTCTATCTTCAAGGACTACTTATATCCTGTAATTGGAAATCCAATCATATATCCTTAATAAAGGTCACTTTTCAATCATTCTCATCTTAATCATCTATAGGTAGCTTAATGTTAACCTTTCTTTCAAACGAATGTCGGTCTACATGACCTTCCAAAAGACAACATATGTCTATCTACTCTTCTATACAGAACTTGGTAATGGTAGCAAGGATGTTCTGGAAGATATTGGTCGTGTTCAACGTGAATCTCTTAGTGCCTAATGCTCTTTTTGAGGACACTAAGCTTCATATAACATTTATGCATCCTACTGCACTGGCTTTGGCACTCTTCGTAACTTTTCAGTGGTCGCTACCCTCAATCCTAATACGTCCATGGTATATATAAAATCCATCATTCGGTATCTCAATTCAATTTATATCAAAAGTCCTCGCGGTTGGCACTTGATTAGAAGCACCCCGCTTTGTCCTTACATTGCTGGTTCAGTCACTTGATAATCCTTAGTGGCTTGGCCCCATCTGGCCATGCTAAAATATGTGAGTTTAGGGGTCGGCTAATAGCATTACTCTTCTAGCAATTACTGGCATACTGCCTTCTACTTTGATACCTTTTGATCTTTTCAAAACTTTACTCCATATAAGTCTCAATCGACTTCTCGGTACCGTCTCCGGTCACCTTTCCTTTACTTTTATTCTTTCAGCTATTCTTATCAATTTCACGTGCCACAAAATCTTAACACTTCTGGCATAACAACCTTTTTATTTAAGTCAATCCCGGAATTTCTCAGTCCGGCTCGCTTCTTAATTACATTTCTCTTTTTATCATCCAATCTCAACTTCATCAGTTTACCTCTAGAATCAATCGTAATAATCGGGGTTTGACTATCAGTCCATATAGCGGCTACCTTACTCAATCCATCGGGTTTGCTTTGGTTTCCACCCTTTTTAGTGACATTCTTTGATAATCAGAAAGACAAGGTTTGTCAAAATTCGTTGAATTCCTTTCCAGAATTTGGGAAAATTTTAGTCAATTTATCCACCCACTGGTGGTACTGGGAAGGTCTATGTCGATACCCGAAGAATAGTTCTAGGGACATCCAAGCAGGTCGAACCGTAAGCAGTTATAATTATAGAATGATTGACATAAAGTCAGAAGTTTAACTACTGGGAAGGGACCCAATATATATACATCCCCTAGAAGGGAAATCAAAGTTTCAAACTGAAACATACCAAATCTTCCTGGTACCTAATCGTCCTAATAGTCGATACTACTGAATACTAGTCTACCTAAAATCTAGTCTTAGAATGAACACTACCGTCAAGTTAGTCATTCCACGAAACTGGCACTACCAGGGCCTTCCGAATCTGATGAACCGTGCTGTCCGAATGCATCTACAATTGCACTGCCGTGTTGCACAAGCACAGCACCTAAACCTGTACGAGGTGCATCCTAATAAATTCCAAAATTTTCCTTCCTCTAATAGATAACGCTAATGCTGGGTCATTACCAATTTTATCTTTAGCTCCAAGGAGATTTTCCCCCATTTATCTTGTACATTCAAACCTTTAGTCTTACTAATAAGTCGGGTTACAGGACTGCACTCTTTGTAAAGTCCTGAGCAAATCTTTGGTAATACCTCGTGAATCTTATGAAATTTCTCACCTTTACCGATGTGGTTGGCCTTTCCCCATTTGAAACTGTCTTTAACTTGGTGGGGTCGATCAATACTACTCCTATTGATCATGTGTCCTATTAACTGGACTTCATTTTGCCAAAACTCTTACTTCGAGAACTTGGCCTACACCTGTTCTCTTAGGTTTCATCTAAAAGCATTCTCAATTACATCTCAACCACTGCTCGCCTTACCTCATCCAATTTTGATTCAGTGTCAGAATAAACTTACGGTAACTACCATAATCCATTCAAGGAAAAGAAAGAATTTAATATTCCTTTGAATCACATGCATCTAATGTTTCTGGTTCATCATTCCACTGAATTGAACTAGACTTATACTTGGTTCCTGACGGTAGCCTTATTACTAGTTTATCACAGACTCACTGGTCTTCTCCTCTTGTAGGTTCTGAGATCATTGTCTCACTTACTACTTCCTTATATTCTTTATCCATTCAGGCTATCACTTTCCATTATCTTTACTTTCTAAGCTGATCCATTCATAAAAGGGACATCTCACTGAATAAGCCACCTTATCAATCTCATTTTGGCTTCACAACTTATAACCTATGAAATCTGCCTTCTCATGGCGAATTACTACTTGATAATATTCAAACTTAACCCATTTATCAAATGATATGACACTTATTGCCTCTATCTCAATTGTTCCTGGGACTCTACTTCCCAACATATATCGATGTCTTTGATAATCATGAATCATTCTTACTTGTTGGCACTTCATCCGGTAGTCTGGCTATGAATCCAATATGCCTCTTTAATTCTCTTAATAAAATCTCAATTCTTTAAGCTCACTTCTCTGAGCACTATACCTTAGCTCTTACAGTATCTCTGGCTGTAGCCCTTATTTCCTTAAGGGTAAACTCCTTATCCTTATCAGGATTTTCCTCCTTTGCTGGAACCTCTTCCGGGTCCTCAGTAGGGTACTCTATCGAATCCACCATCCGATCGTCAGCATATAATCAGGCATCATCGTGCTCCTGCTCGTATGCCTCAAGGTCTGTCGCCTTACTAGTCGGTACAAGCACGAGCTAAGTTACTATCATGATACTTAATAGTTCCCATAAGGGTTTTATATGTCAATACTACATTAAGTAGTCCGACTATGAACTTGGTAAGAGTTCTTATTATCTTAATGAATTTATTGTTTTAACGTCGCGTCATCTCTGGGATATATAACGCTCTCTCTGATACCATTTCTGTAACACCCCCAGATCCAGGGTCAGGGATCTGGTCGTTACGGTCTCAATATCCATCCATAAAACCAACATAATTTAAATTACAACCTTGTGACCCAAAACAACAACATAAAACACACCCATTATAGTCCCAGAGATGAAATCAGAGTAACCATTAATATTATTAATCACAAGTTTGAGTTCTTACAACCCAAAGAATTACAATTTTTCAATTACATGCTCTTTGCCATCCATTGATATATGCCATATATATAAATACATTAGAGGGTCAAATGCTAACAACTAGCCTACCAGAAGCTGCATCCTCAGCAATGGTAGCTATGACCTCATCGGTTAATCCTCTGACGGCTGACACCTGCTTATGTTGGGTACGCCTTGCGCGGCCATCTGATCTAGCTGTTGTTGTGATATAAATAAATAAAGCAAGGGTGAGCAATAGCCCACCAAAAATATAATTGAACGGCAATAATATATGACAGTTCAAAATATCTTTGAAACCATATGCCATGCATTAACGATGTAGTACCAATATAAGGTATGAGATGAAGTTACAAGGTAACTCAAAAATATATTTGTTTTGAATAAATATCTGCTATGCAAAATATAAGCAAGATATTCTCAATTATCATAAAAGAGGAACTTGCAGGAAAAATATTGCAATTCCGGTTTCAACACTTTTTCACCTTGCCAACACCAATAGTGTTGCATAAATTTCTCACTTTTAGAAGATGAACTAATACGGGAGCATTGCCACGCCAGATGCCCTGACGTTTACGATGATCAGTCGTATGTCATGCATCTCATCAATCGTTCTCTACATGTAGAAGGTAGCTCCGACGGATTTACTTATCTACCGCCCTCTGGAACTCCTCAGCCAACGGTTGGGCTATTGCTGGACCGGCGCCACTCGGCCACTTACGCGTCTCTTAGTTCGAATATCATCCATGACTCTGAAACGTAAAGTTCGTTCCCCTTTTTCCCCAAGTGCAACACTTGTTGATAGGACTCCACAAAGTAGTCGTATCTAGTTGGAAAGGAAAATTCACCAATATTTCCCAAGCTGATGCTTGTTAATGGATATAAACTTGTTACATCAATCATACCCCTCGAGCGTTGAGGAGGTAACCAAAAGACTCATATCGATGCTTGAAAGAATCAAGATGTGAGTGACAAGATAATTTTAGCAAGTATAGGACCGGGCAGCCCAATAAATAACATCTCTCAAGTGAGGTCCCCTTATATATGTTTGGATGTTGAGCGAGTATTTAAATCTTCTTTAAGATAGATTTAAATAAAAATAGAGTTTTGGAAACCTCCCCTTGATAAAATAGTCATAAACTACTCCAAAATATTTTACACCATATCTGAAGGTGACATATAATCCTTGAATAATATGAATCATTATAAAAGAACTTAAAAGGATTTAAATAAATATTCCAAGAATATTTATTAACTCAATATTAATTAAGGAATATGAATAAATCATAATATTACTCGTAAGTAATCCTCGAATGAATATTTAGAATTATTTACTAAATAACTCCCTTCTTTATATGAATATTCCAGATAATATTCATTATTTAAATAAACTCAAATAAATGTTTAAAATCATGTTCACTAAATAAATCCACTCTTAAATGGATATTTGAAAATAATAATGTTTATTGGTGAAATAAACATCCCTTGGATATTTGATATAATATTCATTAAATTAATAATGAATATTCAACTAAAAAAATGATATTTATTGATGAAATAATTGTCGACTGAATATTTGAGACAATATTTATTAAATAAATAATGAATATTCAATCTTAATAATATTTATCGAAGAAATGATTATCGAATGAATATTCGAAATTATGTTCAATAATTAAATCGACTTTAAATGAATGTCGAAGATAACATTTATCGTCTCAAGGGAATATTCAAAATAATATTTATCGATGAACTGGAGTTCGAATCAATGTTCAACTAATATTTATAAAATAAATAGAGATTGAATGAATATTCGAAATAATATTCATCTAAATAAATAAACTCGAATGAATATTCAAAATAATATTTATCGGAGAAATAAGAATGAATATTCTCTAAGTAAATAACTTAACTGAGGGTTCGAAATAATATTCGAATATTAAATCGACTTTAGATAAATATTAAAGATAATGTTCATCGAATAATTAAATATCTGATGAATAACCCGAATAATATTTATCAAATAATCTCAAGGAATATCTCAATAATATTCGCCAGATAATAAATGGGAAATATTTACTTAATTATTTTCCTCTGAAAATAATGTCAATATATCAAGAAATAACGACTCCCGGTCTATAATCAAGGAATGAGGTTCAGATGCCCTTCGCTTAAGGGTCTTATAAATTTCCGGCTTATAACTGATATAATAACTATCTAGCTCATAAGCCAACAATAATTCAGGGAACAAGTATATCAATATGACTTTGAAAACAAGCATGCATGCTATGGCATATGCATAACAACAATTATATATATTATCACAACAACAGTTCCAAGGTATTGGAAACTTGCCTGGCAATCCTGTAGGGGTAGTGTGCCTTGTGTCAATCCGGTGATCTATACATAGTCACAATAACCGAGGTCAATCACTTAACACTTTTTAAAAGACTAAGTATAACTTAACTTAAGTCGACACACGTTTCCGAATTATCTCATTATACATCTCTTAGTGTAACTCCCTCTATTATCACTTTGACTCGACATTTGTTCGCTACCAAGACACGTCGTCATACTTACGCTTTGTATATACTTAAGTCGTACAAGTTCTAAGGTCGGTCGTTTACGAATCAAGATTATACCTCGAGTTTTATCGCCCGTTTTCTAAGTTATAACCAAAGTCATACTTTTAAGGGGTTCGTTCGCGTTTAACCTCGATTCAAACATTTTTATAAAATCGGAAAACGATCCATTTGACGTGTGGTTTTCTCTCACACCTTCCTTTTTACCTCTAGTATTTAATTATCAAGATTCGCCACTGATTTCGTACAATTAAAGGAATCCAATTTTGGTTACGAACTTTCGTTTACGGTTTCGAACCACTTTTACGAATTTAATCATAACTCCTAAACCGTAAGTCCGTATCATACGAACTTTATATCAAAACGAAGCTTATAACATAATCTAGCTTTTCATGGCAAAATACGAAACAGGACAGTGAGTTTTATCAACTGTGATGCTCGGTTTCTTAAGGTTAACGAAATTTTGGCATTATAACGGCTATAAATCGAACGTTCTAAAAACCGTAACAACACAACCAAGCCACACCGGGCATCAACACAACTCATAAACATGATTCTCATATCCACAAGTCCTAGCACCACTGGTCTTAACCTCAAGATCATCAAGGACTTGAATCATGACTAAATAACTACTAAGAACAACTACATGATCATGTAAACATGCTTATACTAACATCATCATCAAATCTCATCTAAAACTCCATTAAAACTCAAATTAAAACTTGGATTCTTGAAGTTTATACCTTCCTTGGAGTGTGAACTAGTTTTACCAGGCTTGGTATGGTCCTTGGATTGCCTTAAGCTTGCTAGATCAATCATAAGAAACATGAAAACCAAGATTAGTTCTTAAGAAACACTATTCACCCTCATCTTTCTTGATTTTTTTGAAAATGGAAAAAGAGGAGATTGAAGCTAGGATTTTTAGGAGATCACTTTTATGAAATATAGAACTCACCATAAAAGTTTGGAGATCAAATGATGGTTGGAAGCTTGATTTTGATTCTTGAAATTCAAGAATAGCCGAATGGATGGTTTTTGTGGAGAGTTTGATATTTTGCTTGGTTAATCTTGATCAATAATGCATAAAGTGGATGGCCTTGGATAATATCTCATCTAAAACACCTTTATTAAAGTGATGATGCATGGAGTGATGCATTTTGCAAGCCATGTGTTGATGTTTAAGTGGTTTCCATGCTAAGTATTGGTTGGATTTCTAAGAACTTGGTTTATGCTTCAATTGCCTAGTTACTCTTGTAACTAAATGGTTACTAGATATTTTCTGGTAGCACATGCATGTGTCTAGCTTCCCCTGCTTGCTCTTTTGTCCGGTTATTTCTTAATTCGTTGATCGTTCGAGGGAATAACTCATCCGTCTCTCGTTAGGGTTTTACCGAAAACCTTCTTAATATTTATAATACTATTCTCCATCTTTCTTAACACTTCTCGAATTTAATTTCCTTAAATCCCTTTTATAAATCCTTAAGTCTTGCAGTGTCCAGGGAAATCTCGGAGAAAATAAAAGTGCTCTTTTTCTGAATCCAACAGCTTTTACATACACTTATTTTCCTCCTGGATCACTAATACGAACTCAGAAATCCGTTCCGAATACCGGGTATAACATTATTATAATAATATTCCAAATTCCACCAAAATCACTATTCATCACTTTTTTTTATTTAATTCCTATAATTAGGAAAATGAACCTGGTTCACCCTCGAGTGTTCCTTAACCTTTTTACGGAACCGCTGGGCTTATAATAGATATTGATTTGGATGACATGAGGGTATCTATTTCTCTCTAGGGAATCTTATCTTACTTTCTAGGAGATAGATTATTCTAATCTAAGTTATCACCCAATAGCATCCTTCAGGCCATATAACCTTGGAATATATATCCTTTCATTATTCATTCTTTAAAGTCAGTATTACATTGTAGTTGTAACCACTGATCACTCTTACATCAATACATAATAAAAGTTTTAATTCTACCCAAAAATCTGGGTTCTTACAGTCTCCCCTCCTTAAAAGGATTCCGTCCCGGAATCAGGTAGAAGACAATTGGGTACTTGTTGGTTATTTCGCTTTCCAATTCTCTGGTCGATCCTTACACATTCCAATCTTTCTAAAGCACATCGTACTGGTGTTACAATACACCCTTTATCCGTTCTACCAATTCTTTGATACTTTCGCATAACACATTATCCGGTATACGCTCTTGTCCGGTCTTACACTATTACCCTTATTGGTACGTGCAGTGACTTCGGTATCACTAACGCGCTACGAATTCCGGAGATAACCTCACTCGTAATTTTGCAATTCCTGATCGCTTTAATCTTCGCAATCTCGATGAATATATATTTAGGTGGAAAAATTTATCGAGAGATCACTGTGATCAATGAACATTTGTTACATTGCATAGCTAGTACAGAAGGGGGCCAGCCTCTAGTACTTGACAAGCAATTAAACAATTAATGGCATTCCACTTAGACTCCTATCACACAGACAGAGAGTCACATAGTAGTACCTCCCCTCCTTAAAGGGTTGTTCTTCTCAATTTAGAAGAAAATAAATAAGGGATATTAAAAAGGAAAGAATTTCAGAGAATTATATAAGAAGATTTTCATGATTGTCAAAATATCATACTCAGAATTTACCTCTGAACTATAGAGGTTTACTGGGGAAGAAAGTAATCGTATTCGTATCAAATACTACTTTATCGTAATCTCACATATCACATGTCCTTGTTTCTCTGTCCATCATTCTATGGACCTATACTCTTGTTCGATATTAGCATCACTTACTTAATACGTGTTTCACGTTTGGGGTCAAATTTTCCTCTGTTCAACCATCAAATTTTCACTTTCTCATTTCATGAGCCTCCTTATTACTCAGTCAATCTATTTCATATTTTCTCGAATTTTCCAAACTTACTAAGGAGTCAATTTGTACGTCATTTATGCTCCTAATCCCAACCTTCTGTTTTAGCCAATACCCTTGCCCTGCTAATTCCATACTTTTCTCGCTTCATTATTGGAGCTTCTCATGAGCCCGCCTATCTGACTCTCTTATTGATTCCCAATTCTATTTCCGTCTCTTATCAGTCTCTTGTCTTTATTTCTACTATAATCGTCTTATGAACCATCATAACCTAATTCTTCATTTCAAATATCCCGTCGTTCCAGAAATTACACCATCCGAAATAAACCTGGATGATTTCTCTAACTTAGATTCAATTCGACATTTCCACAGTCGTTACCACCTAATTTCTCAGAAGGATCACCATCGCTAATCGTTTACGCAGTGATTGAATAACTAAACGTACGGGTTTCATAATTGTCAATTCAAGATCCTCTAGGAAAACAAAATAATCACTATTCCCTATCCATAGGGAATGCTTCCTGAACTTGACGTAGATATTACATGAAGCAGATAAAATTGCAAAAGAGCTTCCAGCATCGCAGCTGAAACAAGCTGGTGAGATTATTAATCATATATCTCCGGTAGAAGACTAAAAGCTTAGCGGTTTGCTTAATCGCTTGCCAACTGATAAGTGGATTTATATCCACTTGGAGCATTCTAAATCGGCTTAAATTGATTGTCTTGGACTCAAGTTTCTTGTAGTTTTGATGTGTTTTGCTTAGTTGTGCAGGTTTACGAGAATGTTGATTAAGGTGGATGCTTCTACAATTTTTTGGGAATTAAATGATTAAAATTCGGATTTTCTGGGAAGGCTGCGCAGCTTATATTGTTTTGGCCATATCTGGAGTTCTGTAAGTCCGTTTTTAGCGATCTTACTGCCCACGCGAAGCTTGAGAGATTTTCTACAACCTGGGATAGGAATCACGTGCAAGTAAAGTACTGAGTTAATTCGCGCAGGCAGACTTTGTGAAGCATGGCTGGGAAATTCCTGTTTTGCCCTTTTCGAGTTCTAATTATATTCCGGGCAGGTTTTAGCACCTTAATTAAATTCTAATTGTAATAGAATATTAAATATTTTTATTAGGCAAGAGGGAGAAACGTTTTTTATGTATAAACGTCCTACCCTTGTAATTAGAAGATACATACGTTCATATTATAACCTAGTTTTATACAGAAGAGAGAGGAGGAGAAGGAATTCTTCCAAGCTAGTGACAAGCAAGGATTATTCTTGAAACCTTTGTATTCTTCTATTGTGGGAGTTCAATTCTAAACTTTATTCTTCTTCTTTATTTTTACTTGTTGATTTTAGAATTATGTTTTCCATAGAACCCATGATGACAATTAGGTCAATTATGGGCTAATTCGTTATCATGGGGTTTTAATGGATTTTGCTATGGATTCTAGTTATTGAGTGTTTTTATGCCTTGGTGTGTGATTGTATGTATTGATTGCCTAGTATGTTTATGCTTATTCATTATAAGTGCGTCGCGAACACTTGTAATTGCTTGTTTAATCCTAGTGAATGCGAAAGTGGATCTAGGGTTTAGAACAATTCATGCTAGCATAGGTTTTTGCATGTGAAGAACATGTATTAATTTGTGATGTGATACTAACCGTCTTGCATCGACTATGTGGTTTAATGGGTGCTTGATTTTCAACCGGTATGTGTTCAATTGCTATAGACATATAGGGACTACACATATTTGGTGACTACTTGACTTCTATCATTTGTGGATGATCAGTAGGATGGTATATGCACAACGAAAGTTGGTATGTATCAGTTTAGTGCATCTAATCAGTAATCAACTCGGTCACATGCTAGGCTAAAGGGCATAAGATTCTAGATGAAGTAGTAATTGAAGTTGAAATCCCATGTTTGTTTATTATAAAGTTAAAGTTAAGTTATTTTCTCGTAATTGGCTTAGTTAGTAATCAATCATTAGTTAAATCAACCCAATATTGTGATTGTCTTAGCAGTGAGTGTAAATCATTAGCTGGTGCATAAGTGAACATAACGAACAATTTGAGTCTCTGTGGGAACGAATCTTATTTACTCTATATTACTTGTTGACCACGTTCTCTTGCGTGAATAAGTGTGAACAAGTTTTTGGCGCCGCTGCCGGGGACTCGGTTCATTGTTTGTTTAGTTTATGATCTTGTCATCAATTTGGGTTAAATTCACTGACTCGGACGTTTTTTTTATTTGATGGATTATTGGGAGCAGGAATTCGTAATTGTTTGTGAGCTGTGTGCAGGTGGACATTACACTCATCAATGTGAGTATAACAGAAACCGGCCAAATTTCAGCTGGGACTACAATCAGAGTGGTATGGAGCAATTCCAATATCCATCCTACCCGCTCCAAAATCAGCAGTTTGGAGATGATCCATACAGTCCAGGGGGAATTCAGCAGCAACAAGGGCAACAATTTCAGCATCAGTATGCCCCAATGCATCAACACTTTCAACCTCCTGAATTTCAGCAGCTGCAATTTCAGACTTGGTCTATCCAACAGTCGACCGAAGAAGCTGAATTAGAAGAATTGAGGTTGATGGCTAAAAGCAATGCATTGTCTCTCCAGAGAATAGGAGATCAGATTGGTCAAATTGCAAATGCATTACAAACATTGAATCAAATTGCAAGTGACACAGAAGGCCTAGATGTAGAGGAGGAAGACAAGAACCTTCATATCAGTCTTGACTGGCCTTTCTTAGCCACGGGTGAGACCATGATCGAAGTTCAGGAAGGAGAGTCTGAGGGCAGAGATGGGGAAGAAGCAGAACATGAAGCTGATAAGGAAGCAGAGTCGGAGGCAAACCAATCAGAAAATTCAGAATGTCCAGAAAATTCAATTCTGAATAATCAACCGCAACCACTTCCTTTGCAATCTGAAAATTTTGAAGAATCAGCCCAAGATCAAGAAAATTCCAAGGCTCAAGCGGCTATGCTAATTCCTTCGAAGGATGAAGAGTGTCTCAGTGTGGAAGATGATGAATTAGAAGAGCATGTTCAGTTGTTGAATGCCGCTCCGTTGCAATCTGACTTCGACCAGCTGGAGGCCGAAGAGGAAAAGAGTGTCACTCCTGTTGACAAATATACTCCGGAGAAGACTACAGAGATTGTCCAAATCGATTTTCCTCCTCCATATCCACAAAGGCTTCAGAAGCAAACTCTACCCATGAATTTGCCGGTGAAGGATGAGGAGTGTTTTAGCTTGAAATTGGTTGATGCAGGGCAGAGTAAAAAGTATGACACGGAGGAGAAGGCAAAGCATGGCCAACTGAGGATTTCAGTGCCTTGGTTAATGGGGCTACGTATTCCACATAAGTTGCTTGGCGTGGAAGATCTCTGGAATTCTCAGGTGCGCCTTAAGCCATCATTTGAAGGAGCTCCCGAACTTGAGCTAAAAACATTGCTAGTTCACCTGGGGTATGCTTCTTGTAATTCAAATCCTTTGCTTGCTATTGTTATTGCTGCTAACTTTTCAGGTAGGCGGGAGAATGTTATTGAGAGATCTTGTGAGGAGCGAATACGGGTAAAGCTTGTCGTTGAAGATGTCGCTCCAGAAAAGATCATTAAATGGCCTTATAGAGATGCGGTGTAGAAAATTTTCAAGAGGAAAATTGTGGCCAAGTCTAGCTAAAGACGTTAAAGAAAGGCGCTTCGTGGGAGGCAACCCATGCATTAGTGTAGGAAGAGAAAAAAAAAATGAGTGTTGTGTGAAAAAAAAAAAAAAAAAAAAAAAAAAAAAAATGAAAAAAATCGAATTTTTGGGTGTCACGCAGGAGCAACCTGCGTTACAGGGCAATTTGCGCGCCTGTTGCGCAAGTTGCGCCTGCGCAACTGTAAAGGAAGCAGGTTGCCCCGCTGTGGCGCGGCTTGCATCTGCGTGACTGTATATGAGGCAATTTGCCTTCAGGCCGCGCAGCTTGCGCCAGTTCCAGGAGAGAAAAAAAAAAACTTTCAGCTTCTGTGCGTGTTTGTGTGTGTTGTATATTATAAAATAAAAAATTCTTTCCCCTCCCATTCTTTTTATACCCCCATTCTAAACCTATTCTTTTCCTATTTTAATTCCAAAACCTCCCATCTTTTCTTCAAAAAATTCTAAACCTATTTCTATTCTAATTCTTATGTATTATTATTATTATTATTATTATTATTATTATATTTAGTATTATTTTTTATTTTTTATTTTTTATTTCTTTTTATTATTATTATTATTATTTAATAGACCCACCTAAAAATCCAATTCCTCTTCTATTTTATTTAAATCTCTAAATATTCAATTCTAAAGAGGAATTAATTGCAAGTTCACCTCTTTGATTCGTATTGGGTAAATCTTTTTCTCTAATCTTTATTACGAATTTGTGTTCTTGTCAATTGTGGGTTTTGTAGTATTCAGGCGAGGTGGCCAGTCTATGGAGCTCGTACGCAGTATCCACCGCCAGATTATGATTCCTCCGAAGAGGAGGACGAGTAGGTATGTTTTCGGCTATCCCTTGTATTACTTTCCATTCAATGAGGGCATTGAATATGTTAAGTTTGGGGGTGGTTTGAGGGATTAGTAGTTGTATATATATTGTTGTATTTTGTGTTCATATAGGATATCATGTTTGCATAGTAGTGATAGTTCATGCATGATTGTTATGTTTGTATTATCTAAGTTTGTTTCATATAGGACATTTTGTTTTATTTTCGTATACCATGTGAGTTTTCATGTTAGTTGCATTTTCATGGCATGCATATTTCATGATCCCTTAGGACGAGCTGATTCTGATTGATAGGTGGATGTTGATTTGGGTGTGATGATGATGAGTAGAGGGCTGATTTATAGTTTCTATGAAATTGACTTGCATGTTACGGGAACAAAATTTATTACACAGTCTCATTGGGGTGCTGTTGGGCTAGGTTAGGGTCATGCCTGTGGGATGTTTTGAGATTTAATCACTTGTTTATATTTAGAATTTTCGTTATTCCCTTTATAGCGTAGGAACATTAAAGTCTAAGTTTGGGGGAAACCAGGAATTTCATGCTAGTTGTTAATATTTGTCAATAAAGGCTAGGTGTCAAATGGCTAGTAGCCAGCTCATATTTATATGAGTAGTCTAGGGTTGGAAATGAGAAAGGCTCATTCCAGATTGCGAAAAAAAAAAGAGAAAAAAAAATATAAAAAAGAAAAAAAATATAAAAGAAAAAAAGAAGGAAAAAAAAAGAGTCATATAAATAATTTAAATGCAAAATTAACCAGAGTGAGCTCTTTAATACTCGAGTAATTAAGTCTGAGGGGACTTAGTCCTAGTGACCTAAGGCTTTATAGTCTGGGATCCTGCTGACCTAACACTCGCTACATGGGTATTATTGTATAAGCCTTTTGGGGTCTCATTCATTGCACGGTTAAATAAGCATGCGTATTGTATATGTAGTGTCGTAGTATAGTAATAAAGCATGAGTTTCTGTCTACCTTGGATAAGGGTGGAGGTGTTCCTAGGTTATAGAGTGTCTACAGTCTATTCTGATTATAAACCTGTGATTGTCTTGACGGAAAGCATGTATGATTTTTGACCTAGTTCTGGGGGTATTTCTGATGAGCATTGCACACACGCACGTTTCTGTTCATGTATTTGTTAGTATACGGGGATTTAGTCGAGCTCTGCTTGGATTTGTTACATTCATTGAGATATTTGCTTGTTAGTTGGTTTTGGTGAGTTTGAAGGGGATCTTGCATTTTCATAATAGTTGCATTCATGCATTGCATTGCATTAGGTTAAATGGATTTTGTGGGTACATTCGCTATAGGCCCTCACGAGACCTTACTCGTCCACTAGGGCTGCCTAGGGGTTTAAAGGGCTTGTTGCATATGCCAAATGCAACCGTGATCACCTACGGAAGTGGTACTAGTTAGTTAGTTGTAATTGTTAATGCTTGAGGACAAGCATCGGTTTAAGTTTGGGGGTGTGATAAGTGGATTTATATCCACTTGGAGCATTCTAAATCGGCTTAAATTGATTGTCTTGGACTCAAGTTTCTTGTAGTTTTGATGTGTTTTGCTTAGTTGTGCAGGTTTACGAGAATGTTGATTAAGGTGGATGCTTCTACAATTTTTTGGGAATTAAATGATTAAAATTCGGATTTTCTGGGAAGGCTGCGCAGCGTATACTGTTTTGGCCATATCTGGAGTTCTGTAAGTCCGTTTTTAGCGATCTTACTGCCCACGCGAAGCTTGAGAGATTTTCTACAACCTGGGATAGGAATCACGTGCAAGTAAAGTACTGAGTTAATTCGCGCAGGCAGACTTTGTGAAGCATGGCTGGGAAATTCCTGTTTTGCCCTTTTCGAGTTCTAATTATATTCCGGGCAGGTTTTAGCACCTTAATTAAATTCTAATTGTAATAGAATATTAAATATTTTTATTAGGCAAGAGGGAGAAACGTTTTTTATGTATAAACGTCCTACCCTTGTAATTAGAAGATACATACGTTCATATTATAACCTAGTTTTATACAGAAGAGAGAGGAGGAGAAGGAATTCTTCCAAGCTAGTGACAAGCAAGGATTATTCTTGAAACCTTTGTATTCTTCTATTGTGGGAGTTCAATTCTAAACTTTATTCTTCTTCTTTATTTTTACTTGTTGATTTTAGAATTATGTTTTCCATAGAACCCATGATGACAATTAGGTCAATTATGGGCTAATTCGTTATCATGGGGTTTTAATGGATTTTGCTATGGATTCTAGTTATTGAGTGTTTTTATGCCTTGGTGTGTGATTGTATGTATTGATTGCCTAGTATGTTTATGCTTATTCGTTATAAGTGCGTCGCGAACACTTGTAATTGCTTGTTTAATCCTAGTGAATGCGAAAGTGGATCTAGGGTTTAGAACAATTCATGCTAGCATAGGTTTTTGCATGTGAAGAACATGTATTAATTTGTGATGTGATACTAACCGTCTTGCATCGACTATGTGGTTTAATGGGTGCTTGATTTTCAACCGGTATGTGTTCAATTGCTATAGACATATAGGGACTACACATATTTGGTGACTACTTGACTTCTATCATTTGTGGATGATCAGTAGGATGGTATATGCACAACGAAAGTTGGTATGTATCAGTTTAGTGCATCTAATCAGTAATCAACTCGGTCACATGCTAGGCTAAAGGGCATAAGATTCTAGATGAAGTAGTAATTGAAGTTGAAATCCCATGTTTGTTTATTATAAAGTTAAAGTTAAGTTATTTTCTCGTAATTGGCTTAGTTAGTAATCAATCATTAGTTAAATCAACCCAATATTGTGATTGTCTTAGCAGTGAGTGTAAATCATTAGCTGGTGCATAAGTGAACATAACGAACAATTTGAGTCTCTGTGGGAACGAATCTTATTTACTCTATATTACTTGTTGACCACGTTCTCTTGCGTGAATAAGTGTGAACACCAACCTCATAATTCTCTATCTTGGTTGCACAGAAATACACCAACATAAACTAGCTTGTCATTCATCATCGTTCCATTTGTCTTATCAGTATTTGTACCCTCTCTATTTCTGGTCATTTACTACCAATTCATTGTTACTTAATCTCCCCTCTCTCTTTCCAAAGAAAAGGCGAGTCTCTAAGGAAATTTGGTCTGGTCTGTCGTAGAGCCTCCTAATGTTGGTAATGTGCTACTGGCAACATCAGGAATCGAATCTTTACTTAAACTATTCTTATAGTTGATCTTGGCAAAATCATTAGACGGAATGTAACTTCCTATTATGACCATCAAGGTCCTTACATTATCATTCTATTCCTTTGGTCTGAGCATTTATACTTACTCCCCTATACTTAAAGTGTCGGCCACCTCGTTGGCCTTTCCTGATCATAATAATTTCTTGAGATCAATGCTTTCTTGATCTATTCAGCTCAACTTTTTCTACCTTATTCCCATCACTGTTGGGTGAAAGTATTCTTCCTTAAATTCTGTTGAAGGAGAATAATATCCATCAGTCTTTTTCCATAAGTTATTGCCTTAATCCTTAAATGTGACTTTTATCCCGGCTAATATCCTCATCAGGTCTAGGATATCTTTTGTCTCAGGTCTTTCTTGCTTTAAAACAATCTCAACCTTATTGGTTCAATCCATACCTTCTCATGGTTTCTTACATGCCTCATCCGACCTCATTATTATTATATCATACATTCTCTACCAAACTTCCCTTTTGAAACTCAGAGTATTACCTCTTCCCTTATAAGGTTTCTTAGGTCATCCTCATCATTCCTCCTGTATCTTCCGGGTACAGGGTATATCAAACATCATCAATCAATTCTATAACAATTCTGTCTATATACTTTTTGAGACTCCTTTCCACAATTCCTTATAGGTTATTGACACCTTGGTCGATTCATTTATATCATCTGATTTCATAATGTCTTTATTAGGGGTGATGTTATCCTTTGTGCATCCCCCAGGGTTCGTCTTAATATATGGACATTCTATCCTCAATTCTATCTTCAAGGACTACTTATATCCTGTAATTGGAAATCCAATCATATATCCTTAATAAAGGTCACTTTTCAATCATTCTCATCTTAATCATCTATAGGTAGCTTAATGTTAACCTTTCTTTCAAACGAATGTCGGTCTACATGACCTTCCAAAAGACAACATATGTCTATCTACTCTTCTATACAGAACTTGGTAATGGTAGCAAGGATGTTCTGGAAGATATTGGTCGTGTTCAACGTGAATCTCTTAGTGCCTAATGCTCTTTTTGAGGACACTAAGCTTCATATAACATTTATGCATCCTACTGCACTGGCTTTGGCACTCTTCGTAACTTTTCAGTGGTCGCTACCCTCAATCCTAATACGTCCATGGTATATATAAAATCCATCATTCGGTATCTCAATTCAATTTATATCAAAAGTCCTCGCGGTTGGCACTTGATTAGAAGCACCCCGCTTTGTCCTTACATTGCTGGTTCAGTCACTTGATAATCCTTAGTGGCTTGGCCCCATCTGGCCATGCTAAAATATGTGAGTTTAGGGGTCGGCTAATAGCATTACTCTTCTAGCAATTACTGGCATACTGCCTTCTACTTTGATACCTTTTGATCTTTTCAAAACTTTACTCCATATAAGTCTCAATCGACTTCTCGGTACCGTCTCCGGTCACCTTTCCTTTACTTTTATTCTTTCAGCTATTCTTATCAATTTCACGTGCCACAAAATCTTAACACTTCTGGCATAACAACCTTTTTATTTAAGTCAATCCCGGAATTTCTCAGTCCGGCTCGCTTCTTAATTACATTTCTCTTTTTATCATCCAATCTCAACTTCATCAGTTTACCTCTAGAATCAATCGTAATAATCGGGGTTTGACTATCAGTCCATATAGCGGCTACCTTACTCAATCCATCGGGTTTGCTTTGGTTTCCACCCTTTTTAGTGACATTCTTTGATAATCAGAAAGACAAGGTTTGTCAAAATTCGTTGAATTCCTTTCCAGAATTTGGGAAAATTTTAGTCAATTTATCCACCCACTGGTGGTACTGGGAAGGTCTATGTCGATACCCGAAGAATAGTTCTAGGGACATCCAAGCAGGTCGAACCGTAAGCAGTTATAATTATAGAATGATTGACATAAAGTCAGAAGTTTAACTACTGGGAAGGGACCCAATATATATACATCCCCTAGAAGGGAAATCAAAGTTTCAAACTGAAACATACCAAATCTTCCTGGTACCTAATCGTCCTAATAGTCGATACTACTGAATACTAGTCTACCTAAAATCTAGTCTTAGAATGAACACTACCGTCAAGTTAGTCATTCCACGAAACTGGCACTACCAGGGCCTTCCGAATCTGATGAACCGTGCTGTCCGAATGCATCTACAATTGCACTGCCGTGTTGCACAAGCACAGCACCTAAACCTGTACGAGGTGCATCCTAATAAATTCCAAAATTTTCCTTCCTCTAATAGATAACGCTAATGCTGGGTCATTACCAATTTTATCTTTAGCTCCAAGGAGATTTTCCCCCATTTATCTTGTACATTCAAACCTTTAGTCTTACTAATAAGTCGGGTTACGGGACTGCACTCTTTGTAAAGTCCTGAGCAAATCTTTGGTAATACCTCGTGAATCTTATGAAATTTCTCACCTTTACCGATGTGGTTGGCCTTTCCCCATTTGAAACTGTCTTTAACTTGGTGGGGTCGATCAATACTACTCCTATTGATCATGTGTCCTATTAACTGGACTTCATTTTGCCAAAACTCTTACTTCGAGAACTTGGCCTACACCTGTTCTCTTAGGTTTCATCTAAAAGCATTCTCAATTACATCTCAACCACTGCTCGCCTTACCTCATCCAATTTTGATTCAGTGTCAGAATAAACTTACGGTAACTACCATAATCCATTCAAGGAAAAGAAAGAATTTAATATTCCTTTGAATCACATGCATCTAATGTTTCTGGTTCATCATTCCACTGAATTGAACTAGACTTATACTTGGTTCCTGACGGTAGCCTTATTACTAGTTTATCACAGACTCACTGGTCTTCTCCTCTTGTAGGTTCTGAGATCATTGTCTCACTTACTACTTCCTTATATTCTTTATCCATTCAGGCTATCACTTTCCATTATCTTTACTTTCTAAGCTGATCCATTCATAAAAGGGACATCTCACTGAATAAGCCACCTTATCAATCTCATTTTGGCTTCACAACTTATAACCTATGAAATCTGCCTTCTCATGGCGAATTACTACTTGATAATATTCAAACTTAACCCATTTATCAAATGATATGACACTTATTGCCTCTATCTCAATTGTTCCTGGGACTCTACTTCCCAACATATATCGATGTCTTTGATAATCATGAATCATTCTTACTTGTTGGCACTTCATCCGGTAGTCTGGCTATGAATCCAATATGCCTCTTTAATTCTCTTAATAAAATCTCAATTCTTTAAGCTCACTTCTCTGAGCACTATACCTTAGCTCTTACAGTATCTCTGGCTGTAGCCCTTATTTCCTTAAGGGTAAACTCCTTATCCTTATCAGGATTTTCCTCCTTTGCTGGAACCTCTTCCGGGTCCTCAGTAGGGTACTCTATCGAATCCACCATCCGATCGTCAGCATATAATCAGGCATCATCGTGCTCCTGCTCGTATGCCTCAAGGTCTGTCGCCTTACTAGTCGGTACAAGCACGAGCTAAGTTACTATCATGATACTTAATAGTTCCCATAAGGGTTTTATATGTCAATACTACATTAAGTAGTCCGACTATGAACTTGGCAAGAGTTCTTATTATCTTAATGAATTTATTGTTTTAACGTCGCGTCATCTCTGGGATATATAACGCTCTCTCTGATACCATTTCTGTAACACCCCCAGATCCAGGGTCAGGGATCTGGTCGTTACGGTCTCAATATCCATCCATAAAACCAACATAATTTAAATTACAACCTTGTGACCCAAAACAACAACATAAAACACACCCATTATAGTCCCAGAGATGAAATCAGAGTAACCATTAATATTATTAATCACAAGTTTGAGTTCTTACAACCCAAAGAATTACAATTTTTCAATTACATGCTCTTTGCCATCCATTGATATATGCCATATATATAAATACATTAGAGGGTCAAATGCTAACAACTAGCCTACCAGAAGCTGCATCCTCAGCAATGGTAGCTATGACCTCATCGGTTAATCCTCTGACGGCTGACACCTGCTTATGTTGGGTACGCCTTGCGCGGCCATCTGATCTAGCTGTTGTTGTGATATAAATAAATAAAGCAAGGGTGAGCAATAGCCCACCAAAAATATAATTGAACGGCAATAATATATGACAGTTCAAAATATCTTTGAAACCATATGCCATGCATTAACGATGTAGTACCAATATAAGGTATGAGATGAAGTTACAAGGTAACTCAAAAATATATTTGTTTTGAATAAATATCTGCTATGCAAAATATAAGCAAGATATTCTCAATTATCATAAAAGAGGAACTTGCAGGAAAAATATTGCAATTCCGGTTTCAACACTTTTTCACCTTGCCAACACCAATAGTGTTGCATAAATTTCTCACTTTTAGAAGATGAACTAATACGGGAGCATTGCCACGCCAGATGCCCTGACGTTTACGATGATCAGTCGTATGTCATGCATCTCATCAATCGTTCTCTACATGTAGAAGGTAGCTCCGACGGATTTACTTATCTACCGCCCTCTGGAACTCCTCAGCCAACGGTTGGGCTATTGCTGGACCGGCGCCACTCGGCCACTTACGCGTCTCCTAGTTCGAATATCATCCATGACTCTGAAACGTAAAGTTCGTTCCCCTTTTTCCCCAAGTGCAACACTTGTTGATAGGACTCCACAAAGTAGTCGTATCTAGTTGGAAAGGAAAATTCACCAATATTTCCCAAGCTGATGCTTGTTAATGGATATAAACTTGTTACATCAATCATACCCCTCGAGCGTTGAGGAGGTAACCAAAAGACTCATATCGATGCTTGAAAGAATCAAGATGTGAGTGACAAGATAATTTTAGCAAGTATAGGACCGGGCATCCCAATAAATAACATCTCTCAAGTGAGGTCCCCTTATATATGTTTGGATGTTGAGCGAGTATTTAAATCTTCTTTAAGATAGATTTAAATAAAAATAGAGTTTTGGAAACCTCCCCTTGATAAAATAGTCATAAACTACTCCAAAATATTTTACACCATATCTGAAGGTGACATATAATCCTTGAATAATATGAATCATTATAAAAGAACTTAAAAGGATTTAAATAAATATTCCAAGAATATTTATTAACTCAATATTAATTAAGGAATATGAATAAATCATAATATTACTCGTAAGTAATCCTCGAATGAATATTTAGAATTATTTACTAAATAACTCCCTTCTTTATATGAATATTCCAGATAATATTCATTATTTAAATAAACTCAAATAAATGTTTAAAATCATGTTCACTAAATAAATCCACTCTTAAATGGATATTTGAAAATAATAATGTTTATTGGTGAAATAAACATCCCTTGGATATTTGATATAATATTCATTAAATTAATAATGAATATTCAACTAAAAAAATGATATTTATTGATGAAATAATTGTCGACTGAATATTTGAGACAATATTTATTAAATAAATAATGAATATTCAATCTTAATAATATTTATCGAAGAAATGATTATCGAATGAATATTCGAAATTATGTTCAATAATTAAATCGACTTTAAATGAATGTCGAAGATAACATTTATCGTCTCAAGGGAATATTCAAAATAATATTTATCGATGAACTGGAGTTCGAATCAATGTTCAACTAATATTTATAAAATAAATAGAGATTGAATGAATATTCGAAATAATATTCATCTAAATAAATAAACTCGAATGAATATTCAAAATAATATTTATCGGAGAAATAAGAATGAATATTCTCTAAGTAAATAACTTAACTGAGGGTTCGAAATAATATTCGAATATTAAATCGACTTTAGATAAATATTAAAGATAATGTTCATCGAATAATTAAATATCTGATGAATAACCCGAATAATATTTATCAAATAATCTCAAGGAATATCTCAATAATATTCGCCAGATAATAAATGGGAAATATTTACTTAATTATTTTCCTCTGAAAATAATGTCAATATATCAAGAAATAACGACTCCCGGTCTGTAATCAAGGAATGAGGTTCAGATGCCCTTCGCTTAAGGGTCTTATAAATTTCCGGCTTATAACTGATATAATAACTATCTAGCTCATAAGCCAACAATAATTCAGGGAACAAGTATATCAATATGACTTTGAAAACAAGCATGCATGCTATGGCATATGCATAACAACAATTATATATATTATCACAACAACAGTTCCAAGGTATTGGAAACTTGCCTGGCAATCCTGTAGGGGTAGTGTGCCTTGTGTCAATCCGGTGATCTATACATAGTCACAATAACCGAGGTCAATCACTTAACACTTTTTAAAAGACTAAGTATAACTTAACTTAAGTCGACACACGTTTCCGAATTATCTCATTATACATCTCTTAGTGTAATTCCCTCTATTATCACTTTGACTCGACATTTGTTCGCTACCAAGACACGTCGTCATACTTACGCTTTGTATATACTTAAGTCGTACAAGTTCTAAGGTCGGTCGTTTACGAATCAAGATTATACCTCGAGTTTTATCGCCCGTTTTCTAAGTTATAACCAAAGTCATACTTTTAAGGGGTTCGTTCGCGTTTAACCTCGATTCAAACATTTTTATAAAATCGGAAAACGATCCATTTGACGTGTGGTTTTCTCTCACACCTTCCTTTTTACCTCTAGTATTTAATTATCAAGATTCGCCACTGATTTCGTACAATTAAAGGAATCCAATTTTGGTTACGAACTTTCGTTTACGGTTTCGAACCACTTTTACGAATTTAATCATAACTCCTAAACCGTAAGTCCGTATCATACGAACTTTATATCAAAACGAAGCTTATAACATAATCTAGCTTTTCATGGCAAAATACGAAACAGGACAGTGAGTTTTATCAACTGTGATGCTCGGTTTCTTAAGGTTAACGAAATTTTGGCATTATAACGGCTATAAATCGAACGTTCTAAAAACCGTAACAACACAACCAAGCCACACCGGGCATCAACACAACTCATAAACATGATTCTCATATCCACAAGTCCTAGCACCACTGGTCTTAACCTCAAGATCATCAAGGACTTGAATCATGACTAAATAACTACTAAGAACAACTACATGATCATGTAAACATGCTTATACTAACATCATCATCAAATCTCATCTAAAACTCCATTAAAACTCAAATTAAAACTTGGATTCTTGAAGTTTATACCTTCCTTGGAGTGTGAACTAGTTTTACCAGGCTTGGTATGGTCCTTGGATTGCCTTAAGCTTGCTAGATCAATCATAAGAAACATGAAAACCAAGATTAGTTCTTAAGAAACACTATTCACCCTCATCTTTCTTGATTTTTTTGAAAATGGAAAAAGAGGAGATTGAAGCTAGGATTTTTAGGAGATCACTTTTATGAAATATAGAACTCACCATAAAAGTTTGGAGATCAAATGATGGTTGGAAGCTTGATTTTGATTCTTGAAATTCAAGAATAGCCGAATGGATGGTTTTTGTGGAGAGTTTGATATTTTGCTTGGTTAATCTTGATCAATAATGCATAAAGTGGATGGCCTTGGATAATATCTCATCTAAAACACCTTTATTAAAGTGATGATGCATGGAGTGATGCATTTTGCAAGCCATGTGTTGATGTTTAAGTGGTTTCCATGCTAAGTATTGGTTGGATTTCTAAGTACTTGGTTTATGCTTCAATTGCCTAGTTACTCTTGTAACTAAATGGTTACTAGATATTTTCTGGTAGCACATGCATGTGTCTAGCTTCCCCTGCTTGCTCTTTTGTCCGGTTATTACTTAATTCGTTGATCGTTCGAGGGAATAACTCATCCGTCTCTCGTTAGGGTTTTACCGAAAACCTTCTTAATATTTATAATACTATTCTCCATCTTTCTTAACACTTCTCGAATTTAATTTCCTTAAATCCCTTTTATAAATCCTTAAGTCTTGCAGTGTCCAGGGAAATCTTGGAGAAAATAAAAGTGCTCTTTTTCTGAATCCGACAGGTTTTACATACACTTATTTTCCTCCTGGATCACTAATACGAACTCAGAAATCCGTTCCGAATACCGGGTATAACATTATTATAATAATATTCCAAATTCCACCAAAATCACTATTCATCACTTATTTTTATTTAATTCCTATAATTAGGAAAATGAACCTGGTTCACCCTCGAGTGTTCCTTAACCTTTTTACGGAACCGCTGGGCTTATAATAGATATTGATTTGGATGACATGAGGGTATCTATTTCTCTCTAGGGAATCTTATCTTACTTTCTAGGAGATAGATTATTCTAATCTAAGTTATCACCCAATAGCATCCTTCAGGCCATATAACCTTGGAATATATATCCTTTCATTATTCATTCTTTAAAGTCAGTATTACATTGTAGTTGTAACCACTGATCACTCTTACATCAATACATAATAAAAGTTTTAATTCTACCCAAAAATCTGGGTTCTTACACAGATCTGTAAAGCCTCAAGATACTAAAGCTCCATAAATAAATCCGTTAGAATCCCATGACAATGATTAGTTCATAATCGAACCTCTCGTCATCATGGGATCAAGTGAAACCATGATAAAAACAAAGTATGAAAAAAATACAAATAAAACTAAGTAATTGATATGTAATAGTTTTCTTCTAATGATGATTATTCAATTTTACAAGGGTTGGATGTGTTTATATAGGCTCTAGACATCTTGCCCAACAAGAAAATACCAAATCAGAATTATAATAGAAGTACGTTTCCTAAACTGATGCTGATTTAAAGGGAAATTCGCAGCTATCTTTCCTTCATTAATTCTGGAACGTTCCAGCTGCAATTGGGCCTCTGGACCACTTTAGAATGATAGAAAATCTCGTTATCTTCGCGTGGACTGCTTACGGGCCTCAAACGGAGTTGTAGAACTCAAGATATGGCCAAAACAAAAATCCGAAATCTGGCAGAATTTTTACGCGCGCTGGCTGCGCTGGTTTGTGCGCTGGCTGCGCTCCTTTGGCTGCCGGGAGCTGATTTTGGCTGATTTTGCTCTATTTTCTTCGTTTTAACTCCGATTTTCATTCCGTTTCTTCCGGCTCTCTCACAATTTGATGTACTATTATTCTTTTAGCTCAAAACCCACCATTTAAGCATGGAAAACATCATCCCACATCCGACTCTTATTCCTGCACAAATTCGCTAAAAACACATCAAAAACACCACATACTTGAGTTCAAGTCATCAATTCAAGCCGAAATGGAACGCTCCAAATGGATATAAAATCCACTTATCAAAAATTGTGATTAATTAGGTAATAAGTATTTATAAAAATAATCCATAATATATAACCATATATTATAATATGATTTTACTTGATATTTATGAATATTAGCTCATAATATATAATAGTATAATTTTAATTGATTCTAAATTAAAAGATTGATAAGTTAGTAAAAAATTTATCACTTTGAAGTAAATGATAAGCCTTATTTTATTTTTCTTGATTTTACTTTGGCTTTTACTAAATATCTTTCTTTATTGAGAGCCGAATATCCTGTTCATGGATTTTGTCTACCCATATATTAGATTTTATTATATTAGTTCATTGATTTGGATAGTATAGAATCACAGTTCTGGTTAGTTGTTTGAATACGTTATGACAAATCAGATATACATATTCCTCACGTTTATAACAAATTATTAGATTATCTCACCGAAAAGACTGTGTGATTTATTGACATATGCTAGAGATGTACCATAATTGAAAATCTGTTCAATGATTGGATAAAGGAAATCAGTGATATAATTTATTATGTGTTTATTCAATTTTAATTGTTTTTGTAGATGTTGTATGCTCTTTAATTGATGATTTTTGAAGGTTTGATTATTTTTGTGTATGACATATGTTCTTTTATTAATGAATAGTGATATATAAGAATTTTGTCTTAAATTGACCAATTTATTATGGAAATATTCACTAACAATATTTTCATTGACTCTGTAATATTTTTTATTTTTTAATTTGATAATTTATACACCAAATAATATAAAGTACTATTTAAGAGTATATTTAATATTTTGAATAAGTCAAATATATTGCCAGGTCAATTAATTTTTCCATTAATTATTGCATAGTTAAAAAATGATTGGTTTAAAATTCATTCTAGCATTTTAATTGGTTAATTAGATATTTTTATGACTGAATTATTTAATACTTTACATAAATTAAATTTTGGATGTGTATTTAGAATAATGTGGTAAATAGTTTTATATTGTTAATAACTTTTAATTCATGATTTTAATTGTACCTTATGATTTTGAATTGAAAGTTTGAGATATCAAAATATCTATTAAATATAATAGATTCATGTATTAATGTATAAATTTTTAAATTAAATAATTATTGTATTTAGAATAAAATTGTTAAGTAATCACTGGATAACAATGACAACCCAGCACTGTAAAAAAACATTTATCTATATGCACACCTAATAATGTAAACAAATTAGTGTAATGTGATAAGGATTGATGCCTACAATTTAGTAAGTCGATGAATTATTGAAATTTGCTACTGAATATTCTAATGGGAAATAACTCTCTGGGAATGATGATAACCTAAATCATTTTTCATTTTTTTTTGTGTGAAATGTTTTCTTGTTGAATTTATTGGACAACTAAAACACTACACATATAATATATATATATATATATACAATCGAAATAAAAAGATAATTTGTCCAAGTATAGAATGCCATATAATAAAAAGATTTAAAGTAGTACCTTAACCATTAATATGATTTAGTCATTATAAGAATTGATGCATACACTTAGTCTGATGGGGAATAGGGAATAACCGGCTTAGATTTCCTATAATGTTAATTGATATAATTATATTTTTTAGTTTGTATGAATTATATTTTATATAAATTGTTTATTAGTTAACCGTTAAAATAAAAATTAGTTGTTATTATTTTTATTTAATTGATATGAAAAAAAAATTAATTGTTATTGAGTGTAACTTGATTTGAGTTTAGTCTTGGCTGAAACCTAGAATTTAGATCCAATAGAGAAATATGTTACATTAAGGTTAATTGATTTAAATTTAATAGATTCTGATTAATGTTAAAATAATTCACAATCTGATTGGTTAACTAATACATGTTAAATTCGGGTATCCTTTATTATAATAAAAGATGTTAAAAACAATTTATAACTAAAAGATATATAACCATATGTAATATACTGTTATTTGGATTTACAGAAAATAATATTTACGGTCAGTAAAAAAAATTTAAAATTAAAAACCATGTGATATGCTAAGTTATTAAATCAAGATATTTATATTTAAATTTAATTTTACCGTGATTAGTAAATTAGAATAATCATGGTAAATAATAATAATTTTGTATTTGATTGATTGATTTAAGGTTTAGAAGTAAATTCTGATTGCCTCTTATATAATTTTAATTTTTTGATTGGTAATTTATTCACCAACAATAATGATACTCTTATAACGTATAGTTAATAATTAAAATATATGTAGTGTTCGTTTATATAAATTTAATAATTATTTTGTTAACAAATTGTGAATAAATATATTTTTGAACCTTTTAAAAATCGAGTTTTTGTAGATATGGATTTTATCCAAGCTATTTAAAATTTGTTTAAATTCGATTTTGTAGTGTTGTCTTAAATGCATTTATTAATTAATTTTATTAATAAATTATGAATAAATATATTTTTGAGCTTATAAAAAAAATGCAAATTTTGAAGGTATGGATTTTATCCAAGTTAATTAAAATCTGATTTAAAATCCGATTTTTTCAGATTTTTAGTTAAGTTAAATCATAATTATTTACTATCGATTATAATTGTACAATATATATTTATAAAAATTATATGATAATATAATTGTGATTGACTTTATATTAAAAGAGTGATTGATTAATGAATGATTAATTATGAAATTTAATTTAAAAAATATAATAGTATATCGTGATTGATTTCAAATTAAAATTGTGATTTTCTAGTAAATATATTTTTGATTTAAAAAATATGTATTTATGGACATGTTTAATAAAATCAATATTGTATTTAATTTCGTTTTTATGAATTTATTAATTATTTTCTTAACAAATTGTGAATCAATATATTTTTTAACCTTTCAAAAAATTGAGTTTTTGAAGATATGGATTTTATCCAAACTATTTAAAATTTGTTCAAATCCGATTTTGGGGATGTTTGGGGGAACTTATTTTCCAGAATAATTCAACTTATTTTAAGTTGAAAGTTAAGAATCCTAACTTTCCAACTTTTGCAACTTATTGAATCTCAAACATACATTAAATACTTGTATAAAAAGAAATTATCAAAATATAAAAATTTTACCCGGAAATAAATTCATAAGTCCTCAAAAAAAGTTTCGCCAAACAGGCACTTTGTAGTGTTGGCTTATGCATTTACTCCCTCCGTCCCTTTTGGTTCTTAACATTTCACTTTTTCTGTACTTTCTGACACGCATTTTAAGGATAGTTAAATAACTTTTTTTTTAAATTTTCTTTTTCTGTATAAAAATTTAATGTACCATGGTTAAAGAGGTAGGGTGAGATTGTAAATAAGGAATGGTCTAAATTTTAGGAATTAACTCTGATTGGTCCTAAAATAATTCCTCGATTCTTATTGGTTAACTGACGTGTGGTAGACTTGGGTATGATAATAAAGGATAGCACGTTGAATCAATAACAAATATCTAATGGTTATAAAATGTATTGAACAAAATTAGAATAATTAACATATGAACTTTAATCATAATAAGAATTTGACACAAAATAATACATTAATTTTGATAATATCAGCGATCTCCATTTTAGTGTTAGTATTCATGTTATATTTTGCAAAATTCATTATATGTAGCAGAAGTAATCGTATATGAAAAAGCGGAGAAATATAATAAGAGGTCGTTTGGCAATCGGTGCTTAAAGCTAAAAATAGTTTTAAGTAATTTTTGACCCGTTTGGCAACCACTGCTTTAAGCCGGTTTTAAGTTAAAAAATTTCAGTAAATTATAAGTTCCATTTAGGTACTTTTGACTTATAACTTATGATTTATCGAGTTTTTTTTTTCACGATTTTTCTAAAGTTTAAATATTATGAATTTAAATTTTTTTAAAGTCAAATTTCAAAATTATTAAACCTCCATTTTTAACTTTAAATAAAATTACCCAAACACATTTATTCAACTTAGAGTAAACAACTTTACTTTCTCCATTAAGTTAAAAATACCTCCATTAAATAAAAAATAACTTATTTTAAGTAATCCCAAACTGCTTCTAAATTTGAAGTTTTCTATATATATATATATATATATATATATATATATATATATATATATATATATATATATCCAAGTATAGTCTGTCATTTAATTAAAAGATACAAAGTAGTACTTTAATCGAAATTGATATGATTTAAGCAGGAGGAGGAGAATTGATACAGACACTTAGTTCATCAAAGTTGGCTAAGTCTGATGGAGAATAGGGAATAAGCGGCTTAGATTTCTTGTAATAATTAAATTGATATAATAATTTTATTTTTCAGTTTGTAAGAATTTTATATTTGAGGTATTTTTATTTTAAGTAAATTGATTATTAGTTAATCGTTAAAATAAAAATTAGTAGTTAATATGTTTAGTTTATCTTTGTATATAAGCAGTTATTATATTTAGTTAATTGATATAAAAAGCAAAAATCTATTGTTAATGAGTTTAACTTGAGTTGAGTTTAATTTTGGATGAAACGTAGAATCTAGATCCAATAGAGAAACATGTTACATTAAGTTTAATAGATCTAGATTCTGATTGATACTAAAATAATTCACAATCTTACGATTGTTTAGCTAATACGAATAAAATTTTGAGCTTTTAAAAAAAATCGAGTATTTGAAGGTATGGAAATTGTCCAAATTATTTAAAATTTGATTTCAAATTCATATTTCTAGTTGACTTATATTATAATTATTTAAAATTGGTTATAACTGTACAATATATATTATGAAAATCAATTTATAATATATGATAATATGATTGTTAACAAATTATGAATAAATAAATTTTTAAGCTTTTAAAAAAATCGAGTATTTGAAGGTATGGAAATTATCCAAATTATTTAAAATTTGATTTCAAATTCGATATTTTTCATATTTCTAGTTGAGTTATATTATAATTATGAAAATCAATTTTTAATGTATGATATTATGATTGTGATTAATTTTATATTTAAAAAGTGGTTGATTAATGAATGAGTAGTTATGAAATCTAATTTAAAATATATAATAGTATATCGTGATTTATTTCAAATTAAAATAGTGATTTTTAGTAATTCTTTTATTCAAAAAATATGTATTTATATGTTAATATTAAAAATATGTATATATGTATATGTCTAATAAAATCATTATTGTGTTTAAATTAGAAGTGTTAACTAACCATGGTTAATGAGGTAGGGTGTGATTATAAATAAGGAAAACTCTTAATATAAGATGATTGGTCTAAAATTTAGAAATTAGCCCTGATTGGTTCTAAAATAATTCATAGGGTTGGTAGGGAGTCGAACCGGAGTCGAACCTGAGTCTCCCGCCAACCTGAACTCTGATACCATATTAAGTAACCAACTCATCTAAAATCTTAAGTTGTTAGAGAGAGAACTTATATGGATCTTATATTATAGGGAAATTCTCGTTGGTACCCTTCTCGAATTGGCTTTTCCAGATGGTGCCATTTCGTGTTTTGGACTTACGACTGGCATCCCCAAAGTAACTCATTACCCTAATTATGCCATAATGTTAATTAAAACTTTAAGAAACGTTAAAAAAACTATAAAAATAAATGATGATCTATAAGTTTTTAATGTATTACTAGTTAAAAAAAATTAAATACTAATTTATAATTATTAATGTACCACAAATTGAAAAATATTAAACATTAATCTGTAATAAGTTAACATACCGTTAATCTAAAATATGTGTTCAGTCATTTTCAGACCATAAAATAACATAATTTCACATTTAACTTTTTTTAATTTGTGATTTATATGACGTAAAATTTTATTATGGAATAAATGTTGAAATTTGTTGACGTTTCTTAACGTTTTGATTAACAGAATGGCATAATTAGGGTAATCAATTACTTTAAGGGTGCCAATCATAAATCCAAAACATAAAATGATACCATCTAGAAAAACCAATTCCAGAAGGACACCAACCAGAATTTTCCTATATTATATATCAACACGTATAAAGTTAGCCACGAAATTTCCACAAGAGTCTGAGAACGTTTGAAAAATATCCTATACAAATATACGATATACATGCTGCTTTACTTATAGCGAAAAAATTCTCGTCCATATCTCAAATCTACTCACTTTGGCATCATTTAAATTCTTACCTACTTTTGACAACTTGACCATACTCACTCTTCATTTTATTTATGCCTAGTTGAATATAGTTCCCTTTATTATTTTTTTATAAATTCCGTAATTTGCATAATTTCACATTTTTATTGAACAATTAAATTTATATGTTTTATAAATTAAGTAACTTTTCTAACAACTCTCGAAGATGAGCTCCAGCAATAGGATAACAAGATATAAGCCCTTATCTTCCTCCCACAAACAAATTTTTAGTTATTGCTTAAATCTTTGATAAAAATATTTTACTGCTTAATCTTTGATTTTTACCCTTATTATTTACCCGGGTATTATTTAGTTGGTTGAGGCTTTGGGGTTCCAACTTCCAAAGTGATCAAAATATTAAACCGCCTTAGCTTTTATGGACACAAAAACGGCGCCGTTTCTACGGTGGTTAACGGTGGTTATAGCTGTCGGAGCTCTGACAATTTCTACTCGCATAACAGCTTCAAACGATCCTATCGTTTCTCGTATCGCCTTTGGATCATGCGCCGACCAAAACTCTCCCCAGGTTAGTCTCTTGAATTCAACTACTAGTACAACATGTGTTTGATGAATTGTTACTAAGAAAATGTTTGTTATTTTAATATGTAATGAAACAGCCAATATGGGAAGCTATAAATAAGTATGATCCTCAAGTATTTATTTGGTTGGGTGATAATATATATGGAGATAATAAGAGGCCTTTTCGAGTGTTTGGGAAAGAAAGAACTATTGGACCTTGGAAAAATGTGCCTAGATTTTATCATGTTTCTGAGCATGAAATGCAGGATAAGTACACCAAGGCGAAGAATGGTCCCGGTTATGCTCGTCTAAGACAGTCTGCTAAGGTGCCCCCTGTTGCCTCTTACTCGTAATTTGTTTGATTCTAACGTTTTACCTGCTATAATATCAGTATTAGTGAGGTAATCATGTTTAAGTTATATTCAGATTTTGCAACTAACTTCAATGAATGTCTGTCTATTTCATATGATTTTACCTTCGGATTTTAAATTCAGATTTTGCAACTGATTTCTACGTATATTGTACTACTTCGTATGATCTTACATTTTTTTAATGTATTGTTTTACGAGATAAGTGGTTGAACCATGCCTTCAGCGACTTTGTTGTTTATTGCACTTGCGTCTTTGTCTAAAGACTTTTTATAATTGTGGTTCAGTTGCCCTTACACTTCAACTGCACTAAACTGATCTGCACACACCGCTACTAGAGCTACCCTCTTTATGGATTATAAAAATAACAAAAATTAATTGCCAAAGTCGTAAAGAATTGCTTTAAGTTACGGGATTCCCAAATGAGACGACTAAGCTAGCATTTGTATGTTTATTCTTTACTATAATTTTGATTACGTTTTAGTGTTTTACAATTGCATGTTTTCTATCTCTTTTTAATTGTAGTTAATTACTTCTACAAATATGCGTAGAATTTTTTAACATGCCATAGTCAAGTGAGCAAGAATCAAAATGAGTGTATACTGAATGCGTGTGGTGATTCCTTACAAATTAAAAAATAAATAAAATCTAACTTGATAACATATGATGTTTATAGGTTGTTGGCACATGGGATGACCATGATTATGGGTTAAATGATGCAGGAAAAGAATTTAGTGAGAAGATTAGAAATCAAAGACTTCTACTTGATTTCTTGGACGAACCCCAAGACAGTCCACGGTGGGTTGTACTCATCATTGTGATCCAATTATACATCTCTTGCATACAATCTTTATAGATAATTGGTGTTGTGCTGGTACCTTATAAACTGTTTGCTAGTAACAAAGATTGTTTATCATTCTTTGGGTTAAATTAACTTTTTTAACCAAGATGTAAAAAAATGGAAGATGATTATTTACAAGAGTTCAGAGAACAGTCATGTTTTGCTTCTTTGCTTGGAACTTCTTTATAGAAGTGCTAGTACTGATGAACTGAATGTTTTTTGTTTTGTAGCCGCAAGCAAGATGGTGTTTACACATCATATACATTTGGCCCTTTGGGTAAAAGAATAAAGGTAGCAATTTAATATGTTTGGAACTTAGCAGTTGCCCATTATCTTTGAATGTGAGCTATCATGATTCTATGTTCCTTATCTATTTACCAAAACATATGCCTTTGTAAGAAAAGGTGGAGATCTAATCTTTCTACTTGTTTCTAATCGAGAGATCAACTGCTTCAGGTTATACTTCTAGATACCAGATACCATAGAGATCCATTGCATAGTGATGGTAGTATTCTGGGAACTTCACAATGGACATGGTTGGAGAAGGAGTTAAATGGGCCTGCATCTGCTATAACTATTATTGGATCGTCTGTTCAGGTCTAAAAAAAAAAAATTCTATATGTAGAATCATAGTTTTAGATTAATTTATGATATCTGTTGCTTTTGTTCATGGGAGACTAATGATAGTGCCGCAGAATGTGGCCCTACTCCTTTACTAAGAAGTGATCAGGCTGAGTTTGTTTAAAAAGTCTGTCTATCATGTTTAAGTCTTTGTATGATAGTAAGGCATTTTGTTAAGGGTACCAAGCCAAGAGTTAATTAGCTATAACGGGCCTTTAGTGTTTAGCCCATGTGACTCTTATTCAAATTACGGGGTTTATGTACAGATGTATAATAGTATTTGTACCAAGCGTGATTAAAATATAAAGATTAAAACACTAGAAGATATTGTTTTAACAGACGATAGGGTGGCAATAAAGGATTCTAAATTAGAATTGTATGACCAATTCAAAAATCTGGGTGAATTGACTTCCTTCAGCTATTTTACCCTTTTGCAAATTGGCTTGGTTAAATATACCGGAACCCTCAAGCACACTCACACGTATTTTTGTTATATATTGGCAGTTAGATAAGGCGATGCAAAAAAATTGTGCTAAGACCTATGAAGAGCTTGACCTAAATTTAGATGCATATCTTTTTCCAACTCTTGGTACACACATTTGAATGGTAGGCAAGAGCCAAGAGTGTAAAGTGACAGTAAAAATGGCAGTATAACAGTATTCCTTTACTTTTTTAACAAATTAATTTGGATTATGCAAAAACAATCAACTCGATTGACACACCGCCATAATGCGAAATATGGTATATATTTTTAGGAATATCTGTGGGATGTGAGGTAGGATAACCTGACTGCACAATTGTTTCCCACAATTCAGGTTGTATCAAATATTTCAGCAACAACTGGCCCTCTATTCTATTTGGAGTCCTGGGGACGTTTTCCGAAGGAGAGGAAGCGACTCTTTAAGTTGATATCAGACAGTAAGGTGACACTCTTTTTCTTGGTTTTTTGTTTCACAGACTATATCCATAAGCGTGCCTTGTATAGACTGAAACTCTGAAACTTTATTAATAGTTTCCATCTATCTATCTTTGTAGTTATCTAAATGATCATTTCACTAGAAATTAAATTTTTATCTTGCTTGTATAGAGGGATGGAGTCTTCTTTATAAGTGGAGATGTTCATTTTGGAGAAATCACACGATATGACTGTGGTGCTGGATATCCCCTATATGATGTGACCTCAAGTGGGCTTACCCAAGCTGTAGAGAAGGTGATCCCATCACCTTTTCAGTCATTTGTAAGATTTGTCGCATGGTTGACACCTACTACAATGAGAGTTAAAAACAAAAGCTGCAGATACAAATCATGCACATATGGTACGCTAATTTCCTATTCAAAAAATTAATACTGTTATAATATGTTGTTCACATTTTTAAAATTGTAAGTTATGTTTTATGCTATAGGACAACCAAACTTTGGGGTGATAGATGTAAATTGGGATACTGTACCAGTGAGTATGAAACTCGAAGTGAGAGATGTTAGGGGAATGCCTGTTCATAGTGTCATTGTATCATTATCCGACCTCCAAACCCGACACACAGGTTCTGAAGATGGTACGAGAGCAGGAAAGCCCAGGAGACACTGCTCTCTCGAAGTTACTCTACCATGGATTATCAGATACCGTTTAGCCATCTTGTTCTTTTGCACTTTAGCTGGTACGTTTAAGTCTGAAATTAATGAAATTTCGATTTTTTAAAATGCCAACGTCGAACTTTGTGATATCTATGACAGTATAGTTGCCTCGTGTCCGAGCAAATCATTTACATAGTTTAAAATCAATGTCATATGTATACTGATTGACAATTATGGCATATCTTTAAAAGCTTACCTTGCAAGTCTAATTCTGGATGTATCCAAGTTTACATATTTATTCTAGAGCCACTTGCTGTAGGGAAAGAGCTAAATTACAACCTGAACTGACGCTCTGTAATGTGCGTGTAAAAGAAATACTAATTTTTTCATATCAAATTTATTTTTTTGTTTTTCTGAGTAAAAACCTGGATTTTACATGGTATATAATACCTATTCTTGGATATATGTTGTAGGAATACAATTAGAATAGAGCATTCTTGTTTGACAAAAAAAAGAAAAAGAATAGAGCATTCTTGAATTCTGTGTTAATGGAATGCTCTATTATAACTTATAAGGGTTCCTTATCATATACTCAAGAAAGGGGGGTATTATTAATCATGGGCCGCCACCCTGTGGGCCTGGTGTAATACTGTACGCCACCCTTATCAGCAGGGAGAGGCAGGAAGTTACATCTACCTCTGTGCTTACCGCAAGATCGAGCACATTTTTTTTACTTTTTTCTTGCTGTTCACCTTAGAAATTAGAAGTGGCCTCCTGTCTTGATCTCTTTCTTCAAGCATTAACCACCATTGCAAAATACTTGGTGTTTTAATACATTTGTAGTCATAATGGTCAAGAAACTTAGTTTGAAGCTTAAAGAGTTACTTCACATAAAACACTTTGCTGGTTGCATGCTAATATATCTTATTTTGTTTTCTTCACTTATTGTTGTTTCTTTGATCAATCTTGCAGTACTGCTGCTTCTTCTAGCGGGGCTACTCTATATGGTCATATCAGCCTTCATTCGGTGCATCCGCAAGCACAAACTGGATTAACCTGTGTAGTACTGTCAGACTTATGTATTTTGTCCCATCAAATTACGGAACCAGTAATTAGCATTACCACGCAGTGGATGTCCCAAGTTTTGGTATGACAAACTCTGATAGCACATAGAATTGAAGAGTAAATGTGAATTGAACTATATGTTGATTTGAAATTGATAGAAGTTGTAGAAGTGAAGAAAATACAAGTCTTCGGTCAAGACGGAAACTTATATGAGGGAAAATTCGTTAGTGCATGTACTTGGTCTTTTCCAGGGATGACTATCTTAATTATTCCTATGAGGTTATTTTCCGTCTATAACATCAGTACCCTCTTGCCCATTGGAACATAATTCTATACTGGTGTCATGTTCATTGAATTGTACTTCGATGTGGCCTTCATTGAGGTCTGAGGACCCGTGAATTGCTATTTTGCTAATATTGAAAGTACTCGGAAAAAATGGTAGTAGGACCAGAATGTTATACTATAATTAATATTTTGCCGTGTTCAAATTTCAAAACGTCTAATTTGGTTTCATGTTTTGTACTCCCTCGTCTCCCTCGCCTCAGTACGTGTCTCCTGTTTTGATTTTTTACACTATTTATTATAAGCGATTGACTACTAATTTACGCATAATTTATCAGATAAAATATATTCATGAGTGATCTTGTTGGATTCGTATTTATGAGTACTTTAATACAGTGAAGTTTTTTTATATTTAGTACTAATACGAAATTCAAGATATTAACGATCAAAACTGTGCGTTGGCAAACGTTTTTTTTGAAACAGGAAACATATTATGAGACAGAGGGAGTACTATGTTAGAGCATCTCCAACGGTACTAGCTAAAATGGTTAGCTAAAATAATATAAAATAATGATTATGTAAAATTTACTGAACCTGTAAAGAGTTGTACTTCAATGGTGTTAGCTATAATTGTTAGCTATATTTCAAAAAAAAGTATTTATTGTTATTTCAATTAGTAAATATATATAAGATTAAACTAAATTGATGACGTGTCACAATATAAGTGGATATGATATTTTTAGATGTTATGTATAAATTTTTGGATATCCTCCAAATATAGAGGATCTGTATCTTGTTTTCTAAAATTATAGCTAACAGGTTGATCGGTTGGAGTGGTGGTTTTTTTTGAAGGATTTCTATAAATGATGACACGTAGACTTTTATGGCTAACAGGAGTGAAGGTTGGAGATGCTCTTACTGTAACATAAATTTACTCGTGTTTCGTGAAATCCTACCTTTTTATTTATTTATTTATTTTTACTTTTTAGTTCTTTGGGTGGTGGTGGTATTTACATCTTCCTCGTAGCGTACAGTCCCCAAATGCGTTATTTTCTTTTCTCTCTAAATCTTTCCAAAAATGAAAAAAAGATTTTAAAGATAAATATATATATGAATTTTCTTTTCAAATCTTTAGAAATCTTTTCTTTACTTTCAATAAATATTTTTTGGAACAAATTGAAGAAATCAAATTTTTAACTTTCTTTTCTTTAAAAAAAAAAATTTATGGAGCACAATGTAAAAGGAAGTAGCTACAGTTAATGAACTTTTGTTAAGAAAACTGCGAAAGAAAAACGCTAGACGAACCGTGAAATAAATAAAATAAATAAATGCAAGTGGGATAGCTGCCAGTCAAACGCGTTAATAAAAGAACATTATTTAGTTGACTTAGATTGATGGCTCATGTAATAAAAGTCAAGGTCACCAACTAGTTATCGTATGCATATATGACTAATTTCCCGTTATCACTAGCCACTAGCCAGACGTTAACACCACTGATTTTTTTTTTTTTTTTTACACTCAACCAATCTCTCCCACCGGAAAAACCTCCTTTCCGATGACCGGAAACAACCCAACCTCCGGCCAGTGGCTGCTACTCTATCTAACCATCTCATGCATATCTCTCATATTCCACACCTCCCAAGCTCAACAATCTTATGTCAACAACAAACAACTCCGGTGTGAACTAAACTACACAACAACATTAGGATACACCTGTTCCTCCACAGCTACCACCTCAAGCTGCCTTTCTTACGTCACTTTCCGATCAACCCCTGATTACAACACCCCTGTTTCCATTGCTAATCTCCTCAACACCAACCCCTCTGAAGTTGCCAGGCTCAACAACTTCTCTGATGACTCTCCCATCAATCCAGACACTCTCATTATAGTCCCCATTAACTGTTCATGTTCCGGGGCCAAAGCCCCTGGTGGACCATTTTACCAGCATCAAACTAACTACTCGTTAAAGTTCACGGGGGAAACGTACTTCAGCGTGGCCAACAATACCTACCAGGGCCTTACTACTTGCCAGTCATTGATCTCTCAGAATTCGTATAATTATCGAAATTTACTAGCTGGTATGAACGTGAAAGTACCTGTTAGATGTGCTTGCCCGAGTGAAAAACAGATCAGTGAAGGTTATAAATATCTTCTTGCTTATCTTATTACTTGGGGTAATAATGTTAATCAGATTGCTCGTTCGTTTAGATTTAGTGGAGCTAATAATATGAGTGTTTTGGAAGCAAATGAGCTTGATGCGGAGAAAATTATTTTCCCCTTCACACCATTGTTGGTTCCACTCAAGAAAGAGCCTAATAGGTTGGAATTATCAGCTTCTCCGCCTCCCCCACCTACTTCTCCTACGCTACCTATTAATCCTCCCACTGGTGATGATGATGATGATAATTCTTCGAAGAAATGGGTATTTATTGGAGTTGGAATTGGGGCTGGTTTGCTCCTACTTGGGTCTTTATCCGGTTTTTTTGTCTGGTTCTTCCGGAGGCAATCAAGAAAAGAAGTTAGTCAAGCTACTCCAGTTGTAACTCCTAATCAGTATGGTGATTATCATAAGCCTGGAGAGGCAGGGGGAAATCCATCTTCGTCGTCATGGTCTGTTTCATCGGAAGGGGTAAAGTATGCTATTGGATCTCTTGCACATTACAAGTTTGAGGAGTTGCAGCAGGCCACTGGATTTTTCGGGGAAGCAAATAATATTAAAGGGTCTGTGTATAGGGGGTTTTTCAATGGAGATTTAGCTGCTGTAAAGATTATGAGAGGGGATGTTTCGACTGAGATTAGTATACTCAAGCAGATCAATCATTCTAATATAATCAGGCTTTCTGGTTATTGTGTGCACCAGGGTAACACTTACCTTGTCTATGAGTATGCAGAGAAAGGCTCTGTTAGTGATATGCTGCACGAGTCAAGTCTGGTGAAGATGGATGACACAGTATCTGCTGGTGCTAATGTTTTGGGATGGATTCAGAGGGTTCAGATTGCTTATCATATTGGTGATGCTTTAAATTATCTGCATAACTGTATCAATCCTCCTTACATCCACAAGAACTTGACTAGTAGCAATGTACTTTTGGATGGCAATTTAAGGGCCAAGGTCACGAATTTCAGATTTGCAAGGTCTCTAATGGACAGTGAGGAGGGAGGAGGTATGCAACTGACTAGACATGTGGTGGGAACTTATGGCTGTATGGCTCCGGAGTACATTGAGAATGGGCTGATAACTCCTAAACTTGATGTGTTTTCTTTTGGAGTGGTGATGTTGGAGCTCTTGTCTGGTAAAGAAGCTGTGCAACATAAGAGCACTGAGACGGGAAAAGAGGACGAATTGCTTTCTGCTACCATTGTTGAGGTACTTGGAGGGGAGAATGTGAGAGAGAAGCTCGGAGAGTTTATGGATCCTTGCCTGAAAAAACAGTACCCATTAGACTTGGCCTACTCCATGGCGCAGTTGGCTAGGAGCTGTGTCGCTGATGATATCAACTCCCGTCCCTCTTCTGCTGAGGTTTTCATGACATTATCTAAGATTCATTCGTCCTCGCTAGACTGGGATCCCTCTGACGAACTTGAGTACTCTAGGTCGATGAGCCATGGCAGATAAGAACACCCAAGATTCGGCATTTTTGTGCTGCTTCTACTATTAGCTATTTAGCTGTATTGTATCAAGTACTTGAGGGTGTATAGAATTTGAACCTTCCTCCAATGCATTCACATATTCTTTGAAGTATGTTACTAATGTGTAAAACCCATTACAAATACCAACTGAGGTTTGTTTTAAATCAACTTGAGATGGCTTTCTGTGTATTATAATAAAATATTGGGCATGCATGTAATGACAATTACTACTCCGTCTGTCTCATATTACTCTTCTCCTTTCCAATGTCGGTCCTGTTCATAACATGAGACAAATTACTAATTTACGCATAATCTATAAGACCAAATATAGTCATAAGTGATCTTGTTGGATTCGTATTTATGAGTACTTTAATACAGTGAAGTTTTTATATTTAATACTAATACGAAATTAAAGATATTAACAATCAAAAGTGTGCGTTGGCAAACGTGTTTTTTGAAATGAGAAAAGTTTTTTGAGACGGAGGGAGTAGTAAATTCAGAGCAATACTGTCACAGCCAATTTTCCATTTTAAAAAAAGAGAGCTCCAGGCACCAAGTCCAGAGATATTTTTGCATGAAATTCTTATACAAAAATACTAAAAAATTCGACAAGCTGAGAATGTGCATGTGTAATTTGTCCAATATGCTTAGCACAAAAAAAACCTGGTTACATGGATTAACTAAATGGCAAAGATGACAAATACTTCACAACTTCTAAAGCTTTATTTGGACCCTGCATTACATTGTAATACCGGGTGTGTTTGGTTTTATTACATGGCAGTATTTCGACTTTGGACAAATACTAGAAAATTTTTAAGCATTAATTAGAGCCTGCTGAAACTGCATGTAGAAAGAGCATATACAGCTTCAAAAATTTATTTCGTCGCCTGGGCGATTATATAGCTCACAGAATTGGCCTGTTCTTTAGCAGCCTCAACTAATGAGTCCTACATGATTATTAGTAGCTAATTAAACCTCAGATTTTCCAACATGTTGCACCAGGATTAACAGTGAAGAAGAAGCAATTACCTGTGCAGCGACTAAACGTGCAACTGATTTCTTGCTTGATTCTTGAAGCTCACCGGCAATCAAAATTTCATCCAGTATAAAATATGCCTGCCAATTTTCTTGTTAGGAACAATTTATCTACTACTTGCACCATATGCACTGCAATCGAAACTATTGACATATTCTTGAGGTAATATATATGGAAGAAAATTTAAGACAAAGATCTTTAATTTGATATTCCTAATCTCTCAAACACACTGCACTGGTTGAAGCGCTGACTTCCTTTAGAGGTTTGAGTGGCCAGGAAAGGGGACTGTCTGAATAGTCATTATAATTCATATTGTTTTGGTATAGAGAGCATACAGGAATTATTACCTAATATAACACACTCATGGTTTCGCTGCTAGAAAATGTGTTTCCTTTCTAGCAAGAGTGTGTTCATATTTGTAATGCAATGAAAAAGTAAGCTTCTCGAAGGCATTTTCAGATTCTCAAGGGCATCCTCGAGTTGATTACACAGGTTTTTAAAGTAGCTGTATTAATCACTAGACATCTGCTGTTAAGTTTCCACCTGAGATAAACAGTTTTCTATCCAAGTTACTCGACCAAACCTTTTCCATAATGATTTACTGCCTAGAGCAAGAGAGCAGTTCAATGTCCAAGGTGAACCATAAATTTCTCGATATCCCCCAACAAATTAAGGGGAAAAATTTACTGATGTGACAGACAGATGAACTTACCTTGTGAAAATTAAAAATTAAATCCAGCTCGCACACCTAATGATCACAGCAGACATCGGAATCACTCACACAGTAAATTAAGCAGTTTATAATTAATGATAATTCAAATATTCGCAGGGCTCACACTTCCAAAATAACGATCTAAAATCTCCACATAATGATGGATAATTTCAAGGACTTCTAGTTCATTATCATCTTGATTAATGCACATGCAGAAATAAAGGCTCGCATATCTGCACAATGAAATAAAAGAAACAGAAGGAATTTGGTAAGCATATAATTATGGTTTATAGGCCACAGAATATACCTAATAGAAGATTTCTATTATATATGACCATGCAAGTAAAAACATGAAACAAAACTGGCTTTGGATTATAGCTTGCCTACACCTTTTATACACAACTTTGAATCCCCTCCATTCTACAAAATTGCAGAGCTTCGGGCCTCGGGTTAGAATCAGACTGCTGAGCTCTCGGATTACCTTAAAAAAACATCCACCACCGGATTAGTTTTTTTAGCATATGCTACCATTCACAAAGTAATACAATTACAGGATTATGGTTGTCAATTAGTTTCAGAAGTATCTTATTCACTGTAGGTAGCACTTTGATGCCAAATGTTCATTAACCCATTTAAAGAGGCCATGTAACATTTAGCAAAAAAAAAAAGAGTCATGTAGCTGCTATGTAAGGGCCCCCTTATGTAAAATGAATGCTGAACCACAACATCATCACATTTCTTCTGTCAACACAAAGCATAGAAAGAAAGGGACTTTAGATTTAGGTAGTTACTTACAAACTACTTGCGCTTTTTCCATACTTAACTAACACATTCGCAAACTGCCATTCCTTCCTATTGAGCTTTCATTTTAACACAAAGTATGAAGCTCTGACTACTTCAAATCGTAGCTCTTATTTTCAGCCCAAATTCTGACGATTGAGCAAATCGACATTAGGTCAGAACACTGTCAGATAAATGGCCAAGTCCCCATTAAGAAACAAATTATTTTACTTCTCAGTTGTCACCAAATTGTGACGGATATGGTTGAGTATCAAACTAGTTTGACAGAGGGAATCAGGCCAGGATGCATTAATCCAATGCCATCAATTGTTAGTATATATCATTTCACAATTTGTGCAGCAGACATATTTCATTCCTCACTCTGTGCATTACAGAAGAACTTCACTCAATTTTTCGATCAAGAACTCTGTAGATTAAATTCTAATATGGATAAAGCAAAGTATTTAAAAGCCATATCCATCGCACAAGGATGCTGCACCAGCCTTGACTGGGGTAGGTGCTGATGTACGCAACCTGCCCTTATTAGAAAGAGGCTGTTTCCACAGTTCAAACCATGACCTGGCAGATCGCTAGTGGATACTATTACTTGGTATCAAATCGCTACAAGACACTTGGCTACTACTATTTTTATTAGGTATACAATTCTTTAGAAGATACAAAAAACATGCAGCACAAAAATTACAAATGTACAACATATAAAGCCAGAATAAATACCTTGCTTCTTTCCTTCTGGGAATAAGGTGAATACCATTTAGTCAACCTCACTTTCCCCTGTCTGCTTATGAGAAGCACGAAATGAATCTGAAAAGAATAACTGACCATTAGTATGGCTATACTAAACACACAGAATCTGATCAAAGAATTGAACACTTTGTACCACTCTGCAATGTGAAGTGTAAATAACAGTACAAGTACTCGAGATTTCAAAAGCTTTAACTTCCCAATATTGTTGACCATATGTTTGGTCATAAGCAAAAACTGTTGAATAATTAAGATCCGTCTTTCTCTAACACTTTAAAGGTTTCAAATGAGTTGGTTACTTAACACAAACAACTCCGTAACAAAGCAAATATACAGCCCTGTAGCACGTAGCCTTGTAGAATACACCTAAACATGCAGTGTGAATAATTGCGAACCCCTTGCTGTTACAAAGACTTTTAGCTTATTAGCCAATCTCGCGACAACCATTTAGTTTTTTTCGATCAATACAGACTAGCATTACCATTAGATAAACTCATTCTTCAATATCAATTTTTACCCTTTTTCAAGGGCAAATTCACCTCCAGTCATTTTTGGAAATTGCAGCATTAGATACATCAAATAGCCAAGATTTTTTTTCAAGAAATTCTCAATGAACATTAGATAAAAATTGGCAGAAAGTGGGGCATGATTAGCAAAAACAATAAAGAATTAAAAGCTATCAAAGTAATTAAAAGGGAGAGACGAGAGATTGAAATGAAGACGTACCATGATGAAAAGTTGAGGGGTGACAAAATTCGTAGCTCGTCAATGGGGAAAGGTGGCCACAGTTTTTGTTGTTGCTCGATATAAGGATCATTCGTCTTTTACGTGGCCTAATTATTTACTCTTTCTCTCTGTTTTTTTGAGTAATCAAACATAATTCGAACTTGAATTCGATTCTTATTTATCCTATACAATATACAAGTTTAGCACTGCAAAGCACATATTCCTTTTTTTTAATTTACTTATACTTTAGTATATATAATATTATAAACATTATTTTTAATATGTTGAAAGAATTCAAATTTTAAATTTTTGTATATAAATAATTTTTTTGTATTAAATCTAAATTAATATGTTATTAGTGGGAATCAAACTTTCAACCTTTTTATATAACATAATTTAGTATTAATTTTATATTAAAATGTTGTTGGCGGGATTCGAACCTTAGACCTCCAACTTTTTTTTTTGAACAAAGGATTTAATTCATTAATAAAAAGCCATACGACATCTACAAGAACAATCGAGTCGAACAAACCGTAAAAAGATACAATCGCAGATTAATCCAGTCTTCTTAGACCTCTTGTATATACGATCAAGCGATTTGTTGAAACTGATATATGTACATGTACCCGCTTCGCCACATCTAGTATTGTTGTATTTAACGGACATGATCTATTTGAGTTAAAGATCTAACGGTTGTGAATGGAGGATAACCAAAAATAGGGATAACCAAACTACAAATTATACCCCTGCATATTATAGTATAGATTATTTTTATAATAATAATAAAAATAAAAATAAGGAATAAAACAAGAAATTAGTATCAGTGGAACTAGTATCGTATTATTTTTCAATTTCATTTTTTTAGAATTAAGCCTCGGTTTGTTTGTCGGAAAATAACTTAATTTTGGAAAATATTTTTCTCAAAGATATTTTTTCAGAAAAAATTGTATTTAAAAAATGTTTTGTCGGAAAATAATTTTCTTATAAGATATTTTTCTGAAAAATATATTTCCTGAACAATTTTTTCCATAAAAATAAATATATAATTTCATTTTAGAAAAAAAGTTCAAGCTAAAAATTTATCTGAGAAAAAAAAATTGAATAAAGATTTTTTTAAAAAAAATTTCACCATAAATTTTTTCGGGGAAACTTTTCTCAGAAAATTTCTAAGGAATTTTTTTTTTCTCGGGAAAAAAATTCCTGGGAAAATTTGTCCGAAAATATTTCTCTGAAAAAATTTCTCGAAAAAAATCTTCCTTAAAGGAATTTCTCGGTAAATTTTTTCTCGAAAAAGTTATTGAAAAAAATTTTTTGAAAAAATTTCCAGAGAAATTTTCTCAAAAAAAGCTTCGCAAGAAATTTTTCTAGGAAAAAAGTTTCCCGAAAAATATTTCTTGGAGAATTTTGCTCGGGGGAAAAAATTCGTAAAAAAAAATTTCGGGGAAATTTTTTCGTACAAAATTTTCGTAAAATGTTTCTTCAAAAAAATTTATCATTATTTTTTTGTTACTTCTGAAATTATTTCCCAAAGTTGAGAAGAGAAAGTCATTTTGCAAAAAGTCACTTTTGTTAAACAAATTTTCTTTTATTGAAAAATGTTTTATTTGCCTAATAATCAAACAAACACAAGAAAATTTGTAAATCATTTTTCGAAAAATCAAACAAACACAAAAAAAATGTTTTCCAGCAATTTTTTTTTAGTCCAAACAAACGCCGAAAGATCCAGAAAACATTTTCCTAGAAAATATTTTTCAGCAAAAGACGGAGCCTTAATAATGGAGTCAGAATTTAAAAGTTCATATTTAATTAAATGGTTCCGTAATAATTTTCAATTGTATTTTTCTAGTATATATTTTGAATTGAGTCGAATTTTCTCCAAATCTAATAATTAGGAAAGAAATTATAATTAAAATATTGTATTTCTGTTGAGCTGAAATATGTCAGCACCAAAAGAAAACCTTTTTTGCTTTCGGGAAATTTATACGAAAGAGAATGTCGTCAATTTGTTAGTATCTTAAAGAACTTGTACTTCCTTAAATTTAAATTACGGCCTATAATAATTTTTATGATAAATGAAATAAGTATGCTTAATTTAATACTCCCTCCGTCCCGGCCAATTCTTGAGACTAAGGATAGTGGTGGGAATAATATTGTTAAAATAAATGAAGTAGTGAGTTTAATAGTGATTTTATTGTTAAAATAAGTGAAGTAGTGGATGTAATAGTGTAAAGTATTGAAAAAGTAGAGTGAAGTAGTGGAGGTAATAATGTATTTTATTATTAAAAATTACTATTTTTAGTAATGTAAAGAATTGATGGAATGACCAAGAAGGAAAGTGTAAAGAAATGGGAGGGACAAGGAGTATTATGTAAATTAATTCAGTACTAGGTGCCTGAGTTTGGACGTAAGCATACGAGTTCAAGTCCTGTGTGCATCTGAAAAATGGTTTTCTAATTGCGACATAACGATAAATACTGAAATCTGAAGAGGTAGCTCAAACGGTAAACGTGTATGGTGTATCTGTTGTTTTTCAGGTTTTCAGATTGGTTTTCGCTCATCAAACAATTTGTTTAATTATTAAAAAAATCTGAACATTTTGTTTAAAAAAACAAAAATCAACACCCACATTTTTCTATGCCACAAACAACTGAAATAATTAAACTTTTAAGATTCCCTCTTGCTTCATTCACATCTTTCTACCAAGACTGCTGTACATTTTTTGGTATTGCTCCCAAATCCAGTCACTGTTTCAACAAGCTTTACTAGTAGTTGTTATAAATGCAGAAACTTAACTTTTCCAACTGGCTTTTATCTCTTTCTTAAAACTCCTCTATCAATCACATATCGAAATGTTGAACTCTGTGGCAACCAACTGATGAACTTGTCAGGCCTGCCTCGAATGCATCTTAGCATAGATTTCTGTTGAAATTCCGGTAGACGTGCATAAACTATCTCCAGAAGAGCTGGCATGGCTAGCGACATGTCCTTTGCAAAGTAGTCGAGGATTTTTGGCAGACATATCTTGTTTTCCTTGTTAATGCATACACTAGTCTGTATGAACTCTTTTTGAGCAATTTTTAAATCCTCTGAAATCGTATTTGCAGTGTATACTCTAACCTGTGTACATTACATAATAATCTGAAAATTAGTGAAAATAGATAGTGAAAAATATGATGATTTGTACATATGACATGCTTAGAAAAATTTCTTAGGATTTCTCCTCCTTTTCATATTCTATTTTACTAATAATAGTGTGTTCATCAACGAGCTTATACGCAACTATGATAAACTATAAAACTTGGAAATAGGAAGGGGAAAATGAATTGCAGTCTCAGTAGTACAACTCTTCAGTTGTAATATGTAATAAAATTATTACTTTTATGAAAAGATCAGTATAACATACCACAGGATCAGAGTATACTCCTGAAGAAAGTGCAAAATGAACAAGTGGCTCAGCATGATCGATGAAAAATTTATGTCTGGTCCTCGCTGGTTTAAACTTCTTTCCTGGAGACAGCAGTGTATCTAGCCACTGCTGTAATATGTGTTAGTCCAACTACTGAACTAGCAATTCTAATTTAAAGAGAGATCAATCTGTGGTGGAAGCAGTATAAACTAGTAATTTAGTTTTTAATTTCCATGATTTTTCTTTACTGATTATGAGTACACGGATATGTCAACTAGCTTAGACGACAAATATAGATTAACAGGTATTTTGATTTGTAATTACGAGCAAGAAAATATTATTCCAGAATGTTCTACACTGCTCAGGGTGTCAGGCATGTATAATGCTAATTAATATTTCATGTACTAAATGATTTCATAGGACATACCGGTGCTGAGAAGTGTGATCTTACTCCTAAAATAGAGCTTTGTATGATGTCTGCATTTATGCAATGTCCACCAACATTATAAGCCGCCTAAAATAAATAAAATGAGGATCATTAAACAAACCATGTATATGTAGCTAGATAAGGTCAGGAGTGATTCAGCACCTTCAAAATTGAAGCACTTTTCACATGGTTTGATGTTCCGTAGGCCAAATGTGCCTGTAACAAGGCTCCAAAATATTGTGATAGAAGTTTAATATATGATAAAACAAGTGTACTTTAAAAGTTGCCTAGAACCAGAGTAAAGTTAATACAAGCAGATGAAATCAAACTGCATTGTTGATACAAGCTTAGTGACTTGAGCTTGACAAGATATAAAAGAAAAAGGACCAGACATACATGCATAACCAAAGCATTATGAATATTTATCCAAAATGCAAGCTTCTCTTCATGTGTCATCTTCATTGTGTCAACCTTCTCAAGATTGTTGATCAGTAGCCTGCACAAACAAAATAAATTAGAGAAGGATGTTTCAGATCTTCTTTGTAAACCAGATTTGTAAGAATCCAGTATGCTAAATGACCTTATTGGTTCTTCTTTTTTGAGTAAAGATAAGTATTTATGTACTCCCTTGCTCAGTTGCACTTGCACATATAATATTTTTATAAACCGGCCTCGTCTTAGAGCTTACAGTTTATAAGCTTCAGCTCTTAGCACATTCCAGTAGTTGGGAGTCAGGACTAGCTATGACTATGTGTTACTTGAATAAGTAAGCTTTTACTATCATTGTAACTTCCAAACGGAATACCTGAAATTTTGTAGCACTCTAGCGGCATAGTTAAAACTTTCATCGTCTAAACTTAACTTCAGAACTTCAAACATTGCAGCATGGGGGTCGCTATCCTCATTCAACCCTTGAATTTGGCGACCTCTGGCTTCTTCACTGAAGTGAGGGCTCCATGAATCTGACCTGGGAGAAAATGCGCTTGAGGTGGAGGATGATGAAACAGAAGAAGCTGAAAGCCCTTTCTGACTTTGAGCAGGGTCTGCCAGTTTGATGTAAATAGAAGATATGCATCTGATAATGTCTTCTGAAAGTCTATCAGGCCTGTTAAGGTTATTTTCGATGCGAGAAGCAACAAGGTAATCTGCAAGACTTCGATGGCCATGCTCAACAACCACCCTATCCTGAAATACTCAATAGTAAATATTTATTATGAATAAGTTTTCAGGAAGTGCATAACAAGAGATGCTCCTTGGCCTTAAAACAAACATTATGCAGATAAAGTTGAACTCCGTAAGCAACTTGGTGTTAATTTATTTAGGTGCATAAGTTTACTGACCCTTTGAGTTGATGGCTTAAGCATGCCAACACGATTCCAATCATCTGAATCAGTAGAAGCACGCACAGAGGAAATGCAAGGGTGATGAACAGGTACATCTTTAGAGAAGTTAGACTCCAGAGTCGAGCATGATTGATCAGTAATAATTCTGGCTTCTGATAGTATCTTGTTCTGTAAATCAGTTTCACACTTCCCAGAGAAGGAATGAGAACTCTGGTTGAAAGCTTCGCGGTAGAGAGAAAGAAGGTAACGTTCTAAATAAGTAATTTCATCCTCAATTGTAATGATTTCGTTCAACAGTTCTGCAGAGGACTACATCGGACAAAGATTAAAGCATTAGGAAGCATAGGGCTCAGCCATTTACTTACACTGAGACTGAGTATTCTACTAATGTACTATGACTAATGGAACTCTTACCACATTGAGCAAGTTTGTTTAATCAGATAACTAGTTCAACATTTATGATAGCTTAAAATATCTGAATTGCTCGTATGTAGTTTTGCATCTGCAGTTCCTGACTAAAAGTAAGCTCAAGCATATAAAAATGTTGTGATCTTGAAAAAATGAAGAGTAAAAAAATAGTAGCTAGACGATCATTATGGATCTCTGATTTTACTAAGCTGATCAGTTTGCGCAATGTAAAGCTTGGTACATGAAAAATTGAACAGTCGGGATATCAATTTATAATCCATGATCATACTATAAATCATTATTACCTAAGAAAATTGAACAGAATTCGGAGCTAGAGGCAACAATAATCTCCATCTGAGCAAAGTCCACAAACTAATTTTCACATATATATTTCAGCCAGTTTCTTAAAATTACTACCCGATGAATACACAGTAAAAATTTAACTCAAAATTTGCTTACATAACAGAACTGGAAGGAGAGTCTGGGTGATACATTAAGTAGATGATGATCCATGGGTGACTCAACTTGTTGAGGAGCATTGCTGCAAGTAAAATCATGATTAATGTAAAATAAGTGGAAAAATAATATTAAATTAGCATAAAGAAGTACATAAGAAGTAGTAGTATTTATACCACTTCAAAGTGGAGTGTTGATCAGAGGAAGAGCGGCCATTGACACGCAGCATAGCTTAAAAAATGACACTACTGTAACAAAGATGAAGCACCGACACTTGAATAAACAGTAAAACTCCTGCAAAAACTAATCAGCTCAACTGGGGACTGTAGAGCACACTGAGTGTGTGTGTGTGTGTATGAGAATATAACCAACAACTGAAGCAGAAAAATACTATATGGAATTAATTAACAAGCTAAATGGTTAGATATTAAAAAAAAAGAAAAAAAAAGTAGCAATGAGTGTAGTTATGCGAAAAAAGAATGTGGGGAAATAATAATGGTAGCAAGTAATAATAGGATTAGGTGGAGAAATGGCCCCTATGTTTTGTTTCTTTTTCTTCTTTACGATTTCTCCCCACCATCTGCTTCTGCATGCATGATTACCTTAGACTCCATTTTCAGTGGTAAAAAAGCTTGTTCTAAATACTCATTATTTTAAAAAGTAGCGATTAAAATAATGTAAATTTCTGAATTATCTCAATTTCGTAGATAAACAATGTGAGTAGTAACCTTTCCAAAAAGTAAATCTTTGATTAAAATTGGTCTAAATAACATTATTCGGAGCAAAGACACAATAATTATGTGCTCAAATATAAAAATTGTTTTAATAAATATTATTATAACTTTACCCCGCGACAAAGTAATGAAGTACAAGATTGAGGCAAGATTTGAGCATCGGTCTGCTCCAAACGTATGTGTATACGTGTTTTGACCATACGAATTGTCTTCCAGACCAGGCGTGACTAGGGGTGTAAACGAGTCAAACTGTTCGTGAGCGGCTCGAGCTCGGCTCGTAAAATATTCGAATTCGGCTCGATAATAATCGAGCCGAGCTCGAGCTCGAGCTATTCGAATACTTTATCGAGCCGAGCTCGAGCTTCAAATTACTCGGCTCGTGAGGCTCGCGAGCCTAATCGAGCCTCTAGTTATTTTTAATATTTATATATTATAAATATATTATTATATAAATATTTAATATTTAAATAAATTTTAAATATTAAATCGAGTCGAACTCGAGCCGAACTTATCACATTCGAGCTTTTGTCAATATTTAGTAGAATCAATTCGAGCTTTCGAGCCGAGCTCGAGCCGAGCTCGAGTCTATCGAACTTTTGTCGAGCCGAGCTTCGAGCTTACAAATTATGGCTCGGTCGAGCTCGAGCCGAGCTCGAGCCCGAACTATTTAGTCGAGCTCGAGCTCGAGCCTGGCAGTGTTCGGCTCGGCTCGGCTCGTTTACACCCCTAGGCGTGACTCACCTTTTATGTAGATCATTGTTCAATATAATAATTCATCTTTTTGTCCCAATTGTTTAATGATTAAAAAAACAGTGGTTATAATTAGACCTGCAAATCGGGTAAACGGATCGGTTTTGGATCGGTTTCGGATCGAATCCACTTTTGGTTAAGGTACTATTTAGAGCCTATTCGGTTTGGATCGGATTTGATTCGGTTCAGATCCACTTTCGGTTAATATACTATTTAGAGCTTGTTCGGTTCGGATCGGATCTGATTCGGTTCGGGTAAAATTCGGATTAAAATCGGATAAATTTTGGGTTAAGATCGGATCAAATTGGGATCGGTTCTCTTTCGGATTCTTACTGTTCGGATCAGATTTTGGTTGGATGTAGGAACATTCGGTTCGGATCGGATTGTCGAGATATATCTATTTTTTGATGTACCAAATTTTCCAAAAACCAAAAAATTATTTAGGCTTGAGATCTTAGCAATGAACAACTAAATTGACTAGTACTAGTGCTTTGTTATGGCTTTTTGTTTCGTTAAAAAAAATATTTCTCGACGATCCAACTATCGGATGTCAAAATATATCTAATTTAGTGATATTCGCAAATTTTCGAAAATAAATAAATTAATTTGGTTGGAAATTTTAGTAGTCAACTACCGAATTGACTAGTACTCGTAACTAGTGTTTTGTCACGGATTGTTATTCTACTTTTTAAAACTTATTTCTCGACAATCCAACATTACGGATCTCAAGATATATCTAATCTAGTAATATTCCCAAATTTTTATAAAATAAAAAATTAATTTGGTTGGAGATCTTAGTAGTCAACTACCGAATTGACTAGTACTCGTAACTTGTGTTTTGTCACGGATTGTTATTCTATTTTTAAGAATTATTTCTCGACGATCCAACCGTACGAATCACAAGATATATCAAATCTAGTGATATTCCCAATTTTCAAAAAATAAAAAATTAATTTGGTTGGAGATCTTAGTAGTCAACTACCGAATTGACTAGTACTCGTAACTAGTGCTTTGTCACGGATTGTTGATTCTATGTTTTAAAAAATATATCTCGACGATCCAACCGCACGGATCTCAAGATATATCTAATTTAGTGATATACCATAATTTTCAAAAAAATAAAAAATTAATTTGGTTGGATATCTTAGTAGTCAACTACCGAATTGACTAGTACTTGTAACTAACTAGTGCTTTGTCATGGATTGTTGATTCTATTTTTTAAAAATTATTTCTCGACGATCCAATCGTACGAATATCAAGATATATCTAATCTAGTGACATTCCCAAATTTTTAAAAAATAAAAAATTAATTTGCTTGGAGATTGTAGTAATCAACTATTGAATTGACTAGTACTCGTAACTAGTGTTTTATTCTATTTTTAGTGCTTTATTCTATTTTTTCCATTTGCACGGTTATGGAATTAAGATGATAATTAAGGTTCAGAAATTCAATCGTGATAATTTAAGTAGTGAATAAATGGACCGTGGAAAGATGGAATGATGCATAAGTGTTTACAAGACTAAAACATTTTTCTAATATGCTAAAAATATTATTACTGTAAATAAAAAAAATAAAAAATAGAAAAAAGTGTATAAGGGTATTTTAGTCTAAGTCTCAATAAAGGATGTGCACCTATATATAAAGGGTATCCCTTTTAAAATAAATTCATCAGTTCCTTCATTAAATTACGGTTTTAAATATACTTCTTCGCGGTTGAATTTCACAAAGAAAGCGAAAAGATATCAACTCAGATTTCATCGGTTTTTTTAGGGAGCCATAAAATTTACAAATGATAAAATCCAACTTGTAACATACTCAAATTTTATTATGGGGTAAGGAACTTATCGTTACTCCCTCCCTCCGTTTCAATTTAGTATTCCACTTTCAAAAAATTACGCATATTAAGAAATTCATTTATTAATGATCTAATTTCATATTTACCCATATTTATTGTATTGGTTGGATAAATAACTACATAAAGTCAATCTTGGAAATTAAAACTCAAGGGTAATATGGGAAATTTAAGTAAAAAATTACTTTGAAAGTTGAAATGAGACAACTATTTTGAAACAAAATTTTTCTTGAAAATGGACTACTAATTTGAAACGGAGGGATTTAGGTGGTGAGCCTACATTCTAACGATTAATCGGTTAGGTGGCGATTAATCGATTAATCGGAACATTAATTGGATGTATTAAAATATTACTCCCTCCGTCCATAATTAGCTGTCCCATTTGAAAATTTTACGCATATTAAGAAACTTTAAATGCTATTCTCATTTTCCATCTATACCCATAATTAATGCTTTAAGTTTATTAGTATAGTGGAAAAATCAACATTGGAAATGACAAATTAATGAGAGTAGTTTTTATATAATTTAATTTAAAATTTTAAAAATATATTTTATATGAGTAAAAAAATAAATATCTTTATTTTATTATTAAATATGATGAGTGAATTTACTCTTTCATGTGTAAATTATATTTTTTTACTAAAAAAATTTTAGTTTATAAGTTTTATTCTTAATTTGACCGTTTTTTAAAATTTGACCAATTAATCCTGATTAAATCCGATTAAACGCCACCTAATCGATTATTCCCGCCTAACTCATTATCCCGCCTAGATGCCGCCTAATAAAAAAACGTCTAATAACCGATTTTTGCAAATTTTAGATGTTTAATGGCCGACTAGCGCCTAGGCATCGATTAATCGACCGCCTAGACCTATTTTTAGAACACTTGATAATCTCACTCTCATCGACGTTCTATTTGTCTCGTAAGTTTACGTACTCCTCTTTAGAATTTTTCAAAGGGGCTCGCGGATTTATGTTAATTTATCAATAATTTTTTATTTAATTAAATGTTTATAAAATTTAATTACAAACTTATATAAAAAACTATGTTATTTGTATAAAAAAAATTAAATGATCAACAAATTATAAACCTAGATTGTTTAATAAAAATGCATGGAAATATGTATCGGTTGTTTGAAAAATCTTTAGGAGAATTGATTGTAATCTTTTTTTTATTCTAAGTTATAATAAAAAAAATTGCTAACACAATATAAGAATTGTAATTATAATAAAATTTCAACTTTTATTATTTTTTTTCAAAAAAATAACATATAATTGCAGGTGAGATAGGATTCTAGTGATGAAATTATATCTTTTTTTTATTCTAAATTGTATAAAAATAATTACAAATAAGAGATTTATAATTATAAAAAGAATTTATATTTTCATTACTTTTTTTTAGAAAACAACGTAAAATTATACTCCCTCCGTCCCAAATTCAATGACCCTCTGACTTTTTCACGCATTTTAATGTGCTCGGACCGGGTACTTGTGAATTATATATTTTTTTAATTTTTTTTTATTTGTATAAAAATATATAATTTATATTTTTATACAAAACAAAAAAATTTCAAAAATATTAATTGTAAGTACCTCATCTAAGCACATTGAAATGCGTGCAAAAAGAAAGTGTCAAACAAAATGGGACGGAAAGAGTAGTAGAGATGGGATTTAGAGATGAAACCAAAATAATGTGCGAACCAAATTTTGTGCAAAGTGATATCGTTAAAAAAATTATAAGATCAAGAATTTATATTATCATTACATTTTTTAAAAGACAACGTAAAATTATAATAGAGAAAGGATTTAGGTATGAATATAGTGCGAACCAAATTACGGTTAAAAAAAAGTATAAGATCAATAAATAGAAACTTAGATTGTTATATGATAGTACATAGAAACATGTTTTACTTGAAAAATCTATTTGAGAATTGATCGCATTATTTTTTTATTCTAAATTATAATAAAAAATTGTAAATACATTATAAGAATTATAATTATAATAGGATTTCAATTGACTAATTTCTTTAAAAAAAATGCACAAAATTGCAGGGTAGACGACATGATTTTAGGGGTGAAATTACATTTTTTAATTTAAAATTGTAATAAAAGAATTTATAAATAAAAGAATTATAATTATAATAGAATTTCTATTTTATTTAAAAAACAACATAGAATTATAGCAGAAATAGGATTTTAGGAATGAAACCAACATACAGTACGAACCAAATTTTATATAAAATGATACCATTAAAAAAATGTTTTGATTATTGATAAAAGTTACAGAAGACTATAACAATTTTTAGTAAGTGAACAACTCTTTATTTTTATTTTTAAATCTATACTCCCTCCGTCCCAGCAAATTGTTATCTTTGGGGAACGGGGATGTGACACGCATTTTAAGGTACATTTTAAGGATAGTTCCATAATTTATTTTTCAAATTTTCTTTTTTGATATAAAAATAGGTATGTTAAATTTTTATACAAAAAAAGAAAATTTTAAAAATAAGTTATGGAACTATATTTTTTAGGAGCCTTAAAATGCATGCCAAACAGTGAAAAAAACAGTAAGGAAATGGTTGGGACTGAGGGAGTACTATTACTCCCTTCGTTACTCCCTCCGTCCCGTTGAAATGTTAACATTCAAAATAGGGTGTCTGACACGCATTTTAGAGATATTTACAAAAATACATAAGATTTTAACAATTATTTCCAATTTTACTACCATCCAACTATCATTTCACTTCTATAAAATCATTTTTTCAAAAATACTACCTCATTATAATTTTATGTTATATATATATATTTAAAAAAAGTGGTCGAAAATGACATCTGAACTCCGGAACTTGCAATCAGAAATTTGTAGCAAGGCCCCGCCAGGGGCACTCATAATTGGTGGATTTGGGTTGCAAGGCCCCGCCAGGGGCACTCATAATTGTTGGATTTCTGATTTGCAAATTTTCAGTTGCAACTTTTGCAACCTCAGTTGCAACTTTTGCAATTGAGGTTTGCAACCTCAAACCTCAGTTGCAACTTTTGCAACCTCAGTTGCAACTTTTGCAACTGAAAACTGAAAGTTGCAAATCAAAAATCCACCAATTATTAGTGCCACTGGCGGGGCCTTGCAACCCAAATCCACCAATTATGAGTGCCCCTGGCGGGGCCTTGCAACCTCATTTGCAACTGAGATGCTACGAATTTCTGATTGCAAGTTCCAGTTTTCAGATGTCATTTTCGACCAGTTTTTTGGAATCTATATATATATATATAGGTATATATATATATATATATATATATATATATAGATTCCAAAAAAGTGGTCGAAAATGACATCTGAACCCCGAAACTTGCAATCAGAAATTTGTAGCATCGAAGTTGCAAATGAGGTTGCAAAAGTTGCAATTGAGGAAGGCAGTATTTTTGGAATTTTGAAAACAGGGTCGGTATTTTTAGAATTTTAGAAAGGTTGGTAGTATATATTTAAAAATCTAATAGTTAACATGGGTAGTTTTGAAACTATCCCCGCATTTTAAGGTAAATTTTAAGGATAGTTCCATAACTTATTTTTGAATTTTTTTTTTTTTTGTATAAAAATAGAACAATCCTATTTTTATACAAACAAAGAAAATTTTAAAAATAAGTTATGGAACTATCCTTAAAATTCATCTTAAAATGCGTGCCAGAAAATTACAAAAAAGTGTTAAGAATTGGATGGGATAGAGGGAGTATATAATAGCCGAAACATTAAAAGTTTTAGTACCTATTTTTTGGTACCTGTTTTTTGGTATTTCGTGAATTTACTTATTTATCCTTTATTAAAAAGAAAAATATATTCAATATCTATACTATTAAAACACTTAAAATAAATAATAACATAATATAATTGATGGTAATTAGTCGATTGTATTTTTCACTTTTACTTTTAGTTGAAGATATTACCTTTTATAAACACCTAAAAACATTAATTGTATCATATCTTCCTATCATTAATATTTTCTTTCGAATCAAAACATGTTACCTTTTTTATTTAAATAAATAATAACATAATATAATTAATGGTAATTAGTCGATTGCCTTTTCACATTTACTTTTAGTTGAAGATATTACCTTTTATAAATACCTAAAAACATCAATCGTATCATATCTTCCTATCATTAATATTTCCTTTCAAATTAAAACACCTATCTTTTCGATTTAAAACTAATCTTATCACACCATATTTTTTAATTATTAATAAAATATATTAAAAATCCATATACGTTATTTATGATAAGGAAACATTAGTATAATTCGTAAATATGAGTACATTAAATTAAATTAAATTTAAATTTAAAAATTATTACAAATAATGATTATATAAAACATAATTGTAATATTAAATAAAATTTATAACATAATAAAAGAAACACCATATCAATAAATTATATTTATAACATAATAAAATTTTATTATAATTTTATAAATTTATATCTTCCAATCAATAATATTTTTTTCTAATTTAAACACGTTAACTTTTAATTTAAAACATAATCTTGCAATTAATATATACCCAAAAATATCACATCATATCTTCTAATCATTAACAAAATATAATAAAAATCTGTATACTACGAATGACCATTAGATTTTTAGTAAAAAATCAGAACCGTTAGATAAAATGATTAGATATATTATATGATTAAATTAATTTACTAAAATTTAAAGGTTTGAATTCCATCAACGACATATTTATTTTAAAATTTTATAATATAAGTTTGAAACCATGCATATCAATAATTAAATTTATATTAAATAATTTAAATTAAAATTAAAGTAAAAAATTGTAAATAATGATTATATAAAAAATATAATTGTAAAATAAAATTAAATTTATTAAGAAACTCGTGCATGGCACGAGTTATAAGCTATTAAATGAAAGAGTAGTGCTAGAGGTACCAAATTGGGTACCAAAATTTGTTACTAAATGACATGACACAAATTACTTGTCATTTTAAAATGTTTTACTTAGATGGCCCTGGCGGACCCATTATAATTATAACCGATCAAAATCATTTGGTAACAATTTTTGGTACCCAATTTGGTATCTCTAGCATTTTTCTAAATGAAATTCGCACATACAAACAAAAACACGGCACGAATTCAGGTCTTAATTTAAATACAGTTTTTTTAAGATACAATTTAGACTTGAGCAATTCACAACGGACTTGTGGGGGATTTATTATTGGGAAAATTAATTTATTCGTCCTTCAATTATCTATTTTTGGTTAAAGTCCCTGTATTATAAAATAAAATATTACGATATTTACATTTTCAATTTTTTTTTATTCACGTCCCTTCGCCTAAATTTGATTAACGACCGTTAATATTTAATGACATGGAAAACAAAAAAATAAATGAAAAATTAAAACGTACCTAAGTATCCTATGTAGTAATTATAGTGTTAGATATTGATTCAAGTGTTATCAGGATCTGGACTGTTACTGATCAGATACTGATGCTGACGTCATCAGTAATACAACGTCAGTATGAAGTTATCATCAGGATTAGAAGCTGGTCAGGATTACGTGAAGATTCTCATCAGTCCAGAGATCAAGGAAGATTGATATGTCGGTTCCTAAATTGTAGGAAGACAGCCATCATACAAGATATGCATTTAAAGTAATATGTAATTGATTTAGAATATCTTGTAATTGATAGTGTAGCTGTGTATGCTATATAAACACAGTTTAGGTTTTACATAATTGTAATCGCTAACACGAGTTATCCTGTAACCTAGCACCTCTTAAGAACATAAGGATTTCTTAAGAGAGTTTGTAACAGTTTTATATCAGAGTTAATAAATCTGTTATTGATTCATACTTGTGTTATTTCTGTTTAAGTCGAAAATCTTATACAATTGTATTCAACCCCCCTTCTACAATTGTTAATTACTGGGCAACAATTGGTATCAGAGCAAACTGATTGATTTTAATCAGAAACGATCTTAAGATGTCGACAAGCAAGTATAAAAGTATCAAGATTCCCATTCTCAAGAAAACTGAGTATCCAACATGGAAAGTAAAAATGCGGATGTATCTGGAAGCAGCTGATCCAGATTATCTTGATAGGATCAATGATGGACCATTTCTTCCAACAAGATTAGTTGGAAGAACAGAGACTGTTGCTGAACACTATGTCATCAAGGCAAAGAGTGAATGGACTACAGAAGAAAAGGCTCAAGTGCTCAAAGATGCAAAGGTAAAGAATATTTTGCATAACAGTCTTGATAATGTCATGTCAAACAGGGTAATAGCATGCAAGACTGCAAAGGATATTTGGGATACCTTGGAAACTCAATGCTAAGGCACTGAATCTATCAAAAGAAACAGAAGGGCTCTGTTGATTCAGGAATATGAGCAGTTTGACGCTAAATCTGATGAAAGCCTTACTGATATGTATGATAGATTTCTGACACTGCTGAACAATCTATCTCTAGTTGGCAAAGAGTATGATCCAGAGGATTCAAATACCAAGTTTCTAATAGCTCTGACTGAGGAGTGGGATACTCAAGCTTCAATCATAAGGCATCAGTATGATCTGAAGATGCTGTCTCTAGATGAAGTTTATGGGATGCTTAGAACCTATGATCTTGAGGTTCAACAAAGAAAGAATAAGAAGAATGTCAAGGCAAAATCTGTTGCTTTGAATGTGGAATCAAAATCAAAGGGAAAAGCTGAGGAGATTTCTAGCAGAAAGAGTAGAGTTGTAGAGTAAATTCCTGATTACTCATCATCAGATACTGATGCTAAAACTGATTCTGATACTGATGATGACTCTACTGATTTCGACATGATGGAGATGGTTGCTATGATAGTCAAGGGCTTCAAGAAGATGAAGTTCAGAAAGGCTAGGAAGCAAGGGAAGTTCTAGAAGAAAACCTTCAATGCTGACAAAGACAGGTACAAGAAGAAAGAAGACAAAAGCAGCAAATTTGACAAGTCAAAAGTCAGATGCTACAACTGCAATAGAATGGGTCACTTTGCAACTGAGTGCAAGAAGATCAAATCTAAAGCTCTCATCTTATCAAGCAAGGATTGGATGGACTCTTCATCTGACTCTGAAGAAGAGAAAGTGAATTATGCTTTAATGGCTAATACTGATGAGACTGCTGCTACTGAAAAGAAGGTATCTGAAACTTTGTTTGATTTTGATACTGATAGTGTCTCTGAGTTAAGATCATTTCTAAAACCTCTGCATATTAGTTTTAGGAGTCAGTCTCTTGAAAATGCTAGAATAAAATCTGAAATGGCAGAGGTGGCTAAGAGAAATGATCATCTAGAAGCTGAGTTACTTTTCTTGCATGAGGTACAAGCAGAATGTGATAATGCTAAACACATGAAACTAAAGATGGAGTTTAAATGTACTGAACTTGAAAAAGAACTTGAGAATGCTAAAGAAAAACTTAGAACCTGGACACACTCTGGAAAGAAAACTCATGATATTATCACTGATAAAAATTGGAAAGAGTGTCTAGCACTACACCATAGATTGGCTATTGCAACACCCACAGAAAAAATTGCTTAAAAATCGTTGATATTTACTAACAAGTTTTAACAAATTTAGAAATATTGTAACGTTTTTTAAAATTGTTACAATTGTATATACTTTTTACAAATGTCAAATTAAATTGCAACGAAAACAGATAAACGTTACAATTGGTTTCAAAATTTTGGGGACAAAATTGGCGGCCTTACCAAATTCTTTTGCCCGGGCTTTCTAAATAGACTTGACCAAAAAAAACATGTGACTAAGATTCAACGCAACACAAACACAGATACATTGAGAGATACATAGGGAGAGAGACAAGGCGAGAGAGAGACAAAGGGAGATGGAGAACTCAAAATCCAATCAAGCTCGAAGAACACTCAAACTCGAACACTCAAGCTCGAAATAAGTATATTCTTTCCCAAATCGATTTTAAACTTTGCTTTTGGACGAATTTTGCAGGTATCAATTAGGTTTTTTTTGTTTATTTGTTCTCCAGATGGGTTTCTTTGTTTGTAATGTTTCTTTATTTTTCACTAGATGATGCAGCCTATGAATTTGGAGAATTAGAGCTATTTGTGCTTATTATGTTTAATTTTTTTTATCGCAATTTAATTTTGTGTTTTTGTATTTGATCTCTATTCGTTATTCTTTATATCAATTCTCCAGATGGGTGTGTCGGTGGAGATGTTGTGTGTTGTATTGTATTTATAATGTGGTAGTTACTTGTTTGTAGGATGGATAACATGAGTAGTTATTGGCAATTGGGTGATGAGCTTCGAGGGTTGAATGTTTCGGAGGAGCACAATTGGTTGATGGGTGCTTCTATATTGGTTGAGCAGACTAGGTCAAAAATTGAGCGTACGAACAATCTTGATCTTTCTAAAGGACTTATTATGTGCAAATGTTGTTCTTACTTAAGCAGGATATATTTAAAAAAGTTAAAAATAAGCAGAATTGTTGATGATGAAATCATATCTGCATAATTTTGAGTAATATAGTAGACATCTCACGGACTGCCTTGGAAATGTGGGTGATAAATAACTTTGACATTCAGATGGAAAGGTTCCGACTAGAATGTTCTTATAGTTATCTTTCACTTTTGTACTATGCCTTTGCATACGAGGCAAGTTATAGTTCCAGTACATCGCTGATAGATATATGCTCTGTGTACAGGCTTCAAGTGATGTGGAGGTTCAAACATTGATGCAACTGCTTGGGAAGATAAAAAGTGTAAAGGCGAGTCAAGGTTTCCTGCTCAGGTAAGCTAGAGCGATGATTATGTTTAAAGCATCTGTTAGTTGAGTAAACTCTATACAAAGATATAAATCAGGAATATCAGAAGTACTTGGTCATAGCACTGCCATGTGGTAAAAATATTAAGCAGCTTAAAATCATTAAACTTATTGAATGTCAAACCTCATACAACTATTTTATCGTAGAGTACCAATATTTATAATCATTGAACAGATCCATTTAATCATCATTCATATAAAACGTGTTAATGAATATAGGCAGCTTAACATCAGATAAACTTTTTTTAATGTCATACTTCATGCAACTTTTTTGCTGTAAAGAAAAAATATCCTGAAGATGAAGCAGAAAAGAAAGCGGTGGAATTTACTACTATATTACTTGAATAACTCAAGAAAACACACTACCTCTTGTACCCTTTCAAGAACATAATGCTTGGTAAAGACTGGAAGGCAAGTGTCCTGTATCATACTTGACTACTTGTAAACTCCTCTCTCCTGTGCAGACCATACTATTTCCTGTCACACGTAGTTGTCACTAACTCTATTCCTGTATTTAATAAGCAACAGGGGTTTTACATATGTGTGATTAGAATAGTGGAAGGTGGGATTGTGGCACTTATAGTGGAGCGCAATAATATGATTGCTTCCATAATTGGTTTCGATTCCAGATTGTTTGCTGCTTTTTATTCTCTTAGTAAACTTCTATATTGTGTTTGTTACTTATGTTTAGTTGAATACCAACTTAATTATACATTGTTACATGTATAGCTGTGCATGATGACTGCAAAATGAAGGTATAGCTGTACATGATGACTTGATTTTTCCTGCACAAAGAGGTTAACAAAGTCACAAGTCGTTGCAAAGAGGTTACCATTCCAGATTTAATGGCATAGATAGATATCTCTATCAGTTTTACTACTTTGTGATTGAGTTAGTATACTTTAGGATTTGCGGTAGATGTATAAAATATTCATGTCATCAATTAATAAACTTATAATATAATGAAATTAACTTAACAAAATGACATTGGTAAATTTGATTTTGCACTATGTACTCTTTGGACTTTAACATTATAATAAGTAACTTCTGTACTTGCAGGCATATGCATTCTCGGACACAAGGTGCAATATTTTTTCTAGGCTCATCATGGATTTATCGTTGTTGATTTGAAAAGGCCAAGCAAATATATGTAAAAAGAAATTGGCATATGTAATTTTTATTTTTTTTTGGTTTTCCGATATAATTATTGTCGGGAAAGATTTGATGTATAAGAATTGTAACTTTATTTGACATTGAACAAACATATGTAGTTGGATTATTGGCATAAAATTGCCTTGGTTTATGAAATGATAATGTTTTAATTTTTGGCTATAAATTGCTTTGGTTTATTGTATTTTAAACATGAACCTATTGTTTTTTTTCAGAAAAGATGTTGCAATATGGCCAAAATATGTTGCATTAATCTATAAAAAAATCATTGCAATTGAACTTAAAAATGTTGCCTTAAAGTGATTTGTTTGCCAACCATTTGCTACTGCAATGATTTTTAAAAGTTGCTAAAGACTATAAAATGTTGCTACATGCCTTTATTGCAATGATTTTTAAATGTTGCTATATGGTACTCAAATCGTTGCTAAATCGATCTATTGCAACGGGGTCAGATGCAACGCTGAATTTTTCACATTCGTTGCAATAGAGTCTATTGCAACGAATATTGGCCTTAAGGCAATGTATTTGTGGTGTTGCAATATGTGATCTATGGTGTAGTGTAGGTTATAATCCAGAGATTGAGAAAAAGAATAAAGGTAAAGTTGTTACTGATAAAACAACAAAACCAGGAAGAGTTGTTGTTAATGAGTCAACAAATCCAAAAACCTATAGATATGTTACATACAGTACTAAAACTAAGTTAAAACCTGTTAATTATGTGTATCCAGAAAATCCCAAATCTACTTCAGAAAAGGGATCCACTTCTACACATTATTCTGAGACTAGAACTGTCAAGAACAAAAATGTAGGTCTTTTGTCTAAGAAACAATTGAGGGACAAAATCTGTGAAGTGACAGATAGGAAGAAAGTCCCAACTGTCAAAAGAAACAGGAATGGTAAAGTTGGAATAAATAAGGAGAATAATTATAAGAATATTCCAAATGCACCAAGGAAAGTATGTTTTAACTGTGGTAACTCTAATCATCTTGCTATTGATTGCAGGAGGAGTAAAAAGAAGGCTACTGTAGTTCCTAAGTCTGACATTAGGAATAAATCAGTATTTTATAAACCACAGAATCCTTGTTTCCACTGTGGCAGTAAATGGCATTCTATATATACATGTGAAGAATATCAAAATTTGTACTACAATTATTATGAGCCTTTGCCTAAATTTTATAAAAGTGCAAATTTTGGTAAAACAAAGAATTTGAATTCTAAGCATGCATTTGTTATATCTGATAAGAACAGGGCAAATTATAATGGAATCAATCCTGAAGAAGCTGTTTTTGCTAAAAAGTCTTCTGCTGCTAAAAATGTTAAATTGCATGCAAAGAGAACCCAATAAGTGTGGGTTCTTAAAAATTCTAACTGAGTTCTTTGTGGTTCTGATTGCAGGATAAAAAGAAAAATGTGTTAGTCATGGACAGTGGATGTTCTGTGCACATGACTGGAGACAAAACCTTGCTATCAGAATTTGAGGAAAAGGCTGACCCAATTGTGTCTTATGAAGATGGCAACATTGGACAAACTTTGGGATATGGCAATATAATCATTGGAAATGTCATCATTGAGAAAGTAGCTCTGGTGAAAGGACTCAAACACAATTTGCTAAGTGTTAGTCAAATCACAGACAGAGGTTATCATGTCAACTTCTATGATACTCATTTTGAAGTAATCAGCAAAACATCAGGGAAGGTTGCTTTAACTGGTCAAAGGCATGGTAACATTTATGAATCCAACATCTATACCAATACTGATGGACTCTCTACATGTCTCATCAGTAAAGCTTCTGTAGATGAAAGTTGGAATTGGCACAAGAAACTTTCTCATCTCAATTTCAACAATATCAATGAGTTGGTAAAGAAAGACTTGGTAAGAGGATTACCGAAGGTGCTGTATACTCTATATGGACTCTGTGATGCTTGTCAGAAGGCTAAACAGAGAAGGACATCATTTAAGAGTAAAACAGAATCCTCAATTGATGAGCCATATCACATGCTTCACCTTGACTTATTTGGACCAGTTAATATAATGTCCATCAGTAAGAAAAGGTACACTCTAGTTATTGTTGATGAGTATACTAGATTTACCTGGGTGTATTTTCTACATAGAAAAGATAAAACTGCTGAAATACTTCTTGACCATGTAAGACTCATTGAGACTGGCACAAAGTATAAAGTCAAGATTTTAAGAAGTGATAATGGAACTGAATTCAAGAATTCAGCAATGGAAGAGTTCTGCAAATACAAAGGAATTGTTCAACAATTCTCTGCTCCAGGCACACCCCAGCAAAATGGAGTAGTTGAAAGAAAGAACAGAACTCTTATTGAAGCTGGCAGAACTATGTTGGAGGAAGCTAAACTACCTACATATTTCTGGGTAGAAGCAGTCAACACAACATGCTATACTCAGAACATTACACTGATCAACAGACATGGTGTGACTCCTTATCAGATGATCAAGGAAAAGAAGCCAAGTCTGAAGCATTTGCATGTATTTGGCTGCAAGTGCTTTGTTCTAAGACCTCATCCTGAACAGCTTGGAAAATTCGAGACTAAAGCTGATAAGGGCATCTTTATTGGCTATCCATCGTCAAGAGCCTTTAAAGTCTACAATCTAAGAACAAAGACAGTCATGGAGTCTATAAATGTATCTTTCGATGATAAAAAGATTACAGGAATTGCTGAAGACTTACATGATGATTTGATTTTTGCAAATGAAGCTACTAAGAATTCTGATGAAATCTTGTCAGATACTGATACTCCATCAAATCCTGACGATCCAATCATTCCTGATGAAACACAAATTATTGATGGTAACGCAAATGTTGAGGAGGAGCAACAACAAGAGACCATCAACACTGAAACAAATCAAACATCAGGAGGAGATTCATCATAAACAGATTCAAGTGACAATTCTGACAGTAGATCAGAAAGAGATAGCAATATCTTAGGGGGAGCTTCTAGCAATACTAGTTCTTTTGAAGATAACACCAATCCCAGGGGAGCATCAAATTCAAGGAATGATTTACCACCAGCAAGGAAATGGACTAAAAGCCATACTCCTAATTTAATTATTGGGAATCTTGAAGCAGGTGTGAGAACCAGAAGTGCAACTCAGAATGAATGTCTTTATCATAACTTTCTGTCAAAGGAGGAACCTAAGAAAGTTGAAGATGCACTCAAGGATGCTGATTGGGTTATGGCTATGCAAGAAGAACTAAATGAGTTTGAAAGAAATGAAGTCTGGAAACTAGTACCAAGGCCAAAAGGGAGGTCAATTGTAGGTACAAAGTGGGTGTTCAGAAACAAGACAGATTCAGATGGCACTATTATCAGAAATAAAGCAAGACTAGTTGCAAAAGGATATTCACAACAGGAAGGAATAGACTATGATGAGACATTTGCTCCTGTTGCAAGGTTGGAAGCCATCAAAATCTTTTTGGCATATGCAGCCCATAAGAAATTCAAGGTTTTCCAGATGGATGTGAAAAGTGCTTTTCTCAATGGAGAATTAGAGAACGAAGTTTATGTTGAACAACCTCATGGCTTCGTTGATTCAAAACATCCAGATTATGTCTACAGACTGGATAAAGCACTTTATGGACTAAAGCAAGCTCCAAGACCCTGGTATGAAACATTGTCTCAATTCTTACTGGAAAGTGGATTCAAAAGAGGTACAATTGATAAAACCTTGTTTTATTTGAATCATGGTAAGGATTTGCTGTTAGTTCAAATTTATGTTGATGATATCATTTTTGGGTCAACTAACTCCAAATTGTGTGAGAAGTTTTCAAAGCTAATGCAGTCTAGATATCAAATGAGCATGATGGGAGATATGAGCTATTTCTTAGGTCTGCAAGTTAAACAGACTGATGATGGGATTTTTATCAATCAGTCAAAATACACAAAGAATCTCTTGAAGAAGTTTAACATGCAAGACAGTTCTACTACATCAACTCCCATAGCTACAACTACCAAGCATGATCCTAATCAAGGTACTGAGGTAGATGTAACCAACTACAGAGGTATGATTGGCTCACTCTTGTATCTAACTGCTAGTAGACCAGATTTCATGTATGCAACCCGTCTATGTGCAAGATTTTAGGCAAATCCCAGAGAACCACATCTCATAGCAGTCAAAAGGATTTTCAGATACTTGAAAGGCACCCCATCTCTTGGCCTTTGGTATGCTAGAGAATCTGATTTTAATTTATGTGGTTACTCAGATGCTGATTTTGCAGGCTGCAAAATAGACAGAAAAAGTACTTCAGGCAGTTGTCAGTTTCTTGGAGGAAGACTTGTTTCTTGGTTTAGTAAAAAGCAAAAGTCTATCTCTACATCAACTGCAGAAGCTGAGTACATTGCTGTTGGAAGCTATTGTGCTCAGATTATGTGGATGAGAAATCAGCTAATGGACTATGGTTTGTCATATTCAAAAATACCTATTTATTGTGATAACCAAAGTGCTATTGCTATGACAGGAAATCCAGTACAACATTCTCTTACTAAGTATATCAGTATCAGATATCATTTTATAAGAGAGCAAGTTATGGAAGGGACAATTGAGCTACACTTTGTTCCTACTGATCAACAGCTAGCTGATATATTCACCAAGCCACTTCTTGAAGCTACATTTACAAAGTTGGTGAATGAACTGGGAATGGTAAACTATGATAGTTTCTGAGAACAGAGAAATATCAAATACTGATACTCGTCAAAATCCTGATGCATTTCGAATCCTGATGAAAAAGTCAATCCTGACTCCAGTCAAACATCGAATACTGATGCGACGTTTCATTTATCAGTAATGTATTTCAGTATCTAAGTACTTCGTTTTCTATTCTGTTTTCCTGATACACTTGTGACCATTGAACTTGTTAATAAGGTGATTACTTTAATTAGTTTTCATGATTATTTCTCTGATTTAATTATTTGAAGAACAAGTTTAATGCAGAAAACAATGAATAAGATTAGAGAAACAAAGTTTTTTCCATTGATAATAAGAAAGGGATTACATTCTTAAATTACATCCTTTTGTTCTCTATCTACTAATCTATTCAACAGGAAAGTAAAGTCCAAACCACTCCATTGTTAGCAGCCATCCCAGATCCCATCTTTGCCACTTTGTTTGGGTGGAAATTGATAGGGATAAGGTTATTTTTGGTGACATATTCATTAACAATGGTTGATGGAGTTGGATGAGGATGTCTTAGAAGAAATCCATGCTAATGTTGCTTGGAGGGCAGCATCGATGTCAATCACTTTGGCAGGTCTTTCTTTCTCGATTTCTTCGAGACCGGCATCCATCTGCAACCACAAAGTCTCAAGTTGTCTTTTCCAGTCGAAGGCATCAAACTCTTCATGAGTATAACTGAAGATATCTTTCTTCTCGATGAGATGAAGATTCATTTCTTTAATGGTAAGGTTCGACATCTCTTTGCTAAGATATTTTCTATGAAGAGTTTTTGGTTTACAGGAGAGAAGAAGGGTTAAAGAGAAAGTGGACAAGTCTCTAGGTGTTAAATAGAGGAAGGAGTGGAACGAGAACATGAAACGGTTCATATTCTGGTTTTGGTACCAGGTATTTTTAGATTGTGATGTTTTAATTTCTTTAATTAAAACTAATTACCTTGTTTTATTTTATTATCACAATCTTATTTCTTGGATAATGCGGGCGCGTGTATTTCACTCATTGATACATATAGATACACATTGTTAATCGTGTAGCGTGCAGTTATCACCACTCTTACACGTAATTTGGTCCATTACTAATATGTGCACAAGTCGATTATTGACACCTGTCTTTGAGAAATCATTAGTTTTGTCTAAAATCAGTTTAGTTTTCTAAATTGATTCTTTAATTCTCAAACAATCAGTATTGCATCGTCTCTTTCACTTTGTGCGAACGTAAACCCTACTTTTCAAAATCACAATTTTCACACTCTCCAAATCTATAATGGATTCTTCACCATTCACGAACAGCAAAACCATGATAAATGGTGTTACTTTTGCTCCTAACAACTATGTTGCTGTTCTTGACCATCAGGAGCTATCGAATGATTTTCACATCATTCAAGATTTCTTGGCTACAAGCCCAATCAATAATGCTTTAACCCAACCTGCCAAAGTTTCTTTTAAGAGTATTATGCAGGTTTGGAATACTGCTGTCTTTGGTGTATGTGAACCTTCGGGAAAGCCGAACTTGACTTTCAAGTACAATGGTGTTACACATCATGTGACTCCTCGTGTAGTAGAAGAAGCTCTTCAATTGCCAATTCTGAAGGACACTCCTGTTGATATCTCTGACTCTGAACTTCTTGAATTTGCAACAAGAATGGGATATAATGGAAAGCCAAAGAAGTTTGCAGAATTGTACCGAACAAAGCTAAAGAAGGAATGGAATTTCTTTTTCGATACCATCAGTAGATGCTTCTTGAACAAAGTTTCAAACTTTGATGCATTACCAATTTCCTCGGTAAAGATTGGGTATTCTCTAATTCATGATCTTTCTTTTGACTATGGATCTTTTGTTTTGAAGGCATTAAGTGATAGAAAAGCAGATAAATGTGGTTATGTCTGTTTTCTTAGATTTCTTCAATTAATATTCTCTCACTTATGTCCAAATGTTGAATTTGAGAATGATACAGTTGTGCCTATCTTTAAGATTTTTGCTAACAACATTAATTCTCTGCTTAAATGTGATAAGGCAAATGATTTTGAAGGGACAAATGTTTTTATTCCTAATGAGGTCAGACTTCTTTTGTCAAAGAGAATGTCTACTAATTATGGGTCTATTACTGATGGTCTTGGACCTATTTCTGGTGCTAAGAAGAAGGACACCACACATCATGTTTCTGACCAAAGCACTCAACCCAAACACTCTACTAAACAGTCATCCACTTTTGGTGTCTCACAAAAGGCATCAATTGTAAAATCAGAGAAATTAGCTAGATCTGATGTGTCTGGAAGACAATCAGGATCAAAGAATTTCTCCATTCCAACCCACTCTCAAAAGAAGTCACAAGGGGGTGAACAAGGGGTCCTGGTTTTGGAGGAATCTATTTCTAACGTTGATCAATCTTTGATTGATATAAGGGTGAATAAGGAAACAGGAGAAAAGAGTAAATTCAGTCAGAAAATTGATTCTAAGTCTGATTATGATTCTGATGATGACAAATTACCTTTATCAGTTTCTTTGAAGAAAAAGGAAGTTACTGCTGTTGTTCCTAAAGAAATGGCTATTTCTGAAAAGCCAAAGAAGATAAGGTGATTACTTAACAAGAACAAATACTTCATTCCTATGGAGATACAGAATCTTGATGATATAGAGAACATTCTGAATCTGGTTGTATCATCAGCTCCTGACTCAACTACAAATCCTGATATCTCTACTCCTGATACTTCACCTATGAAGACTGTTGAAATCTCTGATTCTCCAGCACCTACATCTCCAAAAAGAAGGATAATTGAGATGTCTGTGGATGATGTAAACAAAATTGTTGCACAGCTTGGTTTAAAGTCTGTCTCACTAAAAGAAAGATGCTGCTGCAAAGGTCTTTCATAGACAGAAGAAACAGAGGACTACTTCACCTCTGAGAGGATCTAGCCCACAAGAACCTGAACTTCAGAGTAGTTCAGCAGCTACTGAAGATCCAGTCACAAAAGAACCATCCACTCAAAGTGTGGATGCAGACATTGCTGAAGGAATAGTCCCACAAGAACCACTTTCTCAAAGGGAAGGTGAAGACAAGAACATTCCTGCCCCACAAGAACCATCTTCTCAAAGTGAAGATGCAGGCAAAATCACATCAGCAGAGGAGTTTCCTGACACTGCTCAAGGGGCTTCTGAAATTGAATTTGACTTAGTTCAAAGTCTGGCAGATAAAGCTGCTCATGACAAGCATATTGCTGAATGTGATGAGTTACTTAAAGACACTGCATATGAGGGAAGCACACAAGAACCTTTGACTCAAAGTGTTGAAGAAGCTTCACAACCTCAGACTACACAAGAACCATCAGTAGAAAATACTGATGCAAGTCATGCTTTAGTTGCAAATGTCAATCCTGATGCAAGTACCACTGATCCAAATATTCCACTGCTTATCGAGCCGATTTCTGAAAGCCAATGGAATCATTAACTACTTCATCAGGTAACACTTTTATCTCTACTTCTTTTAATACTGGTAGTATGATTACAGATAGACCTGATATAAGTGAGACCTCTATTTGTATGACTTCAGTCCACTCTCCTCAGCCACCTCTTATTTCTTTGAATTTGTTGAGCCAGAACCTTTCTAGTGAGAATGAGAGTAAACAATTAGAGAAAAAGAAGAGTGAAGAGAGGTAGTCTCCTGTACTGGCAAAAGGAGAGGTAGAAAAGAGTGAGAAGTTACAAATTTCTGGAGAGGTAGCAGTTACTATTGAAAGTAACTTAGGTAACATTGTGAGAAGTGATGAGATCACTTTAAAAGAAAAGAGAGATATAGGAAATGTTTCTATTCCCACAACAGGTTTTCAGGAACCAACAGTCCCATCTACTATTGATCTGAAATTGAAAGGTGTTATGAATCCTGAAGATAATGTGGATGATAAAATTCCTGAGGCTGATGATAGCTCAGATGATGATGATGATGCTGATGATAATCCTGAAACAAACCAACTGAAAGCAGTTCTCAAAGCAAGTCTAGGATCTGCTCATGGATCTTCTAGTAAGTTTATACAGTCTGTTACTCAAGAAGAGTTCAGAAGGGAGTATAGTTCTCAACTTCCTGAAGATGCTCAAGCTATGAGGAGATGTGAATGGGATACTGAATGGAATTCGCCTACTGCTGAGATGAACTTCAACAATGCTATTTTTCATTCCAGTCATATTGCTACTAGGATGTCTACTCCTGAGCTTAAGGCTCTTCTCAAGACTACTACTCTTTTTGCAAAGGGATTGAAAGATGAAGTCAAGACTATCAAGTCTAACAACGAAAAGTTTCATGCTCGGTTTCTCAAGGATTATGCTGAGATTCCTACTACTCGTCAGCTTCAACGTTTAGGCACTTCTTTCACTACAAGAATGGATACCGTGGAAACTAAAGTTGATACTTTGTCTTCTAAAGTTGATACTATTGATGAAACTCTCAAGCTTATCTTATCTTTCTTTATTGAAGAGGGTTCTGATGTCAAAAAGGGGGAGAAGGTAGTCAACAAAACAAAATGCACACCTAATCTAGTTGTAAGAAAGGATGATGATACTTCTGATGGTGGTGGTCATGTAAATGAAGTAGAAACCTCTGATGCTGCTTTGGTGACAAGGAAAAGTAAATCTCAAACTCAAACCAAGCAGTCAACTCATGTTTCTAAATCTGGCAAGAGAACAGTGAGGACAATGGTGCAATCTCAAGTCATGACAGAAGAACAATTTCAAGCACCTGGTCTAAATCAAACACTTCCGACAATTCCTGAAGAAGATGAAGATTTGTTCATTACTGACATAAAAGATGCTCCACATCTCTTCAAGAAAATTATTTCTAAGACAGGTATAAGTGAGATTGTTTATCACAATGATGTTAAAGTTCAGCAATATCATGCTAGAGAGGCATTAGCCTTAGTTTCCAAAGAAAATGTTGACATGAGTACTCAAGAGTTTTTAGAAGAACAGAAAAATATTCTTGAAGAAATTGAAAGACAGAAAGAAGCTCCTGCTGCAAGAAGAGGAAGAGGCAGAGGAGGCAGAAATAAAGGCATAGGAAGGAAACCTGTACAAGCAAGTACAAGGCAGACAAGATCTAGTGGAATCAGAATTGAAGAAGTTTCTGGTGATAAAAAGAAGAAAGCTCCACTACTTCTTGAAATGGCTCCAGACAACAAATTCAATGATCCTGATGAAGTTGTCAATACAGAAGTTGAAGAAGAAAGTTTGCTGAGAACTAGAAAGAGAAAATCTATTGTGAAAGCACAAGAAGATGTTGCTGAAATGACTCAGGTTGCTACTTCTAATATTGATGCATGTGATGCTGAAATCTTGAAGAATCTTGAAGTAATGATTCTTAAGATTGTTGTTGAATCTCATAACTTTGAGGTGGATGAGTTCAATCAAAGAAGGTTCAGAGAATTTGAGGAAGAAAGAAAAATCAAGAAAACTGAAAATGATATTGTTGATGATGCAAGAAATGAGTACTTGAAAAGAATCTTTGAATCTGATAAAGATTTATGGTATGACATCAACAAACTTTTTGAGGAGGAAATTCCTAGTGAACCACAGTCCAAGAAGAAAGGAGGAAAATGGAAAGATATTGAAGATATGAAGTATACTGGACCAGGTGTTTTTAGATCTGCTGGAATAGTTTTACCACCTCCGATTTCTCCTGGACTTCAGAAAGCTAAAGTTTTTGAGCCTGACAAATCTCCACCAAGATGGACCAGGATGCAATCTGAACTGATAGGGATGGAACCTTACACTAGAGGTGGTATTGGTTTTAGAGATGCAGAATTAAAGTCTACAGCTCAGACAGATCAACATTTTCTTGTTAAGAGACTTGGTGATGAACTGACTATTGATGATCTTTGGGAACTTGAATCTGTTGCAATTGTTGCTTGCAATGTGGACTCTAAGAAAGTCGAGAAGATGTTGTATTTCATGAAGGACAAGAGTGTTAAGAAGCTGTTTATTCATGAAGTATTGTGCAAGTCAACAAAAGAACTGAAATATGTTCTTTATCTGCTTGAGAATAGAAAAAATTCCTGATAAAGAAGCCAGTGTTTATCATAACTGGTGTACCATGATCTTCAGGACAATCAAATCCAGATATCTAGAAGGAGGATCAAGGTATGATGGTAATTATACTCCCATGTACTTGAATTCAGAAGGACAAGAAGTAGAAATGCAAAGGGGTTCAGCTGTTAAAGAAGTGATACTGTATCAAGAACAGTTGTCTTTGAATCCTGGTGGAAGAGATTTTGCATATTTGCTGTTGGGAGAGTTAGACTTACCAAGGAGCTCAATTCAAAATCTCAGGGCTGGTATTTATCAGATTGATAAGAACAATGAAGAACTCAAGAATCTGAAGAAAAGACTGATTCAGATTCTGGGAGAAAAGAAGAGGAGTTACTATCAAGTTTCTTGCAGATAAGTAATTTCTTTGTGAGAATTTCTGAGACTAAGCCTGAAGACTTCTTGTAGAATTTTGTTTTGAGTTTTTGACATCATTGAATCAAAGAATTTGTGCTTTATTTCATTAAGTACAAATTGGGGGAGATTGTTAGATATTGATTCAAGTGTTATCAGGATCTGGACTGTTACTGATCAGATACTGATGCTGACGTCATCAGTAATATAACGTCAGTATGAAGTTATCATCAGGATTAGAAGCTGGTCAGGATTACGTGAAGATTCTTATCAGTCCAGAGATCAAGGAAGATTGATATGTCGGTTCCTAAATTGTAGGAAGGCAGCTATCATACAAGATATGCATTTAGAGTAATATGTAATTGATTTAGAATATCTTGTAATTGATAGTGTAGCTGTGTATGCTATAGAAACAAAGTTTAGGTTTTACATAATTGTAATCGCTTACACGAGTTATCCTGTAACCTAGCAGCTCTTAAGAACATAAGGATTTCTTAAGAGAGTTTGTAACAGTTTTATATCAGAGTTAATAAAGCTGTTATTGATTCATACTTGTGTTATTTCTGTTTAAGTCGAAAATCTTATACAATTGTATTCAACCTCCCTTCTACAATTGTTAATTACTGGGCAACATATAGTCACATGATTCTCACATGATACTCAAAATACCCTCTTTACAAATATATACACACATTGTATACAATTGAAATTAGGGTTCATACACAAAAATAGGGGAGGAAATCTTCAACTAAATTAAAATGAAATCGAGTGGAAGTAGCAGCACAATAAACTCATCGACAGGTTGTATATCGCTTGTAATCTACAAATGTGGGTATGAATATCCAATATGAACATCTCAGAAACCGTAGAGGTATGAGATTTTTTGGTTGCCAATTCTACAAGGTGGTGAAAGAGAAGTATTGTGGATTCTATACATGGTATGACGATGATCATCTGTCAAATTAGTGTTTAATTGAATCAATTCGATGATGATGTGAGAATCCCCAATTTTCAGGATGAACCCTAATTTTCCCCTTTCTCTCTATTGTGTTAGTATAGTTCATGTGTTTTGATGTTTTCAGTTTTATCATATGTAAGAATATTGAAATTATATCTGATTGTAATTTCCACGTAGATACCAACTCAGCTACGTATATTTTTATTTTTTCGTTTTCCACGTCAGCAAAGATTAACGACCGTTAATCAAATATGGAGGAAATGACGTGGATCAGAAAAATAAAAAAATTCAAATACCTAAAATTTTATTTTTTTAATACAAGAACTTCAACCAAAAATGGCGACATATAGTTGAAGGACGAATAAATTAATTTTCCCTTTCTTATTGGACAAGCAGTTTGTCGTAGATATACAGTTTATCAAAGCCCAAACGGGTGACTATGTATCAGTAATTAAACTTTAGGGTTAAATAGCTATTTGGTCACTGTACTATATGAAAACTTTTAATTGGGTCATGATCCCAAAAAAAAATTTCAATCGTATAATGAAATAATTAACTATTTTCCATCGCATTACTATACTATAAAAAAAATTCACTGCCGTTAAAAATGGTTTAACTTTGACGGAGAGCCGTTAAACTGTTCATCAACTTTCAATTATGTCACTGGACGAAAATATCAATTTTCAATTAGGTCACTTGACGGGAAAAAAGTAAAACTGTAGATTGAAAAAAATTAAATTTTTTGTTAAAAAATTTTAAAAAATAAAACTGTAGATTGAATTTTTTGAAAAATTTGAAATTTTTTGAAAAATTTGAAATTTTTTGTTTCGAAAAATTTGGAGATTTTTTATTTCGAAAAAATTCGAGATTTTTTATTTCGAAAAAATTCGAGATTTTTATTTCGAAAAAATTTGAGATTTTTTCTTTCAAAAAAATTCGAGATTTTTTATTTCGAAAAAATTCGGATTTTTTATTTTAATTTTTTTATTGTAATAGCTACATTAGAATAAAATTGATTCACAAAAATTGATTTTCTTTCCAAATCGTTAAAAAAAACTTTCTTTTCTTCTTACACATATCATTTGAAAAAAATTGATTCGTATGTATCGATTTATTTGCATATGAACTGAATGGTTATATTCATAATTAAAATTTGAAAAATTTCAATCATTCGAAAAAAATTCGAAAAATTTTGAAATTCACTTAGGATTGCAAAAGCATGATATCTTAAAATAATTGTCCGCATGTATCGATTTATACGCATATAAATAGAATGGGTATGTTCATGATTGAAAATTTTAAAAAATTCAAAAAATATAAACTTCATTGAAAATTTAAATATTCATTTAAAAAATTAAACTTCATTAAAAAATTTAAAAATTCAAAAAAATACTGATGACCTAATTGAAAATTGATATAAAGTTAAGTGATGGATTAGCATTCCATCCATTTTTTAACGGAAGTTAACGGAAAGTTAACGGCAGTGACCCAATTGATATTTTTTGCTTGTACAGTTGTTTGACTGAAAACTTTTTTGGGATTATGACCCAATTAAAAGTTTTCATATAGTACAGTGATCAAATAGCTATTTAACCCATTAAAAAATTATCATTAAATTATACTTATATCATAATTTTAATTCGTGTAAGACTAAATCAATATAATTTTTTTTATTCGTATATTCTTTTTTACAGACAATGTTATAGTTTGAAAGTATTTAATGTTTATTTTATTTAATAATTTGTCATGATGCATATAACATATACAAAAACTAAAATTGAACAAACAAATTCATTCTAAACAATGATAAATATTTAGATTAAATTAATATTAATATAAAAATCTATATTAATTAAATTAATATTTTCCGGAACAGTGCGTACAGGAAAAAAATCTAATTTAGTTAAAACATTACTGATTTTAAACATAAACACAAAATTATACTCACTCCGTCCCAATTTACATGCCCCTTTTGAAAAAACTACGCATATTAAGAAAAAGGTTGGTGGGATAAGATTTTTCAGTAAATAACTTTAATAAATACTTTGAAAAATGGGAATATATAGAGTTAAGTTTTAAAGAAGTCAAACGTTGAAAATACAAATATAGGGGTAATTTTGGAAAATTAGACGATATTTGTATGGAAATAACAAATAAAAGCAACATGTATTTTGGGACGGAGGGAGTACCATATTATCGAAGTTGATTAAAGAACTTGGCGCTCAGGCTCATGAATATCTCTCTCAAGTTCTCAACCAACGATGTTTATTCCTTGGAATCCAAGTCGTGAAAACCGTCCCTCCGTAAATCAGTAAATCTAAGTACAGCTAATTAACCACGCTTAATTAAATCAGTAAATCTAAGCTTCAGGGAGGATAAACGTGTGGTGTGAATAGTTTCGTTTGACTGGAAGACAGATAATTGCGTGACAGACGGATATATGGGGGGAGAGAAAGGAGACAAAAGGAGCACGAACGTCAATCACGTGGGGAGGAGGGTGGCCAACTGGTGATTCCACCCGCAGCCACCACTTGTGTCGCCTGATAACAAATCACACAACCGACCGTGTGCATGCATAGTCCACATCCTGCTTAATCCTAGCTAGCTTTATCCTGCCTTGTCATTTTTAACATCCCACAATGTTACATTCTGGAGTCTGGACCACTGTAGCAGCTACTTAGTTAATTCATTATCATTTATTAACATATCGATTATACTGATATTTAATAGTTTAATTTAGACCAAAGTTCAGGGTACCGGACGGAATATAAATCGTTAACAGATTATGCATATATACTCGATCGTATATATCAAGTGAACACTTTGTTGCAACAAGAATAGTTAAATGCATATGCATGACCATTCCAGTACTCAGGAGTATATCAGAACTCACAACAAATATAAGATACAAGCTTATTAAATCTTTAATTAATTACAAAGTGCTAAAACCGTAAGAAACTGAGTTCATTATGCGACTACATACATACACTTTGATAGTTTGATCAGACGTGGATCTGAATTCAAAAGAAAGAAAGGGGCTGGGGGGGGGGGGGGAGGGGGGGGACAGAAAACACAATAAATCTTGTCTTGGTAACAACATGTCCCTCAACATATAGGACCCCCGCCCTAACTTGATTTGATTGCACTTCATGGATTCATGGATGCAAATATTCATCATGGGAATCCAATATGGATAGCATGCATGCAGCTTTAGTATTTTCTTTTACTTTTCTGCTTTGATTCTGAAACGTGAACCCATATATTAATTAACATGCATATATAATTTAAGAACTAGCTAGCTTCATAAAATTATCACTCTTCAAATTAATTAGTAATTTTAAGATGAGTAGTACTAGGTACACAGAAAATATGCACAGAAAAATTTACATAATGAGTGGATTCCACTCACTGATATTTTTATTGGTGGTTGATATTAATGTAAATGCATGGGGTCCATTGAATTATAACTAATCATATTGAGACATCTACCATTTTTTGTGAAAGTTTTTGTGAAACTTTATGTAACTCTAGCATTTTCATTTTAAGATCACGGGAGTCGTCATTGTATAATCAATCGCCCTTTATATTGTTATTTAATCGTAATTTGTGACATCCACCCAAAAGTTAATCATAGAGTCGGAATGATACAGGTTTAAAAATAACGGCGTGGGAGATTAGCTGATCATTTTACAAAATCTAACAAATTAAAACTCCAAATTTCACTTATAAATTTGACTATCACGTAATTATGTCACTGCAAAACTGGTTATATTACTTTTACGATATTGACTCAACTGATGACACTCCCTCTATCCGATCCATTATTTACAATTTCTTGTTTTGAATGTGTCTCCCAATCCAAAAAATTTCAACAAATAGTAAAGTTATATACTTATATATACTAGATGATAGCCCGTGCGAAGCACGGGTCGAAATAATTTATTAAAATTGATCATTTTTTATTAAATTTTATAGGAAATATTTTATTAATCATTAAAAAATACTATTAATAAAAGTACAAAAGAAAATTACGATATTTATGGAACTCAGTAGTTTATAAAAAAAGAATTGTAATTACATCAAAATTCCAATATTTTATAGGAGACACAAATTTAGAAGTAAGTATCATTAAAACGTGATTTCACTTACAAATAAGATATTAGATGATAAGGGCCCGAGAAAATTTAATTAAATTAATCATTAATTTATTATAAAAAATTACGTTATTTACAAAGAATTTGCTTATTAATAAATATCATTTTATATATTATTTATTTAAGTTTATTTAAGAAAATCGAGAAAAAAAATTAAATGATTCCAATATATACGTTAAAATGTACATGATTATGATAAATACGTTATTTGTGAGCTGAATAAAGTTATAATAAAAATTACAATTATAATAGTATTAACAATTTATTATTTTAATAAAAAATAATATAGAATCCTTTGAGAAATAGAAATCTTATGGGTGGAACCAATTTTTGGTACCGAAGTACCATTAAAAATGTATTTCGTTTGTTATAGATAAGCATGTCACCGTAGATTAACATTTGTATTCGTAATTTTTTTTATTAAGTTGTAATAAAAAAAAATTATAATTGTAATATAATTTATTTATTTATTTTATAAAATAACATAGAATTCTAGAGAAAATAGGAGTTTTGGGGTGAAACCAAAATATGGTACGAACCAAATTTGGTATAATACATTAAAAAGAGGTTTTGTTATTAATACACGTTATAGATATAGATTTATTTATTATTTATTTAAGATTATATTTTAAACAATCAAAAAAAAATAACATACATGGTTCTGGTTCTAATATATACGTTATTTGTACAATTCAGTAATATTAGTAAAAGAATTATAATTAAAACAAAATTCCAAACAATTGTTTTAGAAAATAATATGAATTTTAGGGTAGTAGGAATCTGTGATGAAATAAGGGTGAAACCAAATTTGTTACGAAAATATCATTAAACAGAAATTTATTAATAAAGATTATAGATTCGTTAGTGTTTTATTAAATGTTATACGATCTGGCTACGTATTCGTTGGTGTTTTACCCTCTATTTGTTGGTGATTTTTTATCGTTGATTTTTCAAGTTCAAAAAAATTATAAACAAAAGAATTATAATCATCATAAAAACTCTATTTTTAAGGGTTTTATATCAAACTGGCCACTTCCTTCGTCAAAAATTATCATTTAATCCACCGTTCTCATCGGGGTCTCATTTAAACCACTAAACTAAGAAAATATATCATTTGCCCCCTGCATTCAAAAAAATTAATACAATTTATGGTGGTCTAAGTGATATACAGGGGGGAAAATGATATATTTTCTTAATTTAGTGGTTTAAATGAGACCCCGATGAGAACGGTGGGTTAAATGAAAATTTTTGACGAAGGGAGTGGCCAATTTGATATAAAACCCCTATTTTTAACTATTTTTAAAGGAACATAGTATTATAGGGGAGTAGGGATGGGAAAAAAATCCGATCCGACGGATACCCGATTCGAAATCCGATTTTTTATCCGATCCGAACCCGATATTTTGGATTTGGATATGGATATGGATTTAAATTTTAAACCCGAAAGATTTTGGATATGGATATGGATTTCATGAAACCCGATCCGAAACCCGATCCAAAACCCGAAACCCGATCAAAACCCGAGCCGAACCCGAAACCCGAAAAATACCCGATTTTTATTTATTATATTTTATATTTTATATATAAATGTATATTATAAATACATATTATACATACACTATTTTATATATATATATATATATATATATTATATAAATGTATATTATAAATACATATTATACATACACATATCTTTGAGACATAAGATATGGAAAGATCGAGAAAATAAATTGTCATGGATGTAGCGGTATTTTTTAACTTACTTACACAATTTTTTTTATTTTTTTGTTAAGCAACTTATTTACACTATTTTTAATTTTGAATACCCGAAAAAAACCCGATTCGATCCGAAACCCGACGGATTTGGATTTGGATATTGAGTTTTGGATCCGAAACCCGATACGATCCGAAACCCGAAACCCGAAAATATTTGGATTTGGATTTGGATTTTGCAAAACCCGAGCCGAACCCGACCCGTTCCCATCCCTATAGGGGAGATATGTTTTTTTTAAAAAAGATTACAAATAAAAGAATTATAATTATAATAAGATAAAAATTACAAAAATAATTATAATTATAATAGGATTTCTATTTCTATTTTTATTCTATTTTTTTAAAAAAACAACATAGTATTCTAGGGAAAATAGGAGTTTAGGGGTGAAACCAAAATATAATGCGAACCAAAAACGGATGAAACCAAAATATAGTCCAAAATTTAGATACCTTTTAAAGAGAATTTCGCTTATTAATAGATGTTATAGAAGAGCATCTGCAAGAGGCTCTTCCTCTTGGCTCTTAAGTGAGATTTGAGGAGAAAAGAAAAAAAATGTGCCCCAAGAGATTCTTAGTCATCACTAAATTCACTAAAAATGTAATTTATCTCCTCAATTGTAAGAGCTTCTATCCACTCTTAACTAATATTTTATATTAAATTCATAAGCTACATTCTCTCTCCCCCACTTTTCTTTTGTCTTCTTATGAATTCAACTTACTTTTAATTTATATATTAAATATTGATGATTATTCTCATTTTTTTATTATTTTCTTAATTACTTAATCTCGTGCCCAATTTATATGTAAAGAAATGAAAGGGATCGAAGAGGGGAGGGAGTAGCAGCTAGACAAGCTATATATTCTACATGATATGAGTGTTTTAAAGTTTTGAAATATAAAAATGATGTTCGATCAATTGAACTGAATGACTTAATAACGATTATTTTGCCAAAATGTTTACAAAAATTATATATTGTCTTGTTAAAAATTATACTTGCAATAGGTGAAATATTTAGACTACAATTGATATATACTAAGTTTTGGCTTGTATTCAAATTACAGAAATCACGAACTTACTTTGTGCAATTATTAGAACTGCATTTTTAAGTGCATTAGGTATAGTTATACACTTAAATCTATGATCTTAGAAGGAAAATACTAAGTTCCTGACAGGAGGAGCTCCCTTCCGGGTTAATCATATGAAAGGACTCCGAGTTCACTGACCCGCTAACCCTTTTAAACTTAGCCCGCATGTACATTTTCTCATCTACACATTTATTTTTATCAACCACATATTCCTTGTCACCAGGTGACCCACATTTTGTTGACACCGATGGCAGAACTCCGGCGCCAACAGATACCGATTGCATCATCTTCAGAACTCTTACGTCACTTTCCGTTGCGGCCCTCCTTTTAGCAAATCCAATCTTCCTCCCATTAAAAAACACGGACCAAAGTGGCACAGTAAAAAGTGAGCCATTTACTTGTTCGGCATGACTTTGTCTACGTTCACACTCCACGAGTGCAATTCGGAGCAATCCGTATTGCATTTCTTTGGCTAAATAAGAAGTTGGGATTCCTAGTTCAAGAAGGAGGAGAGGAGAGCTTTTAGTACCGTCTTGTAGGCAAAAGCTTACGCGGCCTTTTCTGAATCCGAAAAAAGTTCCCGTGACAGTGGATGCATGAGTACTTGTTGAGCTACTAAAACTTGATGTGAATTCTGAGGAGTCGATGCTGCTGGTGGATGAAGAGGAGGAGGATGAGTAGTCTGATAACGTGGGTCGAAAGGCACAGCATGCAGGAACCATGCATTCTATGAGTGAACGGATTAATGTTCTCCGGAAACGGACTTCGTGGCAGTCCACAGAGGTGGCTGCGTCCACTATGTGGAGGCCTATTGGGCCTCTTTGACTACCCAAGTCTACCATGGTCCTCATATTTTAAGGAATTGAATAAGGAAGAGAAAGAAAGAGAGAATGTGTGTCTGTGTGTAGGGAAGTTAAGAGAATTTATGGAAGTATTTATAGAAGAGATCCAGTGGAAAAAGTTTAAAATGTTAATTGTATATCGCTGATCTGTTCAATTAGTTGCAGTTTGATTGGGAAAAAAAGAGAAGATAGAGAATCGAAAATGAAAAAGAAAGGGCAGCGGGGTAGTGGAGCAGATGAGGACAGAACCATGGTTGGATGGTCGCAATAATTCTGCCCATGACTCCATGAGGGTGTGCGGGGACCTCATCTTTGGAGTCACCTCTGTGTCACACGCTGCCTGCAAAATGTTCCCTTGGTTGATTTATCAGACTCATCATGTACGTAGTCATATATACATCCCCTTGCTCCATCTTTTTATTAGCCTCCATCGCTATTATGCTCGTCCCGTTTTCACTTTAAACGATCTGGCTTATAACAACCATGCATGAATGGTACCGGTCTCTGGTATTGTAATGTTTGATCTTGCTGACTTATTATTAGTTGGTGATCCCTCGTTTTGTGGTGAAGCACACGGTGTTTTCCTGTTAACAAACGTTAATTAATTAAGTTGTGTCATAAGTTATGGAGAAGTGTTTATTAGTATAATTAGGACAAATCCCTATCTTATAGTATTCTTTTGGAAAACGAAAAGAGAGATTAATTGATTTTCGAACCAGGAACCAAATTTTGGCTTCATAACCTATTTACCTCATCTAATAAATGGCAGCTTGTGTAGTAGATTTTTTCAGGTGAGAAACTCCATTAGGTAAAAGAAGTTATGGCATCAAATGAGTGTAGTCTTATAAGCTGGCTTGTCTTTCTCGGAAAGTTACTTGTAGGGAACCGAATGAATATGTTTAGGTTTGAATGTATTGCTTATTTTCTTTTCAATGTTTTCTTTCTGTGTTTAAAGTACTGCAACTACTTGATTTGTAACTGGATGGACATAACTGGGAGACATTCTGGGCAATAGCATTGGTGAAATTGTCCTGTGTCGTTTGGTACATAAATCATGAACAGATTGAACCTGTGCACTTTTCTGAAATTCAAACAAGTAATGCGCCAACTCATCAGCTAATAAAGTGAACATGTCAGTACCAGAAACAGAGATGATGATTAGGATTTAAGTGCGTAGTTGAGAATAAATCAATCGTTGGTATGTGCTTAATTAATCGGTTTGGGAAAAACAAGGAACAGAACATCTAATTTATATCGGTCTCCTTTTCTCTCAACTCTCTCGTCAGATCTAAAACACCCCTCCTCCTCCCTCCGGCGGTGGCTTCTCCACCGGCCGGAGGTTTCTTTCTTTCTTCTTTTTTTCTTGTTTTGCTTGTTTATCTTTAATAACTCTAGAGGATTTTGTTCCCTTGAAAGAAAGGGTTTATCTATCCATTTTTTGGGTCTTCACTACCCAATTTGTGGGTTTTGTTTGGTCTGTTTTGGTGTGCCTTAACGTTCGGATCATAGATTTGAAGGTTTTTCGTTTATTGAGAAAGTTTCATATGAGGCTGCAACTATGGTTGATTTTTCGAATACGTCGTGCACATCGCCACAATTCGTTAGATTGTCTCTTCAAAAAGGCTGCTTTGTCCAGCGTTGTCAGCGAGGGATGTTCCACAACGGATGTCGCTCAGATGTAGCAGAAAACTCAGATTTAATCTTTGTTAAGTGTTTGTCAAATTTCAATTACTTTTGTAGATGTCGTATGACTTATGCTCAATGAATTATTTGATTCTCAAAAAAAAATAAAAATTAATCGGTTGGGAGAGGCATGCACGAAGCAGTAATCGTCCTCGATCTCAATTACAAACTGCCTGCTTTGAGGGAACTTTGTTGCCCACTGGACCTTACAAATTCATCGTCGTACAATCGCTTATACTTCTGCCTTCGGTTGTCTTCAACCAAACCAAAATATATTATGCTTTTACTTTACTTCATCAACGTACCAGTCCATAATTAATACTGGAGAATGTTTCGATTCGGACCTCCATAATTAATAAGTTTAAGCATGTATCTAGCCAATTTTTTTCATAGTTAGCACCTATATTCAAACCAATACATTGTCGTTTTCAACTATTATTTCTGACTTTTTCTCCCATAATCTACAAAACTTTGTTTAGAGTCATCACGTGAATGGAAAAAAATTGAATGACTATATTGTATAATTGACAAAAAAGGAATAAAAAACAATCTATGGCTCTTTTATAGTGAAATTAATCCGCATGTTATAGAATGGAAGGTAAGTAAAGAGGATTAGAAACCAAAGTCACAGACAAATACTATTGATAATATATAATCACAACTGGGATACAATCGCACATGTCATATATGCAACAAGATTGAGGAGAAAGATCATGACCTTACGAGGAACAGTGTCTCGTACGTGTACGCAGGCACAAAAATGAATGCACTTAAGGCACTGGCTGATTATAACATTGAAAACGATTGTACTCTGCACTTGGTTAATTAGTCGATACAGAAATTATGGAGACGTGGATAATTAAAACTTTCGAAAGCCTTGGTGATTGGTGGAACAACGGTAAATTGTGGAAGCTTTTCCCGTGAAAACTTGTGATACACACTATTGTTGTTGGAGAAATTTCGTAACAACACGAAACACGAAACACGAAATTGGAGGTGTGCTGGAATAGTATATCGACAACACGAAATTGGAGGTGTGCTGGAATAGTATATCGAAATTATGAGTATGTGGCTGTGTTAGGGGATTAGGGTTTATGAAAAAAAAGGGGTTGGACTTGGCAGGTGTCTCGATTTGTCACGGGTATCGATCACCACATGCCAAGATGCCTACGTACCTATGTTTATATAGGATCAAGCCCACGTAGTTATGTGAAATTGATTTGTGTCTATCCCTTAGAGACTTTAGGGATAAACTTCGTTAATCTGGGTGATTACTGATTTTATCTGATTTAATCTTATCGTTGTGCTATCTTCCTGATTTAAATAATATCGTTTGGAGATATTTTCTGTTATTGATTGATTGAGATTGATTCTTTCCTCATTTCAGAGAGAGGATAAAACTTAGCGGTTAAGCAATAATTATTAATCTGAATTAATAATTAATAACTATTAAAAATTTGGGAGATTATTAGACATGCCAAAAATATGGCATAACAACTAGCCCCCAGTTCTTCAGTGTAGCTGCAGTGAAGAACTAAAAATCTTCAAGCTTCCAAATTTCTTGAGTAGCTGAAAAAACTGAAAATAGATAATTAGAAAAACACTCAGGGAGTGTTATTCAATACCAACTTTTAATGACTTTTAAGGATTTTAAAAGTCATGTGGTATTCAATTCTAACTTTTAAAGAGTATTTAAAAGTATGGTGTTATTGAAATAAGACTTTTACCAACTTTTAAAAAGTCATTAAAAGTAAGGTGTTATTCAATTTAAACTTTTAACAACTCTTTAAAAGTAGACTGTTATTCAAAAAGTCATGAATTTGCAATGACAATTACATTTAATGACTTTTTATGACTTTTAACTTAAAATATAACTAGAGATCTAATGTGAAAAGTCATGAGATTTGAGGTAAGATTTCACATGACTTCTATATTATTATTTTATTTTCTTCAATTTCATTTATATTAGAATTTTGTCACTTCTCTTTCCCAAATAGAATATCTTCTCTCTTAAATTATGAACGATGGTTATTATCCCTTTGATTTTTTTTTTTGTCAAATATTATCTCTTTGATTTGACTGATTTACTTTTTAACTTGAAAGTTTTTAGCTTCTAGTATCTTTTTAGTTTTGATTTAAGTTTAATTTTTATGTATTTATTGTGAATGTTAAGATTGTTAATATTCATATTTACACATATTCATTTGTAAAAAAAAATAAATTATTGAGTCCTTTTTTACTTATCTTTATTTTTATTTTAAATTTAATTAAACTATATATTGTTGTTGGAGGATAAAATTATACTTTTTACTTGATTTTATACCATTTGGATATTTGACAAGTCTAACCAAATGGATCCCCTTTGGTTGGATTTCTATTTGTATTAATTATTAATTATATAATTTTCTTTTCGTTTAGATTTTGTTGTAAAAAAGTTTACTTTACTTAAAAATTCTATTTTCTGAGTTTTAATGTCATCTTTTCTCTTACGTGGACTTCAAGGTCAAGATCTTTAGATGTTTATTTTCCGACATTAAAGTCTTATTGTCTAAATTTTCGTAATTACATTGCATATCCTACGGTTAAATGATAAACCTTTGATGATCTTTTCCTCAGTTACTATGCCTCTATGCCTCTAGCACTTTCAGCCTTTCGCCTATGATAACCACTACAGTTGGAGTATACAGTGCTCACTACTGTGACCTACATACATGTATATCCAAGATTAAAAATTAAAAATCAATAATTTAATAATAGTTTATATTACAATTATATATATATATATATATATATATAATTTATTGGTGAAATATCAATAATTTGATCTTCTTGTTATATAAGTTTTAATATAAACTTATTATTTATTACATTTTTTTATATGTTACGTATTTATAATTTTATATTCATATTAATATAAGTTATCGATCAAAAGTCATTAAATGTAAGTAAAACTCCTAAAAGGTCAATATAAAAAAGTCTGTAAAAGTTATCGATCAAAAATCATTAAATGTAAGTAAAACTCCTCAAAAGTCAATATAAAATAGTCTGTAAAAGTAATGATGAAATATACAAACTCCTTAAAAGTTATTAAAAGTTTATCAAATTAACAAAAGTCATTAACTTTTTAGAAGTCAATAAAAGTCATTTAAAGTTATAATACAATACCACCCCCTTAGAGCACCACTGTGCTCGTTAGGCGTATGCGGATGCAAATGTGATAGCATGCGATGATCACTATAAGATATATATTTTCCAAGGTTTTCAAATGTGCAAGCATAAATAATATTTTGAAATCCTTTGCGATCCTTGTTGTCTAGTTAGGACCTTGGCGCTACACGCTTTTCAAGTGTCTGATGCAACCACATAAGGATGTGTCTGGCGAGGTCTTCACTAAGAGATGTAGATGTAATTCTGGTGAACTTTCTGGTGAACTTTGCACGCGCGCTGGCTGTGCATGTCTGAAAGATATTTTGCATAGGGATGTCTTCCCACCCATGCGACCTTGAGCTCAAGATCTGGTCATGGCCCTTCAATAAAGATAGTTTGCATAGGGATGCCTCCACCCATTCGATATAGCGATATCTCATGGGCCTTCAATAATCCAAAGGGTGCTGCACTTTACTAAGCATGTAGCATTGTGAGATTTATAGCTTGTCTAGGCTACCCTACTTGACAATTTAGTTCGCAAGTTTGAAAATATTTTTGACATATATGTACTATCGCGACTATATATGAAAAATATTTTACAAATCCAAATGCAATAATAAATATGCTCTTTTAAGAATGTCGCGATATTTATTTTCTTCGAAAATAATGCTCCTTTTTGTAGAAAATCTTTTACAAAATTATGTGTTTCGTATATGTATTTTTTCCTTTGAAACATGCAGCTCGTATGGGATTGCAAAATATATCTGCAATCAATCAGCATAAATATCCGCAATTCATCAACATAAATATCTCGTACGATATTTTCTAAATCGCAATAATTTTACAAGCATAAAAATATATTGCTCGCACGAATTTTCAATAATAAATATTTTTTTAGAAAAATATTTAAAAACAAAACTATGCATGCATGGCATAATATAATATTATTATCGCAGAAAATAAAAAAAAGGAGTGAAACTTATCTTTTTTACAAGCCGGGTCGGACTGATTCGGACTTCGGAGTATCCAGGCATGATTTTGTGTCGTTGTTTCTTTGCGATTGTTGTCTCCATTTTTTTTTTATCTTCCAGGACCAACACATGTCTTCTTCCTTTTTAGTGCTTTGATTTTGATTTTGCTTGTTCCTCCATTTTTTTTTATTAAATTAAGCACTGTTCTTGGTTGCTGTTGATGGTCCTGTCCGCTGTTGATGGCCCTGTTCGACGTGGGTATGAATTTTTAATTTCGAACAAAAATCATCGTGAATGGCCACGGCCTTTGTGTTGCTGTCCATCCCAATATCTTGTGTATGTATCAATAAAACCCAAAAATCCCCCGTGAATTGATTAAAATTATTCGTCCTCCATGAATAATCAAATAAAGCCCTCCTTCTAGCGCCAAATATTGTTGGAGGAATTTCGTAACAACACGAAATTGGAGGTGTGCTGGAATAGTATATCGAAATTATGAGTATGTGGCTGTGTTATGGGATTAGGGTTTATGAAAAAAGAGGGGGCTGGACTTGGCAGGTGTCTCGATTTGTCACGGGTATCGATCACCACATGCCAAGATGCCTACGTACCTATGTTTATATAGGATCAAGCCCACGTAGTTCTGTGAAATTGATTTGTGTCTATCCCTTAGAGACTTTAGGGATAAACTTCGTTAATCTGGGTGATTACTGATTTTATCTGATTTAATCTTATCGTTGTGATATCTTCCTGATTTGAAGAATATCGTTTGGAGATATTTTCCGTTATTGATTGATTGAGATTGATTCTTTCCTCATTTCAGAGAGAGGATAAAACTTAGCGGTTAAGCAATAATTATTAATCTGAATTAATAATTAATAACTATTAGAAATTTGGGAGATTATTAGACATGCCAAAAATATGGCATAACACCCACGAACTAGCTACTGAAAAAATATGGAGGATATGTTTTACTTGGCGCATCATCGGTTATGGGATAATTATCAATAGAAGTTACCTTGTGGTTGATACTCGTACTTTGGCTGATTATGATATTTGCATAGGCTCTATACTTTACCCAACTCTATCTTCTCCACCTTGGCCACAAAAGAGGAAGAGAGATTCTGATGTGGAAGAATCAAAGAAGATAATGTGGAAAAATATTCATCTCACATATGAAATAGTCGAACAAAGGAAGAACTAATTGTTGGAATTTTTATTCTAAACGTGGTTTCTAGAAATAAAAGATATATGCATTGTATTAGTCTGATTTGATAGATTGCATGTATTTGATTTGGTAGCTTGCATTGTTTCGAGCTGGAGTAGTGGTTTGATTTGGTCACACTGATACTTGGAGTGATTGTAGGAATTGTTGGAAATATTGACTACTACAGCAACATAGAGGCAGTTATATATCATATTTAACAAGCCAAGGCCAAGCAAACAATTAACGAAACAAAACACGAAGGTATAAAGCAAGCATATCAGTAACTGTAAAAACGAAGGAAGAACAGAAGACATACCAGTAGCCATAGCTATATCAGTATATCAAACAAATATGTAACACAGCTGAGTCGTCAGGATTTGCTCGAAAAACCTGACTGTTCTTGAAGAGATAATTGCCCCCACTTACACTGTGTCAGGATGCAGGCAATATTCTTCCAGGATAAAATAGCTACGAGTTAGATGGTCACAGTCACCAGAAAACTCGACTTCGACTAGCACCTCAGTCGCCAGAAAAACCTACTGGTTGAGTACAGAATATAAAGGGAGAACAGAGTGTATAGAGAGAACAGAGAATGTATGGTGTGGACAGTATATATACAATCAGTAGCTTTGGTCTCTATTTATAGGAGAGGCCAAACGTAACTGATATCACCCAATTAATATTGTAACTCCCATTCTAATTAATTAGAATGAAACGGTCGATTTAATATAACCAAAATGGCTGTAACAGCTGATTTTATACTAAATAAATCGTAACAGTTACGTTATATATTTATCCACATTATGACTTCCAATTAATAGAATAAACGCTCAGACTCTACTGTCAAAACAACGCAGAAGTTACTGTCAACAAGACCCGACAGCATCTTTAAAGTAACTGTCATCAGTTTGAACTTGACAGTAAGTTTACTTTCTGACAACAACCTTGTTCCTGACAGTAAGTTTTACCTTCCTGACAGCAACCTTGTTCATGACAGCAAGTTTTACCTTCCTGACAGTAACTTTGTTTCATGACAGCAAGTTTACTCTCGAGAGTTTACAGGAGTATAGTCCAACTCTTGACAGCATATTTATAATATTAAAATAAATCAATAATCCATGCAATAAAATTCCTCGCCCAGGTCGCCTCGCGTACGCGAGATGCCGAGACATTCGCCTAAATCGCCCTTCGACCGAGCCGACCCGAGTCGAGTCGAGACGTGGCGGGGCGGGCGGCGGCGGCGCGCGCGCGTGTGTGTGTGTGCGCGCGTGGAGCACACAGTAACACCATGCACCATCATACACCTTAGTAGTTGTACACTACCCATGTGTGTGATTCTATATAAAGCCAACAACCCCCCTTATTTATTTCAATGTGGGATAAATACTCATTCTCATTTCAAGCTTATTCAAGCTACTAACTTCAACTCCATTTCTCTATGGGTTTCACTAAGAAAATTACTTAGACCCATATATGAAAATTTAAGTTCCCATATCAAGGAACAATTTCCAATCGTTAAAATCCGGAATTAACATCAAGAACATAAAATAATTATGCCCTAAAAACTCCATTTTCTAACAATCCCCCACAAATCCATACAGAAATGCTTCAAGGTTTTTCATCATGACTTGTTTTTCAGAGTCGGTACCCTTCCGGGTTTGAACCCTCCTAAGTCCCCTACTTCGATGACTACCGGATTCAGATGGAATGTTTCACCTTGAATCTTAATCCGTTTGATGTAATCATGTTCCATAGACGACGACAAATCAAAGGCTATGGTGCCAATCTTCGGCTTTGAGACATTAATGGTCTTGTCTCGATCCTGTTCGTCGAATGTTTCAAGAAATAACCCTTCCCTCTAATTGCGACCACACAATTACATTCGCTTAGCTGGGCATCTCCAGAGATGTACTGCTACCATCTCGTCGAATGACTTGACCCCATTTAGAGTTATAATAACTCTTTCTTACTAGCAGTGTCAGTACCTTCTAGGTTTACAGGGGATAGACTCAGATACAAACAGTATCATCTATGTAGCAAAGGTACTACCAATTCATCCTTACAGCTTGTTATTACCACATTGAATACACTTCAAGGGATCTCCTCTCATGTGTATTGGGTTCCTACTGATGATGAACTATGATGGGTTGACAGCCCCATCCCCAACCTCGACTTAAGGACCACTGCAGGTTCCAGTCCTTTAGTTAAAGGATCAGCTATATTATTCTGAGTTCCTATGAACTCTACAGCAATAATCCTATCAGACACTAAACCCCTTATAGACTTTAGTCTAACTTGGATGTGTCTCTTTGTTATAGCATTATACTTTTTACTGCTAATCTTGTCGATAGTTGTTTTACTATCACAATGAATAGCAAACGCAGGAAGATGTCTACTTACTACAGGTATCGCGGACATAAGTCTGTGTAACCATTCAGCCTCCGTCCCCGTGGCATCTAGCGCACACAACTTAGCCTCAAAAGTAGACCGAGTTACTATAGTCTGTTTTGTCGACTTCCAGGATATTGCTCCACCTGCTAAAGTGAACACGTATCCAGTCACTCCATTGGAACCAGACTTCTTAGCTATCCAACTTGCATCACTGTACCCTTCAAGTACACCAGGAAATCTCCTATAGTGTAAACTAAGGTACATTATGCCTTTCAGATATCTAAGTACTCTATCAAGAGCATCCCAATGAGTTCTGTTTGGACAGCTTGTATATCTAGCCAACTTAGACACAGAATATGAAATATCTGGTCTAGTACAGTTAGCAAGATACTGTAAACTTCCTATAATCTGAGAGTACCTTAACTGAGACACAGGTACTCCTGAAGTATTCTTGACAAGGGCAACTTTAGGATCATAGGGTGTACTAGCAATTCTACACTGTGAATAACCATATTTCTCAAGTATAGATTTCTCTATATAATGAGACTGCGATAAAGTTATTCCCTCAGCTGACTGAGTCAGCTTGAGACCAAGAATCACACTAGCCTCACCCATATCCTTCATTTCAAAATGCCTTTTCAAGAAAGCTTTCGTCTCGTTAATAATCTCAATATTGGTTCCAAACAGTAATATGTCATCTACATATAGGCACAAAATGACACACTCACTACCTTTAACTTTGGTGTAGACACACTTGTCACTATCATTAATATCATAACTGAATGGCACTATAGTTTCATCAAACTTTTTATGCCAATCCCTAGGAGCTTGTTTCAAGCCATAGATGGATTTGATCAACTTACATACTTTCCTTTCGTTACCAGATGCAACAAATCCCTCAGGCTGATCCATATAAATCTCTTCTTCAAGTTCACCATGAAGAAAAGCTGTCTTTACATCCATTTGATGGATGATAAGACCATGTACGGAAGCCAATGCTACTAGCATTCGAATTGTTGTCATTCTAGCTACTGGAGAGTATGTGTCAAAGTAATCAATGCCCTCCTTTTGCTTAAAACCCTTAGCTACCAGTCTAGCTTTGTACTTATCTATTGATCCGTCAGGGTTCAACTTCCTTTTAAAAATCCATCTACACCCGATAGTAGAACACCCAGGAGGGAGATCAACTAACTCCCATGTTCCGTTAGAAACAATAGAGTCAATTTCACTCTTTACAGCGCCCTTCCAGTGCCTAGACTCTGAAGAATCCATAGCTTGTCGGAAAGTTAAAGGTTCATCCTCGACATTGTAAGTGATAAAATCACTTCCAAAATCCTTGACTACCTTTGCACGCTTACTCCTTCGTGGTTCCTCTACCTCCTTAGCAGTAGAGCTACTACTAGGTTCCGCCCCCACATTTGTCATCTTTTCCACATGATCAGGAATAGAACTTGATGTGTGAGTAGGATCTTCATTAGAAGTATCTTGAGGCATACCAGTCTTCATAGGGTAGACATCCTCAAAGAATGTAGCATCACGAAACTCAACTATCGTGTTTGCCACTATACCATCTATGTTAGATTTTAACACTAAAAATCTCATAGCTGTAGTGGTCTCAAGATAGCCTAGAAAGATACAATCAACAGTCTTCGGACCTAGTTTCTTTCTCTTGTGTTCAGGGACAAGTACCTTAGCAAGGCACCCCCACACACGAAGATACTTAAGACTAGTCTTCTTGCTCTTCCATAACTCATAGGGTGTCTTATCCATGTGTTTCAGAGGGACTCTATTCAGAATATAGCAAGCCGTATTCAGAGCTTCTCCCCACATGTATTTAGGCAGCCCAGAGTTAATAAGCATACTATTAATCATATCTTTAAATGTTTTGTTCTTTCGCTCAGCAACCCCATTAGACTCAGGTGTGTATGGTGGGGTAACTTCATGAACTATTCCATTGTTTGCACAAAATTCATTAAAAGCGTTACTCGTATACTCACCACCTCTATCAGATCTCAATCTTTTAAGCACCTTACTAGTTTGTTTTTCTACTTCAGTTTTATATATAATGAATTTACTAAGTGCTTCATCCTTATGTCTAAGTAAATAAACATAACAGTATCTACTACTATCATCTATAAAGGTAATGAAGTATCTAAACTGGTCCTTAGTCAACACACCACCAAATTCACAAATATCAGTGTGTACTAAATCTAACAAGTCTGAATCCCTAACAATATTATGAAAAGGTTTCCTTATTTGTTTAGCAGACACACATACTTGACATTTAGAATTCTTTTCTATAGTGTGTTTTGGAATCAACTCTAAGTTCATCATATTTTTAAGAGCACCAAAATTTAAGTGACCAAGTCTAGCATGCCATAAATCAGAAGATTCAATACAATTAACAGAAGGAGTAATATTATTAATCAACCCACCCAAAACGGGTTCAGCATTTATCACAAATAAACCATTCGACAAGTAACCCTTGCCAAAAAATGTACCAGTATGAATAAGAACTACTTTATTACATTTGAGAGAAACTTCAAAGCCATTAGCTACTAAACAACTACCACTTATTATATTTCTACGCATGTCGGGAACATGATGCACTCTTGTCAGGGATAGAATACGTCCCGAAGGAAACTTCAGGTCCACGTTTCCTATTCCATGTACTTGAGCAGCACTTGCGTTCCCCATCGTCACTGTCAAGCTATGACTCTGTTGATAAGATACAAATAAACTAATGTCAGCACAAATATGCACATTAGCTCCAGTATCAATCAACCATTCATTTGACAGATAAGTGGAAAATAGTACAGGGTTGTAGGTAACATACCGGTCCACGTTGGTTTCAGAAGCCAAAGCCTCACCAACAACCATATTCGCTACAGGCCCACTTGAGGTTCCAAGCACAGCATTCGCTTGAGCTACACCCTCGGCTTTCTTTGCTTTCTTCGTAGGGCAGTCCTTACTCCAGTGCCCAACCTGCCCACAAGACCAACATGGTTTGTTTGCATTTGGTTTCTTGGCCTTATCCTTGTCATTCTTAGGTTTACTACTATTACCCTTCTTAGAGACAGCCTTCCTTTTCTGTCCTACAGTAGCTACATTTACCTTCGAACTTCCATGCTCAGTTGGCATCACATGTCCCTGTTTAGACTTGTGTTGTTCTTGCACCGAGATGTCCAGCATAAGGTTGGTCCATGTGATCTCTCCTTTCTGTCTTTTCAGGGAGAGAGAGAACTCTTCCCAAGACTTTGGGAGCTTTTCAATCACACTCATCACCTTAAACTTTTCGGGGAGGTCCATTCCAGACTCCTTCAAAGCATGCACTATCATCTCGAACTCATGCACTTGCTCATTCATGGACTTATTGTCCACCAGCTTGAAATCAAGGAACCTAGCCACATAATACTTTTCCAGACCTTGTGAGTCAGTATTATGTGTCTGGTCCAGCTTCTCCCATAAGAGTTTTGCGGTGTAGGCATCAGAAGAGTACACATCAAACAATGTGTTGGTTAGAGCAGCCAGAATTGCTGCCCTAGCAACCCCATCCTTCTCAGCCCACTTCGCATAACTCTTAACTGATTCAGCCTTCTCTTGATCCACAACTGGCTTCTCATATTCCACAACAGGCCATAGACCCTTTACAGTCAACCACAACTTCATCCTTTTCTGCCAACGAGAAAAGCCAACGCCCCCATTGAATTTCTCAGGCAAACCAGTCAATTTAACGGGTTGTGGAAAACTATAAGTGGTCCAATCAATGACCCCAACAGATGCAACCGAACTACCACTAGCAGGAATCTCACAATCGTTAACCATTATGCTAAATACTATATAACGAATTATCTCTTCAAGAATGTTGGAAATATTGACTACTACAGCAACATAGAGGCAGTTATATATCGTATTTAACAAGCCAAGGCCAAGCAAACAATTAACGAAACAAAACACGAAGGTATAAAGCAAGCATATCAGTAACTGTAAAAACGAAGGAAGAACAGAAGACATACCAGTAGCCATAGCTATATCAGTATATCAAACAAATATGTAACACAGCTGAGTCGTCAGGATTTGCTCGAAAAACCTGACTGTTCTTGAAGAGATAATTGCCCCCACTTACACTGTGTCAGGATGCAGGCAATATTCTTCCAGGATAAAACAGCTGCGAGTTAGATGGTCACAGTCACCAGAAAACTCGACTTCGACTAGCACCTCAGTCGCCAGAAAAACCTACTGGTTGAGTACAGAATATAAAGGGAGAACAGAGTGTATAGAGAGAACAGAGAATGTATGGTGTGGACAGTATATATACAATCAGTAGCTTAGGTCTCTACTTATAGGAGAGGCCAAACGTAACTGATATCACCCAATTAATATTGTAACTCACATTCTAATTAATTATAATGAAACGGTCGATTTAATATAATCAAAACGGCTGTAACAGCTGATTTTATATTAAATAAATCGTAACAGTTACGTTATATATTTATCCACATTATGACTTCCAATTAATAGAATAAACGCTCAGACTCTACTGTCAAAACAACGCAGAAGTTACTGTCAACAAGACCCGACAGCATCTTTAAAGTAACTGTCATCAGTTTGAACTTGACAGTAAGTTTACTTTCTGACAGCAACCTTGTTCCTGACAGTAAGTTTTACCTTCCTGACAGCAACCTTGTTCATCACAGCAAGTTTTACCTTCCTGACAGCAACTTTGTTTCATGACAGCAAGTTTACTCTCGAGAGTTTACAGGAGTATAGTCCAACTCTTGACAGCATATTTATAATATTAAAATAAATCAATAATCCATGCAATAAAATTCCTCGCCCAGGTTGCCTCGCGTACGCGAGACGCCGAGACATTCGCCCAAATCGCCCTTCGACCGAGCCGACCCGAGTCGAGTCGAGACGTGGCGGGGCGGGCGGCGGCAGCGCGCGCGTGTGTGTGTGTGCGCGTGGAGCACACAGTAACACCATGCACCATCATACGCCTTAGTAGTTGTACACTACCCATGTGTGTGATTCTATATAAAGCCAACAACCCCCCTTATTTATTTCAATGTGGGATAAATACTCATTCTCATTTCAAGCTTATTCAAGCTACTAACTTCAACTCCATTTCTCTATGGGTTTCACTAAGAAAATTACTTAGACCCATATATGAAAATTTAAGTTCCCATATCAAGGAACAATTTCCAATCGTTAAAATCCGGAATTAACATCAAGAACATAAAATAATTATGCCCTAAAAACTCCATTTTCTAATAGGAAGTAAAATAGTAATGATTGAGTATGTTTAGGAAATCTGTCAATCATGTCCTTATTGTGTAGGATCTCATTATTTTAGAATCTATATATTGTACTGGTGTTCTTGAATAAAAACTAGAAGCATATTGTAAGCATATCATATCTGTGTAATTTGTTTCTTAGTCTTCATACCAAACAGTTAATACATATATTATTATATTGTTATTTTCTACACTTGGTATCAAAGCGGGTCTTGTTGTTCCGCCGCCAGGCGGTGGTGAAGTCACCGCTGATGGTGGAGGCGCAGAATAAGTGATAGTTTCAGGTAGAGGTAGACGTTGCAGAAGGATGATGACAAAGCTGCATGTGTAGTATGGGATGCATGTGTAGTATGGGGTTGCCGAGAAAGATGAGGAGATGCCGGAGAAGTCTGCTGAAGGTAGAAAACAAGATAGAGTAGCAGAAGGCCATGCAGAACGAGATGGAACACTTATGGAGGCAGGGACACGGAAGGTGTTTGATGGAATGTCTGAGAGAGATATTGTTGCTTGGAATGCAATGATCTCTGGATTCGAGTGTTCTCTATTTTTCGGTGAAATCGATTAGAGGGGAACGTGCCAGACGGGCAAACACGAAAAATGCCAGACGGGCAAACAAGTTGAAGTGCCAGACGGGCAAGTAGCCATACGGGCTCAGTTTAAAAGCCATACGGGCTGGAAGAATGTGCTAACTAAGACCATGTCCATTGTTAAATTCGAGAAGATGCGAGCCTTGCTGGGAATGAAGAGTCTGCAGAAACCAGTTTAGATTACGGAGGAATTTGTTGGGATTTTTAATCTAAATGTGATTTCTAAAAATAAAAGATATATGCATTGTATTAGTTTGATTTGATAGATTGCATTTGATTTGGTAGCTTGCATTGTTTCGAGCTGGAGTAGTGGTATGATTTGGTCACACTCATACTTGGAGTGATTGTAGGATCATAGAAAATAAAATAGTAATGATTGAGTATGTTTAGGAAGTCTGTCAATTATGTCCTTATTGTGTGGGATCTCATTATTTTAGAATCTATATATTGTATTGGTGTTCTTGAATAAAAACTAGAAGCATCTTTTAAGCATATCTATGTAATTTATTTCTTAGTCTTCATACTAAACAGTTAATACATATATTGTTATATTGTTATTTTCTACACTAATTATAAGACTTTCGAATGAATAAAAGGAAATGACAAAATGAAGATTGGTCTTGGAGAAGGGAGACAAAGCGAATGCAAAGGCATCCTGTATTATGATGAGAGTGCATGGCTAGAGAAACTCTAAATCTTGGGTCTTATTACCTTAGTAGCATACAAAAAAGATTAGCATCGTTGCAGGCATTGGTTCTAAATGTTTGTAAAGTTTGATTTTGCTAATACTTTATCTGTATTTCAAATTTATTGCATGACTGTTATATTATTATCAATTGAGCCAGAGAATCAAATGAAGGAATCATTCTGATCTTGACAATGGCAAGTCCAGTGTGGTAAATTTCACTACAACACATATAGGCCTTTTTCGATTGTTCACTTTCGACTACGGCTGATTTCGATCACATTTGGTCGAATTTAGTTGGCACGGCTAATTTCGACCAAATATGGTCGAAATTAGACGAGGTCGAAAATAAATTATTGAATTTACTAGTATTTTCGATCAAATTTTTTTGTTAGTCGAATTTAACACCCGCCAACACATGAAGGGAAAGTTCCCGCCAATTGAAAATTCATTCAACCATATTTGGTCGAATTTAGCCGTGTTCTGTTGTAGTGTTTAGTTGATCCCTTTTCATCATCTACAACTGAATACATTACTATCAAGGTCCTAGATCCGTATAACTCATAATTTTCAAATATGTTATAATGTGGACAATATAGCTGCAAGTCGGAGTATTATGTGAAGTCTGGGCTTCTGCAGTGACAACAGAAGATGATGTCTAGCAGCTTGTAATGATATGGCTGTTGTAAGTGGCGCAACAATTGTTCAGTTAAGACTGACTATATAAACAGGGCACTAGATTTAAGTTTAACAATATAAGTTAAATGATAATTAGAGCTAGTGTTTTTGACAAAAAAAATAAAAAATGATAAGAGCTAGTGTTAATTTTATTTTTCGATAAATGGCTAGTTTTGTTACTAGAGTTTGAGTACTCGCAAAAGGCAAAACGCCTACGACAACCCCCCATATGTACTTAACGGAAAGAGATGTATGATAGAAGAGAGATAGAACGACTTGCAATTCACAACAAGTGCCTTCTACATCCTCCATGTTTAATCCAAATATAGTTTCAAAGTACAGTCGTAAATGATAGGATGCATTGCTTGGAGCTGGGAGTCTAGCTAGGACTGGTCAAGTAGTTGTACTTGTCACTTTGTAGCGATATAAGTTACCCATCTCGGAATTTCTGAATAACAAATTAAAATTACAAAACAGTCATGGATTCTTAGTCTAATTGTTATCTTCCACCTCCTTGATTGTCCGATAACAAAATGTTAATCGAAAATACAGATAAATATATTTTCATCTGGCTAGTTTCATGACTATTAATATAGGTTAGATGGAGCAACTTCAACAATCATTTTATCATCTATCTTTCGTCGTTTGACATAGGCACTCTTATACATGAGAACACTCGCCATCTAGAATATGTTTATAAACTAATTTTTTTTTCTTTTGACAAAGAGTAGAATATATAGAAACATAACCTACTAAAGGTAAATTCATGGATTGATTGGGTAAGACTTGTATTCAGCACATGCAGACCAACCTTTCTATTTTAGAGTACTATCGTGGCATTTTGCTTAGTTAAAGTCCTCGAAAGGTTCATATTCAAAGTAGCTAGATTACTTTGGTGTTAATTTGTTTATAGTTTAATTAAGTGCACCGAAAGGTTGAATTCCATGTTAATTCAACCAACATGCCTATGTATTTGTCTTTGTCTTTGTTAGATATGTTATTGGCTTAACCGCGTTTTAAAGTGTTAATTAGTCACTTGTATTTTTAAACAACTTACTTTTAGCTTTCGTTTTTATACATGAACCTCGTATTTTCTAAATCAAATTAAAATCACTATCTAAGCATTATGTGCAAAAAAAAATTGTTTGTTCAACTTAATTTTTTTTGACGAGAATCCATATATAGCTGAACTATTTAGAGCATACTCTCTGATACATGTTAAAATATATTGAAAATTAATGTAGAACAGCGTTACAAAAAAAAAAAAATTAATGTAGAACAACAGATTTGTGTGTATAATTGAGATAAAGAACTAAAAAAAACCATAACCAATAAATTAATAACATGGAAGAATCAAAATGCCAATCGAAAGGCTTAGCAAAAAAAAATGCCAATCGAAAGGAATAAAATATTATAAGTTGAGCATATAAATTAAACGAAATAGGAGGAGAATTACCTTTACCAGCTTGCAGTCTTGCATTAGGTACTATACGTGCATGCACACTTCATAATACTGTATATATTTGCAGCTTGGAATTTTCTAGGTCTGTGTTTTTCGTTCTAGTTTCTTCGTTGTACAGATATTTTTTTTTATAAGATATAGATATTCGGTTTTGGGTAGTAGTGTAATTTTACTGAAATTTCAGAAGTCAACGCATAGCGCACATGTTGGACTTAAAAAAGGTCAAACATATTGTTGACAATCAATTGATGTTTCGGGGCAAGGGGAGATGAAGTAGATAGACAGATCGTATCCCTCTAGGCTCTAGCCAAAGTTGTCAACATACATGTCATTTATGAGATACAATAGCCAGACCTAACCGCAATCTAACATTTCCATTTTTCTCATCTGCTTTGAATTCAAAGTGCCACTCATTTTACTCATATGTATCAAGTAAATAATTCATTAAAAATAATATTATTTGAATCATTAAAGTCATAATAAATATCAAATAAATACCTCTATATATGTACTCGGGAAGTAAACAGTTTTCTTAAATATTACTGTAATCAAATGAAAAAATTATAAATTCTAGTATTTTTGATAATATATTTAAAATTTAAAAATTTTATTTACTATTTATTTTAATTAAAACAAGGAAAATGACAATGAAATTAAAATTAAAAATAAATAGTAAATGAATTTTTTAAAATATAAATATATTATCAAAAATACTAGAATTATTAACCTTTTGTTTGGTTATGGAAGCATTCAAGAAAAATGTGTAGTTATCAATGAAAAATTATTTTTACTTTTCGAATACATTTTAAAGATATTTATTTTATATTTATTATAACTTAAAATAATATCATTTTTAATGGATAATCTACTTGATACATTCCAGTGCAATGAATAACCACTCTGCCTAATTACCAATTTACAATAATCTCTTCCGCGCGCACCACAAAGAAATACTCCCTCCGTCCCAAAAAGATTGACACACTTTCCTTTTTGGGACGTCCCAAAACTAATGAACCTACTTTACTTACTATTTTTGAACACTACTTTTCACTATTACACCCACTACTTCTCCATTTTATACTCTTTTTTACACTATTACACCCACTACTTTCCTCCACTATCTCAAATCTACAATTAAATATTAATAGGTCCCACCACTTTATCCACTTTTCAACTAACTTTACTCTTTTTCTACTACATTTTCTTAATCTCCGTGAAAGTCAAACCAGCTCAGTCTTTTTGGACGGAGGTAGTAGTTAATTCTACAGTACTCATACAAAGTCGTATGTATAGGACCATCTACATGTATGAGGACATGAGGTTCACGGACTCGCTATCTCCAACTTGCTGTATAGCCCCTGAGAGGCTGAGACGACTTCTTCTATATACATATAAATCTAATTAATAATTAAATCGTATTTACCTGCATGTGTGTATCACGTAGTTAATACTATATAGGGTACTCCACTCCTCCACCCACTATTCATAATTAATTACATTCATATTATTTATGCATTATGTAATTTAATCCAACTGTGCACATATAATTTACTAGTAATATTAGTAAGTTCACATGCAAGTGTTTATATAAATACAGGCTCTTGTGTCACCACAAAATGATATAAATATATGACACTCTCTTGCTCCATGGCTCCTCTCTTTTCTCATTACTAGTTAGTTTTACAAAATGACCTTCACAAATCGTTTCTTCTGTTTTCTCTATTTTGTCTTTGCAGCTACCTTGTTCTCTACGCTTGAATCCAAAACTACGGACAATCTTTCAAAGGGCTTTGTAGTTACACCAGACTCATCAGTCGCCACTTTCCAACCTTTTCTCACCGATTCCAACTCAAACTACTCACTGGGCTTGCTCCGAGTCAATCGTACTCAACTCGCTCTTGTTATTCTCCACTTACCATCTTCTCAACAGCTCTGGATCGCCAGTACCACCAACTCACCACGTTGGTCATCTTCCACTCAAATTGTCTTCAATGGCAGTCTCGTAATATCGGATAAACACTCGAGGGTGTTTTGGTCAACTAACACGGACGGAGACCGTGTTTATCTCTCCAACACATCTAATCTACAAATCCAAGACATCGACGGCCCAGATTCAATCTTATGGCAAAGCTTTGACTTCCCATCCGACACACTCCTCGAGAACCAAAATTTCACGAGTAACATGACATTGAATTCCTCGAACGGGCTTTACTACATGCGGTTAGGTTACAATTTCATCGGCCTTTACGCGAAGTTTAGCCAACATTCGGGCCAAGATCAAATTTATTACAAGTACAAAGCTATGGAAATAAAGGCCAAAATAATCCAAGGCCAAGGCCCTATCTACGCAACCATTAGCTCGGATGGCTTTCTCGGCATGTACCAAAACATGACAGCTCCAATTGACATACAATCGTTCAGCAGTTTTCAACAGTTTAATCCCGGTAAACGAATTTTAAAAATCGAATCCGATGGAAATCTTAAAGGTTATTTTTGGACCGGCTCAAGTTGGATTCTTGATTACCAAGCAATCCCCGAGTTTTGTGAGCTACCAAGTTCATGCGGACATTACGGTCTATGCCACCGTGGCAAGGGATGTTCTTGCTTAAATAACGAGACAGATTATTCTTCCGGTAAATGCGAGTCACCGGAGAACAATTCCGGCGACTTCTGTACTTTACGTAATAGTAAGTACAAAGTAATGAGAAAAAATGGAGTTGAGTTGCCTTACAAAGAGCGAATGGGCTATGAAAAAATGAACACATTGGAGCAATGCGAAAGGTCATGCAAAGATAGTTGCAAGTGTTGGGGTGCGGTGTACAGTAACTCCTCTGGATTCTGTTACAGGATAGAGTACCCCATTCAAACACTAGTGAGTGTTGGTGATGATACAAAAGTGGGTTATTTTAAAGTGCGGGATAGCGCAGGGAACAATAAGGTGGCGATTGGGCTAGGAATTGGAGCTGTATTGATTTGCGGGGCAGTTTTGGTATTTGGATGGGTAGTGGTGATGTGGAGAAGGAAGAGAAGAGTAAGTAGGGCCTACGTGGAGGGAGATGGTGGGGTAGTGGGTGTGGGACCGTATAAGGATTTGGCATCTGAAAGTTTTAGTTCGATAGAATTAAGTGAAAGAAGGTGATGTAAGGGCTGACGATATTTGCACAGTTTATTACTTTTGACTTTCTTTTGATATTCTTTTGCTCCACTTAATGGGTCCCATTCGACACTACTACAGGATCGTTATGATATTTCGTTATTTCTAAAACAATGCACTATGTTTCGATAAAATTATAGTATTACATGACTCTGATATATTTTGCTGTCTTATTTGTACATGGAGGCTATGGAGCTGTCGTATCTTCATTTTTATAATATAGTTTGACTAATATTCCAAGTAGTCAAAAGATTGTTTGTCGCTACGTTTTGCCGATAAGAACCAGAAAAGACATTCTGGATGTTATTTTCAGTGACCAACTTAGATTTAACTATTGAATTTATTGATAACAAATGCACAATTTATGATCTACTTGCATGTCGAGATCAACTTGTCCACTGGCAGCACTAGACTGAACATTTTTAATAAAACAAGTGTTCGGATTCAGTAATATTGGTTTACTTTGTTTTATTAAAACAAAACTAAATTGGCATCTAGAAACTGTGTTTGAGTCTTTGAGATGCCTTTTGTACCTTCTAAATTTGGTTTGATTTTAAAGAAACTGTCTTATCTCAGTTTGATATTGGAAACAAATTTCACTTTGGTGTTCCAAATGGTAGAAAGTTGAGCTGGTTCAGTAAAAAAATTAAGTTGGAGTTTATGTTTTTAGTTGCTGTAACCAATTTTTTATCTCTTTTAATTATAAAAAGTTTGAAGGCTTTTTTGCTGTGAATTTATTTTTCTGTCCTCTATATGACCGTATTTATCCAATTTCTATTACAAACTGCCAATTTCCAATTTGCTTTATACGGTGTGTGCACGTGGGAGTTCTGAAGGCTGAAGTTCATCACACGAGGTAGCTGCCCTTCCTCATACGGCGTTGTTGGATTAATTGCTGGACTATTACAACCGATTGATCCGGTTTAATGGAAACAATTACTGAATTAGTACTACCGTCTCTTCCGGTTTTCTTTGTGATGTATATGCTAATTCATCACATCCCATTAATCGATGTTCCTAATTTGAATTTGAATTCCAAAGCAGGTATATTCGTCATCTGGGTTTCCAAAGCCTCTTTTCTCTGAGTTTTCAAATATTGACCTACTATGTATGTATATTATGTTATGTTTATGCTTGCTTAAAACTCACCGTTCACCAATCTCTTATTTATGTTCTTAAAATTTGAATTTTATCTGATTTCAAAATCTCTCTTTCACCTCTTTTGAATGTTTTTATTATATCTTTGAAATTTGTTTTAGTTTTTATTAAACTGATTTATTCATGAATTTATTATGCGATTATTAGATTATTACAGTGTGTATTATTATATTTGAACTAACAGTTTTTGAATTGTGTATTTCTCAGATTTGTAGCAGATATGAGAGACTTGAGAGGATTTTGGTTGCCAAATATATCACGATTTGAACTTTCTTGAAGGTACATAGCAACATGTTAGACTTTGAAAGTGTGATACATCTCTTTTTATTCATATCCACAATTTAACATTGTATGATTGTTGGTGATTTAGAATGATAATATCGTCTTTAAGTGATTTGTTGTCAAGGTGTGCACAAAATTAGAGATAATATAATAAGTTTATGTAATTGTATGGTGATACTCATAAAGAGGTTCAGTAGTACTCAGTGGTCAATTATAATATGCACAACATGTGTTTGATGTAAGTTTTCACTCATTTTGTTTAAGGATTTCTCTAACAATATTGTTTAATATAGTTTTACCAGTGACTTCAATGTTTATGCAGATAAGTCTTGCTCTTATCTTACTTTTTTTAGCGCATTTCACCTTAAAAAGGTATTCATCTTTGACTTTTAGATATGATATTATATGTCATGGTTTATTAAATTTTGATCTATTCTTCACGTTGTTAGTGTTCTTAGTTTGTCAACTATATGTTTGACACTGTGTACCAGGTTTTACTTGATGGAAAATGGAAAGAAGAAAACGTGGTATTGTTGGTTCATGGTGATATAGTTAGCATCAAACTAGGAGATATTGTTCCTATGGATGCACGCCTACTAGAAGGAGGTGCGTTAAAGATTGATAGGTAGTGTGTTTGCTATTAAATAAATGTATTTACAAGGACAAGCTTAAATATTAGTACAAATCATTCCCCTAGATCATATAATTTCTATTGCTTTGCAGTCTGCTCGGATTGGAGAATCACTTCCGGTAACCAAGAATCCAGGTGATGGCATTTATTCATGCTCAACATGTAAGCAAGGTGAAATTGATGCAGTTATAATTGCAACTGGAGTTCATACTTTCTTCGGAAAGGCTGCTCATCTTGTGGAAAATGTTGAGTATTGAACACAGTAAAAGAATACAGAGGGGGGGTGAATGGATTCTTGAACTTTTCTTTGTGAGTCTGTGTAGCATATAAGTGTTTGTGTGTGCAAAGGTGTAGGTGCGCATAAAGAACAACACAAGACACAATATCACTTTAATCTAATGTATTATTAGATAAAGGTTGCTACAATCTGTGAATACAAATGATAGTATTCTCAGCTTCGTTTTTCTCAGAGAGATATTGCTTACAATGTCTGAAAAACTTGACTCTAAAAAGTTAATAGCTAAGGAAGCGAGGCTGTATCCTTATAACATGGATATAACCTACTTACTACAAATAAGGTAGCTAAACAAATTACTTTCTAGTCTGTCTATCCTTTTTGAGTAAGTGTCCAAACGGTTACAGATTTGACTTTGCAAAGCCTGTTCAGATCCACTTCTTTAGCCCTTTTGTCTCTTCTATATCTCTCCAAGCTTCCTTGTAGGTTTTCCAGAGCACGTTACAGATTGTGGTCCATAAAGTGCATTGGCTTGTTGCAGGTTTCTGACTTGTACAGTTTCTTCAGTATTTTGTCTCCAAGAATGTATTCGAGAAGTGACTAAGTAAGTGATTCGAGAACTAGAATTGACTTGATCGATAACTCTGAGTTCTCGAACACTGTTATATTGACATATCGAATTACTTCTCGAATATCTCTTTTTCATCAAGATTCCTTGAGTTGTCGAATAGAACATTTGACTTATCGAATCCTCGAGATATCGAATAGCTTTCTGAGTCCTTGAGATATCGAATGGAACTTTGACTTGTTGACTCTTTGAGAACTCGAATACTACTTTTGACTTGTCGACTTCTTGAGTTCTCGAACAGAGTAATAGACATATCGAATCTCTGAGATATCGAACAGTGTATTCAGAGATATCGAATAGTGTCTTGAGATATCGAATCCCTGACTTCTCGAATGCTGGACTTCTCGAATAGACAAAACTACTTCTCAAATTGGTACTTAGGCAATTTCTTCACTTTTTTCAAATCCCAACTTTGATTATTTGACAGTCTTTATCTTCTTGCTTGAGGCATGAACCTTGGAACTTCTTTCAAGCATTATTCTTGACTTTATAAGTACAGTTACACAACTAGGATTTGGTACCTATTACAAGTACAAAACAAGTAGAGACTCTACAACTAGAAGTTCCCTCAGTTAAGAGGTCATGTAATTAATGCAAAGCATTCCAAACAATTAGGCTTGTTATTAGATGTAAACAGGCATGCCTCTGTGACTAACAATCTCCCCCAAATTGTGAGTGAGACCCTTAGTCACAATTTCATGTCTGATAACAAGCCTAACATACATAAAGATAAAACTTGAAAAGTACAGGTATGAAATTTGATTGAGCATATGAATGAATAATCTTACAGTATGATGAAATACTAGACATTCTCATTCGATTCCATCTTCATTGCTTTGGCTTGTAGATCATCATATGCTTTCTGTTTTCTTTCTTTCTCCCTTCTTGCATTCTCATCCATGGCCTTTATGATCTCTGCCAAAGCATCCAATTCTTCAAGCATGATAGAGTCTTTGAAATCTTCAAGTACTGGTTTTAGAATGTTGGCAGGATAGTGACTGAGTAGGTTCATTCTAATATTGACATTATCTCCATTTCTCCTCCTATACTTCACCACATAGGGATTGAATTGAACTCTACACAATCCTTTTGCCCTTAGCTTTTCTGCTTCAACTTCCAGCCTATCAATCTCCTTATCCCTTTCTAGCCATTTCTCAAAGCATCCATTTCTTATCTTATCAGCATAGTCTCTCTTCATCTTTACAAAATCAATCAACTCCAGCTTCCATACTTTCTCCACTTTGTCTTCAGAATCCAATAATGCAATGATTCTTTCTATTTCATATAGCTTGCCCAATTTTGACACTGTCCTTGTTTGAATTTCTTCTCCCTTCCATCAGTATATTTAATCTCAAGGCAGTTATTCATAATGGCAGCATAGTAGATTCTTTGAGCTCTTAGATATTGCAATTGGTCTTCATCAAAATCTTCATCTAATGGTTGGAGTTTTAAGCCTGGATAGATTGTCAGAGTCCTTGATTTGGATAGCTTTGGTTTCCTTACAACTTGTTTGAATTTGATCCTTTTTACATGGTTGCATGGCAGTAGCATGTGACCTTTGTTTGTAGACCATTGTAGTATTCCATTAGCAGTTTGCTTTTTGAAACACAGATGGTTTCTTGACTTGAATCTTCTTCTCTTCTTGAGGTGGCAAAACAGTTGCAGAAGCCATAGATGTAGATTTTGCTAGGTCATTACTAAAAGTATTCACCCTAGACTCAGAGTCTTGTGTTGTGGTGAGGTTATTGCTAGCAATGCCTAAGGCTTGCTATTTTCCACTCTTTCTCTCATACACCTTTCCACCATCTCTGTCATCATCTTTCTTTTTGCTTTTACCATCCCTTTTCTCCTTGTCATCACCACCCTTATTCCTTCCTTGAGATCCACCTTTGCTCCCACTCTTGTCTTGATCATCCTTATCTTTGTCTGACTTTCCCTCTTTAGCAATAGGCTTGATGTCTGACTGAGAGTTGATAAACTTCACCAGAATGTCAAGAGCCTCTATTTCAGATTTAGATTTCCCACTCCTTGAATGTAGAACTTCAGCCAAAAATTTTATTGTAGACATGTTGTTTGATTTGAGGTGTTGGCCAAATCTGAAGGCAACAATGTCTTGATTCTTTTCATATAAGATTCAGTGAGGCTGAGGAACTACTTGAGGCAATTGAGATTTCATACACTTGGTGAGAATCTCTTTGAGCATGTTGTTGTCTGATGAGTTATTCCTTTCTATCTTCCTGATAATTATTCCAAGTTCAGAGCTGGATACAATTTGCAAAGCTTCAATGTGGATGTGAAAGAGGTTCTTGGCAGTGTGGACTAGGACTTCTCTATCATTGGTAGTGATGATGGCATAAGGATTAGTTTGAACAATTTCTCTTTTCACTACAGTGACTAGAAACACATCTTGCACAAGAAGCTTGATGTAGTCAAAGTAGTGGAAGTTTGCCCTTCTTCTCAGCTCATGTAGGTGCTTCAGAAAGGCTATATCATGATATAGTTTAGAATTTGCAGTTTCTTGACATACCCTTTGAGTAAGAACATTTCTGAATTCTGAAGGTTCACCTTGAAGAGATTGCTTAGCAATGTCAGGAATGTCGAATTCATATTCTGGGGACTTCTCTTCAGTTTCAGATGGAGGGATAGATGGAATCTTGGCCTCTTCATCTACAGCCACTTTCTTCAGTTTTTCCTCCTTGGATGCTGCCTTTAATTTCTCAGACTGATTTGACTTAGCAGTTCTTGGTTGACTACCCTCATTTATTGTAATGCTTTTCTCCTTAGGTTTCTCCCCCTTAGATTTTGAGTTCCTTAATGTCCTCTTATCCCCCTTAGGCTTGTTGTCAGGCACAGAGGCTGTAGAAGTGACCTTTGGGTTGGAAGAAACTTCAGGTAGAGGGAGTCCCATATGCTTCATTATGGCAGAAAGCATCTGTTGTTAGTTGATAAGAACATCAGCATTGGCAGTGGCTTGAATGTCCAACTTGTCATTGAGAGCAGCAACAGTGTCTGTTAACTGAGCATTGGATGTCTTGAGATTAACCACCTCCTTTTCCAGAGTATCCACCTTGGTGAATAACTCAGTGGCCTTGAACTAGAGATAGATTGTTCCTTGAGTCTTTGTACTTCATATTTGGTCATGTCATGCACAGGAACCTCAGTTACCAGCTTATCCCCATATTGATTCTTGAACATTGTTTTCAGCATGGCATTGGAGTCTGTGGTTTGATCAGATAGAGATTGAAATTTATGCCCAGACTTGTGACAGCATCCTTTAGCAGTGCTAGCCCATGATCCATCTTGGTGCAGGTGGTGTTACAGTATTTGAGGTCTTTAAACACACTGTCCAACTGAGGGAATTTGGCAGCAAAGGTCCTCTTGATTTCTTCCACTTTAGTGACTGTCTCATCACACACCCTGCTGACCTCAGATTTGACTCCTTTGCCTAGATAGTGGGCAGCCTTGAGAAATCCCTTGTAAGAATCATTCATGGCCTCATACACTTCACCAGGGGTCATAGATTTGGCATTGGAACCTAGTGAAGTGATGTATTCCTCCCTTAGATATTGAAGTGCTTCATCAAGAGTAATCTCATATTTTCCTTGCAACCAGGCATCTACATTGCCATCTCTCTCAGTATCATCAACTATCTTTGTCTTCTGCATCTCCACATCATCCCTATGACATAGCAGAATGGCTTCATAGTCTGGATTAGGGATATTGGAGGTGACCAAGTTTTGAGCAATCTTAACAAACTCAGGAATCTGATCCACAACTAAGCTTTGAAGTGCTTCAACCGTCAATTGTGGTGGAACAGACCCTGATCCTGAAGCACTGTCATGTTGCACAGGCTTCAGCCATTGTGACAGGAAGTCAGAGCTAGAGCTAGGCAAGCTAGACTCCTCAGTTACAGATGCAACTTCTGTAACCGGATGGATTAACTCTACTACTGGTGTCTCCACAGAAGTGGGATGAGTTACACCAGCAGTTGACACAGGCACAGAGTCTCTAGTAAAAACTAGTGGAACCTCTGTGTTTATGATGGTGTCATTAGGAGATGCCCCAACATGCATTCCCTTACCATCTAAATGTGGGTCCTCGGTGGTGAGCAAAGTGTCATGCACTAAGTCACTTGAAATCATTGGCTCATCAAGAGAAAATAATTCTTGATGATCAATGCCTTGCTCCTCAATTGCTTGAGTTGCAGGCTGAAAAGAAATTTGAGTGGTAGATTCTGGAAGAGGAGTGTCTTGTAGATTAGAGTTGGGCAACTCCCCCTGAGAGATAGAGGGAGTTTCAATTGTGAAGTGCTCTCCACTCAGTGTAGTGCCAGCCTTATCACTCCCATGTGCTGACTCTATACAGGTAGGTGCATTGGGGAGGATGATTGATTCTATAGATGCACCCTGTTGAGAGGATACATCTAGTGAACTGTTTGCCCCTGATTTTACAACTTCAGCCATTTGTGTGACTGAAGAGGTGGTTTTAGTTTTCTTCTTCTTTGGCCTGATAAGGGGTGACTCAGGTGCCTCACTTTCTAATTCTACAGCTAATGCTGCTTCAGATAAGATGGTTAAAGGTGCAGACATTACCTCCTTTCTCTTCTTTTTACTAACATCACCCTTTTGAGAGGATGATGCAGTTGGCTCACTGTGTGGTAGAGTGTTTGGTTGAGAGGGTTGGTTAGCAGGCCCTGGGTTAGCATTTTGTTCTACTTGCTTGGGCTATGCTAACTGTGACTTTGAGTCAAATGTTGGCATGTTGTGGGGGTAAGTCCTAAACAAACTCTTCATATGGGGAGTTATGTTAAGTCTTACATCCACATCATTCCTAGTCTCCAAATTACCAAAAATGAGTTTGGTCATGGATTTAGGATAGCCTATTCTATTTTTATCTATCCCATGCAGTTCAATCAATTGAGCATTTTTAAAATTAAGAATAGATTGAATAAAGCGAGGGAAGAAAATGTCAGTACCTCTCTTGGTTGTGTTCTTACCAAGTCTCCCATACAGTTCTTGTAGGATGATTTGACCAACATCTATCTTCTTTCCATAGGCCAGTGCATAGCCAATTTGTTGTACAGGTGCACTGATTTGATCAAAGCTTGATTTCCTTGCCGTGAAGACTTGAAGAAGAGTTGCAAACACATAGCTCCATTCCTTTCTCAGATTCTTCCTGTTTAATGTTCCAAGATTGATCCCATCTGAGTAGTTGATGAACTCAAAGAATTCTTCTAACTCTGCATTCGTGGCCAGTATGTCATATGACTCTTGTTGTAGGCCCAGTGTTTGATTCATGTCTGCAGTGGTGATAGTGATTTCCTGGTCCTGAATCTTGTAGTAGATTATGTATGAAGATATTGCGCTTTCCAGGGCTACAACTTCCACAATAGCAGTTCCCCAAAACTGTTCCAGAATGTCTAGATACAGTGTTGAGTTAGCAGAGAGTACATCCTTGATTTATGACTTAGCCATCCACTTTACAAAGCACTTGAAGTTCGAATTGGGTGCTTCAACATCACTGCTTAGGGCGATAAAATTGGTATTGAACTTCACTGTTGCCATTGATACAGAAAGAAGAGAAGAGAAAGTAAAGGTTGAAGAAGAAATTTAGCTTTTGGCACTACGCCACATATGGCCTACGGCTACGCCCAAAAAAGTGTGATTATAGGGCCAAAAGTGTTGGTAAAAGAGCCTAAAACCACCTACGGCTACACTTTTCCCAAATTTGGGAGTGTTACAAAAACGGGTGCTAGCGTAGGGGTCTATGCTAACACTTTTTCGATTTTTGGTAACATGGGAGAAAAGTGTAGGCGTAGATCCCTATGCCAACACCTTCCTGATCTGTGGCTACACCTTATAAGTTGTTGGTATAGATCTATGCCTACACCATTATCTTTCTACTAACACTATTAAATATGTTGGTGTAGACCTATGCCAACACCTTCTTTAGTACCACTATGCCTACACTTTTTTATTAAACATTTTTGTAAGCTCTATACCAACATTTTAAATAAAGAAAGACAACATATGAAATTGAAAAATAAAGATTTCCATTCAAAATATTGTCAAACATTCCAATACATAAAGGCTATCCAAAAGCCATTTCAATACATAAAAACCCATCCAAAATTACATATAACAAAAATTTCTAAAGTTACTTAGCATAAAATAAAATGATCTAACATTGTCATCTCCGTGGGACATTGTCATAAAAGATATCTCATGGTCAACATAGTGCAGATGTAAAAAAATAGCTTTCCTCAACAGCAAGGATGGACTTCTTGCAGGAGCAGCTTGTCGCAGACCTGAGGAAAGAGATAAGCAGTTATAAAAAAAATCGATAGCTTTCCGACAAACAATCAAGAATACTATCAAGAATAGCAGACATCTAAAATTTACAAACAATGGCAATCTAATATGCAGGTAATAACATCAAAGACGGATGGCAGAACTTTGTTCAAAAAACGTACGACAAATATGTAACTGATTGAATGGGCTATAATACAAAAAGTCCTATACCAGTTTCCTATTAAGTATTTACATATACAAAATACCAGGGGTTATGAATTAGAACTTATCATAAATAAATCTTTAGATCTGTGATATTTGGACCAAAAGAATGGGGAAGACTGGATATGGACCGTATTGAATCAGCAGGGGCATATATAAATCCTATGAATCCTATAAAAAAGGTACGCTTGTACATAAAGGGCAGTTCTCACCAGAGAAGAATCCTTGTTTTGTCCTCTCGCATGCAGGAAAGCCAGAAGGAGGTTCTCTTCATGGCTAAGAAAATCCTGGAGTAGGGCTTGAGCCATATAGATAAAATAAGAAGGTTCTCAATTTAAAAATAAAAAGAGAACTTTATTTTCTACTGTAAATCCTGGAGTAGGGCTTGAACCATTGGGGGTGCTGAACAAGAGCCACAGAATTTCTACTGTAAAAATAAAAAATATGCACATATTTCATTAACTTATAGCTCTTGATAGACAATTTAAAAGAGAACTTTTTAATTAATACGGGGACAGATAAGAACATATATATACACACATATACAGAAGACCAAATAAGTCCCCACAAAAAAAAGACCAAATAAGAAAATCAATCATTATAACAAGATTAATCATATAATGAACTAAAAATTAAAATAGAAACAAAGAAGCCTAAGATGGTGCAGAACAGTTAAATGAGATTAGACACAAGATCAGATTATGTTTCTGACTATAAAAATACATCTGTGTGCCCTTGTGCAACATTTCAGACACAAAATCTTGTTTATTTTCAAATGATAAGACAAGATAAAATGTCAAATGGACCTTCCTCGCAAAAATATATTAAGAATCAAAAGACATGCTTTTGACTAATGCGAGGACCTTTCCTTTCCGTATCATTAAATTTGGCCGGATATAGATATTATTTTACTTGTAATAATCATTATAGATTTGAGCTATACCATACATTCCTGTAATCTACTACAACTGACTTGATCTACATAGTAAGACTTCACAATTGATTCCCTTCATAATCATATCCCACTTCCTGAAATAGTCTACAATGTCTTTTGACTGGATGCGCAGAAAGAACTATACCCTACTTAATCAGAGAAAATTTAGGTACAAAAGAATGTTAGTTATCCATGGCATAATTTACATCAGTGACTTCTAAATTTTTGTTATGATTTTCACTACACATGTGCCAGTATATTGGCCTCATTTCTTTGTAATTAGAAGGTTTGTGCCGATAATATCTTTGTCATGGTTTAATGAAACACAGAGTAGCTTAAAAAGTAAATAAATGTGTCCTTTAAACAGTACCTTTCTGCTGCCATTGCAGTCACTTAGAGTTTCACAGTTTTCAGAAACTTTACTAACTCGCAGAATATTACACCCAGTTGTCTTGGATTTGGTTTGTGATTCTAACTTCTTCAAAATGTTTCCTTTACCACTCAGTATGTCCACACTCTGATCTTTTCCTATTCTATGACTAGATTCCTTCATGTTAGTTTTTATGCCCTGTTGAGAATACTACTGATATCGGTGCCTGTTGCAACTACAAAAGTCAGAAGAAAATAATACCAAATAAGGGCTATAGGAGATTTCACCTTGTTACTGAATTGTTTTTCTCTCCCCACTTTCCCAGCAAATATTTTCCCTTCTTGTGCTCTGTGATTTTGCGATCCTCCAACGCGCTTTCTTTTCCTTTCCTTCCCTGCCGTTCTGCAATGCCCTCGGGGAACCAGAGATACATAGGTTAGACATTAGATATAAAAATAAAAATTTAGAAACTAATTTACGAAATGGGACATCTATTAGCTGGATCATAATTATAGTTTATGTTGTCTTTTACTTTATAATTTCTTCAGATAATTATGTTTTCAGAGAACTATCAAATCATATCAAGTAGTTGAAATGACCATATTAAAGCTAATAAACTATAAGAGTGAAAATCATCAAATAGATCCTTAGACTTCCCCACAGAAGTAGCAAAAATTGCGTTAATCAATTATACTTGTATTCAAGTTACGATAATAAATAGGCAAAATAAAACCAAAACTTTAATACATCTAAAAGAGGGTACCTTGTAGAGTAAAACATTTCTTCTCAAACCTCAATTAAATGGGTAAGTTTCCATTGCCAAGTACAGTACCAATACACTGAACTGCATCAATTGAATGAACAATTTGCTAGGTCAATAAAAGGAAATGTTTACTCTCATTCGTACCTTTCTTCCTGAGACATCCCAGAATGGATGCAAATTGAAGGGAAATTGTATTCCACCACAAGTTTGTTCAATTCCGCGGCTCTACTAACACTTTTCACAAAAATAACCACTTGATTAAAATCCAGAGCATCAAGAAGATCATTAAGCATGCTGTTCTTTTCCATCTCACTCACCTTAATATAATGCTAAAAGATGAAAAAGAAGAAATAATTAGATAAATTTGAAAAACAAACTGTAACACGATAAAATTATCCTTAAATTGTCATTTAGAAAATCTACCTGGACAAGCCCGGGAAGAGTTAACTTGGAGTCATCATCAATATATATTTCCATTGGCTGAAAAGAAGTAAAACATTAGTTAAGAATCATCACATATAAATTACAACAAAATCAAAACTAAAGTAAATCGAGCTCAAGCTGTTAAACAAACCAATATTTTTCCAAAACATCTTTCGAAACCGTAACTAAAAATCTAACTTGATAAAATCGAAACATATAAAAAAACAAAAAGAAATTGAAACATGTTATACACAAACAAACATTCATAATCGAATCCCAAACAAGCAAAAAAGCCCTAATTAAACCATGTTATATATACAAGAAGAAGAAGAAGCCCTAAATAAGTAAATAAGGCCTAATCAAAACAAACAAGAAGAAGGCAATGAGAAATACCTGAAGAAGATAGTTAAAGAATAAGACAATCGAACCCAAATTGAACCCGAACAGAACCAAATCGAATCCTAATTGAACCCGAACATAACCTAATCTACAATCCCTAATTGTAGAGAACCCGTGAAGAACTTGTAGAGAGAAAGCCCTATAATTGCTTGGTGTTTAATTGAGATTTGGAAGAAAGTTGAGAGAGAGATATATTTCGGAGAGAGTTGAGAGAGCGAGAGAGAGAGTTCAGAGCGAGAGAGAGTAGCTGAGAGCGAGAGATAGAGATAGATGTGAATAATAATTGAGATAGAGGGATTTTAAAAAAAAACAATTGAGATAGAGGGAAATAAATGAAATTGACCCGCTCATCCAAATTTGTGGGTAAAATTTCACCCGCCTATTAATTATTCACAAAATTGAGCAACGCCTACACTTTTTTTTAACACTAACGCTAACACTTATTTCCGTGTTAGGATAGATACAGTCTGAAGTCTATGCTAACACTAATTTATATCAATGCTAACACTAAAAAAAAGTGTAGGCATAGACCAATTTTAAGCCATCTATGCCAACACTTTTGTTCGTAACACTGAAAAAAGCGTTGTTGTAGGCCATTTGTGGCGTAGTGTGGCAGTTAGGGTTTTCAGAGGTTTTGGGAGTTTAGATGCTTGAGAACTCGAATGAAATGAATCGAATAGATGTGAAATTGTATAAGCATGAAGTACTCGAATTGTATCGACAAGTCTAGCATTCGAGAAGTAGAAAACAACTATTCGATAAGTCAAGAAAGGCTTATTCGATAACTCAAGCAGGTTGAAAACTCACAGCTGGCAGCTATCTAACTTAGAATAAATTCTAAATTAGGTAAAATTTATTTTTATGAGTAATTCTGAATTTTGAATAAAAATCCAAAATCGGTTAAAATTCAGCGAGAAATCAGCCTTTTCAAATGATTCGAGAACTCAAACATGCTATTCGAGAACTCTATCAATAGAGAACTGAAAAACCTTATTCGAGAACTCACTCATGTCTCTGTTCGAGTTCTCTAAAAGACACTATTCGAGAACTCAAGAGTGTCCTGAATAGGCTTGTTAGAGAAGTCGACCACTAACACTGAAATGAACCATTCGAGAAGTCTGATTTATCGAACTATTCCTTTTACTCATAGAAAACTCAATTTTCACTATCTTTTAAAATTTACCAGACATATTCATTCAAGAATATTCTAGCAAATTAAACAATGATTTTCTCAAAATTTCATTGAAATTTCGAGTTAACAAGAAAATATGATTTTCCAAATATACAACAGATTTAAAATATTTATAAATCATATTTCAGCCAACACTTACTCCAAAAATATTGAGAATTTAGATAAAGTAAGTGTTTACTGCTGCAATAATCTAGATGCTGTATTCACCTAGCCAGAATCTGAAGAATTCAGCATTCCAATCTCACTAACCAACCTTGTGAAGGTGGCTTCATCTAATGGCTTAGTGAATATATCAGCTAGTTGTTTATCTGTAGAAACATAATGCAACTCAATGGTTCCATTAGTTGCATGTTCTCTTATAAAATGATATCTGATGTCAATGTGCTTTGTTCTAGAATGATTGACAGGATTGGCAACTATAGAGATTGCACTTGTGTTATCACACATGATTGGAATTCTTTCCAACACAAGTCCATAATCTCTAAGTTGATTTCTAATCCAAAGCATTTGAGCACAGCAACTTCCATCAGCTATGTATTCAGCCTCAGCTGTAGAAGTTGACATAGATTGTTGTTTCTTGCTATACCAAGAGACTAACCTTTGTCCAAGAAACTGGCAGCTACCTGAGGTGCTTTTTCTATCCACTTTGCATCCAGCATAATCAGCATCAGAATAACCAACCAGATTGAACCCTGTGTCCTTAGGATACCATAGACCCAAGTTTGGAGTGCCCTTTAGATATTTAAAGATCCTTTTTATAGCAATCAAATGTGATTCTTTTGGATTTGATTGAAACCTTGCACACAAGCATGTAGCAAACATGATGTCTGGCCTACTTGCAGTGAGATAGAGTAGAGAACCAACCATGCCTCTGTAGACTGAGATATCTACTTTCTTGCCTTTAGCATCTTCATCCAATTTAGTTGCAGTGGCCATGGGTGTCTTTGGAGGTGAGCAATCTTCCAAATCAAACTTCTTCAATAGATCCTTGATGTACTTGGTTTGATTGATAAAGATACCATCCTTCCTTTGATTAACTTGCAACCCAAGAAAGAATGTCAACTCTCCCATCATACTCATCTCATATCTGCTCTGCATGAGTTTACAAAATTTCTCACACAGCTTCTCATTTGTAGAACCAAAAATGATATCATCCACATAGATCTGAACTAGGATAAGATCATCACCATGCTTCTTGTAAAACAGTGTCTTGTCCAGTGTACCTCTAGTGAATTGATTTTCAAGAAGAAATTGTGATAAAGTATCATACCATGCCCTTGGAGCCTGCTTAAGTCCATACAGTGCCTTAAGCAGTCTGTAAACAAATTCTGGAAAGTGTGGATCCTCAAAGCCAGGTGGTTGTTGCGCATAAACTTCTTCTTCCAACTCTCCATTCAGAAATACACTCTTGACATCCATTTGATACACTTTAAAGTTTGAATGAGCAGCAAATGCCAAGAATATTCTGATGGCTTCCAATCTAGCAACAGGGGCAAATATCTCATCATAATCAATACCTTCCTGTTGAGAGTATCCTTTTGCAACCAACCTTGCTTTGTTTCTTACTATCACACCATCTTCATCCATCTTATTCTTCAGAACCCATTTTGTTCCAACAATGGTTCTATTCTTTGGTGCAGGCACTAGTCCCCATACTTTGTTCCTTTCAAATTGATTCAGCTCCTCTTGCATAGCAACAATCCAATCTGGATCCAATAGTGCATCATCAAGTTTCTTAGGCTCAACTTGAGATAGAAAATAGCCATAGAGGCACTCATTCTGAGTAGCTCTCCTAGTCCTTACTCCTGCATTAGGATCTCCAATGATTTGCTCTGCAGTGTGTGATCTATCCCATTTCCTTGAGTGCTCAGCCTGATTTCTCATTCTTGATGTTGCTTCATCATCCGAATCATGATCATTCTCATTTCCTCCCCCTGTGAGATTGCTACTACTCACAGGTGTGCCTTGGATGCTCGTTTCTTCACTGTTGATTGGCACAAATTCTTCTCTTGTGTCATCATTCACTTGAGTCTGTTGAACTTGAGTTTCAACTTCAGTTTCAAACTCTTCAACAGAATCATCTAGATTATCAAACCTTAATGGATCTTTATCTTCATCATTGGCTTCTTCTAGTCCAGGTAGTTTGCTGTCATCAAATGTCACATCTGTGCTTTCCATAATTTTCTTTTGACTGATGACATAAACTTTGTATGCAATTCTTTCCATAGAGTAGCCAAGAAAAATTCCTTCAAATGCTTTTGCATCAAACTTCCCAACATATTCAGAATTATCCTTCAATACAAAGCATTTGCTTCCAAAAGTATGAACATACTTTAGAGTGGGCTTCTTTCCAGTCATCAAGTTGTAAGGTGTCTTTCTAGTGTTTTTGTTGATGAGGGTTCTGTTCTGGATATAGCATGCAGTGCTTACAGCCTCAGCCCAAAAACATGTAGGCATCTTTGCATCAAGTAACACTGTTCTAGCAGCTTCAATTAGAGTTCTATTCTTCCTCTCAACAACTCCATTTTGTTGTGGAGTTCTTGGAGCTGAGAATTGCTGAGAAATACCATTCTCTTTACAGAATGCTTCAAGTATGGCATTTCTGAACTCTGTTCCATTATCACTTCTCAGTGCAATCACACTTGCATTGTTGGCCTTTGCTTCCTTGTCAACTTTCTTTATATGCTCAATGATTGCTTGTGGAGCCTCATCTTTTGATGCCAGAAATTCCACCCATGTATACCTTGTAAAGTCATCAACCATCACCAAGGCATACTTCTTTCTTCCTAGTGACATAATATTGACAGGCCCAAACAAATCCATATGAATGAGTTGTAGGGGCTTGGTTATTGATGTCACTGTCTTTGACTTGTGGCTTGATCTTTTCATCTTTCCTTTTTGACAAGCCTTACACACTCCTTCTTGACAGAATTCAAGTGTGGGCATGCCTCTCACTAACTCTCTTTTGACTAGAGAATTAATGGCTTTGAAGTTCAGGTGTGATAGTTTCTTGTGCCACAGCCAACAATCTTCATTTGATGCTTTTGAGTAAAAGCAACAAATTTTGTCCTTGTTTGCAGAATCCATATTGGCTACAAACAGGCTTCCTTTCCTTACTCCAGATAGAGCAAAATCACCAGTCTTCTTGTGGGTGATCAAACATTCATCTTTGTCAAAATCCACCTTGAATCCTCTATCAGTAAACTGACCAACACTTAGCAGATTATGCTTGAGTCCCTTGACCAGTGCTACATCTTCAATGATGACATTTCCAACTTTTAACTTGCCATATCCCAATGTGTTACCCATGCTGTCATCTCCAAAAGCAACCATTGGGCCAGCCTTTTCCTCATACTGTGATAGCAGGGCCATATCACTAGTCATGTGATTTGAGCATCCACTGTCCAAAATCCACATGACCTTCTTTTCACTTTCTTTGCCCTGCAAACACAAATGTATTACTTCTCCTTTGGTACCCAAACAAGTTTGGGTCCATGTGACTTAGAAACAGTTTTATCATAAACAACATGCTTGTCAACTTTCTTGGTGTTAGTCTTCTTGTCACTGTTAGAAGTCTACGAACCTGAGACTTCAGACTTAGGTGACAGAGGTACCTTCCTAGCTTTAGGAGGACTCGAAGACTTTGACCTGGTGTAGTGTGTGTGAGAATTGTGACTGATACAACCATCAATGAATTGCCTTCTCAAATTGAAACAACTAGTCATAACATTCATATTGCATGGCATACAGTCAAATTTATCACAAAATGGTGCATCTCTATGTCTTAGAGGCACAGAGCAATCATAGAAAGGTTTAGACACACTACCAGTAGGTTTCTTGCATGCATGAGTTAAATGATTGGTACTGAAACAGTTCTGACAAGTTTTCCTAGGGGCATTAGGCATATAAGCATAGTTGTTATCTTTGTTAATCCCTAACTTGCCATTTCTGTTCTGTTTCTTCTTAGTCACTTTCTTCTCTGATTCACTCTTTCCAGCTGAAACAAACTTAACAAACTTCTTGGGTCTTATCCTATCACCTAGCCTCCTTGGCTTTTGACTTGACACTCTCACTCTTAGATGATGCTTGTTGTTCATTGGATTGTGCCTCATCTTCATCATTCAACATTTGTTTGATGAGTAAGGCATCCTCATCAATTTCAAATGTTGATTCCTTAAAAATTAGATTTTCAGTCTTTTTCAAAATGTGAGGCACTTCCTCATGAACAACTGTGTCATCTTCAATGATAGCATAGCCTTTTCTTTGTTTAAGAGTGCCATAATCAAGTCCAATAGCAGCCTTGGGATTAGCTTCAATTTTCTCACAGTAGGATTGCACTAGACCAGATGATTTCTTGAAAGTTTTCAGTTTGAATTCATTTTCAGCTAATTCATCCCTAAGAGCCTTTTCAACCTGACTAGCACACAAGACCTTATTCTGCAGATATTCAACTTCTTTCTTAAGGTTTTCTACTTGCATAGCAGTTAGCTCAAGTTCCTCATTCTTTTTGATTAACATTTCATTTCTAGTAGACAGTTTAGTAATCTCGTCATTAGCAGCAGTCATACTAGTATGAATGTTAAACATCTCAACAGATAGTTGTTTAATCATGCATTTATACTCTGAAACAGACATGTCTATAGTAGTGAGAGATGGTACCTGAGGGTCTGATGGAGATGTGTCATCCTTGGAATTGGCCATCAAGGCATAATTGCAAAATTCTTGTTCCTCTCCATCACTGTCAGAATCATCCCAACACTTCCCTTCAGCTATGTAGGCCTTACCTTATGTCTGCTTTTTCAAAAGGGCCTCATACTTAGCTTCGAGCTCAAGATAATCTCTATCCTTCTTTTTAGGCTTCTTGCATTCACTGGCAAAATGCCCTAGGTCATTGCATCTATAACACCTTACAGATGACTTATCCACATGGCTGGTTTTGAACTTATTCTTGTTTAGTTTCACAGGTGCCTTGCTCTTGTTGAATGAATGGTTTTGGATTTTAGGTTTGAAGGGTTGGTTCCTCTTAAATCTGATGTTTGGAAATTTTCTGGCCATGAAAGCATATGAAGTGTTTTCCATTCCATCTAGTTCTTCAAGAGTATAGAACTCATCTTCCTCCTTCTCCTCAACAGGTTCACTTACCTCAGCTTCAGTTTCTTCCTCTTCCACTACCTCCTCTATCCTTAATTGGCTTGTAGATGCTTCTAGGTCTTGAATAGATTTTTTGACAATCAAGGCACATGATGTGTTTATCATTCTGCCTTGGTTGGCTTGGATTGCCCTTTTCTGAAGCAACTCAAGCTCATGAGTTTTTAAAACCCCATAGAGCACATCATATGTAACTTTATTCAAATCTCTTTCCCTTAGAGAAATGACCATTTGCTCTAGATGGTTTGGTGAAGATAGCAGAAACTTCATGTTTAACTCCTTGGTACTGTAAACCTTGCCATTCATCTGCAACTCAGTAACTAGCTTGTGAAATCTCTCAAACATCTCAGTAATGCTTTCCTTGGGCTGTGCCATGAAAGCCTCATACTGTGTGACCAGTATCTGTTTCTTGTTTTCTCTGACCTCATCAGTTCCTTCACATAACACCTCAATGTGATCCCACATTTCTTTGGCAGTGGTACATGAAGCAATGTTTGCAAACATTGACATGTCCATGGAATCTATAATCAGCAACATGAGGTGACTGTCAAGGGCAACCATGTCCTTTTCTGATTCTGTCCATTTGGATGGATCCTTAGCCACATAAGATCTTGGAATAGTAGTGGTTCCAACAGTCTTTTCAGAAATCTCCTGTTGGGGAACAAATGGACCATTCTTAAGAATCTCAGGATACAAATGATGAGATGCTTTGATGAACAACTGCATCTTTATCTTCTAGAGGTTATAATTCTCTTTGTCAAACTCAGGGACTTTCACCGTTCCTGTAGTCTTTGGTGTATTCGAACTCATGATCGTTTTTCTGTTTTTGAATAAACAGCCCACTCTGATACCACTTGTTGAGTATTGAACACAGTAAAAGAATACAGAGGGGGGGTGAATGGATTCTTCAACTTTTCTTTGTGAGTCTGTGTAGCAGATAAGTGTTTGTGTGTGCAAAGGTGTAGGTGCGCATAAAGAACAACACAAGACACAATATCACTTTAATCTAATGTATTATTAGATAAAGGTTGCTACAATCTGTGAATACAAATGATAGTATTCTCAGATTCGTTTTTCTCAGAGAGATATTGCTTACAATGTCTGAAAAACTTGACTCTAAAAAGTTAATAGCTAAGGAAGCGAGGTTGTATCCTTATAGCATGGATACAACCTACTTACTACAAATAAGGTAGCTAAACAAATTACTTTCTAGTCTGTCTATCCTTTTTGAGTAAGTGTCCAAACGGTTACAGATTTGACTTTGCAAATCCTGTTCAGATCCACTTCTTTAGCCCTTTTGTCTCTTCTATATCTCTCCAAGCTTCCTTGTAGGTTTTCCAGAGCACGTTACAGATTGTGGTCCATAAAGTGCATTGGCTTGTTGCAGGTTTCTGACTTGTACAGTTTCTTCAGTATTTTGTCTCCAAGAATGTATTCGAGAAGTGACTAAGTAAGTGATTCGAGAACTAGAATTGACTTGATCGATAACTCTGAGTTCTCGAACACTGTTATATTGACATATCGAATTACTTCTCGAATATCTCTTTTTCATCAGGATTCCTTGAGTTGTCGAATAGAACATTTGACTTATCGAATCCTCGAGATATCGAATAGCTTTCTGAGTCCTTGAGATATCGAATGGAACTTTGACTTGTTGACTCTTTGAGAACTCGAATACTACTTTTGACTTGTCGACTTCTTGAGTTCTCGAACAGAGTAATAGACATATCGAATCTCTGAGATATCGAATGAGATATCGAACAGTGTATTCAGAGATATCGAATAGTGTCTTGAGATATCGAATCCCTGACTTCTCGAATGCTGGACTTCTTGAATAGACAAAACTACTTCTCGAATTGGTACTTAGGCAATTTCTTCACTTTCTTCAAATCCCAACTGTGATTATTTGACAGTCTTTATCTTCTTGCTTGAGGCATGAACCTTGGAACTTCTTTCAAGCATTATTCTTGACTTTATAAGTACAGTTACACAACTAGGATTTGGTGCCTATTACAAGTACAAAACAAGTAGAGACTCTACAACTAGAGGTTCCCTCAGTTAAGAGGTCATGTATGTAATGCAAAGCATTACAAACAATTAGGCTTGTTATTAGATGTAAACAGGCATGCCTCTATGACTAACAGAAAATACTATACATGTTGGACACTTCCAGGCGGTATATAAATTTAGACATTAGTTTCTGTTACCTTGGCTATCGGTTCACATCGTCTTTCTGAACAGGTCTGTACAACCCTAGATATGCTAATGACTGTTTTTGAGGTTATGTTATATTCCGAGTTACTGAAAATATATATTCTCTTCCTCCTCAGGGTTCCATTACAAAACGTATGACAGCTATTGAGGAAATGACTGGAATGGATGTTTTATGCAGCGACAAAATTGGCACATTGACCCTAAACAAGCTCAGTGTTGATAGAAATATGATTGAGGTTAACACTCCCGATTGTCTACTAATCTGACATTTTAATTTTAATTTTGCACTTTCACCTTAATTGATGTCTTCTTTGTAATTGTAGGTGTTTGTTAAGGGAGTGGACAAGGATGATGTAGTACTAACGGCTGCAAGAGCATCGAGGTTAGAGAATCAAGATGCAATTGATGGTGCAATCTTGGTATGATTTTTTAGTTTCAGAATAATTACAAATTATCAATTTCTTGAAATAAAAACTATTTTCGTATCTTTATTACATTGAATTTGTAACCATTCTTTTTGAAGTGAAACCACCTCTTTGTTGCAATAGATGTCACTAATTTCTTATAGTTGGTGGTCAATTGGAAATAATGATGAATTAACACATATGCATCTTTCATTTTAGCATGTATTAGATATGATATGATTTTAGTATTTCCATGAAGATCATTTTGCGAAGGTAGACAAGTTATGAAAAAATTGATAGTTTCAATGCTACTTTTGCACTATTGTAATCGGGCATTGCTTTTGTCCAGTTTACGGGAGAAGAGCATCATTTTGATGCTTTCAGTAATCTGACAGGAATATATAAATTGTAAATTATAAATTACGATACTACAAAAAGTAACGCATCATGCATTTTATCCTCTGTAAATTTGATGGGATATACATATATGATATTAGCATTAGTTGTTATGAGTAATTCATGATTTGCAGAGATTGGATGTTGGATGTACACAAGTCAGAGGCAGGTAGCACGAATAAGACCGTCATTTCTACATGCAATACTTGGACAGGAGATTGGAGCTTTTGACACAGATTTTAACTAACGGAAAAATCACCGACGACATAAGCAACCACATGACTGTCATACAAGATGATATATGAGAAAAGGTACATACTTCAAATTTAATCATGTGCCTCAATTCCGACTAAAACATTTAAATATATTTGGTTTTAGATTAAGTACTCTTTCTCAATCCCAAAACTTATTTCCAAGTGACACTTATCTTCTATATTTGGTTTGCTTACTCATTCATGAAATCTAATAATTCTTTTAACTAACAGTTAGGTCATTTTCTATCATGCTTTGCAACTTTCTTTTACGAAGTTGTGATTGCTTTAATATCGAGTTGGGAAGTTTCACTCATTTCACTCTTGGTTGTTCCTCAAATTCTAAGTTTCAATCCAAGCTAAAACTAAAAGAAACTGAAACATGTTTCATATTTGAGTATTAGAGTTAGGTTTTCTCAATAAAAGGTATGTGCCAGTTTATGCGATCATCAGACAACTAACACCTCTTATAGAGGTAATGGCCCTAGCTATATCTCTAAATCTTTCTTAAATATAAAAGGATCAGGCTCACCTCAAGATTACGTAGACTTAAATCAACAAAAAATTACAAATTTCGAGGTGCTATTGTTATTGTAAACTTATGATTTGCTTTATTTCTCTTTAATATTTCCACTTTTCTCTTGGTGTCATATTTATATACGGGTCGATCTATGTATTTGACTATATCAATGTCAATCACATGTTTGTTGGTGCATCTCAGAAGCAAGGTGAAATGGTTCATCACCAGAATTATTAGTAGCAAACATAACTCCAAAGAGATTGCGTTGTTATAACTTTTCATGTATACATTGTTACAAAGCTGTGTTGCATGGTTCATGCTTGCTTGGAATAGGGGGTTGGGAAAAAGGGAAAATCATTTGAAAAAAATGATGATCGATTGTTCTACATATATATACCAGTGCACACTCTAAAGATGTTGCGGACCAAACTGTCAAAGGATCTTAAAGATGTAACGGATCAGAATTGTACTCCTCAAACCAGCCGGCGACGTCTCAAAGATTGGTGGATCATTCCCCAATAAAGTAAAGGAAAGGTTAAGCTATAGGTGATACATGTTTTTTGAAGTGAAGTAGTTTCTTTAGTCTAGCTGGTGAAGTGGTTTCTTTTGTCTAGTTACTGGTAGATTTCTGTTTATATTTTCATATGTGAAGTGGTAGCTTTTGTCTTTGCACCAAGGCTATTTCGAAGTACTGTATGTTTGGATTGTGAAACACCTAAAGTTGGATTTATTTTTTATCACTATACACTATGTAAATGTATTGTTTGGCTTATAAAAGGTTCTTACCTAAATTTTTATGAGAAATCCCCAACTGACAATGCAATCAGGTTGATAAACAATAAAACGAGCTAAACAAATAGCCGCATTGTTTCCAGACTGCTTAACACACTGAATCCAAGGATTCTTGAAACTGAAAATGAATACAAAGGCTTCTCGAGTAATCCAGCCTACATCAGTCCTGAAAATGGTAGCTTCACAATTGACCTTCACAATAGTTCCATGGCTATTGCGGTGTTCAGGCGACTCAGTTACAAAAACTAAGCAATGAGCACATGCGGTCGCAACCGTTCCAAGCATACCCCAGCTATCTACATGTCGGGAGCCAGCTATAAACATGCCGAAAGTATTAATGATGTGATAATCCAGATCTCCCAAAACTCCATCCAAATCATTCTCATTGATAACACACAAACACATAACAACCACAAATATAACAACGCAGAACAACCCAAAAATTGGGTACTAAAACACACGCTAAAAGGCGAGACGGGAAAACAAAATCGGACCTTTGATTCAAAAGATCTGATTTATTCAGAAAACAATCAAGCCCAAGCTCAAATCCGAAACAGATCCGAGAATAAAACTCGATTGGAATCTTCGAGGTTTAAACAACACTTGATTTTATTGAATTAGAAAACAAGCAGAGGATTTTTGGTGTAAATTGAAATATATTTATATTAGGATAATCAACTTACACCAACCAGATAAACTTCCAGTTAATTATTAATCACGAAAAAATATTAAATACATTGTATTAAGGATATTTACCAAAAATACTATGTTTAAAGTTTCTATTTGCAAATATACTATCTCTTTGAATTAATTGCAATTTTACTATACTAAGTTTCAAAATTGCAAAAATACTACACCCCTCCCCCCATGTGCCCTCCATGTGCCCTCTATGTGCCAACTAATTCACACGCCTGTGTACTTTGTTTTTTTTTTTTTTTGTGGGATGCTATTTTGGTGGATTTGGGTTGCATGGCCCCGCAGGGGCAACCACTTTCAACTGAACATGCAACTAAATTTCTGATTTCATGTTCCATTTTTCAATTTCCATTTTCGACCTCATTTTTGGACTCTAATATATATATATATATATATATATATATATATATATATATATAGGCAAGTGCTCAAATACAAACCACTCTTAAAATACAAACCTACAAACCAACACTAAATTAATTATATTTCATCTATTCTAAGGTTTCCTCAAGGGTACCTTCACGAAAGATGCTTAAAATAATTGGCTCTATCCAACAAAAAAAAAATAAAAAATTCAAAAAAAAAAAAAAAATCTTGCCGTGGAAATGCGAAGCATTTAAGACAGTAAACGGATGAGTTAGGTAGTCATGAGGGCCGAAGGCTCTCGACACACCCGTCAATCGTCTATTGCCTTTACCATTGATTGCCATTCCTTACAACTTTAGAATGATAAAGGCGCGAAGCGCCGTACAAGAAGGTGCGAAGCACCGTTAACCAGTGAAATCCACTGCCACGTCATCACGTGAACAGTGATTTTTATTTTTATTTTTTTTTATTTTTTTATTTTTTTTGTTGGATAGAGCCAATTATTTTAAGCATTTTTTGTATTGGGGTACCCCTAGTTTGGTCATCAGATTAGCTTGAAATATTAGATTATGCTTGGTTTGTAAGTTTGTATTTTAAGGAGGTTTGTATTGGAGTAGCCCCCTATATATATATATATATATAGGGTTGGACTCCATAGCAAACACCTTATATAACAAACAACAAAGAACACCTCATATCTAATAGATCCATTGCCCCTGGCGGGGCCACCCAATACAAAAAGTTCTTATTTTTTTAGGCTCTATCCATCCAGCAAAAAAAAAATATTTTGAAAATTTACTGTTCATCGATGACGTCATGATGATGCCATCAGTGACGTCATCGATGAACAGTAAATTTTCATTTTTTTTTGCTGGATGGATAGAGCCTAAAAAAATAAGAACTTTTTGTATTGGGTGCCCCTGGCGGGGCCAATGGATCTATTGGATTAAATGATTTTATAGTGTTCTTTATTGTTTGTTATATAAGAGTGTTCTTTATGGAGCAAAGGCCTATATATATATATATATATATTAGAGTCCAAAAATGAGGTCGAAAATCACTTTTGAAAAATGGAACATGAAATCAGAAATTTAGTTGCATGTTCAGTTGAAAGTGGTTGCCCCTGCGGGGCCGTGCAACCCAAATCAGCAACTGAATGCAACCACATTCAATCGAATGCAACCACATTCAACTTTTTTTAAGGTGGGTGATTTTGGTGGATTTGGGTTGCAAGGCCCCGCCAGGGGCAATATTCAACCAAATGCCACATTCAACTTGTTGAAAGTGGTTGCATTCAGTTGAAAGCGGTTGCCTGTAACACCCCCAGATCCGGGGTCAGGGATCTGGTCGTTATGGTCTCAATATCCATCCACAAAACCAACACAATCTAAATTACAACCTTGTGACCCAAAACAATAACATAAAACACACCCGTTATAGTCCCAGAGATGAAATCAGAGTAACCAACAATATTATTAATCACAAGTTTGAGTTCTTACAACCCAAAGAATTACAATTTTACCATTACATATTCTTTGCCATTCATTGGTATATGCCATATAATAAATACATTAGAGGATCAAATGCTAACAACTAGCCTACCAGGAGCTGCATCCTCAGCAATGGTAGCTATGACCTCATCGGTTAATCCTCTGACGGCTGACACCTGCCTATGTTGGGTACGCCTTGTGCGGCCATCTGATCTAGCTGTTGTTGTGATATAAATAAATAAAGCAAGGGTGAGCAATAGCCCACCAAAATATAATTGAACAGTGATAATGTATAACAGTCCAAAATATCTTTGAAACCATATGCCATGCATTAACGAACGTATTACCAATATAAGGTATGAGATGAAGTTACAAGGTAACTTAAAATATATTTGTTCCGAAGAAATATCTGCTATGTCAAAGATAAACAAGATATTATCAAATTTTCATAATAGAGGAACTTGCAAGAAGAATATTGCAATTCCAGTTCGAACACTTTTAAACCTGCCAACAATGATAATGTTGCAGAAAATTTCCCAATTTGGAAGATGAACTAATACGGGAGCTTTGCCGCGCCAGGAGCCACAACATTTACGATGATCAGTCGCATGTCATGCTCCCCATCATTTGTTCTCTACATGTAGAAGGAAGCACCGACGGATCGCCCGCCCTCTGGAACCCCCCGGCCAATGGTTGGGCCATTAATTGTTGGACCGGCGCCACTCGGCCACTTACGCGTCTCCTAGTTCGAATAACATCCATAACTCTGAAACATGAAGTTCGTCCCCCTTTCCCCAAGTATAGTACTTGTTGATAGGACTCCACAAAGTAGTCGTATCTAGTTGGAAAGGAAAATTTCACCAATATTTCCCAAGCTGATGCTTGTTAATGGATATAAACTTGTTCCATCAATCTTACCCCTCGAGCGTTGAGGAGGTAACCAAACAGACTCATATCGATGTTTGAAAGAATCGAGATGCGAGTGACAAGATAGTTTCGCAAGTATAGGACCGGGCAATCCAATAAATAACATCTCTCAAGTGAGGTCCCCTTATATACGTTTGGAAGTTGAGCGAGTATTTAAATCTTCTTTAAGATAGATTTAAATAAAAATAAAGTTTTGGGAACCTCCCCTTGATAAAAATAATCATAAAATACTCCAAAATATTTTACACCATATCTGAAGGTGACAGATAATCTTTGAATAATATGAATCATTATAAAAGAACTTAAAAGGATTTAAATAAATATTCCAAGAATATTAATTAACTCAATATTAATTAAGGAATATGAATAAATCATAATATTACTCGTAAGTAATCCTCGAATGAATATTTAGAATTATTTACTAAATAACTCTCTTCTTTATACGAATATTCAAAATAATATTCATTAATTAAATAAACTCAAATAAATGTTTAAAATAATGTTCACTAAATAAATCCAATCTTAAATGGATATTTGAAAATAATAATGTTTATTGGTGAAATAAACATCCCTTGGATATTTGATATAATATTCATTGAATTAATACTGAATATTCAACTTAAGAATGATACTTATTGATGAGATAATTGTCGACTGAATATTTGAGACAATATTCATTAAATAAATAATGAATATTCAATCTTAATAATATTTATCGAAGAAATGATTATCGAATGAATATTCGAAATTATGTTCAATAATTGAATCGACTTTAAATGAATGTCGAAGATAATATTTATCGTCTCAAGGGAATATTCAAAATAATATTTATCGATGAACTGGAGTTCGAATCAATGTTCAACTAATATTTATAAAATAAATAGGGACTGAATGAATATTCGAAATAATATTCATTTAAATAAATAAGGCTCGAATGAATATTAAAATAATATTCATTAAATAAATAAACTCGAATGAATATTCAAAATAATATTTATCGAAGAAATAAGAATGAATATTCTCTAAGTAAAGAACTTAACTGAGGGTTCGAAATAATATTCGAATATTAAATCGACTTTAGATGAATATATATTAAAGATAATGTTCATCGAATAATTAAATATCTGATGAATAACCCGAATAATATTTATCAAATAATCTCAAAAGAATATCTCAATAATATTCGCCAGATAATAAATGGGAAATATTTACTTAATTATTTTCCTCTGAAAATAATGTCAATATATCAAGAAATAACGACTCCCGGTCTATAATCAAGGAATGAGGTTCAGATGCACTTCGTTTACGGGTCTTAGAAATTTCCGGCTTATAACTGATACAATAACTATCTAACTCATAAGCCAACAATAATTCAGGGAACAAGTATATCAATATGACTTTGAAAGTAGGCATGCATGCTATGGCATATGTATAACAGAAAGCATATATATATATATATATATATATATATATATATATATATATATATATAAAATCACAACAACAGTCTTTTAAAAAGGATTTGAAACTTGCCTGGAAATCGAGTGTGGGTAGGGGTAGTGGTAGCGTGTCCCGGGTCAGTCTGGTGATCTATAAAGAGCCAAGGCATTCGGGATTAATCACTTAACACTTTACTTAAGTCGAAACACGTTGCTCGAATTATTTCGTTATACACCTCTTAGTGTAACTCTTTTTATCACCGATGCGGTTCGACATACGTTCGCTATTATGACCCGTCATTGTACCCACACTTAATACGTACTTAAGCCATGTAAGTTTTAATATCGATCATTTACGAATCAAGATTGTACTACGAGTTTTATCGTCCGTTTTCTAAGTTATTAACCAAAGTCATAATCAAGCATGCTTTTAGGGGTTCGTTCGCGTTTAACCTTGATTCGAACATTTTTATAAAATCGTAAAACGATCCTTTTAACGCAAGGTTTTCTCTCACACCTTCCTTATCATCTCTAGTATTTAATTACAATGGTTCGCTACTGCATTACCGAATTTATACAGGTTCAATTCCGATTACGAACTGGTGCTCTCGTTTACGAACCACTTATCTTAATTCGACCATAACTCCTAAACCGTATATCCATTTCACTCGATCTTTATATCAAAACGAAGCTCATAACATGAACTAACTAAACATAGCAAAATCCGGGACTGGACAGTAAGGTAAGGCTACTGCTAATCACGGTTTCTTAAGGTTAACGACAATCGGGCATTACGACGGCTATATTTACATGATTTCCAAATTTCAAACCATCCAATAATCATAGTTTCCACTCCAAACATCATATACATGTTATTCAACCATGAACTAAGACCAAGCAATGTCTTTCCGTTCATCTAAACTAATTTAACAATTATCAAAGCCCAAACATAAACTTAATGTCTTAAACATGCATATAACTATAAAACTCCATGAAAACTCATGTTTCATCCAAAGGCTACAAGTGTTATACCTTCCTTGATGTATGAATGAACTTAGTAATCCTTGGTTAGTCCTTATCTAGCCTTAATATAGCTTGATCTAGCCAAAGAAATCAAGAAAAGAAAAGTTAGTTCATAAGAACACTATCCATCAAGAACTTTGATCATGGTTTTGATCTAGTTAAACACATTGGATGATGATGAACTCTTGGATTTACCTTCTACTTGACACTAGATTTGATTTAAGCTCAAGATTGAAGTGAATGGATGGTTGGAAGTGGAGATCTCCCCTTAGAAAAGAGCAAGGCCGAGAGCTCCTTGAGCTTGGTGGTGGTGGTTTTGTTTCTTTTTTTGTTTATGTGCTAATAATGCTATACACTTGATATATAATGGATGCATCTCTTCTTAATGTGTTGTCACTCATCTATAGGTGCCACTTGTTGCTTCCTCATTGGGCCAAGTGTTGGCACTACAACAAACAACTCCATTTTTGCAAGAATGCAATTACACTACTCATCTTGTAGTTGACTTATAAGGATGTTACTTTGGTTTCTCCTTTTCCCACCAATTGCAATTGTTTGTCTCTTGGTTATTTTGTTCGTTTCTTTGCCCGGTTATTACTCAATTCCCTTGCTTGTTCGGAAAAATAACTCATTCGTTTCTAGTTAGGATTTTTCCGGAAACCTTCTTAATAATTATAATACCATTCCACATCTTTCTTAATACTTCTCGAATTTAAATTCCTTAAATCCCTTTAATAAATACTTAAGTCTAGCAGTGTCCAGGGAATCTCGGAGAAAAATAAAAGTGCTGCTTTTCAGAATCCGATGTCGTTTACATACACTTATTTCGCTCCTGGATCATGAATACGAACTCAGAATTCCATTCTGAATACTTCTATATAACGTCGTCTAATAATATTCGTATTTCTACCAAAAACACTATTCATTCTTTATTCCATCCTTATTCCTTATATTTATAATAATGTCCTTGCTCTCCTTCGGGCATTCCTTAACCCTTTTACGGAATCACTGGACTAACAGCAGATATTTATTTGGATGACACAAGAATATCTCCTTCCTCTTTGGAGTGCCATAACTTATTTCTTAGGAGATAGATTATTCTAATCTAGGTTGTCAACCCATTGCATTCTTCATGACATATAATCATTTAAATCTATACCCATTCACATTTATTGTTAATACCTTGTAGTCGGAGTCACTGTTCATTCTTTCATCAATATATAAAAAGTTTTTAATTCTACCGAAAATTCGGGGTTCCTACATTGCCCCTGCGGGGCCATGCAACCCAAATCCACCAAAATAGAATCCCACCTTAAAAAAAAAAAAGTTGCATTCAGTTGCTGATTTGGGTTGCAAGGCCCCGCCAGGGGCAATATTCAACCAAATGCAACCATATTCAACTTGTTGAAAGTGGTTGCCCCTGCGGGGCCATGCAACCCAAATCCAGCAAAATAGAATCCCACCTTAAAAAAAGTTGCATTCAGTTGCTGATTTGGGTTGCAAGGCCCCGCCAGGGGCAATATTCAACCAAATGCAACCACATTCAACTTTTTTTAAGGTGGGTGATTTTGGTGGATTTGAGTTGCAAGGTCCCGCCAGGGGCAATATTCAACCAAATGCCACATTCAACTTGTTGAAAGTGGTTGCATTCAGTTGAAAGCGGTTGCCCCTGCGGGGCCATGCAACCCAAATCCACCAAAATAGAATCCCACCTTAAAAAAAAGTTGCATTCAGTTGCTGATTTGGGTTGCAAGGCCCCGCCAGGGGCAATATTCAACCAAATGCAACCATATTCAACTTGTTGAAAGTGGTTGCCCCTGCGGGGCCATGCAACCCAAATCCACCAAAATAGAATCCCACTTTAAAAAAAAAAAGTTGCATTCAGTTGCTGATTTGGGTTGCAAGGCCCCGCTAGGGGCAATATTCAACCAAATGCAACCATATTCAACTTGTTGAAAGTGGTTGCCCCTGCGGGGCCATGCAACCCAAATCAGCAACTGAATGCAACTCTAATATATATATATATATTAGAGTCCAAAAATGAGGTCGAAAATCACTTTTGAAAAATGGAACATGAAATCAGAAATTTAGTTGCTGATTTTTTAATGTGGTTGCATTCAGTTGCTGATTTGGGTTGCACGGCCCCGCAGGGGCAACCACTTTCAACTAAACATGCAACTAAATTTCTGATTTCATGTTCCATTTTTCAAAAGTGATTTTGGACTCTAATATATATATATATATATATATTAGAGTCCAAAAATGATGTCGAAAATGGAAATTGAAAAATGGAACATGAAATCAGTAATTTAGTTGCATGTTCAGTTGAAAGTGGTTGCCCCTGCGGGGCCATGCAACCCAAATCCAAATCCACCAAAATAGCATCCCATCTTAAAAAAAAAAAAAAAAAATGGTGAAACAGGCCGCTGTGAAAGAGGAGGGAAGGAGGGGGTAGGGTTAGAGTTAGTATTTTTGCAATTTTGAAACTTAGTATAGTAAAATTGCAAATAGTTTAGTAAAATTGTAAATAGCTATTCTTAACAAAAGTAAATGTGCAAAAATTTACTTTTTCTTATTTATTTATGAAAAAAGCTCTTGTATTAATCATTCAATAATACTTACATTTTCCTGTCTTCAAACAAGTACATTTTAGCTATATAGATTAAAACAATCGATACTTATAAATAATAATTGAATTAATAGTACTATAAATAACTTTAAATGTAAATAAAACAATCCGGTGGAGATATTGAATTTAGAAATTTATATTTTTTATTTTGTTTTAAAATTAAAATGATTCAAACTACAAATTTATATAAATATGATTTTGAAAACGGTACCTGCCCAAGATCTTGAATAGTTTTATCCAATAGAATAATGTACCTGTAATGTTACGTCAATCAACAAAGAACATTACACAACATTTTTACAAAAATTTATAAAAAAATAAACAAATCCACCCACCATGCGAAGCGGACAACATTCCTATGTATAGGGGAGAGCATGGGCCGGTTCGGCTCGGTTTTTGGACAAAACCGGAACCGCAACCATATATCTTCGGTTTCTAAAATCAAAAACCGCAACCGCAACCAACGGTTCGGTTTCGGTTTCGAAATCCCCGGTTCGGTTGCAATCGGCTCGGTTCCGGTTATAAAACCGATCAACATAAAATGAGAAAAAATATCACAACTAGAATAAAAAAAACTTAATTATGATAAATTCATGGAATTTAATATTACATTTCCAATTGTTTCCCTGAACATACAGAGTTTTATAATAGTAGGCTAGTAGTAGATTTCCAAATGTAGTCATTACATAATTTCCTGACACCAAATCTTTTTATAACATCAAACAACCTCACTAACAGTAGCCCAGCAGGCAACAGGTGATCCATTCTCAATAGCCAAAACCTGAAAACAAACATTTGTTCTTTCACTGTCAAAACCTGATCCATTCTAAATTGACATATAACAGAATTGACATATAATGTCTGTTGCATTCCTTATCAAAAGACAATTAATCAGCTGACATTTTACTTTAAACAATGCATTTTTATATCCTATGTAAAATAACAGTAAAAGTCTGGGATTCAAATTTTCACAACATACTAAGCAGAATATTCATTTTACTTCAGACCAATGACAGAATATCCATTGTGCGTGATGATTTATTCTTAGGCCTTGGCATGCACATTGATAGGGAAGCATTTGCCTTGCATTATAAAATGATAATTATTAGACTTTATGTGACATACAAGCGTAGCAACTGTATCTTATAATCCTCAGAAACATAAGTGCACCAGAAGTTTAGTTCGACATTGGCTAAATCCAAGAGCATCTAGCTTGAAAGGAGGATTGTAATCCAAAGAACTATAAGCCTAGCACTTGAATATACATCAATCTGCGTGCTAACAACAGAACTAAGCAAGTTGACAGTGAACAGAGCAATAAATTAATGCTACAATAGGTACATTGAACAAAAAAAATAACAATAACAACAAACCTTCAAATAAAGTCATCAAATAGCTGTGCAGAATTGAGAAATTAGATAACAGATAACAAGTACTGAAATTACCTCTAGCTTCCAGGATTCAGTCATCAATGTCCAAGGTTTCAAATAAATTCCCAACCACATTGAGCTCATCTGCAAATTAAAGGAATAACATTAAAATATAATTTGCTGGAATTCAAACATACACATGAAAATCTACTGCAGCAGACATAAAAATCTGTAAATTTCAGGGCATCCAATTCCACTTCATAAATAGAGGAGCTAAGTCACTTGGGACAAGCAAGGGGAATTGCGTGATTTCAGCCTACTATTATTATGAATTATTATGGACACTTTATACAGATATAAGTTCAAGAATCAATAAACACTAAACAATAAACAATGAATTGCTGGATCTAACTACAATTAAACAAATAATTAAATGAAATTGAATAATTGATATACATACATAGCTGTGGTTAATGAAGGTGTATCATCGCTCTGAGACATCCATTTTGACCATTCGATCCAACATCATAGCATAAGTTTGCTCCTGAAAAAATAAACATAAATCATATAAATCTTAACAAGAACAAGTAATCATATGAATTATGATGATATAGAATATAGATACAAAAAAATAATAAAACAGAGACTTGTGAGTTCGAAACTGATGAGAGACCGAGAGAGTGAGAGAGAGCAGACAGAGAGGCGGGATGAGAGTGAATGAAATTAGGTTATGTCCAATGACTTATATGAGAGATTGAGACTTGAGAGTGAATAAAATTAGGTTATGAGGTAATGATTTATGGGCTGGAGACTAGACCTGGAGTACTGGACTGAGTACTGGACTCCCTAAACGGGCCTTAACAACTAACAAACTAGCAGTAAATATTTATAATTCAAGATATAATATATTTATTAATTTTAAGAATATATATAAATTATATAAATATATATAAATATATATTTATTTATTTATTTTAATAATCGGTTCGGTTCGGTTTTAGTCGGTTCGGTTTTAACCTATAACCGGAACCGGAACCGAAAGTCTCGGTTTTTTAAAATCGAAAACCGCAACCGTCGGTTCGGTTTCGGTTTCGGTTTTTTCGGTTCGGTTTTAGCCGGTTTCGGTTCGGTTTCGGTTTCAAATCGGTTTTTTGCTCACCCCTACCTATGTACATATGTACATATGAAAGGAACAAATATATATTTTTACATTTTCTTAAAAATCATTTTAATAAAAAAGTACTATAACACTAAATATATTATAAGCTCCTTTTTTTTGACATCACTCAAATATTTGATTTTTGTATATACAAATATAAGCAATGTATATATATAACATTTTAAAAATAATTAAATAAAATTTAAAAATCGAGGTATCGCCGGAAGGCGATGCCGAGAAACCATATTTTTAATATAGAGTTCCCTTCTTGAGAGAATTTGTTATATAGAGAATATTAGAGAATCACCTAAAATGCATTTAAATTGTCCTTTATATAAGGTCCTTGGCGGGATCCTTTTACAAAATAATCTTATAATTCTATCCTCTATCCATTTATCGAAAAAAAAAATTAATTTTTTTAAAAAAATTAAAAAAACTGCTGCCTTGTCATCATTTTTTTTAAAAAAAATAAATTTTTTTAATTTTTTTTTTTGTAAATTTTTTTTTATAAATATATAGAGGGTAGAATTATAAGACTTTTTTGTGAAGGTGCCCTTGGCGGGGCCCTAAGAAATAAATGGAAATAAATTGTTTAGATTGATTCTCTCATATTCTCTATATAAGGAGGTCCTCTCTAGAATAATGGCCTTTTAATGTATTAATAAGAGAAAAATGTTCCTATGATTAATTGTATGATTAATTGTAGGTAATTACCTAAAATTATCAGCATTTTGAGTATAAAAAATGGATGACATTTTTGTAATAATGAAATTCATCCCATGCATTTACAAAAATAGCCTTCGGATGTATTATAATATGCCTTAACTTTAGGTAATTATCTATAGTTAACTATAGGATCATCAAGCCCAATAAAATAGTAATTAAAAATTATATTTTTAATTATATTTATATTATTTTACAAAACATATTTAAGCAAAAAAAAATCACAAAAGAAAAAAAATCTTCATTTATCAACTATACGAAGCGGGCAAGCATTCTCGAATGACTGCACTTATATTTTCAAAAGCAAATAAGTTTTATATAAACTTATTTTTTTTTTCAAACAGTTCCTTATTTCTAAATTTTTTTTGGGATAATTGATTTTTCTAAAGTCAAACCATAAAAACCATTACAGTACTAGGCTTTTTTTTAACTCTTCACGTTGTTTACTTCTTCCAAAGCAGTCAGTGTTGTAAAAAGCGGAAATCGGAATTAATCGGTAGAGACACTGTCCAGGGATTAATCGGGGATTAATTGGGTATTTGAGGATTAATCGGAATGATTAATCAAATAATCGGATTATTAATCAGTTCGATAACCCATAGAACAGGGATTAATCGGTGATTTAATCACCGATTTTTAGAACAGAGTTCCAAAGCAATAAAATACAAAGATCGGTCAAAACTTCTTTGCACACAATACATAACATCTACCCACCTGCCTGGAAATATGTTTATATAAAACAAAACTTACAAATTTAGAAACAACAATGAAAGGCATATGACTCAGCCTATTTGTAGTTCGAGGATCCAACTCAACTTAAAGTAGATTGTAATAAGTAAATAACATTAACTGTCACGGGAATCTCAGAAGATGCTATCTATCAGAAGGAACAAAGCTGCAAGTCAATCTATAGTTTTGATATTTTACACTGAAAGAAGTTCAGTCTACTGATCAAGCCTCAGTGTGGTATTCAAAGTCATGGATTTAATTCAGAAGGACAGAGATTTCTACAAGTGACAATTGACAGTATCAGTACAGAATATTTAAAGAAAGTTGTCAGAAGAAATTGACCACAGCTTAAAGTCAAAATGAAGAACAGAAGTTGAAGTTAGTCGTTCATGAACCAGACCGTGCATTGAGCGTCAACAAATATTCAGTGGAGGTTCTTTATTTATTTCAGTGGTTTAAAAGTGAAGATTAGACTATCAAATGAATTATGTTAATTCTCTATTAATTAATTTAAAGTATTTAGTTAACTTAATTAATAAATTAATTCTTAAAGAATTAATTTATTTATTAAGTTAATTATTGAATTAATTAATTTAGAATTAATATAGATTGCTGAAAGACTATCAGAAGTGTTTTAAGACTATGGTTTTATTGTTAAAAGACTATTTGAGATAGTCTAGGTGATAGTCTGCTAAAGAATTCGGTAGTCTGCCAAGAAGAATAGTCACACCGGTAGTCTGTAAAGAATTGATAGTCACACCGGTTGTCTGTAGAGTGTGGATAGTCACACCGGTAGTCTGATGAAGAAGGAAAGTCACACCGGTAGTCTGAAGCAAGAAAGATAGTCACACCGGTAGTCTGTGTGTCCCCTGGATAGTCTGCAAGCATTGTTGACAGTCTGTGGATAGTCTGTTGTTGTGAACAAAATAGACAGAAGATATTTTGAAGACAAAGACTACAAAAGAGACAGAAGCAATTTATTCACAGATATATACACGAGACAGAAAATTAAAGACAGGAGCAAAACATCACATCTCTCTCTCATCTTTAAGAGCCACTGACTATCTCATTTAATTCACAGAAAATTAAGTTCAACTCATTTGTAATATTTGATCCGATAGAACTTAATTATTTGTGACTCTTGTATTACTAGCGAATTAAGTTTCCTAGTTCTTATCTCGATTTTTATTAACTAAATTAGAAAAGTTCATGTCGAATTTTCTAATTAGTTTTTATTAACGTGATAATACTCTGTACTGATTTTGTAACAACCATCAAGTTTAATATATCGTTATATTTAACTTGAATTTTGTTTCAATTAATTCCGCTCAAATTTGTCTAAACTAAATTTTATTTAACGGACAAATTTCGATAAAAAGATATAGATTGTATTCAACCCCCCCTTCTACAATCTTAACGGACCTAACAATTGGTATCCGAGCCGTTTGATTGATATACAAATCAAGATCCTATTCTTATTCAATTAAAAATCAAGCTCGAATTTTTAACTCTCTTAAAAATTCATCATGACTTCTAAAGCCATTGTTAAGATACCTATATTTGACAAAGATAATTATGACATGTGGAAGAATAAGATGGAGTTGTTTCTGGAATGTACAAATGTTAAATATTTGGTTGTTTTGAAAACCGGACCTAAAACTCCTATGGTCTATGAAGATGAAGTTGAAGCAGAGGGAAAAATTGTGATTCCTGCTAAGTCTTATGAAAAAGACCCTGCTACCTATACACCTGAGGAAAAGGAGGATGCAGGGCTTGATAAAAACCTCAGACTCATTCTAATAGATTCCCTGGATGCTGTGATGTACAGCCATGTGATGAATTGTAAAACTGCAAAACACATGTGGGAAACTATTGAAACCATTAATGAAGGAACTGATGAAGTCAGGGAGAACAGACTTCAAATCTTAACCTCTGAGTATGAACACTTCAGAGCTGGCCCTAATGAAGGCATTCAAGAAGTGTTTGAAAGGTATAATAAAATAATCAACAACTTGCAAATCCATGGCAAGAACTATACACAGAAGGAGATTAATCTGAAGTTCTTACTGACTATGCCAACTCACCTGGAACACAGGATAACAGCCATAAGAGAATCTCGTGACTTGAATAAAGTTAGTCTTGAAAAACTCTTCGGTGTTTTAAAAACCTATGAGTTGGAACAAGTCCAACAGAAAGAGATTCATGGTAAAGGTAGAGTTGCAAGTTCATCTACAGCATTAGTGGTTGAGGCTCCTAAGGAAGTGGAAGCTAAGGTTGTTCGACCTTACAGCTCAGACAAGGAGCAGACTGAAGTGGAACATGGTCAGACACCAGCTACTCAGGATGGAAGTGAGTTTTACTCATTAGAAGAATTGGATCAGTTGGAGGATGAATCCATGGCACTCATGGTTAGACAGTTTGGCAACTTTAGATTCAGGAGAAATCCTAAGTTCAAGTTCAAGTCTAACAACAGATTCCAGAGAGGAGGTTCCTCATCCTCCAGTAGCAGAGGTGGCTACAAAACTGGAACTGTTGATAGAAGCAAAATTCGTTGTTATAATTGCAATGAACTTGGACACTTTGCCACTGAGTGTCAGAAACCTAAACAAGCCCAGAAGAGAGATTATGTTCCTGAAAAGAAGAAACCTGGAAAAGCCTATGTGGCTGCTGGTAAAAGCTTGGATGACACAGATAGTGAAGATGAAGAATTTGGAAATCTTGCACTAATGGCAAATGGTGACATGCTCACTGATCCTAAACCACAGGTAAAACTTACTGACTCTGAGTTGGTTCGTCAGTTAGGTGGTTCCTTGGCTAATGCACAAAAACACATTGCTAGATTAAATCTGTTAAACACTGAACTTGAAAATGAAGTGTTAGAACTAAAAAAGGTGCATGTTAATCAAGATCAACAAAAAGAGGAAATAGCACGACTTAATAGAAGAGAGAAATCCATTCTAGAAGTAGTGACTAAACAACTTTCTAAAATTGCTGAACTTGAAACCAAGGTTAGTGCTTGCTTTAATTCTGTTAAACTTTCTAAAGAGCATTTCAATAAATAAGCTATAGAACGAACTGTAGGAATAGGGTTTGGTTATAACGAAGCTGTTGGTTTGTTAGGCATAAATACCCCTAACCTTGTTAGTGCTAAAGAAAGGGGTATACCACATGTGCTTAAGAAAGTTGAAGATCCGCTCTTTAAGAAGTCGATTGCAGAACCTCCAAACTTCACTTCTATCATTATTCAAGAAGAGATGCGTAATGAGGACAGTGCAAATGGCATAGTCCTTGATAATGTTAAATCTGTTAAGAAACCAGTTAAGGTTGTTTATCCAACGAGTTCATCTAAAACTGGGTTAAGTGGTGATAAGTTGAAAAAGAACAATAACATGTCTAACATACATACCATGCCTACCATTGATATTTATCATAAAGCATGTGGTGTTGTCAATTGTATGTCTTGTGCTTTTAAGGTAATGTCTGCTTACTTTAGTGGTAATCAAGCATGTGCTAGTAAGACTGCTCCTCGACAACACATGAATAAGAATAAAAATGTTAGATCAAAGACTGCTAGTCCTCCTCAAGATAGGAGAGAGACATTTGTATCAAAGCCTAAACAGACTTTTGGTAAGGCTGTTTACAAGGTCAAATGTCCAGTCAGTGAAACAAATGTCATTGCTGCTAAAGAAACATGGATACCCAAGATAAAACAGAAGATTGTCAAATCTGTTTATAGGGTTAAATGTATGTTGGTTAGTGGTGAAGATGGTGTCAATGTTAAAAATGTTGTTTTGCCTGATAAAGGCCAATTCTTTAAGTACTCTGGACCCAATCAGGTTTGGGTTCCGAAGAAGGTGTAATCTATTTGTCATTGCAGGGTGTGAAACAGGTTGATCGAGTGACCTGGATCTTGGACAGTGGATGTTCAAGGCATATGACTGGAGATAGAACCCTGCTGACAAATGTGGTTGAGAAAGCCGGCCCAGTGGTTACCTTTGGAGATAACAGCATTGGTACAACTGATGGATATGGCAGATTGGAAGCTGGAAATGTTATCATTGATGAAGTGTCTTTTGTGAAAGGACTTGAGCACAATTTGTTAAGTGTCAGTCAATTCTGTGACAAGGGATTCGAGGCTTACTTCAACAAGAAGAATTGTCTAATCTCACACAAGAGACATGAACAACCATCTCTTACAGGAGTCAGAAAAGGAAATCTGTACGTGGCCAATATGAACACTGGAAGCACTGAAGAAATCAACTGCTTTTATTCTAAAGCATCTACAGATGAAAGTTGGCTATGGCACAAGAAACTCTCCCACCTTAATTTCAAGACAATGAATTCTCTAGTTAAAAGAGAACTGGTGAGAGGTTTACCTTCAATGGAATTCACTCAAGAAGGACTCTGTGATGCCTGTCAAAAAGGCAAATTGAAAACAGCAACTCACAGGAGCACTGACATATCATCAATAACTGAACCTCTACAACTGTTGCACATGGATCTGTTCGGTCCAGTTAATGTGATGTCTATGTCAAAGAAAAGATATGCTCTCGTGATTGTTGATGACTACTCAAAGTACACATGGGTTTTATTTCTGAATTCCAAAGATGAAACTCCACAGTTAGTGATTGATCACATCAAGTTGATTGAAATGGAGTACAAGAAACCAGTTAGAGCAATAAGGTCAGACAATGGAACTGAATTTAAGAATGCAGTTCTAAATGATTTCTGTACTGAAAAGGGAATAACAAGGCAGTACTCAGCCCCAAGAACTCCTCAGCAAAATGGGGTAGTAGAAAGAAAGAATAGAACTTTGATTGAAGCTGCACGTACTATGTTAAGTGAATCAAAGCTTCCCTTGTACTTTTGGGCTGAAGCTGTTAACACTGCATGTTATACCCAGAATCGAACTTTAGTCAACAAAGACTTGATGAAGACCCCCTATGAAATTATGTATGAAAAGAGACCAACACTCAAGTACTTTCATGTATTTGGAGCAAAATGCTTTGTGCTTAAAGATGGAGATGATCGTGGTGGAAAATTTGAGGCCAAAGCACATGAAGCAATTTTCATTGGTTATTCAAGAAGAGCTTACAAGGTGTATGTGATTGATCATCAGACAATGCTTGAAAGTGTCAATGTATCATTTGATGACACTAAACTTCCTAGTATCCAAACGGAGGATTCATCTGAAAAGTTATCTTTCGATGATATGACAGACTCTGATTCAGATGGTGACAACCAACCTGATGTTGCTGCTAATGATAACAGTAATAATGATGATAATGATCAGGGTGGTGGTGGTGGAAACAATGATCAGACTGGAGATACCACTGACACTCCTGAACATTCATCTAGTCAAACTGGCAACAACTCAGGGGGAGGTGATGAAGGATCAACTGGTCATACTCAACATCATAATGAAGATCAAGGCGTATCATCAAGGTCAAATCTTCCCAGACAGACTGTGTGGAATAGAGCTCATCCTTTTGAGTTGATCGTTGGTGATCCAGATGTTGGTGTAAAAACTAGAAGGAGCTATCAAAATCAATGCAATTATTCTGGGTTTCTGTCTGCAATAGAACCTAAGAAAACAGAAGAAGCTCTTTCTGATCCTGATTGGGTGATTGCTATGCAAGATGAACTCAATCAATTCAAACAACAAGAAGTATGGAAGCTGGTACCCAGACCTAAAGACAGGAAAGTAGTTGATACCAGGTGGGTATTCAGAAACAAACTTGATGAAGATGGCATTGTAACTAGAAACAAAGCAAGACTGGTTGCTAAAGGTTATTCCCAAGCTGAAGGAATAGATTATGATGAAACCTATGCACCAGTGGCTAGACTTGAGGCTATAAGGATATTCTTGGCATTCGCAGCACATTCAAACTTCAAAGTTTATCAAATGGATGTCAAGAGTGCCTTTCTAAATGGCAAGCTGGATGAAGAGGTATATGTAGAACAACCCCCTGGCTTTGAAGATCCAGAATTCTTGGATTTTGTCTACTTTCTCTTCAAGGCAATTTATGGTCTTAAGCAAGCTCCAAGGAAATGGTATGACACTCTTTCTGAATTTTTACTTGAAAATGGATTTGTTAGAGGTGTCATAGACAAAACTCTCTTTACTAAGAAACATAAGAATGATACTATATTAGTCCAAGTCTATGTGGACGATATAATATTTGGGTCTACTAATGATCTTCTGTGCAAGAAATTTGCTAAGTTAATGCAGGGTAAATTTGAGATGAGCCTGATGGGTGAGCTGAAGTTCTTTCTTGGATTACAAGTAAGTCAAAGGACAGATGGAATTTTTATTTGTCAATCTAAGTATGTCAGAGAGCTCCTCAAGAAATATCAAATGGAGGACTCATCTTCAGCAAGAACACCATCATCAACAGCTGTGAAATTTGGAGCTTGTGAAAATTCTGCTAAGGTAGATATCACAAGCTACAGAGGTATGATAGGTTCATTACTTTACCTTACTGCAAGTAGACCTGATATTATGTATGCTACATGCTTGTGTGCAAGGTTCCAAGCGGATCCTAGAGATGTGCATCTCATTGCTGTTAAACGAATCTTGAGATATCTTAAGGGTACACCTAACTTAGGTATTTGGTACCCTAAAGAATCTGGTTTTAACCTTGTTGGATATACAGATTCAGATTATGCAGGTAGTGTTGTAGATAGAAAAAGCACCTCTGGGAGTTGTCAATTCCTAGGTGGTAGGCTGGTCTCCTGGTACAGCAAGAAACAACAAACAGTTTCCAACTCAACAGCTGAAGCAGAATATATAGCTGCTGGAAGTTGTTGTGCTCAAATCTTGTGGATTAGGAATCAGCTACGTGACTATGGCTTTGTACTTGACAATATTCCAATTCTGTGTGACAATACAAGTGCCATAGCAATCTCCAACAATCCTGTGCAGCATACGAGGACCAAGCACATTGACATCAGGTATCATTTTATCCGAGAGCATGTCATGAATGGTACCGTGGAGTTACATTTTGTACCCACGGAAGAACAAACAGCAGATATTTTTACTAAGTCTCTTGACGAATCCACATTCACCAGAATTGTTGGTGAATTGGGTATGTTAAATAGTCCTAGTAATTAAACTAGTTAATATCTGAGGTTTGATCTTTAATAATTTACAAGTGATTATCTTGTTAATGTTTGTTGATTAAAATCACTTGTATAATTATTTTATCAACTTACCTTGTTACTTGTTAATGTTCAAACCATTGTCATTATCATCTTAATATATTCCTACTTACTTCTTTTAAATGTTAAAATAATTCATTTTCCTTAAAAATAATTTTCTCAAATTTTACAAGTTGTAATTTATGAGAAACTTATTTTTCTTGAAAATTATATTTATGATGGTTTAATAAGTCATATTTTCTTTTTAAATAATTTTCTATTAGAAATTTATTTTATTAGGAAATATATAGATTTATTAATTTACCATGAATAGTTATGTAAATTATTAATACTTAATATTTTGTAGTGTTTGTCTTTCTATTATTAATGTTTTGTTGTCATGTAAATATTCTGGTACATATTCTGTTAATATTTGATTGTTAGAATAGTTATATTGGTCCTCATCTCGAACTTCGAGATAAAGTTCAAGATAGTTATCTCGAAAATTTTGAAGAATCTAGGCACTGGTAACTCGAATCCTAAGTCGAACTTCGAGATAGTAGAACTTCGAGATAGGCAGTTTCGAGTTGCACTTCGAGATGGTGAGTTTCGAGTTGAAGTTCGAGTTGGTCACTAACTCGAAAATCTAAGTCGAATTTCGAGTTAGAGTTCGAGATAGTCACTAACTCGAAAAACTTCCCTGACTTAGTTTTCAACTTCACCTTGGTAGATCAAATCGATATAGGACCTAATATTTGTGTGTTGTTATTATTATTAATGTAAATTAAATAGTCTATTCTCAATAGTCTGTATTGTAAATTAATAGTCTGTAGTTGTTTAATTAGCTCTTTTAGACTATCTGTCAGACTATCCAACAATAGTCTGTTGTAGTTAACTTTCTTTTATTTATTTTAGACTATCCGTATTATTAGTCTAACTTATTTAGTCTATATTCGATAGTCTATGTTCTCTATATTATAGTCTAAATTGTTTAGTCTATATTCTGTTTTTAAAATAGTCTAAATAGTTAAATAGTCTAGTCTAGACAGTCTATTTTAGTCTAATTAGACTATTAGATAGACTATCAGGTATAGTCTATTAGTTCTTAGTCTAAGTCTTTTATTAATTCTATTTTAGACTACCGTTAGTATATATATACAGAATTGTCTTGAGACTATCGTTAGTCTTCTTGTTAGTCTAAACTCTCGTGTTAAGTCACAGAGTACAGTCGATACATACAAATACATACACTGTCGAACTGTTGAACCCATGCAAATTTTTTTTCTTTCGATTAATCGCTTAATTCTTATCATCTCTGAAAACGAAGGACGTCCAACGATTCTCTATTCGATTATCTTTGTTTTGGTGGTTTAATTTCACGATTTGGTCGAGTTCTTGATAGTTTTGTTTTCCTAAAATCGAAAATACGATCTGAAATTCAAGGATTTTGGTGTTGATTTTTCGAAAACTAAAATTATCTGAGTGTTTATGTGTGTATCTAGATCATTGTGTGAATTCTTCAGAATTTTTAAAGAACTTTGAAATTTTTCGAATTTTTAATTAATTATTAATTCGAAATAATTCAGTTTAATTCGTTAATTTGTTAAAATCTGAAATTTTCAAGGTGTTTAAATTTAATTAAAATGGCTGGTAATATGGTGATAATAAATCATAATTTTGTTGGTCATTTTAATCCCGATAATTGTACTCTCGAGAGGATTAAACCTTGGATTCGATTTTTAAATGAGCATTCTCTTATTCGTCATGCCTTGATTCTCGATGCTCCTTTAAAAGTTGATTCACTGTTGGCAATGTGTTCTACATTTGTTCTCTCCTCGGACTCAACATCTTTTACTTTTACTGTGGGAGACACACCTTATGTTGTGAATGACTCAACTGTTAACACCGTTCTACGACTTCCAACAAATGACTTTGTTGATCTTCCATCTGAAGCAGTACTGACACGATTTTTCAATGACATCCATTATCAAGGAGAAGTTGATCTTTCTAAGTTATCTAAAAGTAACTTTATGGCTGAGTGGGATTATTTCTTTGACACAATTGCTAAGGTGTTTGCTAACACTAAAAAGAATAATTTTCACAATATTTCTACTTTGCTTCAGAGAATTGGTTATGCAGTTGCTAATAATCAAAGGGTTAATTTTGGTAAATTAATTTTTGATGCCATAGTAAATCGTCTCACAACTGCCAAGAACGATCATGATTTGGGTAGTAAAGTTGATTGTTACTATCCAAGGTTTTTAACTCTCATATTTAATCATGTTGTTTCTGATGTTCATCAAAGATTGTTTGCTAACTCTCGTACTGAAGCTTCAGGAAAAACACATAAAAAAATTTTCACAAGGTTAGCAACAATGAAGAAGTATACAAATGTTCCAGTGGTCATTACTCAGTATATGTCCAACTTCATAGAACTGCCAATCATACAAGAACAACCACCACAACAGCAACCTGAGTATGTTCCTGAGCAACCAGAACAAGAAGCAGCAATTGCTCCTGTACCTGAACATCAACTTCAAGTGGCTCAACTCACTATTGCTGGGATTTCTGCATCTGCTACTAAACAGGTATTATCTTTCCCTGAAACTACTTCTGGAGCCCAAGTGGCTGATAGGTTAGACCAAGAGGTTGTAGAACCACAACTTCTATCCCAGGTCTTAGAGCCAAACACAGTGTCATCTAAAATCTCTAAACCCAAAGCCAGAAGTAAATTAACAGTGCAAAGACGTAAAGTAAGAAGTAGTGATATGAGTGATCCCACAGCTCTGCCTCCACTAAAGAAGCGAAGAAACTTTCTAATTGAGGCAACTGTCAGCCCATCCATATCCTCCCAAAAGGATACGGACATTGAAATGGCACATGAACAGTTACTGGAACCATTCTCTCAACAGGATGAGTCCATTGAAATTCGCCAGTCAGCCATGGCACCTTGTACAGAGTCAAGTACACCCCTATTACTCACAATGGGGGAAAACATAACTGTAGAATCTGATGTGGCTAGGGACAATGAGCAAGGAGAGCACAATAGGGTTGTTACTGAAACAGTGCCTACCATAGTCACGGTAGAAGAGCCTTCACAGGTTAATGAGGGAAATCTTGACTCTCAGCCACAAATAATAGAGTCATCATCTCCCCTCCCAGGAGGAACATTCCTGGCTCCCTCAAGGGATTTTCCACTCGCAGTTTCAACTGGAGAAAGTGGAAGGCAACTCGATCTTTCTGTCACTGAAGAAATTCAGACATCAATTCCAAATGAGATGACAGAAATGACTGAGGAAAGGGATTTGCGAACTCCCATTGCACCACCACTGACCTTCCAAGAGGAGGCTAGGGTGATTTTATCTGCAGGTACACTTTCTGGAGCAGCTAAGGAATTAGTGAGGAGTGATGTGAGGAACACCACTAAACTGAGTGAAACACATGCACGTCAGATGAGTGAAACTCAGAGTGATAATCAGGTGAGTGCACACACTGACACATACACTCGTTCATTGGAAGAAAAGATTAAAGCTCTAGAAAAGGAACTTGAGGCCAGTAAAGCTGAAGCAAAATTACTTCGAGAACAAGTGGGTGAACGGTCTTCTTCATCTACCTCTGTCAAAAATCAGCTTGCTGTGATAAAGAATGACATCACCAAGATGAAGACAACTTACACAAACAAGTTCAACACTCTTGAATTATCTTTTGAACGGGCACTTGATGATGCTGGAGAGGTTACTGTGACTCAAGATAAACTTATTTCTGTAATCTCCGACAAAGTTGAAAATCTTCAAACAGCATTGATTAAGAGTCAGTTGTCTACTGAACGCCGTCTTGATGTGATTGAAAGGCAGAATGCACAACAAGGTAAGGGGATCAAACATTTGTTCAACATGATCAGCAGAACTCACACACCCACAGCAGAAGAAAGGGAATTCTTTGCAGGAAAAGGTGGAGATGGTGATGAGCGAGACCCTGGAGATGGTGCATTTCACACTTCGGTAGAGGATTCCTCAACTAAGGGGGAGAAGTCAAGAGAGGGAACTAGTGAACAAGGGAGAGATAAGGGGAAGAAGATAGCAGATTCTCAAAAGAGTGCAGAAGACACTGAAGGGTATTACTACTCAGGTGAACCAGACAACTTTGATGTTTTTGCTGATCTAAAGTTCTCTGATGAGGGTGAAAAAATACCAGAACCAGATTTTAGCAGCTGGGAAGATGAAGTGCCAGTTGACCCTGAATATGAAGCTGAGCAAGCAAAACTGGATTTTGAAGCTGAATTAGAAGCTGAAAGGCAAGAAGCAAATCTCAAATTGCGAGATGAAAAGCTTCAGAGAACACTAGATATGCTTGCACACAAAGAAAGACTTCAAAAAGAGGAAGCAGAAGCAAGGCAACGAGAACATGTACTTAAAACTCAAGAGAGGAAGTTATACGTCAAGTTTAAGAGTGGTGAGAAATGGGATCGTGCTCAACGAATGATAGACTCACATCAATCTCTTGATAATGATGATAGTCGACTTCTTTCTATTTTTGAAAGACTCAAAGAGCTTAACCCAACACACGATATGTACATGAGAGCTCTAAGAACAGAAGTTGTGAGAATAACAACTGCAGGTGAAACGAAAACAGATGAGCTCTTAATATTTGTTGATTGTCATGAGTTTGGAACACAAAGAGTTTCAATTCAGTTCTTCTATGACAAATCATTGACAGAAATCTGGGTTCTTAGGCCAAAGGTAAGAACTTCTTCTGAGTTGGGTGTACTACTTCATGAGAAATTCAAAGAGTTTGCTGAAAGAGCTGGTCCTGAAATAGTTGAATTGCCTAGACAATTGAAATTCCTTAAAGGTGAGGTGCTTCATACAATCAATCTTGAGAATGAGGAATTGTTCACACACTCTGCCAAGCAGCTGGTCTATATTGAACATGTTCTGAGAAATCAAGGATTTTCTACTAAAGAGAAGTTAGAAATTGCTGATCGTATTAAATCCTATGCAGAAGTCAATTTTTTCAAGGATTATGAGAAGTTCAAAGGTCAGTTGAGAAAGGCACTTGGAATTCCTCTTGTTCGTCCTACAGGATTCTCATCAAGAAGAGAGTTGCTAGTTGATGCAGAACTGCACAAAAATCTGCCAGAAATGGATGATCCAGAAGATGGAGAAATAAGGAAGGAAGACAGTCAGAAATGAAGAACAACTCTACATATAATATCTTTAGAGTTAGATAGATCAAGATAGGATAATGTTTAATATGATCAGGCTAGAGGATCATCTATCTTGTATTTATCATTATGTTTGAATCTGGAAATTGTTATAAAAACCAGAACTTTATCATTATTTACTTGCTATTAATGTTTTATCATTTACTAGTTTAAGTTGAGTTAGTTGAGTTATCCTCTAGGAATTTGCTTGTTAATTTATAACAAACAAATAGGGGGAGATTGAAAGGCATATGACTCAGCCTATTTGTAGTTCGAGGATCCAACTCAACTTAAAGTAGATTGTAATAAGTAAATAACATTAACTGTCACGGGAATCTCAGAAGATGCTATCTATCAGAAGGAACAAAGCTGCAAGTCAATCTATAGTTTTGATATTTTACACTGAAAGAAGTTCAGTCTACTGATCAAGCCTCAGTGTGGTATTCAAAGTCATGGATTTAATTCAGAAGGACAGAGATTTCTACAAGTGACAATTGACAGTATCAGTACAGAATATTTAAAGAAAGTTGTCAGAAGAAATTGACCACAGCTTAAAGTCAAAATGAAGAACAGAAGTTGAAGTTAGTCGTTCATGAACCAGACCGTGCATTGAGCGTCAACAAATATTCAGTGGAGGTTCTTTATTTATTTCAGTGGTTTAAAAGTGAAGATTAGACTATCAAATGAATTATGTTAATTCTCTATTAATTAATTTAAAGTATTTAGTTAACTTAATTAATAAATTAATTCTTAAAGAATTAATTTATTTATTAAGTTAATTATTGAATTAATTAATTTAGAATTAATATAGATTGCTGAAAGACTATCAGAAGTGTTTTAAGACTATGGTTTTATTGTTAAAAGACTATTTGAGATAGTCTAGGTGATAGTCTGCTAAAGAATTCGGTAGTCTGCCAAGAAGAATAGTCACACCGGTAGTCTGTAAAGAATTGATAGTCACACCGGTTGTCTGTAGAGTGTGGATAGTCACACCGGTAGTCTGATGAAGAAGGAAAGTCACACCGGTAGTCTGAAGCAAGAAAGATAGTCACACCGGTAGTCTGTGTGTCCCCTGGATAGTCTGCAAGCATTGTTGACAGTCTGTGGATAGTCTGTTGTTGTGAACAAAATAGACAGAAGATATTTTGAAGACAAAGACTACAAAAGAGACAGAAGCAATTTATTCACAGATATATACACGAGACAGAAAATTAAAGACAGGAGCAAAACATCACATCTCTCTCTCATCTTTAAGAGCCACTGACTATCTCATTTAATTCACAGAAAATTAAGTTCAACTCATTTGTAATATTTGATCCGATAGAACTTAATTATTTGTGACTCTTGTATTACTAGCGAATTAAGTTTCCTAGTTCTTATCTCGATTTTTATTAACTAAATTAGAAAAGTTCATGTCGAATTTTCTAATTAGTTTTTATTAACGTGATAATACTCTGTACTGATTTTGTAACAACCATCAAGTTTAATATATCGTTATATTTAACTTGAATTTTGTTTCAATTAATTCCGCTCAAATTTGTCTAAACTAAATTTTATTTAACGGACAAATTTCGATAAAAAGATATAGATTGTATTCAACCCCCCTTCTACAATCTTAACGGACCTAACAAACAATCTCGACTATAATCATGTGAAGCGGGCAGCACTCCTAGTTAAGGTATACTTGGGACGATCGTGGATAGATTTCGTTCAGATTAGAGATCAATCAAATCAAATCGTATAGTAGTGATTTTTAAAAAATTCATGCAAGAGCTCGCAACTCATAATCCAATAAAAACAAATCACTGGATTCAATTATAATTAATTTGAATTGGCAAATTTTGACGGTCACAATTTAGCTTGATTAATAAAATTAGGTTTAATCCTTAATTGTCATGATTAATAAACAAAAAACTAATGTTTCATGCAAAGTGAATCACTCGCAAATGATTAAGTTTACTTGTTTAGTAATCTTACGTAAAAGTAAAATGTAATACAATAATCTGACGTTAATTTTGAATTTTAAAGGAGAGTACAAATAATCGATTGTATAAAAAGTTGATAATCGATAAGATTTACCAACTATTTAGTTTGTGATATAAGATAAAATTAGTAATCGTAAAATATAAAATTAAAATATATGTATGTATATAGATGCGATTCGAATCGAAAACGGGTTAGACTGAGGTATAATCGAAACCAATACACAACTTGCGAATTTTCAAAGTATTTAAACCAAACCGCGAACCATATTTTAGTTTCTGTTCAAATTAATTCAAAATCGATTCAATTTATGCAAATTATACAATTTAACTCGAATCATGATCATCCCCGGTATACTAATAGTTTCCAATCAGTTTCCAAGTGTTGTGTTGTCAGGAAAACGTCTATTACCAATACATGCTACTAATTATTTTATATATTAACATTATCCTATAAAAAGCATTTTTCAAAACCAAGCAAATGTTTTTATGTCACTCGGTCGGGCTGAAGATGGATCTAAATATATTTAGACAAATGCTGAAATTTTTGGAGCAGATTAGATAAAATTGGGTTGGGCCTAGTTGTCATCCAAGGACTTCCCTGAGTAAACCTGCATGTGATTGCAAGTTGCAACTCCCTTAAAAGGCTGGACCTTTTCGCTTATGTGATTGTATCATGCCATCAAATTCCTGTAAGCCCACTTTAAATCAAATTGTTCAACTTATCTGTGAGAATAATACTAAAATGATCACCTGTTGTATAATCTTTCTGTGGAGCTTTTGTTGGTAATATTGACTAAAATAGCAACATAGAGGCAGTTATATATCGTATTTAACAAGCCAAGGTCAAGCAAATAATTAACGAAACAAAACATGAAGGTATAACACATGCATATCAGTAACTGAAAGAACAAAGGAAAGACAGGAGACATACCAGTAGCCATAGCTATATCAGTATATCAAACAAGAATGAAAACAGCTGAGTCGTCAGGATTTGCAAGAAGTCCTGACTGTTCTTGAAGAGATAATTGCCCCCACTTACACTGTGTCAGGATGCTGGCAATATTCTTCCAGGATAAAACAGCTCCGAGTTATATGATCACAGCAACCAGATAACTCAACTTCGACTAGCACCTCAGTTCGCCAGAAAACCCTAAGTAATATAAACTATAACAGGAGGAGAACAAAGAGTGTAGAGAAGAGAAGAGAATGTAGGGTGTGTTGTATATATTCAGTATATTTACAATCAGTAGCTTAGCTCTCTATTTATAGGAGAGGCTAAATGTAACTGATGCCACCTAATTAATATTGTAACTGCTGATTTACAATTAATATAGCAAAACGGCTGATTTAATAATATAAAACGGCTGATTTATATTAAATAAATCGTAACTGTTACACTTAGGGGTGAGCAAAGGTTCCGAACCGAACCGAACCGGAACCGGTGGAACCGGGAACCGAATTTCAGAAATTTTGAGAACCGAACCGGAACCATTTATGTAGTAGAACCGAACCGGAACCGAATTATAAATTACGGTTCGGTTCGGGTCAGAACCGAAAGAACCGTCCAAACAACAATTTCCATACTAAAATTTGAAATTTGAAATTTGAAAAGAAAATAAACATACTATTTCATCAAAAGGCCAAACAACAAATGTCTACTATAGCAAAACGTATAAACGTATAAAAAGAATACTTGATTCTATGTTATATATAGTATAAAATATATATTTTTTATTTGTATGTATATATATACGGTTCGGTTCGGTTCTTACGGTTTTTCTTGGAAGAGAACCGGAACCGAACCGGGAACCAAAATTCTATAAAAATTAGAACCGAACCGGAACCAAATTACAAAATTATAGAAACAGAACCAGATTTTTTCCCCGGTTCGGTTCGGTTCCCGGTTCCGAACCGGTAAATGCTCACTCCTAGTTACACTATATTTGACCCATTCATGATTTCTCATTAATAGAATAAATGCTCAGACTCTGCTGTCAACAAGTCTCGACAGTATAACAAAACTAACTGTCATCAGGTGACAGTAAGTTTACTTCCTGACAGCAACCTTGTTTTTGACAGCAAGTTTTCACCTTCCTGACAGCAACCTTATTTTTGACAGCAAGTTTTACCTTCCTGACAGCAACCTTGTTTTTGACAGCAAGTTTTCACCTTCCTGACAGCAACCTTGTTATTGACAGCATGTTTATAATATTAAAATGAATCAATAATCCATGCAATAAAATTCCTCGCCCAGGTCGCCTCGCGTATGCGAGACGCCGAGACATTCGCCCAAATCGCCCTTCGACCGAGCCGAGTCGAGACGTGACGTGGCGAGGCGGGCGGCGGCGGTGCGCGCGTGTGTGTGCGCGTGGAGCACACAGTAACACCATGCACCATCATACACCTTAGTAGTTGTACACTACCCATGTGTGTGATTCTATATAAAGCCAACAACCCCCTTTATTCATTTCAATGTGGGACAAATACACATTCTCATTTTCAAGCTCTTTCAAGCTACCAATTTCAACTCTATTTCTCTATGGATTCCACTAAGAAAATTACTTAGACCCATATATGAAATTTTAAGTCCTCATAACAAGGAACAATTTCCGATCGTTAAAAATCCGGAATTAACATCAAGAACATAAAATACTTATGCTCTAAAAAACTCCATTTTCTAACAGCTTTGGCTTGTGATTGCTGTTAATTACAACACTCGTGGAGGGTGACAGATGGTCGTCATGACAACTAATTGCAAGGTATGTCTCTGCAACTGAAGAAAGGGATATCAAAAGTACTAGATAGACATCTTCCGAATTAATAAAAAACCATTTATAATGTGGTTAGGTCTTGTTTAGAACTCGTTTATCTAAAGTCTTTTCCAGTCAAAATTCATTGCCAATATTTCTGAGAGACTTGGCAAAAATTGTAGTATGAAGCTATGAGCATCGTTTCTTAAATAGTGGCAGGGTATCATGTAAGTAATTAGAGGGCACCGTATCCGGTTAGATCCTCCGACAAGACTTGTTACATAAATTGCAATCAGTGACCGGTTGTAAACTGATGGCTGTGATTTCTGCTACCTCCCATTTGGTGTAGTAGCTCAGGCAAAGAAATCGACACTGAGGGATTCCATTGCGCTCTGCTAACTAGGTTTCATCAGATATTACAGTGATACCTGATTTTTTCAATTATGCTTTTGTGATACATGCAGTAAGCAACAAAATTTAAATACCTCAAATTGATAGTTAGTAATTTGGATCTTGTGATGCTATAGACTAATAAAGTAGAAAGCTTATAACTAAATCAGACATGCCATGATCACTTAACCAGAGAATATATTTTGTAAAAACAGGTACCTTATGCTACATCTTGTATTGAAAAGGAAGCATAAGGGAAGCTAAACAACAATGTAAGAGACAAACAAAGAACTCTTGTATTGCTATGAAGTGTTCATCTTAGTTTTATTGATAGTAAATATACATATATATAGTGTTACAATCCAAATGTTATACAGCTATAGTCAAGGACAACAGCTATGTTAGATAGCAGCTTTGTTAGAAGCAGCCAGTATAGACTTTAACATGCTGTCAATATAGACTTTAACACCCCCCCTCAAACTAAAGATGGTTGAAAAACCAGCTTGAGTTTGTAAACAAAATTACCGAAAGTGGTAGGAGGATTTTGAACCGGAGACACGATGTAGATGAATCGTGCCTTTTTGTTGGTCTTTGCACCTCCCCAAACTGATGTAATTCTGATAGCTAGAGAAGCATTGTCAGAATAATAAGCTAATCTGATGGCTGAAGAAGCACTGTCAGAACGGTAAAACAATTCTGATGGCTGGAGAAGCATTGTCGTAATGAAGATCGAAAAATCAATTCTGATGGCTGAATAAGACACTGTCAGAATGAAAACAATTTTGATGGCTGGAGAAGCACTGTCAAAATGATAAGGAAATTCTGATGGCTAGAGAAGCACTGTCAGAATGAGAAGCACTGTCACGTCTATGGCTGATCCCAAGAGTCTGTCATGGTAGACCCCGAGGTGACAGTTAATGCGGTGGAAGAAGCACTAGTTTTTGACAAAATCTGTCTGAGAAGTGATTCAAGCTCACTATTTGATGCAGTTTCCGGTGTAGAATCCGAGGTTGCACCAGTGGACCGCCAAATATGTATTTCGTTGAAAAAGCTACGCATAGCTTGAGATCAAGGAAAATGATGTGTTCATCTAAAATGCAACTTCCCTTCATTCTTGTAAAGAAAACGCTCAAAAGTAACTTTGAAATTTCCAGGAACTACAATAAAATAGTCCAGGGACTGATGTGTCAGTTGACAAAAGCTGGAGGGTCAACTTGCAAGATCTGCGAAAGATTGGATGTCATGTAATTTGTGCCAATAAATCGTGGATTTATTATGTGGCTCAGGTGGTCTAATTTTGGTGTAATCCAAATATGTTATTGGACCCAAATGAATGAAACTAATGGGCTTGGCCTAGTTGAGGAAACAAGTGTGCTGGTAAAATTAGATGGGTTTAATTTTGAAGAATGGTCCAAGTAATACTACCAAATGGACGGAATATATGCTGGCCCAAACATTGAGTGATCTAATTAAACAACCGAAGTGGCAAAATAATAGACAGAGCAGAACAGGGTATACAGGGAGAAATAGCTTCTTTTTTTTTTGCGTGTGAGTCTTGAAAGGAATAAAAGGAAATAGTAGTGAAAGTTATGGAGAATCATTTAGCACATAATCACAAGAGTAATCGAATCGATATCACAATGGAATCGATTTTCTGCGGAAGGAAGTTTGGTTTGAGTTGGGTGAATTGCCGAGTTGACTTGGATTGTGTTTATACACGCGGAGGGTAGCCAGATGAATAAGAGTTCATGATGCAACAGAAATAGTGTATGTATGATTTTACACATAAATTGTTCGTGTAAGTGACACCGAGAGCTGATTCGCCGGAAAAGATGGATATGCCAGAAAAGTTCAGGGATATGGCTGGTGGGTGGTGTGTGTTTTGTGATGGCTGATGTGCGTTTTGTGGATGGTTTACAAGAGTGTTTATGTTAGTCACCGAGTGGACTTACAAAGTGTTTGTGTATATGTCTAAGAGGATTGTACACCAGAAAAGATGATAGAGAGCTCCGGTGAAGGCAAGAGCTTCGATGGTGTTGAGAGGCAACGGAGTTGTGAAGAGGCAGCGGAGTTAACGAGTTGACTCATCGGAGTCGTAACCTCACTACGCCATAAACGCGCTAATGCAACCCCCGAAAAGCGTTGCAAAAGACCTGAAAAGCGTTGCGTTAGGTCTTACGCAACGCTAGAGTGGCGTTGCCAATACTGGCGTTGCGTAAGACCCCTAATGCAACGCTTTGCCAAGCTATTGCAACACCACGAAAGCGTTACGTTAGAGGCCTTATGCAACGCTAAAAGCATGCAAACGCAACGCTACAAGGGGTTGCATAAGATATTTCAGCCATGTCAGCATGCTGACATGTAAGCAATGTGCCACGTCATCATGCTGACATGGAAGCAGGTGCCACGTCAGCATGCTGACGTGTCATTAGTGGGACCCACAAATGACACATCACAAATTGGGGGCATGCCACGTCAGCAGTGGGGCCCACCAAGATGCCACGTCAGCAGTGAGGTCCACTATCTAACGCAACGCTATTTCAGTCTAATGCAACACTAAATTTTTTTTTTTAAGCAACACCATTCTTTTCAAATGCAACATCATTCTTTTTTATTGCAACATTAAAACTATGATAGTGTAACATCAAATAAGTCAAATGCAACGGTTTTTTATAAAAAAAAATGAAATGATTGCTTTGTTTATACATAAAAACATCCTATCCAAATCAAACCAACGACATTCATTTTGAGTGTAAACAACTAATACAAAGACAAAACTTGAAAGCAGCTGTGAGGTCTTTTCACTTCATTTTGCCGCATTTCAGCAACAGATTTGCAACAACATTCATTCCCAGGGCGAATCACATCACCATAAACAACCATCTCAATTACATCCAGCTCCCTATCTGCAATTTCAAGTTGAATGTACAGTTATGATCACTTAGAAAGAATAACTGTAACATAGAGCTGTTAGTTAATGTTTACCTGTATTAGCAAGAATAACTGTCATTACTTAACTTTTAATTTCAACATCTAGTTAACAGAATGAACTATATATAAAACTCCAACATTTTGTACCTAATATCATGTAGCAGAGTCTACTGCTGTGTCATATCTTAGGTGTAAACCAAGCAAATCCAGTGTAGTTAGATATGATATCAATACAGTCGATGAGGACTGAAAACACAACTCTATGCTGGTCTACACAGCTCTTAGCAGAGTCGTGACTATTTTTGTTTCTGCTTAATTATGAACATCACTATTTTTTCATTCCATACAGAAACACATATACACACTTACACATATATATACTGTATACAGACTATCCGTACACAATATACATCCATGTCAGTTTTAAACTTTTAAATATTAATCAAACCCCACACGCACATATACCAGTTTCTTCAACGGATAATTAAAATTGAGAGTTGCACGTGCATGTTGTAGTTGTTGTCTATAAAGATTTAACTCAACATAAATATTTAATTCATCTCTCAAACAGTATAACATAAATATTTAGGATTAAATACAAGACACTTGGTAAAACAAACACATAAATTATTTACATTTTGTGGTACTAAGATTACCTAATTCATTGTTTCAAAAAAAAAAAGATTACCTAATTCATAAACTATAATCCTAATTCACATTATAGAAAATATCTCTTTTATCGATATAATTCAGGACATATGTACTTGCATTAAAAACATTAAGAACATATGACATACAGAAATTAAGAACATATGCGAAGCTCAACTTCCATCCACTAATCATAATTGTCTTCCTGAATAATTTTATCGATAAACACAAAACAAGTTAAAAAAAATTGATAAATATATAGCATGGTAAAAGAAATTATTAAAGAATACTATGGTACTCACTTCAGAGAAGTCCTGGATAAACTCATTATTCTCTTTCTCAACTATATCTAATTCTTTCTGCAATACCTTTAGTAACTGGAATACAGAAGTAAGAACAAAGATTTTTAGATTATAAAGTTGCATTTTCATTCTATTGTACAATGTGAAAAAAATTGAAGGATTCGTAGCACCTGTTCATCAATTCCATCTTCTGCAGTAACCTTACTCAAAGAGTGTATAATGATACTAGTATGCCTATTTGGCTATAGATGGATACATAGATCATGCAAAGATAAAAGAGTATAAGGTACCTAGGGAAATAACCCATGATTTTGAAAAGAAAAAGAAACATAGCACATCTACTTACTTGCCACTGGTACGCTTTTAGTAATGCAGGACTTGTCCATTCCGTAAAAACCTTGCCATTTAGAAGACTGTATAACAGAGCATCCTGTAATATATATAGACTTTTTAGCATAACAAACAAATTGAAAAAAAGATCAACTTGCTGTCCGGAGCTACATAGCAATCTAACTTGATGGTATATTCTAATACAGAGCTTGTGATTCTTTAAAACAAATTTAAATGGGTCTCTTGATTCTTTAAAGTTACATGGAAAACACACAAATGGCTTGATCACAGTAATGGTTCTAGAACTTCTATTGATAAAATGGACTCGTTACTAATTCGAAGAAACCAATACGTTCATCTGCATTAATATTGATTGCATAAATAAAGAACATCTTGATCATGAGTTCATGACTTCAGTGTAAAGGGGTATACAACAAGCAATCTTATATGATGGTGTTCCTTAGAGCTACCTGATCAATATCTCCATATCTAATTTATCACACTATCGTGGAAAAAGTCATTACAAATTCTAATATGCAAATGGCTTGGTTTTACTACCACTGCAATCTTTTCTAGTCAATTGGGTTTACAAGCTACAACATGAAATTCCTGTAAATTTATAATTATGTTATGACAAATTGTATATTTTGAATAAATAATTAAAATAAACTGTGTTAATGTAGAAAATCATTCTATCACAACTGAATTATCAAACAGAGAAAAAACTATGTCAAGTAGTCAAGGATCATTTCAAGTTGGCCTTGTTATCAATCTGATACAAGTCTTGCAAATAGAATGTTAGGTCTAATTCACAATAGTTAATCAAATACTGTATGAGTAACTTAACAAGAACACACTGTTTAATACTTAAAAACTGGTTGGAATTAACAATTCCTCTCTCAGTGATGTAAAATATCACAGAGAGCTGCTTAGGTTACAATCAATGAATTTCTCAATGTTCGATTACCCTTCTAGGGTTAACCTAACTGTATTTATAGAACATACAGCTTCGTACAATCAGTAATTGATTCTCCTATAATTAAGCTATACAATTGATATCAATCACGATTGCTTCAAGTCTTCTAAGTCAACTCAATCTCTTTGACAGCTTTCCAATCTTCAAAGATATTGCTTCCATATTTATCTTGAATCAAACTTCAAACACTGTTGACTCTTCAGACAATACCGCTACAGAGTTTAACAATCTCTGTTGCGCTTCCAGTCAGTGTTTAACTAAACTCTGACTGCTTCCAGCTAAACTCTGTTTTGTCACTATAGCTTCCAAACACTGTTCTCATCAATCATTTCTAACAATCTCCCCCAACTTGTCCATTAGCAAGAATGTACAAGTTTACAATAAATGATGATGTCAAAACAATTACAAAGTTTACAGTGTTTAATATACAAACAGAGTTTAAACTTTTGGTTAACAAACTTACAACTTTTGTCTACCTAACTTCCTCAAGATCTGAAGCTGTTCTGAGATAATCAATCAACAATCTTCTCTCAGCATGTTCAAGTTCAATCTCCATAGCTTCCTTGATCTCTCTTAAATCTGGATCATTTTCATCAGTTTGAAAAATAGCAGCTCTGAGATCATAGATCTTGTTTCTTCTCATTTCATTTCCCAACCTGATGTACTTCACTTCTTCAGACTTTACATTGAAATCCAGAACAGTAATTCCAAGATCAGTCTTCAGCTTTGAAGTCCCTTTCTCCATCTCTATCAGATTGCCATTCCAATCTCTGTACTTAGGAATATATCTTTCAGCAGACTTTGATCCTGTAACAACTTTAGCTTTCTGCATATACCCCCTTATAGAATTAGCAATAAGCTGTGTTTGACGATTTCTGACTCTGAAGATATGCAAGACATACTGAAGTTCCTCAAATAATTTTAGCTTGATTACTTCTTCATTCACTCTATACACTGACCCATCTGTCATAAAGTATAACAGAAAGTGAATGTCTAAGCTCCTTTGACGAACTAGCTGAACTGACTCCAACTTGTCTAGATTTTCTTGAGTAATACCAGAACCAAGAGATACAAGTGCAGAGGGATCTCTTGGACTGTTACTAAATCTCAAATCTCTTTTTGAACCTAAGCCAGAAGTATTCCTGCCTGGTGGCTTTCCTGAACATGCAACATTATGTTGATATCCACCAGTCACTCCTGTTTCTTCTTGCACTGGAATCTTTGGCCTTGAAAAACCAGGTAAGAGTTTACTTTGTGTCTGTACAACTTGTGTGGCAACAGAGGTTGTAACAATCATTTTGCCCTTGTTCTCCTCATTCATTAACCCTTTTAACTTCAATTTAGCATCAAGAGAAGACTTTCTGATCAACTTTTCTTTATCTTCTTCTTCTTCTTCTTCTTGAATGCCAGTTAACTTCTCTTTGATTTCAATGCCTTTAAGAACAGGCTTTGCAGTTTTAACCACTTTCTCTCTCTTCTTCAACTTATCAGACTTTAAAGTCTTCAAACGCTTTTCTTGTAGACTTTTCTCTTCAGCTTTAGCATCTTCTAAAGTAACTCCTTCTGCATTCTCTTCCATAAAAAGCTTAACAGCTAACTCCTCATCAGTCTTTGGATTTGATATTAATTCCAAACTCTTGGTTTTTGAAGTACCTTGAGTTTCAGTGTTTATTCCAACAGACTGTGACTTAAGAGATTTGCCAGATCTCAGAGTTTGCCTTTCAGAGTTTAAAACTTTACTCTTATCACTTGCCCCCCCATCTCCAGCATCATCCTTTTGAGACAGAGTTTGAGAAACTTTGCATTTAGACTTAGCAACTCTCTCCCCCTTTTTGACATCATCAGGAATGAGTATAGATGTGATGAGCTCCAAAGAGTTAGCAATAGAATCAACTTTAGAAAACAAAGCAGTTTGATTTTCTTCAACCTTTCCTAGCCTGGCAAAGAGAGTATCTTGAACTTTAGACAGCTGTGCAGCTTTGATTTTGGACTCTCTTTCCATCTTCATTTCTCTTGACTGAATCTCAGTCTTCAAGGAAGCAATTTCTTGTTTTGTTTCAGCAAAATTTCCATCCAGAGTTTTGACTTGTACCACAGTTGCCTTTAAACAGGATAAAATCTCTGGATTTGAAATTTGCTTTGCAGTCTGCTTAACAAAATCAGCTGCTCTCCCTTTTGGAAAAATACAGTCTTGTTTATACCAATCAGCAGCATATTTAGCAAGATGCTCTTCTTCAATTGCATGAGATGGACAAGGCTGATCAAAAGGTGTATGTTTATTTTCAGTCTGTGCTGGTGCACTCAGAAAAGAATCAGAGTTTGCACTGCTGTCAGATTCATCTTCAGCACTTGCATCTTTAGCTTGAGCATCTTTTAAAGAATCACTGTGCTGAGCTGTGTCAGCCACAGTTTCTGCAACAACTTCTGCAATCTTTTCAACAGTGTCCTCATGTTGCACAGGCTCTGCAACAGAGTTTATATTTGTATCTTCAACAGGCATAGATTCAGAAATTATCTTAGTTGCATGATCAACTTCATCACCTTTGTCTGGAATTGGAGAAGCATTAGATATCAGTTCTGTATGTGATGCTGCAGCTTCAGGAACATTAACTGCAGGCTCATCAGCTACACCATGAGTTTCAACATGATCAACAGGTGAGATAGGATCAGAGAATGGTTCAACGGAGTCAAGAATATCATCCATTGGTGAAAAACCATCTCTGTTATCCTCTTCTACAGGCATGTTATCCTCTGTAGGTACTTCAACATTGGCAGTATCCTCTGCAGGCATATCAACCTCTGCAGGAATTTCAACATTGACAGCCACAATATCCTCTGCAGGCATTTCAACCTCTGCAGGTATAGCAACATTCTCTACAACCTCAACAGTAGGTGTTTGTTGTGAAACCACCTCTGGAGCTTTAATAATATTCTCATCATCAGACTCTGAAAGAATTAATCTTCTCTTCTTGACTTGAGACACTACAATCTCCTCTTCATCTTCACTAGAGCTCTCTTTAGGTGGTGAAAGTGAAGGTCTGTTTGCCTTTTGTTTCTTCCTTCTAGCATAAACAGCTCCAGGTGATGTCTGTTTAGCCTTTGAGTGTTTAGTGTTTTGGGCGGTGTGTATTTTTCTTTTTGATTTGGATTTGGGATTTTCAGTAGGTGCTGGCTCAGAGTTTAAGGTTTCAGTATTTAAGGTTTCAGAGTTTACTGGTGGAGAGTTTATTTTTGGAGAGTTTATTGGTGAAGAGTTTATGTGTTCTTGAGATGTAGTAGGTACAGTGGTTGTGGGTGTTGTGGGTGTGGTTGTTGGTTCAAAATTTATGGTGTCTTGAGAATCTTGAGGTTGGTTTACATAGTTCTGTAAGACTAGTGGCAGAAACATATCAGGTATGTGCTGTTTAGTAACATCTTTGTTTGTCAAATCAGAAAACATTCTTTTAGCAACTTGAAAAGGCTGAATCACATCAGCTTCATCAATTGGAATGTTAGGCACACAAGAAGTAAATAGCATTTGACAAAAACGAGCAAAATAAACAGAAGTAGGCTCAGACAAACGCTCTCCCAGATTCATTAGCACTAATCTACCAAAATCGAAATTACCTCCATATAGTAGAGCATGACCAATTTGGAGAGTGTCAAGAGGAAGTGCATCCCAGTTTGTTGTCTTCTTGCCAAAAGCTCTTGTAATGCAATCGAAAAAGAAACTCCATTCCTTTCTCAAAAGTGGCCTTCTCAAAGATCCAATCTTATTCAAATCTCCTGCACAGCCAATTTGCTGCAACATTGTCCTCAAACGATCATGACCAACAACACTGTAAGAAGTGTGTGTCTCAAAATCCAGAGCATCCCTAACCGTAGTTGGAGTAATGATATACTCTGATTCAGCATGTGTGAAGGTGATTGTTGGAGTGCCAGATTCTTCTCCATCATCATACACAGAGTTTGTCCAAAAGGTAGCGATTTGTGAAGCAGAGAGTATTGGTGGTGCAGTTAACGCCTTCCCTATTTCAGAGTCTTTCAAGAAATTTTGAAACAGATGAAACGCCTCTGGAGCATTTGCATTTTCCAGTGGTGCTGCATAGTTGCTAGGAAGAAACACTAATCCTGCTGCATCAAACGCTTTGGTTGCCATTAGAAGATATGATATGAAGATATTTAGAGAAAAGATGTATATGCACTGTAAGTGTTTATCAAAATGTGAAGGAGAGTATATGAGAATTTTGAAAGTGAATGAATATGCAAGTAACTGTGAGTGGGTGAATATGAATAGATGTGAAGTGAGAGAACAAAAACGATTAGAGTAAAACTAAAACTCAATCGTTTATTTAGTAAAAGCGCGCAACTGATTGTAGAGTAATGTGTGAGTGGGACACTATCATGGGACACGTGTCAAACAACCAATGGATCACTTAATAATTACCGCTGTCATTCCTATCATCACGACACTTTGACATATTTACACTAATTAACAGTTGTCAACTACCCCAATTACTCCAAAATAGTCAAATCATATCAATGAAACTGTACCTTAGAGTACTTAACACAACTCAACAGTGTTTATCAATTTTCCAACTTTATCACTAACAACCCTTTCAAAAATTGCACAGTTGTGAATATGAGTTTGTGTGAAGTAGAGTTTACTAATATCAATTTTTAAAGCATCTAATATTTCATAAAATCCATAACAAAAATCAATAAACACTGAATGCACAAACTCTCATATTAAACACTGATTGTTTGATGAATGCTAAACTCTGTAGTTACTGTAATACAGAAATCTGAAAACTTCCATTCCCTTTGATGTTCCATGATTATCCAAGTAAGCACACAGTCTTTGAAGACAAAAAAAGATCAAGAGATAGAAATCAGAGCATCATTCAGTGAATAACAGTCATGAATTTGATAAACTCACAAACTCTCTAAGCACACAAGTGTTTAGGTGAAGTGTTTACACTCACATTCAATCAGAAATAGCAGAATCTACCATATGCTTGAATGTCCACCAATTCTACACTACTTTGAGTACATGTATGCACAAATCAAAAGGACTTTATTCAGGGTTTAAATGAAGTAAGATCAAACAGATGAAAAAGATGTTTTATTCATGAGTGAATTCAAACTGAACATCTTAATAGACCAAAATGTTCAGTCACAATGATAGTATGATAGTACATATTTGTACAAGATCAGTATATATGCCCTTTTTTTTTTATTATTATTTAGCATATATACTGAGTAAACTTTACTTTTCTTGAGAAACAACCATCTGCTTGATTTTTTTTTCAAAAGAATATAACTGCTCTTAATACTTCAGAGTATAAGAAAAATGAGCAGTTAATTAGGCTCAAAGAGGTTTACTAAGGATGGTATTTATGAACAGTGTTTTTACAGTGTTTGAACAGTGTTCAAAAGAATTTTGAACAGTGTTTGAAGGAATGGTAAATCCTATTGCCTTTATCATTTTCATGCACACACACATATCATGTAGTCTCAAGATGGTCTAATACAAGTTCTAGAGAAACATGCTTCCTGATGAATATCACACAACAATAAATACTGATTGATATAGAATGTATCAATCACTGATTTGGCTCAAACTCTCACAGGGTGTAGACATGAATCTGAACTCACCAAACTAATCAATGACACATCTCAAGTTTTATGGTTTTCACAAGTACAAACAAGGAATCATCAGGAACCATACTCTGGAAATAGAATGTCACTTATCAGAGTTTAGAGTTCATCAATAACCAAAATTATTTTATGAGAGGCAATGCACACAATATTCATATACTCAGAGTTTAGGACTGAATAAACTAAGAGATGCTATAAATATGAAACAGTATCATGCTGTGTTGATTTACTGCACAAAGTCGGATTAGATTACAGTGACTCAGAAAGAATCATGATTTAATTACTGAGAATCATGCTTCATACATTTTTCTTCATTGGTGTTTTCATTCAGACAAAAATCAATTCTGAATTCACTGAGTGTATCCAACATGTTAAAAGTATTTAACAGACAGACATGCTGACAGAGTTTAACAAGTTTTAAACATTAACATGCAGAACAGAGTTTAATACTAAGGTTCACATAGCACTTAACAATTTACAGAAACATGAGCAATATATTTTAGAGTTGAGTCTTTGAGTCTAACCAACATCTCTAGTCAAAACTAGAAACCATTCCTAGTTCATTGACCAGTCTTGTAAATGTAGCTTCACTCAATGGCTTGGTGAAGATATCTGCAAGTTGTTGTTCTGTAGACACAAAGTGAACTCAATGTTTCCTTCCTCTACATGCTCTCTGATGAAGTGATACCTTATGCTGATGTGCTTTGTCATTGAATGTTGTACTGGATTACCTGTCATTGCAATAGCACTTTGATTATCACAGTAATATGTATCTTGGTATACCTTAATCCATAATCCAGTAGTTGATTCTTCATCCATAAAATCTGTGCACAGCAGCTACCAGCAGCAATATACTCTGCTTCAGCTGTAGATGTAGATATTGACTTCTGTTTCTTGCTGTACCAGGAAACAAGTCTGTCACCCAGAAATTGACAACTTCCACTTGTGCTTTTTCTGTCTATCTTACAGCCTGCAAAGTCTGCATCTGAATAACCAAGTAGTTTAAACTCTGATTCTCTTGGATACCACAGCCCCAAAGTCATAGTGCCCTTGAGGTACTTAAAAATCCTCTTTACTGCTGTTAAATGTGGTTCTCTTGGATCTGCCTGGAACCTTGCACACAAACAAGTTGCATACATGATATCAGGTCTGCTAGCTGTCAAATAGAGTAGAGAACCAATCATTCCTCTGTAACATGTCATATCTACTGATGACCCTGCATCTTTGTCAAATTTTGTTGCAGTTGCCATGGGAGTTGTTGCAGATGAACAGTCAAGCATACCAAATTTCTTTAGAAGATTTCTGGTATATTTTGCTTGATTTATAAAAATTTCATCATCTGTTTGCTTCACCTGTAGGCCTAGAAAATAACTAAGCTCTCCCATCATACTCATTTAATATCTTGACTGCATGAGTTTGGCAAACTTCTTACAGAGTTTATCATTAGTAGATCCAAAAATGATGTCATCCACATATATCTGAACTAAAAGCAAATCACTACCAGATTGAAAGTAAAACAGAGTTTTGTCAATAGTACCTCTGTGAAACCCACTTTCTAGTAAAAATTTGGCAAGGGTTTCATACCATGCCCTTGGTGCCTGCTTAAGTCCATAGAGTGCCTTGTCTAATCTGTAGACATAGTCTGGATATTTTGGATCTAAAAAGCCTGGTGGTTGTTCCACAAACACTTCTTCTTCAAGTTTTCCATTCAAAAATGCACTTTTTACATCCATCTGAAACACTTTGAATTTCTTATGAGAGGCATATGCTAGAAAAATTCTGATTGCCTCCAATCTAGCCACTGGAGCAAATGTTTCATCATAGTCTATTCCTTCCTGTTGTGAATAGCCTTTTGCAACCAGTCTTGCTTTGTTTCTTGTGATAACACCCTCACTATCAGTTTTATTTCTGAAAACCCATTTAGTACCAACAATGGATCTGTTCTTGGGCCTTGGTACAAGTGTCCACACTTCATTTCTTTCAAATTCATTTAGCTCTTCTTGCATTGCTGTTATCCAGTCAGCATCTTTAAGAGCTTCTTCTACTTTCTTTGGCTCAGATTGTGACAAGAATGCATGAAACAGACATTCATTTGTTGTTGCACTTCTTGTCCTTACTTTTGCATCAGGATCACCAATAATCAAATCATGTGTGTGAGATTTAGTCCATTTTCTTGCAGAAGGCAGATTGCTTCTGTCATAATGTGATCCTCCCCCTTGATCCATGTTCTCCTGATTTTCTTGGTGCCTCTCTTCATTTTCTGATGCTCCCCCTGAATGTGACTTCTCAGAATTATCAACAGAGTTTGAATCAACAGAGTTTGATTCAGAATTATCAACTGAGTCACTTTCAGAGTTTGAATTATCACTTTGATGTGATTCTTCATGCTCCCCCTCAACTGGTTCTTCCCTTGTTTCTGATTGAAGAGATTCTTCAGTATTTACCAGTAGAGGTTCAGAGTTTAGATCAACAGAGTTTGTCAGATCAGTCTGATCAGAGTTTACTTTTTCAGAGAATAAATCTTCATTTTCAAAGTGGAGTAGATCATGTTCATTGACATCTTCAAGTCCAGTTATTTTCTTGTCATCAAATGACACATGAATTGATTCCATGATCACTCTGGTTCTCAGATTATAAACTCTGAATGCCTTAGTTGACAGTGGATAGCCAACAAAAATTCCTTCATCTGCCTTTAGATCAAATTTGGTCAACTGTTCAGGATGAGTCTTCAACACAAAGCATTTGCATCCAAAAATATGAAAATATTTTAGATTTGGCTTTTTCTTCTTCACCATTTCATATGGTGTTTTACCATGCTTGTTGATCAGTGTTGCATTTTGAGTAAAACAAGCAGTTTGAACTGCTTCTGCCCAGAAATATGTTGGCAATTTTGCTTCATCTAGCATGGTTCTGGCAGCTTCTATCAAGGTTCTATTCTTCCTCTCCACTACACCATTTTGTTGTGGAGTGCCAGGTGCAGAAAACTCTTGTTTGATTCCTTTACTCTTGCAAAATTCTTCCATTGATGAATTCCTGAATTCAGTTCCATTGTCACTTCTGATTATCTTCACTTGATTCTCTGACCCTTTGTCCAGTTGTAATATATGTTCTGTCAGTGTTAATGTAGTTTCATCCTTCTTTGCAAGAAAATATACCCATGTGTACCTGGTATATTCATCAACAATGACTAGAGCATATTTCTTCTTTCCAAGAGACATCACATTCACTGGACCAAAAAGATCAACATGTAGGAGATGATAAGGATCAACAATTGAAGACTCAGATTTGCTTTTGAAGGAGGCTTTTCTCTGTTTGGCTTTTTGACAAGAATCACACAGGCCTTCTACATTCAACAAAGACCTTGGTAGACCTCTTACAAGATCATTCTTGATTAGCTCATTGATGTTGTTCAGGTTCAAATGAGAGAGTTTCTTGTGCCATTTCCAACTCTCTTCACTGGACATTCTTGTAGACAGACACACTGCTTTGCCATCAGTGTTTGTTGACAATTTAATTTCATAGATGTTATTGTGTCTGTTTCCAACTAGAGCAACTTTCCCTGTAGATTTACTGATCACTTGACAATATTCAGGCTGAAAATCCACATGATATCCTCTGTCACAGATTTGACTCACAGATAGCAGATCATGCTTGAGTCCTGGAACCAGAGCTACATTTGTGATGATGACATTTCCAAGATTAATGTTGCCATATCCCAGAGTATGTCCTATGTTGCCATCTCCATAGGAAACTTTTGGGCCAGCCTTCTCCTCATACTCTGATAGCAGGGCTTTATTTCCAGTCATGTGTCCTGAACATCCACTGTCCACGACTAGGGTACTCACCCTGGTGCCCTGCAATCACAAACAATCACTGATTGTTAGTTTTAAGGATCCAGACTTGCTTGGATCCTTTGGCTTTCTTAATTCTGTTAGCTTTTGCAGCGGAATACACATTATCAGAGTTTAAGCTAACTTTTTCAGAGTTTACATTTGCAGAGTTTACTTTAACCCATTTCAAATTTGGTTTGGGTTCATAGTAATTGTAGTAAATAGCATGATAATCTCTGCAAGTGTAAATAGAATGCCAAGTACTTCCATAGTGTTTGCATAAAGTCTGTGGTCTAGTTCTCACATAATCACTCTTTACTGCAGTTTTAGAGGGCAAAGAATTAATGTTCTTATTCTTACTGCAGAAATTAGCAAGATGATTAGTGCTACCACAATTAAAGCATGTTTTTCTAGGAGCTAATGAAGCAAGCATTGGCTTAATTCCTGATGTTATGCCTACCTTTCCATTTTTGTTTTTCTTAGGCAATCTCTGTTTGTTGACAGATTTTATCTCCTTAAGCTTATGCTTGAGTTGTTTATCTGTCATTAAACCAATGTTAGCCTCTTTAACAAAAGTCTTAGCATATGACTCTTTAACAGCCTTTTTCTGTGCTTCAGTCTTAGGTCAACCTGTTCCCATGACATTACCTTCAGATGAACGATGTGGTCTAACTTTTACCAAATTTTCAAATCTAAGTTCATCTCCCTCAGAGTAACCTAGACCTACTGTATCTGACTGAAACACTTCTTGAGTATCTTTACCAGAGTGTGTCCAGGTTTTAATGATGTGTTTAGTATCCCCCAATTCAGATTCTAGTTGCTTATACTTACCTAGCAACTCCTGTTCAATAAACACTGCATCATCTCTCTCTTTCTGAATTTTATTCATGTTTTCTAGCTGTTCCTCAACTAGTTTGTTTCTATCTTTGAGTTGAGAGCACTCATTCTTTATCCTCTCATTTTCTAAAGTCTGATCCCTATAACTGATATGCAATGCTTTAAGATAAATTCTTAATTCAGTTATATTATCAGTGTTATATGCATAGGTAGTTGGGGGTACCTTGAGATCATCATCTTCATTTTGAGTAGTAGCCATGAGTGCATAGTTGACTTCCTCATCTGAATCTGAAGTGTCTGCCCAATCTCTGCCTTTGGTGTAGAGTGCCTTCTCAGTTTTACCCTTCTTGCACTCAGGAGCATAGTGACCCATCTCCTTACACTTTTAGCATTGAATTTCAGACTTATCTTTCTTACCAGATTTGAAGTCCTTTCCCTCAGATTTCTTGAAATTCTTCTTGTCAGACTTTGAATAGTCCTTGGAGAATCTCTTTCCCTTCTTGAAGTTCTTGTATCCCATCTTCTTGAAGGTCTTCACCATCAATGCAGCCATTTGCATCATCTCTTCATCATCTTCAGAATCAGATGTTCCATCTGTGTTTGAGTCAACATCAGAGTTTGATGACTCACTTTCTGAGTGTATGACTAAAGCTTTTCCTTTTGCCTTTTTCCTTGATGCTTCCTTCTTTGATGGTTTCTCCTCAACCTTAAGTGCAACAGACTTTGAATTTCTACTAGATCTCTTGTTTCTCTGCTCCAATTCCAATTCATGGGTTTTGAGCAGTCCATAGATTTCATCAATCTCTGTTTCACCAAGTTCATAATTATCTCTTATAGTGGTTGTTTTCACATCCCACTTTTCAGGTAGAGAAAGAAGGAACTTGAGATTTGAGTCTTCTAAATCATACTCTTTATTAACCAATGACAAATCATTGAGCAGTTTACAGAATCTGTCAAATGTTTCTGTCATGGTTTCTTCAGACTTTGCCTCAAAGTGCTCATACTCCTGAGTGAGTATGTTTCTTCTGTTTTTCTTGATTGCAGGAGTTCCTTGACACCTAACCTCAAGTGCATCCCATATTTCCTTTGCAGTTGTGCAGTTAATCACTTTATTAGACATAACATTGTCTAATGCACTGTGAAGTAAATGTCTCACTTTTGCATCCTTTGCAATGGATGAAAGATCCTCAGCAGTTAGATCTTTCTTTTCTTTTGGAATGACCTTTGATTCCTCACCAGCAGCAGCAGCAGATAATTTTGTAGGTTTGTGAGGACCTTCATTAATTCTATCAAGATATTCTGGATCTGTGGCTTCTAGAAACATGGTCATCTTTACCTTCCAGATTGCATACTCTGATGGCCTAAGTATAGGAACCCTTATAGTTTCATACCTACTAACAGTAGTAGGAGCTTTCTCAGATGGTGGAGGTATCTCTGCCATTGATTACTATTGTGTTTGGATCTTTAACTGTAATAAAGTAACAGATTGGCTCTGATACCACTTGTTAGGTCTAATTCACAATAGTTAATCAAATACTGTATGAGTAACTTAACAAGAACACACTGTTTAATACTTAAAAACTGGTTGGAATTAACAATTCCTCTCTCAGTGATGTAAAATATCACAGAGAGCTGCTTAGGTTACAATCAATGAATTTCCCAATGTTCGATTACCCTTCTAGGGTTAACCTAACTGTATTTATAGAACATACAGCTTCGTACAATCAGTAATTGATTCTCCTATAATTAAGCTATACAATTGATATCAATCACGATTGCTTCAAGTCTTCTAAGTCAACTCAATCTCTTTGACAGCTTTCCAATCTTCAAAGATATTGCTTCCATATTTATCTTGAATCAAACTTCAAACACTGTTGACTCTTCAGACAATACCGCTACAGAGTTTAACAATCTCTGTTGCGCTTCCAGTCAGTGTTTAACTAAACTCTGACTGCTTCCAGCTAAACTCTGTTTTGTCACTATAGCTTCCAAACACTGTTCTCATCAATCATTTCTAACATAGAATCTTCCTGTCCAGTTCCTAATGCAAGATATTTGAATACCAAAAGAATAAGGACCGAAGCATAGTATAAGGCACACCTGTTGCTTGAAAATGCTAAGCTTATTGCTTGCATAGCGTGGCGACAACACACATTTTACAGACTAGTGTTTGAAAAACTTGCGAGTCTCTTCATCGTGTGTTTGCATTATGCCTTCCTGCGCAAAAGAAGTCAATTCCAATGTATTCAACTTCTCAGATATAAACTATTCATAAATTGGTTCTTATGATGACAATGATGTTTTCTTATCAACATAAACAAATTATCACAAGAAAAACACAAACTTTATCAACACAAAGTGTTGTGCAATCAAGCTACATAGAATCAACAACAGACCTACTATTTAATTACCCATTAATGCTAAGCCACAAACATTGTTCCAAACCATAACATTGGAGTCGGGTAAGACAGAATTTATTTATAAAATATACATTAAGGAACATTTAAGTAGAAGACAACAAAAAAAAACTGTACAATCAGTATTACAGAGTATTTATATAAAAATAAATGCATTGCCCATAGTAAGGAGACCTGGCTGTGATCAAACTAGTATATTAGCACTCAAAGTAACGAAGATATAAGTATCATGAAATAACTAACCAGCTAATTTGCTTGAAGCTTCTGCTGAAACTACAACCAAACGTGAGCAAAGCTCCTTCGCATCCTTTAATCCACGGATTGCTGTTAATTGTGACCTTCAGGAGGGAATAAGTACATCAGTTTTTAATAATAACCAAAAAATAAACATTCAGATACAAATCCCTAATTTGAATCCCAAATCAATAAAGTACAAAACCCTAAATTGAAACCAAAATTAGTTTGAGCCCTACAATGAAAGCCCAAAATTTAATCACCTGCAAAATCAGATAAAGAAATACAAGTAACTGAAGAGTACTAGAAAATCAAATATAATAAATGAGTTTTTTTTATTACCAATTAGAACTTCTTATCGGAATATATAGTTTGTATTCAGAGTTTGTAGTTTGCAATGGGAGCAGAGTGTTTGTCTAGAGAGAGAGAGGGGGGGTGTGTTTATATCAAGAGGGGGTAGAGAGAATGAGATGAGCGTTGGGATTTTGGGAGTAAGTAGTGTGTTTTGGGGGGAAAGTAGCGTGAATTATTTTGAGAAGGGGGAAGTCTTCCGCCCAAAATTTTCATCGAGCAACGTGAGTGACCGAGTGACAGTGATGTGATTATTTAATCTTATTTTGAATTTTAAAATGTTTAATTTAAATTTTGATAACTAAATAAAAATAGGAAAAAATCAAAAATTAAATAAAAATAGAAAAAATGTTTAATTTAAATTTTGATAACTAAAATCGTTATATCTTCACACCCGTGCGATTGGAAAGTCGAAAAAATAATTTTAAAAAATAGATTCATCATTCGGGACAAGACTAGTTAAAAGGAAGGTCCACTTTGACCGGTTTGACCGTTATAAAACCAAACAAAATACATGTAGGAATTTTTTTGAAAAATTACCACATCACTAAAATCGTTATATCTTCACACCCGTGCGATTGGAAAGTCGAAAAAATAATTTAAAAAATAGATTCATCATTCGGGACAAGACTAGTTAAAAGGAATGTCCACTTTGACCGGTTTGACCGTTATAAGACCAAACCAAATACATGTAGGAAATTTTTTGCAAAATTACCACATCACTAAAATCGTTATATCTTGACACCCGTGCGATTGGAACGTCGAAAAAATAATTTTAAAAAATAGATTCATCATTCGGGACAAGACTAGTTAAAAGGAAGGTCCACTTTGACCGTTATAAAACCAAACCAAATACATGTAGGAAATTTTTTAAAAAAATTACCACATCACTAAAAACGTTATATCTTGACACCCGTGCGATTGGAACGTCAAAAAAATAATTTAAAAAAATAGATTCATCATTCGGGACAAGACTAGTTAATAAAATAAAATAAATATCTAATGCAACACTTCAAACAGCAAATGCAACACTACGGGTATCTAATGCAACGCTTCTGCCACGTCAGCAAATGTCACGTCACCATTTATTAAAATAAAAAAATATCTAACGCAACGCCAGCAGTTAGTGTTGCGTAATATGAAACACTGTAGCTAATACGCAACGCTAAATTATATCTAACGCAACACTAGTTCAGTTCAGTTGCAAAAGACCCAAAATTGCTATCTAACGAAACGCTTTCTATGCAACGCTTTGTGAAAAGGGTTGCGTATGCTCACTTATGGCGTAGTGCCTGTTAGCAATGGTTGTTAACCATGTTTCCAGAATAGAGCCCACCAACTGTTTGGTTTAATGTCTCAAAGAGGCTGCACACTAGAAACGATGACGGTAATAGATGTGATTCAACGGAATGAGATATGGAGCCTAAATCTCTGATACCATGTAAAAACAGGTACCTTATGCTACATCTTGTATTGAAAAGGAAGCATAAGGGAAGTTAAACAACAATGTAAGAGACAAACAAAGAACTCTTGTATTGCTATGAAGTGTTCAGCTTAGTTTTATTGATAGTAAACATACATATATATATAGTGTTACAATCCAAATGTTATACAGCGCTAAAGTCAAGGACAGCAGCTATGTTAGATAGCAGCTTTGTTAGACGCAGCCAGTATAGACTTTAACATGCCGTCAATATAGACTTTAACATATTTGATAGTTGTTCAGAGGTGCATGTGCATCTCATCATACTGGACAAACCGTTGCAAAACCAACTACCAAATAATAATAAAAATGACACTTTCCCGCTTTATTAGATGGAATAATTTCAAGTTGAATTTAATAAAAACTTGTATCTAAAACATACTTTCTTTCAGTTAGAAGGTTTTAATATGTATGCATTAATAACAGGTACAATTAAGTTGGTACAGATTCGACATTGATTTGCTGTGTAATGGTTTGTGGAAAGAATATGCATGTTTCTGCTGTACAGGGACACACGGGACTCAAGTTATGAGCTGGTTACGAAAGTTTGTCTGCTCATAATTTTCTTTAATTGCTTTTCGGGTTTTGTTTCTTTAATTTTGTAGTTATATTTTGGTGGTTTTTGGCATGATAGAAGCAGTGTTCCAGAAATCGCTAGGCGGTCCAGGGCGGTTGGGGTACCGCCTAGCGCCTAATCGGGTAGGCGGGGATTAATCGGACGGATTAATCGGAGCATTAATCGGATATTATAATAATATTTAATTTATTAGTCTAATTTACAATTAAACATATCAATTTAAATAAATTAACAGGATTAATCGGATTTCAAAAATCGAATCGGTTGGCTACCTTCCAGAAGATTAATCGGGGATTAATCGGTTGAATCGGGGATTTTTAGAACAGTGGATAGAAGCAATGAGAGGGGACAGTATCTTCAATTTATGAATGTGTAAATTCTGGCTCTCGAGTAGCTGCTCTCACAAGGGAAATATATATGCTTAGCTTGTTGTACATTCTTTTCTGATGCTTTTAGCAATTGATTTTCTTTTGTTTGGAGGGAGAGAACATTTTGATATTATCTTGCTGTGTCTACGTAAAATTATCATACTGCTACGTAACACCACCTCCTAAATATACAAAAACAAAATCCTGTGAAGTTTATATTCGGCTGATTATATATGGGGAAACGGTGCCAAAGTTTAGTCCATAAGAGCAAGTCCAATAGATTCCTTATATGATCTCCTAACTCAAATTATAAGGAATATGGTCTAAAATTGTGCTCCAACAGCCTCTTAACTTTTTCTTAAAAAATTAAGAGCATCATGTCATATATTAAGAGCCTCGTAACTTTATATTAGAACTTAACTATTGATACTCTTGTGTCTAAATGCTGCATTCTTATAAGATTATCAGAATTATCTAAAAGAGTATAACACGCTTCTGTGTAGTTAACCATTAAAACGTAATATAAAAGTTGATGAGCACTCTCGTTGGAGGGCTAATAACTTGACATGGTATCATATCATATATTTTTTGACCCAGAGGTAGCACTAAGTATTCATGTGAGGGGAAGAGCCAGCAACTTAATATGTACACTTCCCTGCAAAATTAAGGATTGGAAAGGATTAAATGATGGAAGCTGATTCATCACAAGTCTATTATATATGGTCCAGTCACATTGCTCTTTATCCATGTCTGGCACCTGCTATGCTAATCATACACACTTATTGATCTTGAAGAAAGAATAATAAACTATATATAACAGATATTTAAAATATCATATAAAATCACAAAAATGTACTTCTTTGTTTTCTTTGAATTCCCTCAATAACAGTGTATATCCATTATCGTGTATCTGGTATCGCATTCGTCTTCCTTCTTATTGATGTTTAGTTGATATGATGATTATGGTAACGTCATTCTAAATCCATAGAAAATGGCTAGCTCGAATGCTCTCCCTGGGCATGCACGTAAACAATGATTCGCTCACTTGTTTCTGCATAAAACCTTTTCATTAGATCTGCTGCAACCTTTGGTTGCACTCTGCCTTCTCCATAATTGCCGGACATGATCTTTATGGTCGTGTTCAGCTGATTTTTCAAGTATTGACAATTTTACAAGGTTTCTAAAGTTTTTGCTCTCTTTATATATAAAAAGAACTGCTTTTCTTAATTTTGCCGAAAATCTTAATTTAAGACCCAGGTATTTAATTATATGAAATGTAGTGTGTAATTATAGCTTAGAAGTGATGGGTACCTGGTGATCTCATGCTGGCATGATGCTTTAAAAATACAGAAGATTGTCATTCAAATATTTTAATGATCAATTGTGGGATATGATAAGCAAGCAAGTTCTTTAAAGACTCATTTTCTAAACTTTTGGGCCTTGAATAGTTATCAAATAACAAGTTGATTTTGCAATTGATTCTCGGCAGATGCAAGATGTAAGAATGTGATCATTCCACAAAAGCAAGCTGATAATATTATCCCTTCCCGGGATCGCTCTGGGATAGCTCAAATGGTAAGGACAAATATGAGAATGTGGTTAGACGCATGCCGGATTTGATTTTCCAAAACGCTATGAGATGATGACCTTGAACCCATTTTCTTTTACTCAAAACATGATGTATTGTTACAGTATTCGGTAAAATCGTTGTAGGCATCTAGCATTTTCCATTTTGCTAGCATCCGAAGGTTCTGTAAATGATTTTTTAATAGCACTCCATATTATTACATAGAAATTCTATAACTGACTAACTGTGATGTAACAATCCAACTGCCGTTTTTCATGAACTAAAAGCCACATTCAAAAGCACTCTTTATATGACTTTTATAAGCTAAGAATCACACATTGATGTTGCATTTTACCTGAATAATAATATATATATCTCTTGTCACTTTAGCTGGGAAGAAAAATCAAAAATGCAACAAACATATGATGATAACACTAGTAGAGTAGTCGCTATTATCAACATTACCCTGGGCTTGCATAGGGAATTGGAGAGCCTTTAATTTCGCTTTCAGGGGAAAAAAATTGAAGTTTCCTAATGTTTAGAATCTTAATATAAACCCTACAAATTTTGATGTAGGCCAAGTGATATTTCACATGAATTTTGGCTTTACAAGTTTATAAACGTGACAGCGAGTTGTCTTGATTTAAGACAAATTTCTTATTTTATGCATGGGTGAAATTTGTGTTTCATGTGTTTTGGGGTTTTCTGAAATTGTGTGTGTTTAAAAATAATAATCTAAGCACGATTGGGAGTCCAAGTGGTAAAGGATGTATCCTCTATCATTTTAGGTCATGGATTTGACTCTCGTTCATCCCGAGAATTATCTTAGGCATATAAGCCTAAATAGTTAAAAACAGCTTCTAGATCACTACTTTTAACATTTTGAAAGTGTCATGCTGTGGAATTTGGTACTACATAATGTCATCGAAGAATCTGTTAAAAAAATAAGAGTGTAGGGCAGAGATACCTTGAAGCGTCACGCTGTGGAACTTGGTATTACATAATGTCATCGAAGAATCTGTTAGAAAAATAAGAGTGTAGGGCGGAGTTACCTTGAAACGAGCAGCAGCGACGGCTCACCTGAATTCTGAGAAGTTTCAACATTTTTTTTATTATTATTTTCTATATATGTTAATAGAGCAACTAACCAACAAGTGAAGAAATATCATCTTAGAATGTTTACCTTGAAGCGAGCAGCACCGACGGCTCACCTGAGAAGTTTCAACATTTTTTTTATTATTAATTTCTATATATGTTAATAGAGCAACTAACCAACAAGTGAAGAAATATCATCTTAGAATGGAATAAACAGCTAAAATGGTATCAAAATTTGGAATACCAACAAATATGTATATGAAAAAATATCTAATACAAAATGAAATCAAGGTTTAAGGTTTATGCAATTTTTTTTGAAGTAAAGTGTATATATTATCCATTTGTTTAAAATTTTGTTAATTTATTACATTTTTTGAAGTATCATTTATTTAAATTTGAATTCATTTTTTCCTTCTAATCCTTTTCTTTTATAGTATTATTTAGTATCTTAATTGTTTTTTTGTAAAACAATCATTTAATGTAGGAAAAAGCAAGTTTTATTCAATACAAATTTTGATTTGGAAAAATTTAGCTCACCCTCGACTAATTTTCTACCTCCGCCACTGTATACAATTGTTATTAGTTTTACCTTTTTTCTACAATGCTTGAACCGTAGTAATACTTTGGATAAGTAACAATGGTTATCGAAATTGTGATATTGAAAATTGATTTTAAAAAAGAATTATTTTAGAATTTCCCAGTTTTAGTTGTGTATCGAATCATAGAATTCGGTCATTGCAAAGTGTTTGGAAAGTGTGACATATAGAATCATAAAACTAGTTTACGCACATTTCGGAACACATAGATACCTTGTTGAGTGAGATTTAACGAGGGACGTAAACTGGGCCCTATCGAACATAAAACCATGTCACTGGTTTAGTGTGACCGTAATTTAAAACTATGGGATAAAATATGATTTATTTGTTTAGATTCTTTTTATCGATTTAAAGTTTCAGAAATTTGTTCACATTTAAAAATAATATTTTTGAGTCGTTGGGCGATAGTTACCTGCTGGGCTTCGCAGCTCATTGTTTTAATATGTTTCAGGTTTGGACTTTTGGAAGCTTATTAAGATTAAGGATTTGAACCGCGTGAATTTTGTGCTACTTGATTTAGATGCCATTATAGAAAAAGATTTATCGGATTATTAAATAAATGTTCAGTATTTTATTAGATATTGAATATTGGATTTGTGGAGTTGCGTCTCCAATTTGATGATTTTAGAATATTAAATTTAACTGCTACATTTGACTTTTATTAATTTTAGATTATTTAAATAATGAATTTCGTTTATTTGAGTTTGGTATTTAGAAATTAATATCCCGAAAATTCGGGATCACACTCAAATTAGATAATTACATAATTGATATGAAATAATACATCATTGCAAAATTAATAAGTGATTTTTTCAAGATTGATACATGTTGAGTCCTCAATATTGTTAGATTCCGATTGGTATGTTTTGAGTTTTCGATATTCTATATCTACGATTTATTAAGAGGAAATCATTTCTGAAAACACACAAATAAGAGGAAATCATTTCTGAATCCACAGTTAGATTGATATTTGATTTTTAACTATGAGCTGTGTTTTGGCTGCTTGATTCAGGTAAATGCTTAAACTCAATTTTAGTTGCATAGTGTTCAATTTTTTTCAACTATAATTGACCATCATATCTCCTATATTTTTTTGTGGACGATGTTCTATAAATGATTTGAAATGTATATATCTATGAAAATATTTTTTCATAATACATAAAAATTCAATTATTTAAAAGATTGAAAAAAAATGTTTAGAACCCCGGAAATGAGTCGATCCACAGGTCCTGGCAGCCTGGGAGTTTATGAATATGCATTTTGTCTGTGGATAAAGTAAAAGGAAATAAAGATAAATAGATTTTTTTTTTCTTTTTAAGAAAAGAAAACAGATGGGCAGGGCAGGCTTTGGTTGCAGTTGGTGGATGTCTTGCCTAATGTTTAAGACAATTGGGCCCAACTTTCACAATCAGTTTATCCATCACCTCCTCAATGCACATGTTCCAGAAAAGCACCCTTCAGATACTCCTTGTTTGGCTATATCTATCCATCCTTTGTATTCTTGTTTAACCAATCCTAAGACTTTTAATTAGCATTTAGCTCACTCTTCATTACATTAATCACCAACTTTAAACCAAATCTCACCTCTCTCCTCCCTCTTCAGTCTCACCTTTTCTCACACATTTTTTACATAACCAAAATTTAAACCACTCCTTTTGATTTATTATTATGGGTTTGTCTAGTGTGTCCAAGACACATGCTAATAATTCGTACTTGATGAGTTGTTAAAATTTAATTTGTGGATATTTATGTGAATGCAGGAAGGTCCATCATTACTCCCTCCGTCCCAATTTACATGTCCCTTTTCTTTTCTAAAACAAATATGTTCCAAATTACATGTCCCTTTTCTCTTTTCAATGCAAATTTAAGTGTAGTTTTACAAAACTATCCCTACATTTATTGTATCAAAAATTTGACTTTTTTAAACTTAACTCTATTCTCATTTTCCAATGTATTAAATAAGGGTATTAGTTGGAAAAATTTATTCAACTAACTTTATCTTAATATGTGTGCTTTTTAGAAAAGGGACATGTAAATTGGGACGGAGGGAGTATTAATGAAATCTCCACCGATCAAAATTTGACAACTAAACTAGCACGGATTCTTAGCATGTGCCCTTGGCCACACACTAGAAAATTCCTATTATTATTAATCTGTCAGAAAGTCAAACTGTATTATATAACATCACTATCTTTCTGTGCAAATGTATTTTATATAATAACCATATGGCATGAACTGTCAGTCTGTGTCACTCAAAAATGTACTACTCATTTTTTTTAATTAATTTTATGTAGCTAAGTATTTAAAAAGTATGGCTCTCCCTTGTTCTTGTTATCTTCCTACTTATAATAATTGTTTATTAAGCCCATGAATCTTATTAATTGCATATTAGTTAGCCATTAATCTGATTTGAGCAGTTACGATATGTGCTTTAATAGATGAGAGGACAAACGGTTCATAAATTTCTTCTGCACTAGGCAAAGCATAATTAAAACCCTCTCTTCTTTCTCTTTGTTTCTGATGCTCCTATTTATTTTGTACTTACTTCTATTGTCAGTTTCAGAAAATTACAATCTTTATAACCAAAAGGCCTATTTTATTGTTGTGTGTGAAGAAGATGAGAAATATAGCAACATGTTATAATGAGCATGCCATTAAAGTTTCAGATTCATATTGTTCTGGACCATCAAATCAGCCTATTTTTTCTCCAAGTTTGATCCCTTCAATACAAGATGCAGTTACATGTATGTACAGGGTTAAGCTCTGTTCACAGCACCAACTGTTGATCACGATCACATGGTGCAGCAGTCTCATGGACCAGGGGTTTACGATTACTGTTATCGAAGACCCCTCGTCTCCATTCAAATTTAATACAAGACGTTTGTATTTGCATAAGATCAAAGGGACGAAAAGCTTTGAATCAACTAATTCTAAGGTTGAAATCTTCTGGGATCTTTCTTGTGCAAAGTATGATGGTGGCCCTGAACCTGTCAGCGGGTTTTATGTCGCGCTTCTTGTTAACTTTGAGCTCAGTTTACTTCTTGGAGACATGGAGGAAGAACCAGAAGTGAAGAAACTTATGTGCAAAGTGCCTGTTTCCAAGTTTTCATTAGTTTCGCGAAGCCAACATTTCTCAGGTGGTGCAGTGTATTCAACCAAGGCTCAATTCTTCAGTACTGGTACGAGCCATGACATTTTGATCAAGTGCCTTGTACAAGAAAAGGGAGAGAAAAATTCGATATTATCTGTTAGTATTGATAATAAAAATGTGGTTCAAGTAAAACGATTGCGATGGAATTTTCGTGGGAATCAAATCATTTTTATTGATGGTTGTTTAGTAGATATGATGTGGGATGTTCATGATTGGTTCTTCAATCCCAAATCTGGATATGCAATATTTATGTTTAGGCCAAGGAGTGGATTGGATAGTAGGTTGTGGTTGGAAGACAAGAAGCTGGTGGAGCAGAATGAACATGAAAAAGCTGGCTTCTCTTTGGTGATATCTGCTAGTAAGAATCCTGGCTAGAGTCTTTCTTTTGTCTTCTGGCGTTTGGCTTATTTTCTTCTGTTATTTCTTTATTTTGTTTGCTTTTTTCTTATAATTTATTTGTGAAAAAATAGGATATCATCACTATATGGTTTGATTTTATGACCATGTAATGAGTTTTATATGAAGCAAACTGCATTGTACATAATGGAACCTCTCTATCTGTGTGGTATGCAATTTTGATGCATTCTTTTATCTTTGTTTTTCAAATTCCATATGGTGGAAAATCTGGTTTTCATACAGGCAAAGTTATTTTCTCATTGATCGATGGGGATTGTGTTTGCTATACCGAGAGGACAAAAGAGTATTGTAGTTATATGTAAGATTTTAGAGGGGTGTATTCATTTGAGATTTTGATGGATTTTAATGGATTATCAAAATTAGCGGGTATTCATTTGAGATTTTAAACAATCCTTTAAAATATGTAGGTATTCAATTCAGATTTCAAATAATCTTTCTAAATCTGTGGATATTCAATTGAGATTTTAAAAAATCTTCTAAAATCCGTAGGTATTCAATCAAGATTTAAAACAATCCTTTAAAATCTCAAGGTATTCAAAAAGTCATGGATTTTTTTGGATTATATAAAATGATAGATTTTGATGAATTTGCTAGTGTATTTTTTATTTTTTGAAATCCAGCCAAATTCTGCAAGAAGATTTTGAAGGATTTTACTAAAATCAACGAGACTCTACATAGACTCTATAGGATTTCACATAAAATCAGTCAAACTCCACGTAAAATTAAAATCAATAAAAATCTTTCAAAATCCATCGATTATTATCCATCCGTTAAAATCTCAATTGAATACACCCCCCTTAGATTAGCGGAAACTCTCTCCTTTCGATAATAAAAAATGAGTAAAATTCAGGATGGTGGCCAAGTTTTACCCCAATTTTCAAAATGTTGGCCAGTCTTTCAGTTTCTCAAATTAGTGGCCAATCTTTCACTTTGTCTTTCAAAACAGTGGTCAGTCTTTCAATTTCTCAAATTAGTTGTCAATCTTTCATTCCGCCTTTCAAAAAAGTGGCCAATAGTAGACTAAAATAGCCACTTTTATAAAACGCGAAGTGAAATGTTTGCCACTAATTTGAGAAATTGAAAGACTGGCCACTGTTTTGAAATCCGGAGGAAAACATCAGCCATCCTTTTGAAAATCTGATAACACGGCCAACATTTTGAAAATTGGGATAAAACTTGGCCACCATCCTGAATTTTACTCATAAAAAATTGATGTTATGTTCAAGTATCGGTAGAGGCATGTGTGTAATACGCGTCACTGATTTTATTTCTTTAATCGATCATAACAAAATAAATATCATCTTTGAGAAGCAGAATTGGTACTGCACAGAGAGAGATGTTACATTTTTCTATTCTTGTTTATTTAAGGGCATATTCCTTACTTCAGTGCCCTCTTAAACAGGACTTTACAATTCGAAAATAAAGAATCATGCATTTCAGGCATAAGCATGTCGACTATCATGATATATGGAAAAGTGGCATGTTTTTTGGGTGTATAAAGATCATTATAAACTAGCAAAGTGCATTTTAAAGTAAATCATCCTTGTCATAAGCATGTTCTGTAACTAAAGAACAATTGGTACTCCGTATTGATCTTAGAACACCATAAAGGATTGTCAAAAAGACAAGCATATCCTCCCCTTTTCCAAATTTGAAACCTTTTTCTTCTTAAAGAGTAAAGGGTAAAGCTGGTCTTTTCATTATGAGAACCGAAATTGTTGGTTGATACACTACTTAATAAGTTCGAACCAGATCCTAATAATAAGAGTCAATAGAATTTCTCTATAAAAATGTACACACAAGTGGACTACTCTTTGTTTTACTTGCAACTAACATTAATTGCTCACCATGTCCTTTTCCATATATATACTACTCCCTCTTTCCGATCCATTTCTTTACACTTTCCTTTTTGAGACGTCCCATCCATTTCTTTACATTTCTAAACTTTCCTAAAATAGTAAAGTTTTATAATATAAAAATCAACTACATCCATTACTTTCCTCCATTAACTCATTTTATACATTATATATTGATGGGTCCCATCACTTTACTCATTTTTCCTCCTTCTCTCCTCTTTCTTTATATTTTTCCTTGGTCTCCGTGCCCAACCCAAATGTAAACATTTGGGTGGGACGGAGGGAGTAACCATTTGTATTATTCAATCCATGGGCTTCTTCTGACTTTCAAAAATCACAGTCGTTTTCTGCCGTGTCAAATCTGCAAAGTTTGTGTTAGTGTCAATCCAAGTGTTATGTCACCCTTGAGGCCTATACCGACTTGTGCAGTAAAACTATTAAATATGGCGACTCCAGTATAGTTTTGCTGCAGGTGAGTAGCGAAATCAGGGGATGGGCCAGAGAGGTTGAAGTCCAAACTATGCAAAGAAAATACTACAAGATACTTAGATATATGCAATTAGAAGAGGCTCCCGGTCCCTGGCAAACGTATGCCAGGGACCTCTTATTTAACATATAGCTTTTCAGCCGTTGGATGGTTGATCCAACGGCTGTTATTTAAAAAAAAACTGTACCGTACCGCATAAACTTTATGCGGTACGGAGTAATTACCAAACTGCCCCCTGTTTTCATATAAAAAATCTACTGTTCACCGTACCGCAGAAACTTTCTGCGGTACGTGAACAGTAAGGATATTTTGGTAATTTGCACGTACCGCATAAAGTTTATGCGGTACGGTGCGAATTTTTTTTTAAATCAGAGCCGTTGGATCAACGATCCAACGGCTTAAAAGCCGTATGCCAACTAATCCGTCCCTGGCATGCGTTTGCCAGGGACCGGACCCCATTAGAAGAATAGGACCAAGGAGACAAATTCTCAAAAACTACAGAGCAACATTCAAAGCAATGTGTATTTTAGTTCTGCACAAACCAGAGTCCACAGTAATGCACATCACCCATATCTGTGTTAGGAATCTGCCCGATTTCCTGCGAATGCGGAAGCGATTTGGTTAATATGTGTGCTTAGATCCCACAAATATACGTGATAGTAATGAAGCAACAAACTAACAATAAAGTAAAAGAGATATGAGATTTAACGTGGTTCGGCACAGCCTACATCCACAAGAGCAACAACTTCACACTAGATAAAAGAGATTACAATATCCGAGTATCCGGCCCTTTGAATTTCATACAAAAATTCAGTCCTACAATACCTATTATGTATATCCCCAACTCACTGAAGTGTTTATCTCAAAACCTCCCCTTATCACTGTTTCCCGACAACCTTTCCTTCTCTCCCTCTCCCAACCCAGACAGTGTCACACAACCTGAAAGAAAGACCTCTGCAGCAGGACCACCTCCGATGGCTGTAGTCAGACCCAAGTATCCTAATGAATAGTTTAGGCACGAGGACCTTCTATCCCGACACTTCCTGAAAGCGGGCTAAACCGGCTGCCCTACTAGACGGACTATCTAGCAGCTATAGAGAGAAAAGAAATAATTATGGTGTATTTTAGAATGAAGGGGAGAGGGGTATTTATAGGAGGGGGGTTGTAGTAGGTGAGGGGTTGGTGGGTGAAAGTTTGGCAAGATGTTTGGTAAAGAAATTAGGCAGCCTGCCTAACAATCCCCCCCTCTTTCCAAACTCACAGCTCTTCACTTGCACTCCATACCTACGCCATGTTGGCACAACTCCAACTTTTTCTCGATCCGTATTATTCCCTACGACAAAACTCCCCCCGAGTCCGAGACTCCAAACTATACCCTAGTTTGCACATTCATTCTCGAATGCCCACTTGCTTTACGCACAAGTGTACCATTGACCTCTATTTGTCTAACTACATACATGTGAAGCAATCTGTTGTATACACACATACTCACTTGATTCACATCGGCCAATCCCATATGTAGTCCATCACACACGCAAGTGTGACCATCACACACACAAGTGTGACCATCGATCTTTCATTTACTCCCCAACTGCATATCAAACAAATCAATCTGTTGCATGGTTCACTGCTTACTTGATTCGTGTTGATCGATGCCCATATGCAGCTGCAACACACCACCAACTACTCGTTGATGTCGTGGAAGCCCTTCGACCAAGCATCCATCCCAACAGTCTTTGCACCATCGTCTAGACTAGAAGGCAATACAACCGCAACAGTATCCTTCAAGTCACTCTTCCCTCGTGCACGAGATAACCAGATTTTCGAAGTTCCAATACGTTCTGGCCACGTACTAATCAGACGATATATTTCCCCACGTAGCTCTCCCTTCATCTGAACCACACGACCTCTTTTGATATTCATAGCTCCCCCTACTACAGAGCATCTGTAGCCTTCTGAAGCTAATCGACCGATAGATATTAGATTCTTCCTCAGCTTAGGCACATATCTTACCCGTTCAAGCTGCGAACTATTCCATCGAACATTTTGATTTTCACAATTCCAATCCCCTTGATCTCACAAGTAGATCCATCAGCCAAAGAAACTGTTTCATTCTTTGTATCTTGGAATTTGTCAAAATGCCCCCTCTCGGAACATACATGGTAAGATGACCCTGAGTCTAATATCCATTCTCCTGGAGAACTAGTGCCTCGATTGAAGACGGTGCAAACATCTTCACAATCGAGAGTAACCACAGCCAATGATGCATCTGGATCCTTTTTATTAAGCGAACAATTCGACCTAATATGACCCCACTACTTGCAACCAAAGCACTGCATGCCCTTTTCACCAGGGGTGTAAATATTATCCGCAAACCGCAATCGCACCGCAAATCACTCGCAATCGCAACCGCAAAAATTGCCAAAATCGCAAAAACGCAACCGCAATCGCAACCACTCGCATACTTGCGGGTTGGCTGCGGATTTGAATATTGAAAAACCGTAAAATCGCAACCGCAACCGCAACCGCAAACCGCAATATATATATATTATTAAAAATATATATTTTATATATTATTAATTTTTATAAATATAAATTAATAAATCATATATTATATTATATAATTAGAAGTCTTGGTGCTAATTTTTAGCATTGATGTTCGGGCCTTACATCATATTTCTTTGTATTCTGTTGGTTTACATTTCTTTGTACTCATGACTTTTAGTCTTGAAATATCACCAATTATTTATGAAAATGTTAGTCACAAAAAACCATCAAATTTTTTCAATTTGAAAATATATTTTTTATACAAATTTTAATAGGTGGTTGAACCGCAAACCGCACCGCATAACCGCGACTTTAACCGCAACCGCATGTGCGGATAATCGCAACCGCAAGTGCGATTGTGGTTGGAAATTTCAAAAACCGCCAAAATCGAAAAATCGCCATAACCGCCAAAAACCGAACCACACTGCACCGCTTACACCCCTACTTTTCACTGTATCTGGATTTACCCCTGCTATTGGTAGATCCTCTCACAACACCCCTTCCTCTATTATTTTGACTACGCAAAGCCAAAACTGTCATTCCGTCCTTGTCACCATCCTGGTTCTTCCTTCCAGCATTTGACAAAAGTGCTGACTGAACCTCCTCCATTTTTAACGTGTCCTTTACGTACAAAATGGTTGTGACCAAATGATCGAATGACTCCGGAAGCGAAGTAATAAGAATAAGGGTCTTATCATCTTCCTTCAATTTTACATAAACCTTTTCAAGTTGATCAACAATACCATTAAACACATTCATGTGCTCAATAACATTGCCTTGAGCTGCCATCTTCAGCTTGTATAACTCATGTTAGGAATATGTTGTAGTTGATGATAACTTAACATTCAAGCAAAATTGTATAAGTCAAGTTTTGTAACTATCAACGGATAAGACCTTATAACTCTATTCGTTGACAGGTAGCTCATCAACGGATGAGGTTTTGTAGCATACTGCAATATCTCTATTTATCAGTTGATAGTTTTTTTATTCAGAGTCATGTTGACCATCAATGGATAGGCAGAATAGGGTAGCCAATTGTAAATAAGCTATGCTATGTAATTCTGTCTAAGTGAAAGTGTATCAACGGATGAGAACAAGGCTCTATCAACGGATACAACTCAAATCTACTCGATCAACGGATACAGCTCAATCTACCATCAACGGATAACTGTGCACAACATCAACGGATAATCATTATCACTTTATCCTATGCTAGCTGGGAATTAGCAGTTGATAAGGACAGGTTTGACTGACAGATCACATGGGTTGATAGTAGGTATAAAAAGCAGTATGGCAGCCATACTTTTGAAACACAGAAGAAAAAAGCATTCCATTTACACAGTACATACAAGAAAGGTGCAGGGGACATATCTGTTCACAAGGACAACCTTTCGGCTACATGTGGATTTGGAGTGGAGTAGCAAGTCAACTTGAATTAGATTAGTATTATCTTATTCCTGTAGTACTTGTAAACTTGGGATATATAACCAAGTGTAGCAACTCTTTAGAAACTAAGAAAACAGACATATTTGCTTAGGGTTTCTTGAATATTCTTAGAAGCAAAGAGTTGTAAAAACAGAAGCTGTGTACATTTGTATCACAGAGTTTTCTTCAAATAAAAGTCTCAGGTGGTACATTTAACCACCTGATTTTTCATGTGTTTGTGAACCATTTCTTATTCAGCAATTATTTCCTTATAGATTTCTGTGGTTTTTATCAGAAATTTATAACTATCAAGAATTGTATTCAACCCCCCCTCTACAATTATACAAGTGTGTAATCTGGGAATAACAATGGGTATCAGAGCAAGCTTCTAATATATTTGAAGTTTAAAGATCAACACACTTCCAACATGTCTAAGAAGGATTATGGAGTGAAGATATCGGTTCTTGATAGAGAAAATTACTTTCACTGGAAAGTAAAAATGCGTCTACATCTCATGTCTATTGATGTAGGCTTTGTAGACTGCATTGAGAAGGGTCCTCATGTTCCAATGAAGGCTGCTTCAAGAGTTGGCCTTGCTGCAGATGCACCAGACACTTACATTCCAAAACCTGTTTCTGAGTGGAGTACTGAGGATGTTGCAGAAGTCCACAAAGATAAAAAGACCATGAATATTCTGTTTAATGGTTTAGAAACAGACATGGTTGACAATGTTATCAACTGTACTACCGCCAAGGAAGTATGGGACATTGTTCAAACCCTTTGTGAAGGTACAGAACAGGTAAGGGAAAACAAGATGCAGCTACTGATCCAACAGTATGAGCACTTCCATTTCAAGAATGGAGAGACATTGAATGACACATTTAGTAGATTTCAAAAGCTACTGAATGGCTTGAAACTGTATGGAAGAATCTACCTAGTGAAAGATTCTAATCTCAAATTTCTGAGATCACTGCCCAAAGAGTGGAAGCCTATGACTGTTTCTCTAAGAAACACTCAAGAGTACAAGTCATTTACTCTTGAAAGGCTCTATGGAACTTTAAAGACATATGAACTAGAAATGGAGCAGGATGAAGAAATTGAGAAGGCCCAAAAGAAAAGTGGGTCAGTTGCACTTGTTGCCAACTTGGAGCAGAAGGAGGAGAAGAGGACTGAAGCTGCTAAATCTACACCAAACAGGGAGGTTTGTGAAGGTAGAGCAGAATCAAGCAAAAGCAAGGAAAATGTGTCTGAAGAAATGAGTGTCCTACAGCAGGATGAATTGGATGAGATAGATGAGCATTTAGCCTTTCTATCTAGGAGATTCTCTAAGCTAAAATTCAGAAGAAACTCTGGGGTGGCCAAGCCATTTAACAAAGATTTTTCTACAAGCAACTATGTGGATAAATCCAAAATTAAATGCTACAATTGTGGAATTGCTGGTCACATGATAAGTGAATGCAGAAAGCCTAGATCAGAGAACAAGGGAAAGCCAACTGAAACTGTTGACTACAAGAAGAAATATTTTGATCTTCTCAGACAGAAAGGAAAGGCATTCATGACCCAAGAGTATGACTGGGCTGCTGATGGGAATCATTCTGATGATAATGTTGAGTTTGTCAACCTTGCATTAATGGCTGATTCTGAGCAGGAAGCAAGTTCAGCTAGCAATCAGGTATTTTCTACTAATCTCTCTGAGCTCACCAAAGAGGAATGCAATAGTGTTATAGATGAAATGTCTACTGAACTATATCACTTGAGTGTTACTCTTAAATCACTTACTAAAGAGAACAATAGGATTAAAGAAACTAATCAGTTCTTAAGTGATAGAAATGCAGTCCTAGAAATTCAATTTTTGGAATTTGAGAAAATGAGAGTTGATTGCAATAATGCTAAAAGTGAACTTGAAGCTGTGTTAAAAAGAGAACTGATTTTAAGAGACCAACTTGAAAAAGAACAAGGGATAATTGCTAAATTTCAAAGTTGTAGGAATATTTCTCAAAACATAATAGAAGTCCAGGGAATAGAATCATTTGTGAGGGATACCTGGACTCAAAAGAAAAAGGAGCTAGAACCTTGCCTTGAGGATCTAGAGACTATTTGTGAATCAACGGATAGTGATCATCCGTTGACAGATGAACCATCAACGGATGAGAGGTATCCGTCGACTAACAAAAAGTCTGTTAGTAAGAAGGAACTCAAGAAACTGAATGATCAGTATGGTCCAGTAGCCAAGAACTTTGTTTCTGGTGAAAGTAGCCAAGCCAAATCAAGTGAGAAGGCTAAGGCATGTGATTTACTTAACAAAAAGGCTGTTGGTAAATCAGTTAATGAAAAGGTAGAGACTGAGGGTAAAAAGAAAAAGAACAGAAATGGTAAGATAGGCATTAACAAGAAAAACAATTATTCTCCTGACAAGTTTGCTCCTAGGAAAACTTGTGGTAATTGTAATAGTGTCAATCACATATCTTCTAATTGCAAGTCTGTTAAAAGGACTCCTGTTCATGTACCTCAATCTATGCCAAGTATACCTGCAATGCCTGTTATGCCTGGTTTGTATCAGAATGCTAGTTTTTCAAATCCATATGTGAACATGCCATATGTGCCTAATCCTTATTTTCAATCTGTGAATATGCCACAAATGTCATGGAGCATTCCTATCATGGATAATATGTATGCCAATTTTTCACAAATGCATGCATCAAATATTTATGCAAATGAGCATCTGTCAAAACCTATCACTCAAGCATCTACACCCAAAGTGAAGATTGCTAAGAGTGTAAAACCAAAGGCTAACAAGAAAGGACCCAAGGAAACTTGGGTACCAAAATCAACTTGATTTGTATTTTGGATTGTGTGCAGGGAAATAAGAGGAATCTATGGTACCTAGATAGTGGATGTTCTAGGCATATGACAGGAGATTCAACCCTGCTCACAGAGTTCAAGGAGGAAGCTGGCCCTAGAATTACCTTTGGAGATGACAACAAAGGATATACTAAGGGATATGGCTTGATTACAAAGGACAATGTCATCATTGAAGAAGTGGCTTTAGTTGAAGGTTTGAACACAATTTGCTGAGTGTTAGTCAGATTTGTGACAAAGACTATGAAGTAAAGTTCACTAAAGAAGCCTGTGTTGTTTCTACCAAGGAAAACAACAATGTGGTTCTGACAGGCTTTAGAAAAGGAAATGTTTACATAGCTGATTTCAACTCAGTATGCTCAGAATCCATTACTTGTCTCTTCAGCAAAGCAAGCAAGGATGAGAGTTGGCTATGGCATAAAAAGTTGTCTCATTTGAATTTTAAAGTTATGAATGATTTGGTAAGAAAGGATCTTGCTAGAGGAATCCCTCAATTGGAGTTCATCAAGGATGGATTGTGTGATGCCTGCCAATTAGGGAAGCAAAAGAAATCATCCTTCAAGATCAAGACAGAGTCATCCATTGTTAAGCCCCTTCAATTGCTGCATATGGACTTATTTGGTCCAGTAAATGTCATGTCCATTTCAAAGAAGAAATACTGCCTGGTGATTGTAGATGATTTTTCTAAGTTTTCATGGACCTTCTTTCTGCACTCCAAAGATTGTGCAAGTGAAATCATCATCAATCATCTCAGACTAGTAAACAATGGTTCTGAAGTAAAAGTACAAAGAATCAGGAGTGACAATGGCACTGAATTCAAAAATTCCACAATGAAGATTTTCTGTGAAGAGAATGGAATTGTCCATGATTTTTCTGCTGCTAGAACACCTCAACAAAATGGGGTTGTTGAAAGGAAAAACAGAACTCTCATTGAAGCAGCTAGAACAATGTTAAGTGAATCAAGATTGCCAACATATTTCTGGGCTGAAGCTGTCAACACTGCCTGCTTCACTCAGAATATTTCCTTGATAAATCAAGCTAGAGGAATGACTCCTTATCAGTTATTCACCAACAAGAAACCAACGTTAGCTTTTCTTCATGTCTTTGGATGTAACTGTTTTGTGCTAAGAAATCATGGAGATAACTTGGGCAAATTTGAAGCAAAGGCAGATGAAGCTATCTTTGTTGGATATGCAGCAGGGAAAGCCTATAGAGTCTACAATCTAAGAACCAACATTGTTATGGAATCTGTACATGTTGTGTTTGATGATCAAAAGATTCTAGGTCTAAATGATGAAGGCTTCCATGAAAAGTTGAGATTTGAAAATGAGGTAGAAGGAAGAATGTACATTGATGATGATGAGGAAAATGAAGATCATGGCCTTGGAAATTCATCTAGAGTTGTTGGTCCAACTAGAAGTGATGCTAACACTGGAAATGAAGCATCCGTTGACAGTCAAACTAGATCATCAGATGCATCCGTTGACAGGCATTCTCATGTATCCGTCGACAGGCAAAATGGAGCATCCGTTGATAGACAAAATGATGCATCTGTTGACAGTCAACTTCATAACTCCTCAAGGACAACAAACTCTGGGGGAGTTTCTCAAAGTCAAAACTCAATAACCAATCAACAAGATCATGCTCACGTAGATGAAGCAACCTCATCTAGATCAAACCTTCCACCTTCAAGGAAATGGACCAGAGATTATCCTTTTGAGTTAATCATTGGTAACTCAAACTCAAGAGTCCAAACTAGGAGGGCCACACAAGAAGAATGTCTATACAGTAGTTTCCTGTCTCAAGAGGAACCTAAGAAAGTGGAAGATGCCCTTCTAGATCCAGATTGGGTCTTAGCAATGCAAGAAGAGCTAAACCAATTTGAGAGAAATAAAGTATGGAAGCTTGTGCTGAAACCTGATGATAGAGGTATCATAGGTACCAAATGGGTTCTCAAGAATAAGACTGATGAAAATGGCATAATTGTGAGGAATAAAGCTAGATTAGTGGCAAAGGGCTATTCTCAAGAAGAAGGAATAGATTTTGATGAAACTTTTGCTCCAGTGGCAAGACTTGAGGCCATCAGAATTTTCCTAGCCTATGCAGCACATGCCAATTTCAAAGTCTATCAGATGGATGTCAAAAGTGCCTTTCTAAATGGGGAACTGGAAGAAGAGGTATATGTCCATCAACCTCCTGGCTTTGAAGATCCAGAATTTCCAGATTATGTATATCTTCTCTTGAAAGCACTTTATGGTTTGAAGCAAGCACCAAGAGCCTGGTATGACACTTTATCTCAATTTCTTTTGGAGAATCACTTCACTAGAGGTACAGTAGATAAAACCTTATTTCATAGAAATGTCAATGGTTCTTCAATACTTGTTCAAATCTTTGTAGATGATATTATTTTTGGGTCTACAGATGAGAAGCTTTGCAAAAGGTTTGCCAAACTTATGCAAAGTAGGTATGAAATGAGCATGATGGGTGAATTAACTTACTTTCTTGGTTTACAAGTAAAGCAAGTTAATGAGGAAATTTTCATAAGTCAAACAAAATATATTTATGATCTCTTAAAGAAATTTGACTTAATGGATTGTGCCTCTGCAAAAACACCTATGGCCACTGCAACTAAGCTTGAGCTGAATACTAAGGAAAAATCTGTGGACATCTCAAGCTATAAAGGCATGGTAGGCTCACTTCTATATCTAACAGCTAGTAGACCTGATATAATGTTTTCCACATGTCTTCGTGCTAGATTTCAAGCTGACCCTAGAGAGTCTCACTTGATTGCTATTAAGAGAATTTTCAGGTATCTCAAGGGAACACCAAACCTTGGCATTTGGTACCCAAGAGATTCTGGCTTTGATCTAATTGGCTATTCAGATGCAGACTATGCAGGTTGCAGAATTGATAGGAAAAGTACTACAGGCTCCTGTCAATTTCTAGGGAACAGGCTTGTGTCATGGTTCAGTAAGAAACAGAACTCAATCTCCACTTCTACAGCCGAAGCTGAGTACATTGCAGCTGGAAGTTGTTGTGCACAGATTCTTTGGATGAAAAATCAACTTATTGACTATGGTCTAAAAGTTGAGAAGATTCCCATTTTCTGTGACAACACTAGTGCTATTGCCATCACAGAGAATCCAGTGCAACATTCGAGAACCAAGCATATTGACATCAAATACCACTTCATTAGAGAGCATGTGATGAATGGTACAGTAGAAATGCACTTTGTGCCAAGTGAAATGCAGATTGCAGATATCTTCACCAAGCCTCTTGATGAATCTTCATTCACAAGGTTGGTAGGTGAGCTAGGTATGCTTAATTTTTCATAATTCCTAGTGGTATCTAATCATACTGCATTGCAGCTAGAAATGTGTTTTGGTTTACTTGAGAATTAAAAACTCTCAGAAAAACTCTTAGCAGAAATTTTGTTTAAGGCAAAATTTGCTTATCAACGGATAGCCTTTTATCCGTTGGTAGTATAAACACATTACTAGATTTTCGTATGTCAACGGATAACAGGTTGTCCACGTCATCGATGGATAAACTGTTTTCTCAACCGTCCAATCTTTATCCGTTGATATATATATTTCTCTTTATAGCCGTTGGTAAACGTGTATAATTAGTCACGGCTGTACTTCTTTTTTTTTCATTTATTATCTAACAGTTACTTTTGTCCAATGGGGTAATTACTTTTAATTATTTCATTTTTAATTCTTGAAAAATATAAAAGGCTGTCTTGTGTCCTCACATCTCACCTTTATTCATTTTCAAGAATCTCATTAGTTAACTGCATCTTCTTCACTAAATCTCTCTCTGCAAGAAAAGTTCAAACACTTCAATGGCGCCTATTGTTAAGATGATGTCTTCCACTGGGTTTACCTATGAGAAGAACAATTTTGCGGCCTTTGTTGATATAGTGAACGCTCCAGAAGCATATCACACCATGATGAATTTTGTGAAGAAATGCAAACTGTCATATGCTATGACTACCACCACACCCCTCATTCATGAAGTAATTGAGGAAATGTGGACATCGGCTGAATTTAATGGTACTGATGAAACTATCTCTTTTTCTCTTAAGGGTAAAAATTATGTGGCTAATTCTGATGTCTTTACTACATGTTTAAAATTACCTGAAAATAATTGTACATCATTTCCAACCGATGCTGAAATAGTTATCATGATAAACTCAAGTGGATATGCATTTAGTACTGACAATTTAGGCAAAATTGTTAGGAAGGGTATGGTTAAAGAATGGAGTTATCTGTGTGATGCTTTCATTAAAACTTTTTCTGGTAAAATTAGTAATTTTGATGATGTTACTAAAACCATGCTAGTGATGCTTTGTATGCTTTTAACTGATAAATACTTCAACTTTGGCACACTAGTATTGTATGAAATAGCAGCTAAATTGGGTAACAAAGAAACTAGGGGCAAAAATATCTACTTTGCTAGATTTTTGATGCTCTTAGGCCTGCATATGTCAGAGAATGAGCTATCCCTCTCTAACCCGGATAGCAAGTTCAGTTGTTTTGTACAGGAGAAGAGAGTCCTCACTGACTTGATTCGAATGAATCTGAATGTAGGAGTGCAATTGGTTTATCCACCAATTGTTCAGGTAGCTTCTAATCTTATTACTCCTATCTCTACCCAAATTTCTTTGCCTTCCATTGTCACAATGGAGTCTGTAGTTGTGACCAAACAGGCTTCTACCCAAGTGACTAAATCCAAAGTCTCAAAACCACAATCTAAAAGACAAACCTCAGGTGTCTCTCAAAAGGCACCTGTTGCAAAAACTACCAAAACTCTTGAGGGGAGTGTGAAGGTGGTAGTGAGTGGTGAGGGATAGGGTGAACATCAAAGAAACCCTAAAGATAAGGAAGGTGAGGCAGGTGCAACTAACATTTCAGTCTCTCAAAAGAATGTTAATGAACCTACAAGCCAAATTCTAGTTACATCCTCTCAACAGGGTGTGACTACTGATTTAAGTTCCATTCCAGGAACACTGCACAAAAGGGCAAGAGACACAGATAACTCTCACTCAAAAACCTATGGTAGAAGAGTAAAATCTAAAACCATTGGAGAATCACAGGGTGCACACACAGTACAACAAACTGTACCTTCTCAAATTCAGTTTGATGTGAATTCAATAAATGTGGAGTCACAGCCCCTTGATCTTAACCTTCAAATCGATACACATTTTGATCCACCATCACCAACTCCATCTCTGGATGTGGATATGATATCTACATCAATTCCTGATTCTCCATCTTTAAAATTCTTGGAGAAGCCCCACTCAACAATTGGTGGTCATCATCTTTTAGATGATTTGTTGGGCCATCAATCTTCCATTCCTGAATTCACAACACTATCTGTGGCCTCTTCCTTAAAATCAATCACCACAGATTCAGTGTTGGTTTTCACTTCAACGGATACTCTTTTTCCTTCATCAACGGATATCCTTCATCCGTTGACTAGTGTTTCTCCATCAACGGATGTGTCTACAACTAATCATCCATTGACAACAATAACTACTACATCAACGAATACACTTTATCCGTTGACAACTCTCTCTACCACTGCAAAATGTGACAATCCCATGTCAACTGTGGAGGAGTTTGTAGTAGTTAAAACACTTTTAGGAATGAGGGAAGGGAGTGAGAGGCTGCCTTGTGAGCAGGCAAAAGGAGAGAAAAACAATGAGAGGCTGACCATTTCTTCTGGTCAGGCAAAAGGAGAGCTAGAGAGTTCCACCTTAGTAGGTGAAGGTGAGGGTGTGAGAGGTGTGAGCCAGGGGGAGCCCCTGATGCAAGAAAAGAGAGATGAGAGGAGAGAAAGGACTACAGGAGAAATAAGGCAGGAAGATTCAGCCATTGCAAGTGAGTTAATGGAGGTTAGTGAAGCTTCCAAAGAGATGGAATTTCGACAAGAATATCAGTCAATTATTGACTCCATCTCTTTGGATCCTGAAACCTTTACTCATCCTGTTTCTGCCTATCAAGTCATGGCACAACAGGGCAATGTGGAGGCAGAGGAGGCAATGCACCTAGTGTTAGAAATGATTGATGAGAACAGTGTTTGGAAGCTAAAGTAACAAAACAGAGTTTAGCTGGAAGCAGTCAGAGTTTAGTTAAACACTGACTGGAAGCGCAACAGAGATTGTTAAACTCTGTAGTGGTATTGTCTGAAGAGTCAACAGTGTTTGAAGATTGATACAAGATAAATATGGAAGCAATATCTTTGAAGATTGGAAAGCTGTCAAAGAGATTGAGTTGACTTGGAAGACTTGAAGCAATCGTGATTGATATCAATTGTATAGCTTAATTATAGGAGAATCAATTACTGATTGTACGAAGCTGTATGTTTTATAAATACAGTTAGGTTAACCCTAGAAGGGTATCGAACATTGAGAAATTCATTGATTGTAACCTAAGCAGCTCTCTGTGATATTTTACATCACTGAGAGAGGAATTGTTAATTCCAAACAGTTTTTAAGTATTAAACAGTGTGTTCTTGTTAAGTTACTCATACAGTATTTGATTACCTATTGTGTATTCGACCTAACAAGTGGTATCAGAGCCAATCTGTTACTTTATTACAGTTAAAGATCCAAAACACAATAGTAATCAATGGCAGAGATACCTCCACCATCTGAGAAAACCCCTACTACTGTTAGTAGGTATGAAACAATTAGGGTTCCTATACTTAGGCCATCAGAGTATGCAATTTGGAAGGTGAAGATGACCATGTTTCTGGAGGCTACAGATCCAGAATACCTTGATAGAATTTATGAAGGTCCTCACAAACCTACAAAGTTATCTGCTGCTGCTGCTGGTGAGGAATCAAAGGTCATTCCAAAAGAAAAGAAAGATCTAACTGCTGAGGATCTTTCATCTATTGCAAAGGATGCAAAAGTAAGACACTTACTTCACAGTGCATTAGACAATGTTATGTCTAATAAAGTGATTAATTGCACAACTGCAAAGGAAATATGGGATGCACTTGAGGTTAGGTGTCAAGGAACTCCTGCAATCAAGAAAAACAGAAGAAACATACTCACTCAGGAGTATGAGCACTTTGAGGCAAAGTCTGAAGAAACCATGACAGAAACATTTGACAGATTCTGTAAACTGCTCAATGATTTGTCATTGGTTAATAAAGAGTATGATTTAGAAGACTTAAATCTCAAGTTTCTTCTTTCTCTACCTGAAAAGTGGGATGTGAAAACAACCACCATAAGAGATAACTATGAACTTGGTGAAACAGAGATTGATGAAATTTATGGATTGCTCAAAACCCATGAATTGGAATTGGAGCAGAGAAACAAGAGATCAAGTAGAAAGTCAAAGTCTGTTGCACTTAAGGTTGAGGAGAAACCATCAAAGAAGGAAGCATCAAGGAAAAAGGCAAAAGGAAAAGCTTTAGTCATACACTCAGAAAGTGAGTCATCAAATACTGATGTTGACTCAAACACAGATGGAACATCTGATTCTGAAGATGATGAAGAGATGATGCAAATGGCTGCATTGATGGTAAAGACCTTCAAGAAGATGGGATTCAAGAACTTCAAGAAGGGAAAGAGATTCTCCAAGGACTACTCAAAGTCTGACAAGAAGAATTTCAAGAAATCTGAGGGAAAGGACTTCAAATCTGGTAAGAAAGATAAGTCTGAAATTCAATGCTACAAGTGTAAGGAGATGGGTCACTATGCTCCTGAGTGCAAGAAGGGTAAAACTGAAAAGGCACTCTACACCAAAGGCAGAGATTGGGCAGACACTTCAGATTCAGATGAGGAAGTCAACTATGCACTCATGGCTACTACTCAAAATGAAGATGATGATCTAAAGGTACCCCCAACTACCTATGCTTATAATACTGATAATATAACTGAATTGAGAATTTATCTTAAAGCATTACATATCAGTTATAGGGATCAGACTTTAGAAAATGAGAGGATAAAAAATGAGTGCTCTCAACTCAAAGAGAGAAACAAACTTGTTGAGGAACAGCTTGAGAACATGAATAAAGTTCAGAAAGAAAGAGATGATGCAGTGTTTATTGAACAGGAGTTGCTAGGTAAGTATAAGCAACTAGAATCTGAATTGGAGGATGCTAAACACATTATTAAAACTTGGACACACTCTGGTAAAGACACTCAAGAAGTGTTTCAGTCAGATACAATAGGTCTAGGTTACTCTGAAGGAGATGAACTTAGATTTGAAAATTTAGTAAAAGTTAGACCACATCGTTCATCTGAAGGTAATGTTATGGGAACAGGTGGACCTAAGACTGAAGCTGAGAAAAAGGCTGTTAAAGAATCATATGCTAAGACTTTTGTTAAAGAGGCTAACATTGGTTTAATGACAGATAAACAACTCAAGCATAAGCTTAAAGAGATAAAATCTGTCAACAAACAGAGAATGCCTAAGAAAAACAAAAATGGAAAGGTAGGCATAACATCAGGAATTAAGCCAATGCTTGCTTCATTAGCTCCTAGAAAAACATGCTTTAATTGTGGTAGCACTAATCATCTTGCTAGTTTCTGCAGTAAGAATAAGAACATTAATTCTTTGCCCTCTAAAACTGCAGTTAAAAATGATTATGTGAGAACTAGACCACAGACTTTATGTAAACACTGTGGAAGTACATGGCATTCTATTTACACTTGCAAAGATTATCATGCTATTTACTATAATTACTATGAACCCAAACCAAATTTGAAATGGGTTAAAGTAAACTCTGCAAATGTATTCTCTGAAAAAGTTAGCTTAAACTCTGATAATGTGAATTCCGCTGCAAAAGCTAACAGAATTAAGAAAGCCAAAGGATCCAAGCAAGTCTGGATCCTTAAAACTAATAATCAGTGATTGTTTGTGATTGCAGGGCAACAGGATTAGTACCCTAGTCGTGGACAGTGGATGTTCAGGACACATGACAGGAAATAAAGCCCTGCTATCAGAGTATGAGGAGAAGGCTGGCCCAAAAGTTTCCTATGGAGATGGCAACATAGGACATACTCTGGGATATGGCAATATTAATCTTGGGAGTGTCATCATCACAAATGTAGCTCTGGTTCCAGGACTCAAGCATGATCTGCTATCTGTGAGTCAAATCTGTGACAGAGGATATCATGTAGATTTTCAGCCTGAATATTGTCAAGTGATCAGTAAATCTACAGGGAAAGTTGCTCTAGTTGGAAACAGACACAATAACATCTATGAAATTAAATTGTCAACAAACACTGATGGCAAAGTAGTGTGTCTGTCAACAAGAATGTCCAGTGAAGAGAGTTGGAAGTGGCACAAGAAACTCTCTCATTTAAATCTGAACAACATAAATGAGCTAATCAAGAATGATCTTGTAAGAGGTCTACCAAGGTCTTTGTTGAATGTAGAAGGCCTGTGTGATTCTTGTCAAAAGGCCAAACAGAGAAAAGCCTCCTTCAAAAGCAAATCTGAGACTTCAATTGTTGATCCTTATCATCTCCTACATGTTGATCTCTTTGGACCAGTGAATGTGATGTCTCTTGGAAAGAAGAAATATGCTCTAGTCATTGTTGATGAATATACCAGATACACATGGGTATATTTTCTTGCAAAGAAGGATGAAACTGCATTAACACTGACAGAACATATAATACAACTGGACAAAGGGTCAGAGAATCAAGTGAAGATAATCAGAAGTGACAATGGAACTGAATTCAGGAATTCATCAATGGAAGAATTTTGCAAGAGTAAAGGAATCAAACAAGAGTTTTCTGCACCTGGCACTCCACAACAAAATGGTGTAGTGGAGAGGAAGAACAGAACCTTGATAGAAGCTGCCAGAACCATGCTAGATGAAGCAAAATTGCCAACATACTTCTGGGCAGAAGCAGTTCAAACTGCTTGTTTTACTCAAAATGCAACACTGATCAACAAGCATGGTAAAACACCATATGAAATGGTGAAGAAGAAAAAGCCAAATCTAAAATATTTTCATATTTTTGGATGCAAGTGCTTTGTGTTGAAAACTCATCCTGAACAGATGACCAAATTTGACCTAAAGGCAGATGAAGGAATTTTTGTTGGCTATCCACTGTCAACTAAGGCATTCAGAGTTTATAATCTGAGAACTAGAGTGATCATGGAATCAATTCATGTGTCATTTGATGACAAGAAAATAACTGGACTTGAAGATGTAAATGAACATGATCTACTCCACTTTGAAAATGAAGATTTATTCTCTGAAAAAGTAAACTCTGATCAGACTGATCTGACAAACTCTGTTGATCTAAACTCTGAACCTCTACTGGTAAATACTGAAGAAACTCTTCAATCAGAAACAAGGGAAGAACCAGTTGAGGGGGAGCATGAAGAATCACATCAAAGTGATAATTCAAACACTGAAAGTGACTCAGTTGATAATTCTGAATCAAACTCTGTTGATTCAAACTCTGTTAATAATTCTGAGCAGTCACATTCAGGGGGAGCATCAGAAAATGAAGAGAGGCACCAAGGAAATCAGGAGAGCATGGATCAAGGGGGAGGATCACATGATGACAGAAGCAATTTGCCTTCTGCAAGAAAATGGACTAAGTCACACACACCTGATTTAATTATTGGTGATCCAGATGCAAAAGTAAGGACAAGAAGTGCAACAACAAATGAATGTCTGTTTCATGCATTCTTGTCACAATCTGAGCCAAAGAAAGTAGAAGAAGCTCTTAAAGATGCTGACTGGATAACAGCAATGCAAGAAGAGCTAAATGAATTTGAAAGAAATGAAGTGTGGACCCTTGTACCAAGGCCTAAGAACAGATCCATTGTTGGTACTAAATGGGTTTTCAGAAATAAAACTGACAGTGAGGGTGTTATCACAAGAAACAAAGCAAGACTGGTTGCAAAAGGCTATTCACAACAGGAAGGAATAGACTATGATGAAACATTTGCTCCAGTTGCTAGATTGGAGGCAATCAGAATCTTTCTAGCATATGCTTCTCATAAGAAATTCAAAGTGTTTCAGATGGATGTGAAAAGTGCATTTTTAAATGGAAAACTTGAAGAAGAAGTGTTTGTGGAACAACCACCAGGTTTTGTAGATCCAAAATATCCAGACTATGTCTACAGGTTAGACAAGGCACTCTATGGACTTAAGCAGGCACCAAGGGCATGGTATGAAACCCTTGCCAAATTTCTACTAGAAAGTGGATTTCACAGAGGTACTATTGACAAAACTCTGTTTTATTTCCAAACTGGTAGTGACTTGCTCTTAGTTCAGATATATGTAGATGACATCATTTTTGGATCTACTAATGATAAACTCTGTAAGAAGTTTGCCAAACTCATGCAGTCAAGATATCAAATGAGTATGATGGGAGAGCTTAGTTATTTTCTAGGCCTACAGGTGAAGCAAACAGATGATGGAATTTTTATAAATCAAGCAAAATATACCAGAAATCTTCTCAAGAAATTTGGTATGCTTGACTGTTCATCTGCAACAACTCCCATGGCAACTGCAACAAAATTGGACAAAGATGCAGGGTCATCAGTAGATATGACAAGTTACAGAGGAATGATTGGTTCTCTACTCTATTTAACAGCTAGTAGACCTGATATCATGTATGCCACTTGTTTGTGTGCAAGGTTTCAGGCAGATCCAAGAGAACCACATTTAACAGCAGTAAAGAGGATTTTTAAGTATCTCAAGGGCACTATAACTTTGGGGCTGTGGTATCCAAGAGAATCAGAGTTTAAATTACTTGGTTATTCAGATGCAGACTTTGCAGGCTGTAAGATAGACAGAAAAAGCACCAGTGGAAGTTGTCAATTTCTGGGTGACAGACTTGTTTCCTGGTACAGCAAGAAACAGAAGTCAATATCTACATCTACAGCTGAAGCAGAGTATATTGCTGCTGGTAGCTGCTGTGCACAGATTTTATGGATGAAGAATCAACTGCTGGATTATGGATTAAGGTATACCAAGATACCTATTTACTGTGATAATCAAAGTGCTATTGCAATGACAGGTAATCCAGTACAACATTCAATGACAAAGCACATCAGCATAAGGTATCACTTCATCAGAGAGCATGTAGAGGAAGGCAACATTGAGCTTCACTTTGTGTCTACAGAACAACAACTTGCAGATATCTTCACCAAGCCATTGAGTGAAGCTACATTTACAAGACTGGTCAATGAACTAGGAATGGTCTCTAGTTTTGACTAGAGATGTTGGTTAGACTCAAAGACTTATCTCTAAAATATATTGCTCATGTTTCTGCAAATTGTTAAGTGCTATGTGAATCTTAGTATTAAACTCTGTTCTGCATGCTTATGTTTAAAACTTGTTAAACTCTGTAAGCATGTCTGTCTGTTAAACACTGTTAACATGTTTGGATACACTCAGTGAATTCAGAATTGATTTTTGTTTGAATGAAAACACCAATGAAGAAAAATGTATGAAGCATGATTCTCAGTAATTAAATCATGATTCTTTCTGATTCACTGTAATCTAATCAGACTTTGTGCAGTAAATCAACACAGCATGATACTGTTTCATATTTATAGCATCTCTTAGTTTATTCAGTCCTAAACTCCGAGTTTATGAATATTGTGTGCATTGCCTCTCATAAATAATTTTGGTTATTGATGAACTCTAAACTCTGATAAGTGACATTCTGTTTCCAAAGGTATGGTTCCTGATGATTCCTTGTTTGTACTTGTGAAAACCATAAAACTTGAGATGTGTCATTGATTAGTTTGGTGAGTTCAGATTCATGTTTACACCCTGTGAGAGTTTGAGCCAAATCAGTGATTGATACATTTTCTATCAATCAGTATTTATTGTTGTGTGATATTCATCAGGAAGTATGTTTCTCTAGAACTTGTATTAAACCATCTTGAGACTACATGATATGTGTGTGCATGAAAATGATAAAGGCAATAGGATTTACCATTCCTTCAAATACTGTTCAAAATTCTTTTGAACACTGTTCAAACACTGTACAAACACTGTTCATAAATACCACCCTTAGTAAACCCCTTTGAGCCTAATTAACTGCTCATTTTTCTTATACTCTGAAGTATTAAGAGCAGTTATATTCTTTTAAAAAAAAAAATCAAGCAGATGAGGGTCTCTCAAGAAAAGAAAAGTTTACTCAGTATATATGCTAAATAAAAAAAATAATAATAAAAAATAAATAAAAAAATAAATAAAAAAAGGGCATATATACTGATCTTGTACAAATATGTACTAACAGTGTGACTGAACACTTTGCTCTATTAAAATGTTCAGCTTGAAATTCACTCATGAATAAAACATCTCTACTCATCTGTTTGATCTTACTCCATTACAACCCTGAATAAAGTCCTTTTGATTTGTGAATACATGTACTCAAAGTAGTGTAGATTTGGTGGACATTCAAGCATATGGTAGATTCTGCTATTTCTGATTGAATGTGAGTGTAAACACTTCACCTAAACACTTGTGTGCTTCGAGAGTTTGTGAGATTATCAAATTCATGACTGTTATTCACTGAATGATGCTCTGATTTCTATCTCTTGATCTTTTTGTCTTCAAAGACTGTGTGCTTACTTGGATAATCATGGACATCAAAGGGAATAGAAGTTTTCAGATTTCTGTATTACAGTAACTACAGAGTTTAGCATTCATCAAACAATCAGTGTTTAATATTAGAGTTTGTGCATTCAGTGTTTATTGATTTTTGTTATGGATTTTATGAAATATTAGATGCTCTAAAAATTGATTTTAGTAAACTCTGCTTCACACACACTCAAATTCACAACTGTGCAATTTTTGAAAGGGTTGTTAATGATAAAGTTGGAAAATTGATAAACACTGTTGAGTTGTGTTAAATACTCTAAGGTACAGTTTCATTGAGATGATTTGACTATTTTGGAGTAATTGGGGTAGTTGACAACTGTTAATTAGTGTAAATATGTCAAAGTGTCGTGATTATAGGAATGACAGCGGTAATTATTAAGTGATCCATTGGTTGTTTGACACGTGTCCTATGATAGTGTCCCACTCACACATTACTCTACAATCAGTTGCGCGCTTTTACTGAATAAACGATTGAGTTTTAGTTTTACTCTAATCGTTTTTGTTCTCTCACTTCACATCTATTCATATTCACCCACTCACAGTTACTTGCATACTCATTCATTTTTAAAATTCTCACTCATTCTCCTTCACATTTTGGTAAACACTTACCATACATCTTTTCTCTGAATATCTTCGTATCATATCTTTCTAATGGCAACCAAAGCGTTTGATGCAGCAGGATTAACTTTTCTTCCTAGCAACTATGCAGCACCACTGGAGAATGCAAATGCTCCAGAGGTGTTTCATTTGTTCCAAAATTTCTTGAAAGATTCTGAAATAGGGAAGGCTTTAACTGCACCACCAATACTCTCTGCTTCACAAATTGCTACTTTTTGGACAAACTCTGTATATGATGATGGAGAAGAGGCTATCTCACCTGTTGATCATGATGAAGCTCCTGGTGTAGCTGATGAGCCTGCAGTTAATGTTCCTGAAGCTGCAGCATCACACACAGAACTGATATCTAATGCTTCTCCAATTCCAGATAAAGGTGATGAGGTTGATCAGGCAACTAAGATAATTTCTGAATCTATGACTGTTGAAGCTACACATACAAACCATGTTGCAGAGCCTGTACAACATGAGGAGACTATTGACAAGATTGCAGAAGTTGTTGCAGAAACTGTGGCTGACACAGCTCAGCACAGTGGTTCTTTAAAAGATGCTCAAGTTAATGATGTAAGTGCTGAAGATGAATCTGAAAACAGTGCAAACTCTGATTCTTTTCTGAGTGCACCAGCACAGACTGAAAATAAACATAAACCTTTTGATCAGCCTTGTCCATCTCATGCAATTGAACAAGAGCACCTTGCTAAATATGCTGCTAATTGGTATAAACAAGACTGTATTTTTCCAAAAGGGAGAGCAGCTGATTTTGTTAAGCAGACTGCAAGTAAAATTTCAAATCCAGAGATTTTATCATGTTTAAAGGCAACTGTGGTACAAGTCAAAACTCTGGATGGAAATTTTGCTGACACAAAACAAGAAATTGCTTCTTTGAAGACTGAGATACAGTCAAGAGAAATGAAGATGGAAAGAGAGTCCAGAATCAAAGCTGCACAGCTGTCTAAAATTCAAGATACTCTCTTTGCCAGGCTAGGAAAGGTTGAAGAGAATCAAGCTGCTTTGTTTTCTAAAGTTGATTCTATTGCTAATTCTTTGGAGCTCATTACATCTATACTCATTCTTGATGATGTCAAAAAGGGGGAGAGAGTTGCTAAGTCTAAATGCAAAGTTTCTCAAACTCTGCTTCAAAAGGATGATGCTGGAGATGGAGGGGCAAGTGATAAGAAGAAGGGTTTAATCTCTGATACACTAACTCTGAGATCTGGCAAATCTCTTAAGTCACAGTCTGTTGGAATAAACACTGAAACTCAAGGTACTTCAAAAACCAAGAGTTTGGAATTAATATCAAATCCAAAGACTGATGAGGAGTTAGCTGTTAAGCTTTTCATGGAAGAGAATGCAGAAGGAGTTACTATAGAAGATGCTAAAGCTGAAGAGAAGAGTCTGCAAGAAAAGCATTTGAAGACTTTAAAGTCTGATAAATTGAAGAAGAATGTGAAAGCTGTTAAAGCTGCAAAGCCTGTTCTTAAAGGCATTCAAATCAAAGAACCAGTTGGTACAAATCAAAGAATGCAAGTGTTCAGAAAATCAACAGATGAAGAAGCTAAGCAAAAGCTGAAAAGTATTGTTACAACCTCTGTTGATACACATGTTGTACAGAAGAATGAAGACAAAACCTCTGTTACTACACAAGTTGTGACTACACCATTATTGTCTTCTCAGTTGAAATCAACATTTGGAAAAGGTGTTCTTCATGATTCAAGGCTAGAAGCTACAGTTCCAATGGATTTCACTGATGGTAGAGCCTTATCTGGTAAAATCGGATACAACAAAGGAGGCATAGGCTCACACAGAGACACAAGACAATATGTTGGTCCCAGAGATCCTTCTTCATTGGCTGTTCCAGGTCGTGGTGTCACTCAAGAGAGTTTAGACAGACTGGAGTCAGTACAACTTGTTAATCAGAAGAGTTTAGAGAAGGATTTTCTGCTATATTTCATGGCTGATGGAACAGTATTTAAAGTTGATGAGAAGGATATTGATTTAAAATACTGGGAAGAACTAGAATATGTTCTGTATCTTTTCAGAGTAAGAAATCAAAGAGCTCAGTCAGTTGCAAATGTACTCAGACAAAAGATGATTCAAAATCTTGCCAGAAGAAATATGAAGTACAACAGCAAGTATGTTCCAAAGTACAGAGACTGGAATGGGAATCTGATAGAAATGGAGAAGGGGACTACAAAGCTGAAGACTGATCTTGGAATCACTGTTTTGGATTTTAATGTGAAGTCTGAGGAAGTGAAATATATCAGGCTGGGAAATGAAATGAGAAGAAACAAAATCTACGATCTTAGAGCTGCTATCTATCAGACTGATGAGAATGATCCTCAGTTGAGAGAAATCAAGGAAGCTATGCAGATAGAGCTTGAAAATGCTGAAAGAAGATTGCTTATAGACTATCTCAGGACAATGTCAGATCTTCAAGAGATTAGAATTTGAAGTCTGTAAGAATTTTCTCATTTTCTGTAGAATTTGTTAAGTAAAAAGCTTAAACTATGTTTGTTAAACACTGTAGACTTTGTATTTGTTTTGACATCATCATTTACTGTAAACTTGTACATTCTTGCTAATGAACAAGTTGGGGGAGATTGTTAGAAATGATTGATGAGAACAGTGTTTGGAAGCTAAAGTAACAAAACAGAGTTTAGCTGGAAGCAGTCAGAGTTTAGTTAAACACTGACTGGAAGCGCAACAGAGATTGTTAAACTCTGTAGCGGTATTGTCTGAAGAGTCAACAGTGTTTGAAGATTGATACAAGATAAATATGGAAGCAATGTCTTTGAAGATTGGAAAGCTGTCAAAGAGATTGAGTTGACTTGGAAGACTTGAAGCAATCGTGATTGATATCAATTGTATAGCTTAATTATAGGAGAATCAATTACTGATTGTACGAAGCTGTATGTTTTATAAATACAGTTAGGTTAACCCTAGAAGGGTATCGAACATTGAGAAATTCATTGATTGTAACCTAAGCAGCTCTCTGTGATATTTTACATCACTGAGAGAGGAATTGTTAATTCCAAACAGTTTTTAAGTATTAAACAGTGTGTTCTTGTTAAGTTACTCATACAGTATTTGATTACCTATTGTGTATTCGACCTAACACCTAGTGCACACCTCAGAATCTCTTTAAAGAGCAAAAAAAGCTTTACAAACCCTGTCTCCAAGTGCTGGAAGTGAACAATTTGGCAGTGATGATAGTCAAAGTTCAGATGGTGAAGAAATCAATGAGGAGGAGACTCCAGGATGGATGTTTTCCAATGCCACTGAACTTGGGGATCTCAATGTGGAAATCATGAAGCAATATCAATCTACTAAGGCTGAGCACCAAACTGCAGAACCACAGAGAAAAACTGTTCTTGAGCAGGTTATGGCCTCATTGAAATTACAAAAGATGCAATCTGTTATTCAAAGAACACAACAGGAGGAGGTCAAGTCTGCAATTAGAGATATGAAGATAGCACTAGATGCCAGGATTGAGGCACTAGCTCCTACTACCACTCAGAAGGTGCTTTCTAGCAAACTTCTCAAAGAAGATATCCTGGCTAAGTCTGTTCAGCTTCTTTCCTCCAGAGTGGATAGTATGGAATCTCAAATGCAAACTATCATTGCCAATCAATCAAAACAGACTCAACTACTGGAAATGCTACTTGCAGCTTCAACCCCAACCCTTGATGCTAAAAAAAAGGGGGAGAAAATGGGAACAAGCACAGAAGAGGCTGCAACATCTACTGGCCAATTTCAAGCTACCAGTAGTGAGATAGCATAGATTGAGGGGGAGCAACAGCCAATTGTAGTGGTCAATCCAACAGAGTTTGAAATAAAGGCTTCCCCTGTGAAGAAACAAGTGGCTTTGCCTGAGATTCAAAGTTTAGAAGAAATCTCAGATGGTGAAAGGCAAGCCAGAATAGAAGCTTTGGAAAAGATCAACAAGGAGACTAGTGAAAGAATTCTAAGGACAAAGAGGATGATCAATGAATCAATTGCATCATCTCTGTTTCTTAATGCTCAATCTTCTGCTCCAACAATATCAACCACAATCATGAAGGTGCTCACTCCAAAGATTGTGGCTCCTACATTCTATGATGCGGAGTCATCATATGTCAAAGAGTTTGAACCAACCATCAATACCAGAGCCTACTCACCTCCAAAGGAAAATGGGAAGAACAAGCTTCAGTTAGACTACCCATTTCCCAAGGATGATGAAGAAAAGCTAATGGGAAAAACAATCATAGAGTTCAAAGAGCAGACAAATAAGAGTGTAAGAGATTGGATGGCTGTAATTATAAGGAATGGAAAAGTACTAAATATATCCAACAGCCATCCTAGATTTGTGGAAACTAAAAGAGAAGAAGTCTCCAGAATCCAAAGGGAAGCTCATCCAAGTACAGAAAATCAACATGAAAACTCAGATGAGAAGCAAGCCAGGCTGGCTCAAGAGTTAATGGATGAGGTAGAGGTTGAAATGAATGAACCTGAGGAAGTTCCCAAATCCAAACCTAAAAGAAGGAAAGCTAAAACCAATAGGGTTCTTTCTCCAGAACCCTCTCCAGAAAAAGAAACCACTGGCTCATCAGTACCTATATCTGCAACAGTAATCGACCCAACTGTGAACTTTCATGGTGACCCCATAATGCCTAAAGAAGAACCAATGAATTTTGATTCAATTGAAGTTCCTTCATTCTTGCTGAATCCAAAACAGAGGAAAAGGGCTCTAAAGAAGCAACTTTCAAAGGGACCAGTTCAAGTTGCTAGGGTACCTGCTATTGTCAAACAACCAATCTTGGAAAACAAAGAAGACTTTATCTATCAGGCAGAAATTGAAGAATACTCTGGCATGAATCTATATTTGGATGAATTATCAGAAGTAAGAGGAATTGACAAGTACAAGAATCAGCCTGAGAGATTAGTGTTTGTCTACAAGGGAGGAAGTCAAAGGGCATGGCCATTACAGAAGGTTCTTGGAGAAAATTATCATACATTGACCAAAGTGTTCTCAGCATTCAAGAGACACACAGGGTTCTCTGAGACAGCTAGAAGGGAGATAATTAGCAGAATAGAAGAAATAAAGAGAGAATGGAACTCACCCTCAAGTCTACCAAAGAAAATGAAGATCCCATATAATGGACAGAAAATCCACATTCAACCCTTTTGGATGATGGAGTTCAGGGATGAAGAGGGCACTAGGAGATTCTTCAGGTTAGAAGACCAACTGTCAAAGGCTAGTTCTGATTACCTAAGATGGTTACAACTAAAGCTAAATCCAAAAGTTGTTGAAGAAGATACCTTCTATAGGCAACTTCAAGTGCAAATTGAGTCCAACTCTACCAAGGAAGGAAAGTCAAGGGTGCAGCCAACCAGAGAGAGGAAACATCATCTCTGATAAGTTTCTTAAAGCTTTCTGTTTTCAATTTTTGTAGCTTAAATACAATTTTTGCATATTGTAGTGTGTATATATCTTTAGGAATGTTTTGTTATCATCAAGGTTCCGAATTTATGCTTTATTGCCATCTAGTATAAATTGGGGGAGATTGTTAGGAATATGTTGTAGTTGATGATAACTTAACATTCAAGCAAAATTGTATAAGTCAAGTTTTGTAACTATCAACGGATAAGACCTTATAACTCTATTCGTTGACAGGTAGCTCATCAACGGATGAGGTTTTGTAGCATACTGCAATATCTCTATTTATCAGTTGATAGTGTTTTTATTCAGAGTCATGTTGACCATCAATGGATAGGCAGAATAGGGTAGCCAATTGTAAATAAGCTATGCTATGTAATTCTGTCTAAGTGAAAGTGTATCAACGGATGAGAACAAGGCTCTATCAACGGATACAACTCAAATCTACTCGATCAACGGATACAGCTCAATCTACCATCAACGGATAACTGTGCACAACATCAACGGATAATCATTATCACTTTATCCTATGCTAGCTGGGAATTAGCAGTTGATAAGGACAGGTTTGACTGACAGATCACATGGGTTGATAGTAGGTATAAAAAACAGTATGGCAGCCATACTTTGGAAACACAGAAGAAAGAAGCATTCCATTTACACAGTACATACAAGAAAGGTGCAGGGGACATATCTGTTCACAAGGACAACCTTTCGGCTACATGTGGATTTGGAGTGGAGTAGCAAGTCAACTTGAATTAGATTAGTATTATCTTATTCCTGTAGTACTTGTAAACTTGGGATATATAACCAAGTGTAGCAACTCTTTAGAAACTAAGAAAACATACATATTTGCTTAGGGTTTCTTGAATATTCTTAGAAGCAAAGAGTTGTAAAAACAGAAGCTGTGTACATTTGTATCACGGAGTTTTCTTCAAATAAAAGTCTCAGGTGGTACATTTAACCACCTGATTTTTTATGTGTTTGTGAACCATTTCTTATTCAGCAATTATTTCCTTATAGATTTCTGTGGTTTTTATCAGAAATTTATAACTATCAAGAATTGTATTCAACCCCCCCCTTCTACAATTATACAAGTGTGTAATCTGGGAATAACAACTCACGCTTCAGATTTAACTTTGTAGTCAAGTTCTTCCCGAGATACAATGTCTCCAACTTTGACCATAATTCCTTCGGCGTGCTTTCGTCAACAACATTATTGATAATGTTATCAGCAATGCATAATCTGATGGTACTCATGCATTGCGACTCAGCATCCTCCCAATCTTCATCGCTCATCTTTGTTGGTTTTCCCTCCTTCCCCTTCAAAGCCCTTGCTAGCTTCTGTTGGGTTAGGATATCCTTTACCCTTCTCTGCCAAAGAGTAAAACTTCCTTTACCATCATATGGAGTCACCGTGAATCCTTTAATACTTGTCATGATCTTCGTTTGCACACACAAACCAATCCAAACAACTAAATCAATTGGCCAGGTAAGTGTAAGAAACAATGGGAGCACTTCCGTCAAAACGGTGCCAAATTAGACAACCACTTTTTTTAATGACTTTCCTTCGGCACCAATAATTTAGACACAAATAGCTCTGATGCCAACTGTTAGGAATCTGCCCGATTCCCTGCGAATGCGGAAGCGATTTGGTAAATATGTGCGCTTAGATCCCACAAATATACGTGATAGTAATGAAGCAACAAACCAACAATACAGTAAAAGAGACAAGAGATTTAACGTGGTTCGGTCCAGCCTACATCCACAAGAGCAACAACTTCACACTAGATAAAAGAGATTACAATATCCGGGTATCCGGCCCTTTGAATTTCATACAAAAATTCAGTCCTACAATACCTATTATGTATATCCCCAACTCACTGAAGTGTTTATCTCAAAACCTCCCCCTATCACTGTTTCCCGACAACCTTTCCTTCTCTCCCTCTCCCAACCCGGACAGTGCCACACAACCTGATAGAAAGACCTCTGCAACGGGACCACCTCCAATGGCTGCAGTCAGACCCAAGTACCCTAAGGAATAGTTTAGGCACGAGAACCTTCTATCCCGACACTTCCTGAAAGCGGGCTAAACCGGCTCCCCTACTAGACGGACTATCTAGCAGCTACAGAGAGAGAGAAGAGAGAATTATGATGTATTTTAGAATGAAGGGGTGAGGGGTATTTATAGGGGGGGGTTGTAGTAGGTGAGGGGTTGGTAGGTGAAAGTTTGGCAAGATGTTTGGTAAAGAAATTAGGCAACCTGCCTAACAATCTATGCACTCGAGTCTATAACTAATACTTCCTTCGTCCCAATTTAATTGTCACGTTTACTTTTTGCACGCATTTTAAGTTGCAAATAAAACATAGTTCCATAATTAAAAAAAATCTGAATAAAAGTTTAGATACTGAATTTTTATTTTTTAAAAAAAATTGAAAAATAATTTATAGAGCTATAATCCCTCCGTCCCAATTTATATGTCCCTTTTGAGAAAAAATACGCATATTAAGAAAAAGGTTGGTTGGATAAGATTTTTCAATAAATAACCTTAATAAATGCATTGAAAAATGAGAATAGAGTTAAGTTTTAAAGAAGTCAAGCATTGAAAATACAAATATGTGGGTAATTTTGGAAAATTAGACTTAAATTTGTATAAAAAAAAGAGATATTTGTATGAAAAGAAGAAGGGGACATGTAATTTGGGACAAATTTTTTTTAAAAAAGGGGACATGTATTTTGGGACGGAAAGAATATTTTATTAACTTCTTAAAATGCGTGCAAAAAATAATATGGACAATAAAATTGGAATGTTGGGAGTATTTAGAAGATGCTTAAACCAGAAAAGAGAGCTCCAACCCATACTGTTGCAGCAAATGCTGTTCTTTCCACGTTTCAAAATGGAAGAAATTATTCCTTTTGACATTGGTAAAATAAAAGTTCAACACATACATTATATACTTCCTGTCCCAAATGCGTGCCAAATATAAAGAAACGGTAAGGATAGATGGGAGTAGGGCTGACAATTTCGGGTTACGGATCGGGTTCGGGTCGGGTCAGCAGACTCGGATCGTATTTTTGATCCAACCCGAACCCGATCCGAAATTTTAATGGGTACAGGTGCTCAACCCGAACCCGACACGAATGGGTTTCGGGTAACCCGACCCGAAATTTAATTTTTTAAAATTTAAAAAATATTATATATATATTAAAAATAATATATATTAAAAATAATATATATTTAAAATAATATATATTAATTAAAAATATATATATTAATAATAATAATATATATTATAAATAATATAAATAATTTATATATTAAAAATAATTATATATATATTCGGGTCAGTTTCGGGTAACCCGAACCCAACCCGAACCCAACCCAATTTTTTCGGGTCAAGTTAGGGTTAACCCGAAACCGACCCGAACCCGAAAAATATAAACTCGAAACCGACCCATGCGGATTGGGTTCGGATCGGGTTCGGGTCGCGGGTCCAAAATTGCTAGCCCTAATCATGGGAGTATATGCTTGGAAATCAACTAGGAATCATACTAAATTACACTAACTTTAACTATCTATCATTCCCAACAAAAAAAAAAAAAACTATCTATGCTCGGTACATCTTATTTTAGGTGTCTTGTTTTGAACCTTCTGATCAAATTGATCACATTTTGACCGCAATTTATATATGTATCATATAATTAAGAAAATTTTAAAATTTATATTATTAAAAATATATCAACTCCACTTTAAAATATATTTTCCAGTCTTTTAAAATAATTAATAATTTTTTTAATTATGGATCAAAATTTAATCAATTTATCCATCCAATAGGCAAAACAAGACATAAAATGAGAGGTGTGGAGTATTTAGGAGTACAATTTTTATCTGAAAGAAAGATCCAGAGGAAAGGCGAGATAGATTGTTTAAGTGGCAAGGCCCAAATATCTCTGGGCTTACTAAAAGGACTACTGATATTAGAATTTAGAAACGCTCAGGGTCCAAATCTGTTGTTTCAGATCCAAAGAAAAAAACAAGTTGAAAACTAGAAAAAAGAACCAAATTGTCACAGGAATCGGGAAGTAAAGTTAGACGTCTTCCATACGTTGGTGCACTTGTGTAGTCACCCTTTTATGGAGTATTTAGTATAATTACATTGAATAGAACGAGACCTGGTTCATATGACATGTTAATTCAGTTCATAAGTTCTAATGTAAAGAGCATGGTAGAAAATAACAAATCTAAAAGTTATCATTAATTTATGCAAAGATATCAAAGCTAAAGTTGGTTTATATACTGTTTAAAATTATAATGTTATGGTGCCTGCCATGGTTCTTGTTACTGGTGCTGGTAGACATTACAGAGATCAGATGGTCACAGATCGAGTCATTACTCTCTATACTTGACTTGGGACTTTGCACCTTTCGGAGATAAACATATAAGAGCATCTCCAAGGTAACCAACCCTTAGCAAAAAAAACACAGCTGGCATACGAATAGGAATGAAAATAGCCAACCTTTCACAGTTTTGCTATTCCAACCAGCTATTCTCCTTGTTCATAAAGATAGCCAAACATGGTGTGTTTGGCTATATATGGCCAAGCGTTATAGGTTTGTAGCTCAATCCAGGGCTGTCAAACGGATATTTTATATCCGGATACGATTATATCCGTATCCGTATCCGAAATCATCGGATTCGGATGCAGATAATATTCTAATTATTTTGGATACGGATAATATTCTATTTTTTCGGATACGAATACAGATATTTCGGATGAATATCGGATTTTTCGAAATTTTTTTTATCCAAATTGATACAGTAATATTTAAAAAAAGACTTATATTATGATATATTTTTAATATAATATATTATATTTATATCATATATATGTTTAAAAAATGTCTACACTTAAATATATCTTTGAAAAATATATTAAATAATGAACAAAGACATATATTATTAATTATAAATATATTATAAATTATAAATATTATATATAAATATATATTAATTTTTCCATTTTCGGATTCGGATATGTCGGATTTGGATACGGATAATATCCTATTCATTTCGGATGCGGATAAGATCCTATTTTTTTGAATACAAATACAGATATTTCAGACAGATATCGAATTTTTCGAATTTATTTGACAGCCCTAGCTCAATCCACGTCACCCAATTTTGAGTTCTTTATTGCATTTTTTCCTCTTTTCTCCTTTGCCTCGCTAGCAAAGCCAAATGTCCATCTTTTTTATTTATTTTAATCAAATCAGTTGTATAAATATTAGTTATAATCTATTTTTTTATTGTATAGGAAATGCAAAATACCAAAAGAATGGATGGCCTACTAATAAGAAAATAAAAGAACCTTTCAAGGATTCAATTGGGAAGTTATCCCTACCTTTCAGAAACTGAACGGGAAGTGGTTTAGGAAAGGACTTTAGAATAGGATGCGCTCACTTAGCGAGAAAGGCCCTGATCCTGCCAACCAAGTCAAAATAAAAAAGATAGCAAAGAAAGCGATTGCCGCCCAGAAAGCGGGGAAGATCTTAAGGCATTGAAATCAAAAGACGTGAAACGAGAGCGGTGGGTAATCTAAGCATCTGCAACGTAGAGACGAGCGCTCACTAGTTCCGGCCTGATTAGCGGATGTTGTACAGGAAAGACTAGCTGCCCAAAGAAGACTAAAACAAGGGGTGGGTCTTTACCAACTTAAAAATCGTCAATTTTAGGGAAGCCAAAAAATGTGAGCGCCTAACGCGAGCCTTGTTGAAAAAGGATCGATCTTTTTCGTAGTTGAGAAGGGGGAAGTTTAAAAAAGGCAGAGGTTTTTAAGTAACTTGGTCTTAATCAAACAAAATTGAATTAAGTCCTTCTCAATAACGATTTTCTGCCATCTTCCTTCGTTTTGTCCCATGCCTAACCAGACCCTATTAGTATAGTAGGGTTTTCTTGAGAAGATCCACCCCAACGCATACTCTTGTGAATAAATGATGGCTTTCAAGCTTTACTAATAGGGGCATAGTTGGAGTCAAAGGTATTTGACTTTTATTCCGGCATTTGAATAAATCTTCTATTACTTATTGTTTTTAGGGCTTTTCGCAAAGAATGGTTAGGACTTAGGACAGAGCATAACCCCTTGAAAGTAGAGGTGATCCGGTGCGTGCAATCAGTCCCGTTCTTATTACAACCTACTCATGTTTTTATTCATTACTTGCTTTTAGTAAAGGGAGAGCGCCTCACGTCAAAGAAAGAAAGCATCGAGGAGTTGAGGTGATCATAATTTCAGTTGCAATGAAAGCAATGAAAACGAATTTACTTCAAATATCGTATACAGGATGTTCTATAAGAAATTATTCGTCTTTCATAGTGAAGTCGGATTGTGAATTAAGGAAGTTATTTTAGTAATAATTTATTTTTCATAATACAATTATATTCATCTATAATAATTTATCAAATTTATGATTTAAAATTCTAAATACATGACCATATTTCTAGATCAATTAGTAATAATATTAATTTATTAAAAAAATAGATATATATATAACTTAATATAATAAAACATAAATTTAAAATATAGCCAACCTCATAGGAGCATAACACCTTACTGATTCAACAAATTTTAGTGAACCATTATTTTATATTATTTTAACCAACCCCATTGAAGATGCTCTAACCTACGTAAGTAGACGTGGCAAAATAGGTCCAGATCCGAAAAATTGAATTAAATTCGATTTTGTATTCGAATTAATTAATCCGATTATGATCCGGAAATGATTTGATTTGATTCAAAAATTATTCGAACCGAAAATAATCTAAAATACTATATCCAAAATCGATCATAATTAAATAATAAATTATTTGAACCGAATATGATTTGAAAATACAGGAACCGCTTTATATCCGAATTTAAAAGAATGATAACTTGAGTTTTAGTTTAGATATAATTTTTGTTAGTCATGGTCAATATTCATTAATCCATTTTTTATTCAATAAAGTAATCCATTCATAAGCAAAATTCTTGTTAAAAACAGTTTATTGTAAAAAATTACTTAATTATTTAATCAATTTGTTTGAAGAGGTACATTAATTAAAATTAAAAATTATGCATATAACAATAAGATGTTTTTAAAGTCTCACAAATTAAAAAATTAATAAATAATTATCCAAAAATATACGTATCGAATTTAATCTGATTCGAATTTCATCATATTTTAATCTGAATCAAACCTAAATTGAATTAGATTCGATCCGATCAGAATTATAAATATATCGTAATCAATTCGATCTGAAATCGATTTAATTTTCTGAATTACCAAATTTTATTTATAAGTTAAAAGGTGGAATAATCCTAACAAAAATAAGAGCAACTCCAATGGATATTCTTATTTTGGTTCCCTAAAATATAATTAAATAATGATTACCTAAAATATAGGGAATGAAAAAGCTATTTTACTCCAATGAGATCCCTTATATGATTACGTATATTTGAAAAATAGTATTTAATATTCATTGTAATGTTGTATTAGTGTCCTTTAAGACCATCTCCAACGCGAGCCCAAGTGCTGAGTTGGAAGATGTGTCCCGAATCCATCTCTTGAAAATAGCGTTGGAGCAAAATTGAAAAGTTGGCCGGGCCCGATTTGGTGGGCTTGGACAACTTCAACAGCTTTTTCAACTTTTAATTTGTTTAATATTTTACTAATCATCTCTCTCCTATCGACTTATCCCCTTTCATATATAATACATAAAATAAGTGGATGGGACCTGCAATTTAACTGAGACGGGCTTCATGCATTGGGAGATCGTGGATAGTTTTTTTACAAAACCAAAGTTTTACTGGTGTGGCATTTGAATGGGGCCAGAAAAGTTGGACTCAGGCTGGTGCGCTGCGGATGGTCTGAGCAACAGATGGTAGCTTTTGTTGCTTGAGTGTGAGCAAAGAAGAATAAATAAAAGCCCCAAGCAGAGTCAGCAACATATAGGGAACCATATTGATTCCCCACATATAGATAATCTCTTTCTCTTACCTAAAATATTTTGGTAATGATCTACAGCGTTGGAGTCGTGATTTTGATGTCAAATCCCTATACTTGTCCACGTGGCTGAAATATTGGTAGGGAGCCTGGTGCATTGGAGATGCTCTAATGAAGCAAATAAGCCAAGCCAATACATGGAAAGAATCTCGTGTCATTGAATGAAATAAAATATGACCAAATATGTAACATCCCGTATTTTTTATGAATATTTTTGTGTATATTATTTTATATTAAGGATTAGAAAATTTTAGTTAGATAATATTTATATTAGTTTATGTGCAAATATATGTTTTTTTTGTAATTAGGATATTAGTAGTAAAAAAAAAAAAGAATAGATAAAAAAGGGAGAAAATATGAGTGATGGTTTGTAAAAGGAAAAAAAACGTTAGAAAAAAAGGGTTAGAGATTTACGTTACTTTTGGGTCAGAAGGAAGAAGGAAAAGAAGAGAAGGAGAAGAGAAGATTAACCAAACCCTAATTGGAGACAAGGAATTTCGAGTTCGAGGTAAGAGATAAGCGATTTTTATGTATGTACGTGTGTACGTAATCACCTTTCGTAATCATCTTTCTTTAGGCGTTAGAATTTACGATTTTTATGTTATATAATTAGGGTTCTTGGCTTGAGGGGTTGAACTTATTGAGAATTAGTGTTCAATAAGGTTCAAGGTACGGATTTTTTTATTATTACTTTCGCCTTTGCATTATCTCACTCTTTTCTTGTTTTCGATCTTTTGTGTGATCTGATTTCTCATAAAATTCATATCTAATTCCCCGTTTATTGTATTGTTGTGATTCTAGTCTTGTTAGAAAGATAATTTGTTAATCTTTGACTTTCGTTCTTTAAGTTTTCTGCAATTCTACCTCTAAATATGCTAAAATCTGCCTGTTTTGCAATCTGATGGGTTAATTTCAGTTCTGATGTCCGAACTTCGAAAATTCATAGTAAATCGGAAATTTGTTCAAAAACTATGAGCGATACCATTCTGGAAAGCTGGTTTCGATATCTGCATTTTGTGTTTATGTTCCATTAGCAAATTCTGTGATTTTGATGTGTTAAATATCGAATTACTACTGTGATCAGTGACTGATTCTGTTCTTCCAGTTCACATTTTCATTGTTTCTGAATTCATTACTTCTCCGTTTTTAACGAACCTTACCATTCTGGAAAGGTCTTGGAATCCTCTACAAGTTCTATGCTTTATACTTTTTCATTTGAGTTCATATTCATAGAGTAAATTTCCTTTCTTTGGGACTGGTCAGTTCTTATTTTTAGCTTCTATAGTTTATTTTGTTTGATATTTTGTTTTGTGATATTAGATCAACGTGTTTTTGATTATTTATGATATAAGTATGATTTGAGTCATCTTTCTGGAGTAAGTTATGTATAAGTTATATGTAAGTTATTTGTGATTTTAATATGATTTGGGAGTTCGAAATACATCCGTCGCGAGCGGATAATCTCGTGTTTGGCATTTTCTATGTGGTGTATAAATAGCATAGACGTGTCGCCGGAGTAGTGGGACACGTATAGTCATGACTAGTCAGTTTGTGTGTTTTTGGCCATTCTGGGTAGCATGTGCTTATTGCCTTGCGATCCCTGTTTGAATTTGGGTGGTATTTGCTTTCTGCTATGCCACTGTTTGTGTAAGATCGTCTCCCATGTTTGTAAGTAAGTTATTTGCATATTATTTGTAAGTGTATGTGTAAGGATCGAATTATATTTTATTAGTTATGTTTCTATTACAGTAACTATGATTATTATGTGTAAGTGTTAAGAATATTTGTTAGAGTAAGATTATTTTTGATTTGGAGTTATTTGTTTTTATATTGTGAGTTAATATCCATTTTTATATTTTCTTATTCGCTATGTTTCATTGTTCTTCATTCAGATATTCATTTTTATTCTTAACTTGTTCAGCTATTTAATTTATTCAGCTTGTGCTTCGTTTTGTATCCGTATATGAGCCTTTCGCTCACTGTCGGTCCTTTTGCTTCTTATTTCTTCCGGCAGGTGAACGTATTTAGGTGGGCTACCTTTGGGAAGAGTGCAAGTTGCGATATTTGAGGAATTTAGGTGTATTTTTAATTTAAGAATTGTAAGATATTGGATTTTGAGAAGTTGTATCATTTTATTGGATTTTTAGTGGTTTTTAAAATTTAGTGTATTAGTTGGGTTGTTAAAAAATATAAATTGTGCTTTTATCCGGGGAGAATGTTATTTCTAAATTTGTTTTTTAGTTTCAGATCTACATCCGCCACATATTTCTTTGGAATATTTATATAAATATTTAATTTTTTGAAACTAAAAAACTTAATTTGAAATATTAATTTGATCTACATCCGCCACATATTTCTTTGGAATATTTAATTTTCATATCTATTAACCAAAAAAACCAACCAACTTATCACTTTTTTGCCAAAAAACTTTTCAATTTTTTTTTTCTCCAGCAAACCCAATAAACATTATTAAATCTATAAAAACAATTAACCATGGTTATATATTGCAGACAAAGATTGACCATGAATCCATGATTAATCCATATCCTATGTGGCAACAAGATTAAAGTTAATTGGATATTAGTTATTTAGATTTTGTTTGTAACAATTAAACATTTAATCTATGTATCTAATATATAGAATCACTGCTTGCAATTTAAAGAAATCTTTACAAGTGTATGTCGATTCACCAAGCTTCCGGTAAAGAAAACTATTTATGTTTGTATTATTGATACATTTTAGAATTATTTAGAATTATTTATGTGTGTCTCTAGCATATTGAATTTATAAAAATAAGATGTATCGTATATTAAAAAATCATAAAAATATACCAAAAATGAAATTCATAAATTTAACCATGGTTAGTTCTATGCAAAATTTTAGTAGTTTAGTAAAGTTTATTGGGTTTGTTGGTAAAAAAATAGTTCAAAGGTTTTTTTAGCAAAAAAATGAATAGTTCCTTGGTTTTTTTAGCTAATAGCTCTTGAATGAAATAAAAGATAACCAAATATAATCGTGTTTTTATCCGGGGAGAATGCTATTTCTAAATTTGTTTTTTAGTTTCAGATCTACATCGGCCACATATTTCTTTGGAATATTTACATAAATATTTAATTTTTTGGAATTGTTTTTTAAAATATTGTAACACCTCAGTCCCACATCGAGAAGATATGTGATTTTAATTATATCCCATAGGTCCGGATCGTTCATCTCTAGCCATTGTGTGATAATACCGGCTGGTTTCGTGTCCCTACCTCCGGACCTCTGTCCATTGTGGGATAATACCACCAGCCTTCGTGTCCCCACTTCTGGCAACTTGACGAATCAAGCTTTCGAGAGTTAGCTCTGATACCATATGTGACAACAATCCCAAGCCTTTTTCGAAAATCGGGTCAAGTCCCGAATTCTGAATCTGAAATAAGTCGAAGTATACTGGCCCAAATGCAACAACTTGGGAAATCACAAGCCCACCACAGGCCCCCAAAAGATCATGATTTGTTGGTACACTTAGTGGTATTACATTTGCTTATATACTGAACTAAAGTCCCATATCGAGAAGATATGAGACTTTAGTTCAGTATATAAGCAAAAGTAATACTACTAAGTGCACCAACAAATCATGATCTTTTGGGGGCCTGTGGTGGGCTTGTTGCTTACCCAAGTTGGCTGTATTTGGGCCAGTTTACTTTGGCTTATTTTGGATTCGAAATCGGGACTCGACCCAATTTTCGAAAAAGTCTCGGGATTTGACCCGGGTTGTCACATATGGTATCAAAGTTGACTCTCGAAAGCTTGATTCGTCAAGTTGCCGGAAGTGGGGACACGAAGGCTGGTGGTATTATCCCACAATGGACAGAGGTCCGGAGGTGGGGACACGAAACCAGCAGGTATTATCCCACAATGGCTAGAGAGGAACGATCCGGATCTATGGGATATCCGTTCAGGCCTGACGAGGACGTCAGGAGTTTAAGTAGGGGAGTTTGTAACACCCCAATCCCAAATCCCACATCGAGGAGATTTGAGACTTCTGTTCAGTTTATAAGGCAAAGTACTACTACTAATTGCACCAACAAATCATGATCTTTTGCGGGCCTGTGGTGGGCTTGTGGACTACCCAAGTTGGCTGTATTTGGGCCAGTTTACTTTGGCTTTTCGAATTCGGAATCGGGATTCGGCCCAATTTTCGAAAAAGATTCGGGATTTGACCTGGGTTGTCACATATGGTATCAGAGCCGACTCTCGAAAGCTTGATTCGTCAAGTTACCAGAGGTGGGGACACGAAGGCTGGTGGTATTATCCCACAATGGACAGAGATCCGGAGGTGGGAATACAGGAGCCAGCCGCCGGAACCTATGGGATATCCGTTTAGGCCTGACGAGGACGTCAGGAGTTTAAGTGGGGCAGTTTGTAACACCCCAGTCCCACATCGAGAAGATATGGGACTTTAGTTTAGTATATAAGCAAAAGTAATACTACTAAGTGCACCAACAAATCATGATCTTTTGGTGGCCTGTGGTGGGCTTATTGCTTACCCAAGTTGGCTGCATTTGGACCAGTTTACTTTGGCTTATTTCGAAATCGGGACTCGACCGATTTTCGAAAAAGACTCGGAATTTGACCCGGGTTATCACAAATATTATCTAAAATTATAGATGAGAAAGGTTGCAAATCCCAGGTTGCAAATGGCGTAACCGTTTTTCTGAAAAAGGTTTAAAAATTTAAATTTTTGAAAAAAAAACCTTTTTTTTGGTATTTATAATTTATAACATGTTCTAATATAATATATTATAAATAGTTCCAAAAAAAAAAATTAATTCTGAAAGTAAATTTCTCTTTCATCCATGCTTTATATAAGACGGACCAGATTATATTAGGATCGGACCAAAATTTTATGTAGGCCTAAATTTAAATTTATCTAAAATCAGGCTAAATACTCATTTTTATCCTGTATACATTCCGATGGAGCTAAATTCTTTTTTTTTTTTCGTATATTTGAAAAGATTTAGACTTTAGTTTTAGGTCCTTGGACCGGATTGAGTCCATGCGTTTTCAAATCACATTTTCTCAAATTCGATAATTTTGTGCACTATTTGTTGGTAATCAAACATCTACCAAGTACAATTTTAATATTCATGCATAATACTAGTTACTAGTAATTTTTTTAAGGATAGTAGTTACTAGTATTTAAAACTTCTAAAAAAAATTACAAAAAAAAAAAAAATTCTAAAATTTGAGCCTTTGCACCCTCTTTTTACCGATGATGAATTAGTTAAATCAAACAGCACAATTTTATTTTATTTTTTGAAAATTAACAGCACAATTTCAGTAACTACATGCGTTAGTAGATAATTAAAACATAATGTAGCATAGGAATTAAGCTGATTTCTTTCTCGAGAAAAAAAAGAGAGAGAAGGAATTAAGCTGCTTTCACCTTTTCATGTCATATCACCTAGGGCTGCAAAACTTTTCGGTCTAGACCGGTAAATTAGATCGGATCGGGTCTACCGGTCCAAGGATCGGACCGGACCGAATATAACCGGTCCGGTCCCCGGTCCATAAAATCAAAAAAATCCGGTCTTCGGTCTTGTCCAAACCCTGAAAACACCCGGTCCGGACCGGATCGAACCGGATTTTATGTATATAGTTAATTTTACACTATTTTGTCTTTTAAATTATATAATTTAATGATTAAATATTCACACATAGCATATTTTAGTGATCCAAATTGGTATAATAAATTTATGAAATAGTATATATAAACACTTTAATATAAATGATTAAATTTCATATTTCATACTATATATAATTTATAATTACGTTTACAAATTAATGTTACTTTACAAATAATATGACGTTTACTTATTTTTAAATTTAAATTAACTTACCAAGTAATTCATATATCAACAAAGAATGAAAATAAAATTAAAAATAATTTTTTTTATAAAATATTAACTAACCGGTCTAAACCGGTCCGAATCTGATCCGGTCCGGGTTTTTTCGGTCCGGTCCGGTCCCAAAGACCGGTTATAACCGGTCCGGTCCCAAAGACCGGTTATGACCGATCCGGTCCCCGATCCATGAATTCAATAAAATCCGGTGTTCGGTCCGGTCCGATTTTGGACCTTTGTGCAGCCCTAATCTCACCCACTCCACCGAACCGAATATAGCGAATATGAATGAATGAATATAGTAAATACTACTCACTCCATCTCTAAATAAGTTGTCTGTTTTGACTGGACACGTTTGCCAACGCACACTTTTGATCGTTAATATCTTGAATTTGTATTAGTATTAAATATAAAAACTTCACTGTATTAAAGTATTCATAAATACGAATCCAACAAGATCACTCATGACTATATTTGGTCTTATAAATTAAACGTAAATTAGTAATTTGTCTCATGTTATGAACAATCCCGACATTTTAAATGAACAACTTATTATGAGGTATAGCCATTAGCCAACTCATTTTTCATTTTAATAAAGTGCTGCCTGTATTGAACCAATATTCGCATCTGAAGAAGGGAATATTACCCCCCACATGAGTTTCCACGTGTTTTTACCACTGTTCTAAAAATCCCCGATTCAACCGATTAATCCCCGATTAATCTTCTGGAAGGTAGCCAACCGATTCGATTTTTGAAATCCGATTAATCCTGTTAATTTATTTAAAATGATATGTTTAATTGTAAATTAGACTAATAAATTAAATATTATTATAATATCCGATTAATGCTCCGATTAATCCGTCCGATTAATCCCCGTCTACTCGATTAGGCGTTAGGCGATACCCCAACCGCCCTGGACCGCCTATCGATTCATGGAACACTGGTTTTTACAGTTACCCAACTCACGAAAGTTGATGAGTTTTTATCGTTTAAATTACTTGTGAGTTGTGGGCATGGTTGTAAAAATCGGTAATCGGTATAAATCGGTTGAGGTACCGATTTAAGATTAATCGGGTAATCGGAGATTAATCGGAAGGATTAATCGGAGTATAAATCGGATATTATAATAATATTTAATATATTACTCTAATTTACAATTAAACATATCATTTTAAATAAATTCATAGGATTAATCGGATTTTAAAAATCGAATCGATGGGTTACCTTACAAAGGATTAATCGGGGATTAATCGGCTAAATCGGGGATTTTTAGAACCATGGTTGTGGGTGAGCTTGTGGAGTTGAGGTTGGGGTGGCATTACACGATCAGATCATGGAATTTAACTATTTAAGTCAAAAACGTATGGATAAAACTTTAACCTTTGGATGCATTTTTAATCTATCCTAAAAGCTAAATTAGCTAATACTAATTATTTAAACTTTGATTTGATTCGAAGTTCTAAAATAAATTACTTTTCTTTTATTATAATACCTGAGTTTACCACAGTATGCAGTTAATCAATCAGAAAAGAGAAATTATTTTAGGACCAATCAGAGCTAATTCCTAAATTCATGTTATATTAAGAGTTTTCCTAATATATATATGCAGTTAACCAATCAGAAAAGAGAAATTATTTTAGAACCAAGAGCTAATTTCTAAATTTTAGACCAATCATGTTATATTAAGAATTTTCCCTATTTACATATGCAGTTAGCCAATGAGAAAAAAGAAATTATTTTAGTACCAATTAGAACTAATTCCTAAATTTTAGACCAATCATGTTATATTAAGAATTTTATTATTTACATTTTCACTCTAACTCATTAACCATACTAGCTTATAACCCGTGCAATGCACAGGTTTCTTTTAATATGTTATAAATTTTATTTTATGCTATAATTATGTTTTTATATAATCATTATTTTGTAAAAAAATATTATAATATAATTTAATATAATTTAATATAAATTTAGTTAATGATATGCATGATTTAGTTAAATATGTCATTGACGTGATTCGAAACTTGAATTTTTAGTAAAATACTTTAATCATAAAATATACCTTATAATTACATCTAACGGTTCTTATTAATTACTAAAAATCTAACAGCAAAATGGTGTAATATTTTTGGGTATACATTAATGATTGCAAAATTATGTGGTTTAAAACTTATATTATAAATTTTCAAAAAAATATGTCGTTGACAGAATTCGAACCTTGAAATTTTAGTAAATTAATTTAAACATATAATATACCTAATCATTAGATCTAACGCATCTGCTTTTTTACTAAAAATCTAACGGTAATTATACGTTGTATACAAATTTATATTATATTAGCTTAAAACCCGTGACATGCACGGATTTCTTTTAATATTATATAATTTTTTTATAAATTTGAATTACTTTTTTAAAATATAAAATTTTGGAGGCTTAAATTTTTAAATGAGATGATTTGATAATAATTATATAAATGTTATACGTGATATTTCTAAAAAAAGAGGGATTTTAGTTAGAACATATTGAAAAGATGACATTTTAATTGAAAAAATAGGGTATTTACTAAAAATACCAGGTTTAATGTTTCTATTTGCAAAAATACCATCTCTTTTAATTAATTGTAATTTTACCAAATTAAGTTTCAAAATTGCAAAAATACCTAACCCTCCCCCTTCTTTCTCAGCCGATTTCAACAGAATTCAACACTTTTTTTTAAGGTGGGGTGCTATTTTGGTTGCAACTGAATGCAACCACATTCAACTTTTTTTTTAAGGTGGGGTGATTTTGGTGGATTTGGGTTGTAAGGCCCCGCCAGGGGCAATATTCAACCAAATGCAACCATATTCAACTTTTTTTTAAAGTGGGGTTGATTTTGGGTTGCAGGGCCCCGCCGGGGCAATATTCAATCAAATGCAAACACATTCAACTATATATATATATATAAATAGTTGCATGTGGTTGCATTCAGTTGCTGATTTCAAGTTCCATTTTTCAGTTGTCATTTTCGAGCTCTTTTTTGAACTATATATATATACAGTAAAACCTCTATAAATTAATATAGTTGGGACCGGAGAATTCTATTAATTTAGAGAGGTATTAATTAATCGATAAATTAATAATTATTAATTTATAGAGAATTTTTTATATATAAAAAAAAAATTAATTTCCAATTACATACATTTAAATAGAATGAATTGTACAATATATGTTTTATACTTAATTCAATTAATTCAATATATATTGTTTACAATTTTAATGAGTATTTGCGAGATTCAAAGTAAATATTCATGTATATTTAGATGATATCAAGGATAAAACAACATTGTTTGAACCTTTTTCACATAAAAAAGCACCCAAGACATCAAAAACATTGATTAATAACTTTTTAATGTTTTACCAAAACACCACATTCGAACTTTTGGATGCAACAAAGATGGTTAAAGATGAGTTTCATATAGATTCAGATTTTAAGAACCATAGAATAATATTTTACAAAAGGGTAATACATATATTTTTATGATTATAAATGAATTATTAATTTATAATATTATTGGGAACATATATTTATACAGGATTTTCAAAAAAATTATTATCTTATTATCTTATCGAAATTGATCATTTTTTGAACTGGCCCAAATTGGAACCGGAAGAAATTATTAACTTAGAGAGATTATTAATTTATCGAGTATTAATTTAAGGAGGTTTTACTGTATATATATATATATATATATATATATATATTTCAAAAAAGAGGTCGAAAATGACAACTGAACAATGGAACTTGAAATCAGAAATTGAGTTGCATGTGGTTGCATTCAGTTGTTGATTTCAAGTTCCATTTTTCAGTTGTCATTTTCGACCTCTTTTTTGAACTATATATATATATATATATATATATATATATATATATATATATATATATATATATATATATATATATATATATATATATATATATAGGGGGCTACTCCAATACAAACCTCCTTAAAATACAAAACTACAAACCAAGCAAAATCTAATATTTCAAGCTAATCTAATGACCAAACTAGGGGTAACCTAATACAAAAAACGTTTAAAATAATTGGTTCTATCCAACAAAAAAAATAATAAATAAAAAAATTCACTGTTCACGTGATGACGTGGCAGTGGATTTCACTGGTTAACGGTGCTTCGCACCTTCTTGTACGGCGCTTCGCGCCTTTATCATTCTAAAGTTGTAAGGAGTAGCAATCAATGGTAAAGGCAATAGACGATTGACAGGTGTGTCGAGAGCCTTCGGCCCTCATGACTACCTAACTCATCCGTTTACTATCTTAAATGCTTCGCATTTCCACGACAAGTTTTTTTTTTTTGTTAGATAGAGCCAATTATTTTAAGCATTTTTTGTGATGGTACCCTTGGCGGGAACCTTAGAATAGATGAAATATAATTAATTTAGTGTTGGTTTGTAGGTTTGTATTTTAAGAGTGGTTTGTATTTGAGCAAAAACCTATATATATATATATATATATATATATATATATATATATATATAGTTCAGAAAAGAGGTCGAAAATGACAACTGGACAATGGAACTTGAAATCAGAAATTTAGTTGCATATGATTGCATTCAGTTGCATGTGGTTGCATTCAATTGAATATGCCCCTGCAGGACCTTGCAACCCAAATCCACCAAAATAGCACCCCACCTTAAAAAAAATGAATTTGGCTGCATTTCGTTGAATGTGATTGCCCCTGCGGGGCCTTGCAACCCAAATCCACCAAAATATCACCCCCACCTTAAAAAAATAAAAAAAATTGATGAACAGTGAAAGAGGTTGCATCCGAAATTCTGGGCAAGCTGGGCAGGAAATTGGGTTGAAAGAGGAAAGATGGTATTTTTGCAAATAAGATGGTATTTTTGCAAGTAGCGTTTCTTAACAAAAGTAAAATTGCAAAAATTTACCTTTGACAATATATTTATGAAAAGAGCCCAAAAAATAATCAGTTAATTATTAGTACTTAATAAATTATTATTTAATTTTATTAAATAGAATGCCGTGATTTAACTGGAAAAAGAGAGGTCTTAGTTAGAGAAAATTAAAAAGAAAACATGTTTTAGGTGAAAAAAGTAATTGATTAGTTAAGAGTAATTATAATTCAATTATGTTATTTTACTAAATAAAATTGCTCATAATGTTTTAAGAAAAGGAAAAATTAATGTTGCTCGTGGTATTTTTAGAAAATAATGATTTTAGTTATAAAAAAATAGAAAAGATGATAAATTTTAGCTGAAAAATTTAATCGATTAATTATTAATATTATAATATTGTTATTTTTTTATTAAATAGAACCGCCCGTGATATAATTGGAAAAAGACGGATTTTAGTTAGAGAAAATAGAAAAGATAATGTGAAAAATAAAAAGGTGATATGTTTTAGGTGAAAAAGGTAACTGAATAGTTTATAGTTGATATGGAATAAAAAGTAGGGTGTATTTAATGCTAGGGTTTGTGGAAGCTTCGAGCTTTAATGGCTGCGCTTGTGTTTCGTGACTCAAATCGTGTCCTCACAAGATGCCTACGTATCTCAGAGATGAGAATCAAGCCAAAAACGTAGTTCTGTTTGTGAAGGATCAGGTCCTTATATAGGTGTTGAGAACCCTAGAATTCGGGTAGAGTTAGATGTCTTGGCGGGCAAGTTGTTGCCTTGGCCCAATTCTAGAGCCTTCTATCAGATAAGAAGATAAGTATTTGGAGAGATATGCCTTGGAGGCTACTCCTGATATGATTTAGTTTCCTTGTTGACTCAAATTCGAAGTCTTATTTTTGGCTGATTTTACTGCTACGAAATTAATATTAATTTAGGGGTTTCGGGCCTCATTAATGGGCTTTAACCTTAGACCAACATAGTTTTAATTAATACAGCATTTAATGTATTTCTAGGTGTTAGAGGCCCATCTCCTTAATGGGCCGAACCAATGATCCAGTGCCTCGAGCCCGAATGGAGGCCCATATCCGTCCGGTCCAGTTGCCGATAACGGTCATATGGTTCCAACTCCCGTGAACGTGGGACACGTCGGCACACGATGCCCACTCTTCGGGTAACCACCCGGAAGGAGAAGAATATTAGTCAGGTTCATTCTCTCATTTTTCATACACGATTTACACATAACACAAACTCTCTACGTTCAATATTACTCATCAAAAACCGACTAATTTATTCTCACACCGGAGGTGAATCGGGGGGCCAAACCCTCGCATTCTTCTCATTTGTAGGTCCGACCGAACTCAGGTCCGGCGAAATACAGTCGTAACATTTGGCGCCGTCTGTGGGAACGTAGAGATACGTTTGTGCTGAGTTATACAGTCAATCATGGCGAATGAAACCGAGATACCAATAGCTGACGATAGCACTATGGCCGGAAATAATCGCATCACTCCTCCCATCACCCCAAGGCTCCTGATTTTTGACGAAGAGGGGGACATACCGTCTCCCGAAGAGCAACGGGAGATACTCATGAAGTGGCGAGAGGAACAAAAGGCCAAGGGGAAACGAAAAGAGATAGAAAAAGAGAAGAGCAGCAGGGAGGCCGAACGTCTGGCCAAAAAGAGGGAGGCCGACCGTTTAAGGCTAGAGGCCCTTAAGCGCCAAAGGGAGGAGATCGAGTTACAGGAGAAGGCACTCCGCGAGGCTCTAGAAGCCGAAGACCCAGGGTTGGATGACCGAAGAGATAAGAGGCCAAGAACCAGAAATGATGAAGATGAGTCAGGGGACTCTGAATCAAACTCGAGGAGAACCCGGTCAATGGTAGTTTATTCCTCCGATTCGGAGGAGGAGGGTCCACATACGGACGATCGCATCCGAAGGATTGAGAAGGCCATGTTTGGAGAGAGAAAGGTCAGCCACGAGCCAGTGGTGACCGAAGACGTCGAACATTTTCGACCGCCTCCCGGAAGGCAGTTCCCAAAAATGAACGAATTTAACGGAAAGGGTGACCCCGAAGACCACTGTGAGAAGTATGAATCGCTCATGACTGGGATGGGGCACTGTGATGTGATGCTCTGCAAGATGTTCAAGACCTACCTAAAGGGGAATGCATCCATGTGGTACAGGTCATTAAGACCTAGGTCGATAGGCTCATATGAACAAGTAAAGAAAAAATTCTTGAGGCACTACTCACATTTGTGCCGAAGAGAGAAGGATACGGAAGCCCTGATCCACTGCAAGCAGGGACCGAATGAAGATTTGGGTGATTACTTAGCAAGGTTCAAAGAAGAAGCTGGTATGGTGACCAACTTGGATAAAGTCAAGGCAGCTGGATTCCTCGCAGCAGGCCTCGACCCTGTTAAAGGTAAGAAGCTTTGATCTTCTCTTTACGATATGCCTCCCAAATCTTTGAATGATATATATGTGAGAGGAGAGGCTATTAGGAGAAAATTAGAATCAATTGGGGGGTACAAGGAGAACAAAAAAAATGATAGATATGACAGAAGGGATGACCGGAGGGATGATAGAAGGGACGACCGAAGGGGTCGAGGAGACATTAAGAGTAGACTGAATGATACGAGGCCCGACAAAGGGGCCGAACGAAGAAGAGATAGGGATAGTACTGTGTTCACACCACTGAACACACCTATCTCGAAGATTCTCCATGAGATAAAGGGTAAACCTGGGTTTGTTAGACCACCCAAGTTAAAGACCCCTGAAAATAGAAGAAGCGACAGCAAATATTGTGATTATCATCGGGATAAAGGTCACAATACTGATGAATGTTACCACTTGAAGAAACTAATTGAGAAAATGATAAAAGACGGGGAACTGACCAAGTTCGTGGGAGATCTGAGGGACAGGTTAGACGAAAAGGAAAAGAAGAGAGATAACAGAGATGCCGAAGGTTCAGAAAAATATCGGGGCGAAGTCAGAACTATATCCGGAGGAACCATCCTTGATCGGGACAGCAAAACAGCCCGAAAGAAGTATGCCAGGCAAATCTACAATCTCTACCAGTCAAATGCCGCCAAGCAAGCACTTCCAATATCATTCACGGAAGATGATTTTGAAGACGTGATATGGCCACACGAAGACCCTCTTGTCATAAACCCCGTAATTGGGGAAAACAAGATTTGGAGAGTGTTGGTCGATGAGGGAAGTTCAGTCAACATATTGTATCACCGAACGTATTATAAGTTGAACTTGGGTGGTGAACAGCTGGAGCCGTGCCATGAGGCACCACTGTACGGCTTCGGCAATCAACCTATACCGATTGAAGGCACGATTACGCTGAATATTTTGTTGGGAAAAGCTCCGTACACTGTGGTTAAGGAGGCAAAGTTCTACGTCGTTCGGGTGGACAGCCCATATAACGGGATCCTGGGGAGGCCAGCCTTGTCACTCTTTCAGGCTGTTTCATCCATTCCCCACCTCAAGTTGAAGTTCCCGACCGAGTATGGAGTCGGAGAGATGAGGGGCGATCAAAAAGCCGCCCGAATTATTATGCTGGAGATCTAGAGAAAGATAAGGACGCTGAAATGAACGAAGCTGGAAAAAGGAAAAGAGGAGAAAATGACACTAGGGGCAGCCACCGACTACTGAACATTGAGTTGGAAAAATTTGGTGCCGACCTGTCGAGCCCGATTGCTGAGCCGGCTGCCGAAACCGAAGATGTAGAGCTGTACGTGGGTCAGTCGGGAAAGATGATCCAAATTGGAAAAAGCATGGAGCCGGAATTGAAAGAGAAAGTCATCAAGGTCATTAGGGAATTCCACGACGTATTTGCATGGAATCCCGAAGATATGCCAGGTTTAGACCCTGCGGTGGCCAAACATTGCTTAAATGTAGCTCCCGAAGCCAAGCCCGTAAGACAAAAGAAGAGGAATTTCGCCATGGAAAGGCAGAAAGTAATTCAAGTCGAAGTTAAAAAATTGCTGGAAGCAAAGTTCATCGAAGAGATAGACTATCCCGATTGGTTGGCGAATGTAGTGGTGGTGAAGAAATCAAATGGCAAGTGGAGAATGTGTGTGGACTACACCGACCTGAATAAGCACTGTCCGAAAGACCATTATCCCTTACCGAACATTGATCAACTGATAGATGCTACTTCGGGGCATCAAATACTCAGTTTCCTGGATGCATTCTCAGGATACCACCAAATTGCCATGAATGCCGAGGACATTCCAAAGACAGCATTCATCACACCGAATGGCACTTATGCCTATATAAAGATGCCTTTCGGCCTGAAGAACGCCGGGGCAACATTTCAAAAGATGATCAACAAGGTGTTCAAAGCCCAGATCGGTCGAAACATGGAGTACTACGTGGACGATATGATTGTTAAGTCCCTTTTCAGGGATCATGCCGAGGATCTGAGGGAATGTTTTGAAACGCTCAGAAGAAACAACATGAGGATCAAACCGAACAAGTGTACATTTGGAGTAAATAGTGGGAAGTTTCTGGGATACATGGTTAGTACCCGAGGAATTGAAGCAAACCCAGAGAAGATTAAAGCAGTCATTGACATGGAAGCGCCGAAGACGATCAGGGACATTCAAAAGCTGACCGGACGGCTAGCAGCCCTGAGGAGGTTCATTTCCAGATCGGCCGAAAAGGCCTTACCATTCTTTGAAGTACTTCGGGGGTCCAAGAATTTCGAGTGGGGGCCGAATTGCCAGAAAGCATTCGAGGAGGTTAAAGAGTACTTAGTAAAAGCTCTACTCTTAATGAGACCCGACCCAAAAGAAACATTGCAGCTGTACTTGGCTGTGAACGACCGAACACTCGGAGCCATGTTGGTCAAAGAGCACGAAGGGAACCAGCATCCGGTGTTCTATGTTTCTCATATTCTTAAAGATGCAGAAACAAGATATCCGAATGCAGAGAAGTTCGCCTATGGATTGGTATTGGCCGCAAGAAAGTTAAGGCACTATTTCCAAGGAAGGACGATCAAAGTTGTAACCGATCAGCCGTTAAAGAAAATCTTGCAAAGGCCAGAGGCATCGGGCAGAGTGGTTGCTTGGGCGATCGAACTGGGGGACCATGATTTGGAGTATACACCAAGGACTTCGATCAAAGCCCAAGCACTAGCGGATTTCATGGTAGAATGCTCTTTCTCGGGGCCGAACGACTTGGCTCCAGAAGAGCAAATAATTTAGACACCGGGAAAATGGAAGTTGTTTGTCGACGGGTCGGTCGCCAAGGAAAAGTGCGGGGCAGGGTTAATTCTAACAAGCCCAGAAGGATTTGAGATTTATCAAGCTATCAGGTTCACTTTCCCGTTGACGAACAATGAGGCCGAATATGAAGCACTTTTGGCAGGACTAGATTTGGCGAGAAATCTGGAAGTTAAGCACATCAGGACGTTCAGTGATTCCATGTTGGTGGTAAAACAGTTCTCAGGAGAGTATGGGCAAAAAGATCCCCGAACCAAGGCATACGCCCTCAAGGTACGTGAACAATCTTTGTTGTTTGAAACTTTCGAGTTAACCAAAGTAGTCAGAGAAAACAACAGTCGGGCAGACGCCCTCTCAAGGCTAGCTTCGACAGAAACCCAGAACCTAAATGGGTCCATCTATCTGACCGAAGTAAAGACGCCTTCGATAGACAAGAAGCAGTGCATGGAAATTCATCAAGGGGTCAATTGGATGACTCCCATCAGGGCATTCTTGGAGAAAGGTACCCTACCACATGACCGAAGGGAAGCACAGAAGGTAAAGTATCGGTCGGGAAGTTACACTCTTGTCGGGGGTCGCTTATTTAGACGATCGGCAAGCCAACCACTACTTAGGTGTTTAGACCAAGCTGAACAGCAACTAGCCTTGGAGACGGTTCACGAAGGAATTTGTGGAGAGCATTTGGTAGGAAGATCGTTAGCCTTCAAAATTCTCAGGCAAGGGTTTTTCTGGCCAAAGATGAAAGAAGATGCATCCGAATATGCCAAGAAGTGTAGACAGTGCCAACTTTTCAGCACAATACCAAAACAACCACCCGAAGAAATGTCCTCAGTCCTTAGCCCGATTCCATTTGCTATGTGGGCGGTTGATATTGTGGGGATCCTACCCACCAGCACTAAGCAAGCGAAGTACTGTATTGTGGCAATCGACTATATGACTAAGTGGATAGAAGCAAAACCCCTTTCGGCCATTACCGAAGAGGCCGCAAAGAAATTCATGCTGGAACAGGTCATCTTGAGGTTTGGCATTCCTATGGTGTGTGTGTCCGATAACGGTACTCAATTCATTGGGAGCAAGTTCAGAAAATTCCTGGCTCAATTCGGGATAAAACAGAAGTTCAGTTCGGTAGGGCATCCCCAAGGAAATGGGGCGATCGAGGCGGCCAACAAAATTATTTTTGATGGAATCAAGAAAAGGCTAGGGGAAGCTAAGGGACTTTGGGCTGAAGAACTACCATGGGTCCTATGGGCTTACCGAACCACTACAAGATCTTCAACCGGAGAAACGCCTTTCAAACTGGCCTTCTGGACTGATGCCCTTCTACCTGTTGAAGTTGGTTTAGAGTCTTACCGAACAGAAGTGTTTAACGTGGAAACAAATGAGTTCGGACTCCGAGCGAATGTGGACTTACTGGAAGAAGAAAGAGAGGCTGCCCACCAAAGAAACTTAAGGTACCAACTGCAGGCAGCCCAGTACTATGATTCGGGGGTGAAGAAGAAATCGTTCCGAGTCGGGGACTTAGTACTTCGGGAGTTAGCCACCTCCATGCCAGCCAAAAAGGGCAAGCTTATGCCCAACTGGGAAGGTCCATACGTGGTAATTGAAGTGGTTCGATCGGGCACTTACAAATTGGCTCATCCGGACGGCAACCCAATCAAAAACACCTGGCATGCCGCTCGCCTTCGCCGTTTTTACCAGTAAGCTTACTGGACAAATTTTATTGCTTTTTACTTCAGTATTTTGTTTTATGCAACTTTATTCTGAATTCCATAAGATAGCATCAATCTATAATCGAATCTATGTAAGAGTTGCATGATTAATGAAAAGAATGTTTTGCTCCATTTTTTATCCGTTATTGTTAAGCTAAGTACATTTACAGCCAAAAAGCTAAATACGCAATATTAAGCTTTATAGACCCATGTTTGGGGCCGACCGTATAAAACATGCGCCCTTTAACATATTGGTAGTGTTCAAGTACATTGCGTTTTAAGCTACAAATACTTGGCGAATCCAAATTTAGGGCCGACCGAATGAAATTTGACCTCTTACAAAATTGTCTTAGTATTCAAGTTGCTTTGACATTAATTAAGGCCGGGAAGAAATATTTTTCAGCCGACCGAACGAGACCTTAATCATTTACAAAATCCCTTAAACACTGGGGGACAGCTAGGTTACGACCAAAAATGCACATACATGCTAGGCCGAAGCCGAAGATGCACAAACATATGAGTAATTATGCCAAGGCAATATAATGCCGAAGACGCATAAAAGTAAAATAAATATGTTAAGGCAAAATGAAGCCGAAGACGCATAAGAACAAGCAAAAATTATGCTAAGGCCAATTGAAGCCGAAGATGCGTAAAAGAAAAAATTATGCTAAGGCCAATTGAAGCCGAAGATGCGTAAAAGAGAAAATTATGCAAAGGCAAATCAAAGCTAAAGATGCATGAACAAAAGCAAAAGCCAATTTAAGGCCGAAGCCGACGACGCATAAATAAGGATATTATGCTAAGGCAAACTTAAATAAACAAGCCCGGAGGCAAAGTAAAGTATTACAAGCCCGAAGGCACGAATAGAGAGCCCGAAGGCAAAGTTAAGCATTACAAGTCCAAAGGCATTAAAAATCTACAAAATTACAAGACTTCGTTAGCTGGAGGTTCATCGGAAAGAGACTCATCTTCGCCCGACGAAACCTCTAAAGGTTGATCAGACTCCTCCCGACCGACCGGATCCGTCATCCCGAGTGTAAGATCAATCAGCTGAGTATGATCGAGGCCTAGAGAATGTGCCTTCAGCACAGCGCCATCATATCCCATTTTATAGCATCTTTCTTCGGTCAGCTCAAGGGTCTTCTTCAGTTTCCAGACGTTCTTCCTTGTAGCTTTGAGTTGTTTGTTTCTCCATTCAACCCTAGCCCTCAAGGCGTCCATCTCTTGCAACCTTTCCTTCAGGGAATCATTCTCGGCCTTCAAGGAGTTAGCCTGGCCGGTGACCCTCTCTAAGTCAGTGGTTGCATTCCGGAGGCCCTCTTCAGCTTTGACTACTCGAACTTCAAGTTGGTTGGTCGCCTCCAGCTTATTCTGTATCCCCTCCATCCGTTCGGCCACAACGGCTGACCAAGAGACCCCCTAGAAACAAACGAGGGAAAAGAATTAAACATTGAAGGCAAGTGGAAGGAATAATATCGAAGAAGAAAAAGCTTACCATGGAGAGCAAAGCCAACATCTCCGTACAAGCCTCAAGGTCGTTCGCCTTGGCAAACGTGGGCCAATGATCTGGTCAGTCTCGATAACTCCCCAAGGAGGAGAATACACCTTCGGATCGGCATCTCCTGACCGAAATCTCTTTCGGGAGTCGGTTGAGGTGACCTGGACGATACCATCCCCCTGATCCCGAGGAGGAGAAGAAACCAATGGAGTTTTGATTCTCTTTCCTTGATCGGGAGCCGACTCCAACTCCTTGCCGGCCGATTGAGCAGCAGCATCGGCTTCGGCTGTAGCAGTTACTGAAAGTTGAGCTGCTTTCTTGCGCTTGCGCTCAATAATCTCCTGAAGAGAAGACACTGCACAATACAACGGAGTGTTACACAGCAGAAGATTGAAATTGAGAACAAATATCTTTGCCCAAACATATAAAGCTGAAAACAAGCATGTTATGACAAGATAAAAATGGATGTTATGTTACCACTACCCCAAAGGGCGACCAGCCAGTCGTTATTCCTGCCGTCCGATCGTGGGACCTTGCCCATGTCAAGCTCGCAGAGTAGGCGGTAATCGTGCACGTCCGCTTGCAACAGGTCGGGATATGTCAACCTGGACGGGTCTAAATCATACCATCGGCCGTATTTTTCCATCTTCGGCCCCGAAATGAATGTCTAGCTCTCATGAGTCCCCTTGTTGCTAGAGTTGGTTTGAGCCCAATCGGCCCTACCAGTTCGACGGGCTATGGTGTAATAGCCGTTGCACTTCGAGTTCCTTCGCAGCTCATAATGGTGCCAGAACAAGGTTGTCCTTGGAGTCATTTTCTTGGCCAGACACCGAGCTTGGAAAGCGTTGATGTGGAAGAAACTGTTCGGGTCTAACTGCCCTATGGCAATCTTCAATTGCTTCAGTATCTTCTTCAAGATCGGTAACATCGGTAACCGGAAGCCACACTTGAACGCCATCTTAGAGATACCGGTCGCCACGCTCCCTCCGCAGAGAGCGGGAATCTCGGGGTTGTGCCAGATGCGGTCCTTCTTCCGCGGTGCGAAGAAGTACCAGACATTCTTCTCCACCATGTACTTGGAATGAAAGCGTTCAATTTGCTCCTCGATCAGCTGTGACCGAAGGTTAGCGGCTGGGAATAATTTGGCGTCGCTGAAGGGCGAAACCTCCGAAGGACCAGCACCCTCGGTTGACCGATCCATGTCCCTGCATTCGGAAATGAAGAGACACTAGTTTTGTACTCGGACAAAGAAGAAGAAAACAAAAAGAGGGGAGGCCGAGTACAGTAAGCCAGGATCGGTCGGTCGGAGCATCCTACGATCTAAGGTGAAGGAAGTCGGAAACCTAAAAACTACGGGAATTAGGACATTCTAAGAGAAGCCACAAAAGATCGAAATGGTCCGAAAATTGCTCTTAAGGTTTCAAGATCCCGAAGGAAGTTCTTGCCCAAATTATCTTCGGACCGGTTCTAGAATCTTGGGGAATATCAATACAAGAGGAAAAGAGCGCATCAAAAAGAATCTAAAAGCTTCTTGGACATGTATGCATTTCGTTTAGCACTTAACAGACTCAAATGATTTCATACAGACATACAGATACATACATAAAGATACGTGCAGGAATATATAGCATACAGGTATATAATGGTAAAGAAACAAAGGAGAGAATAGCACTTACTGGTTTGAAGATTTCTAATAAGACTGAGTTCCTGAGGATATACCGCTTGGACGTAAACGTCGACCGGAATCGGAGAGTCGAAGATAACTGGTGAAGAAACGACGGTTCCAATTGCTGCCAAAATGCTTTTGTGAAAAAGTTTTTGCTCCAAATGCTTAAGAAATGTTTTGTGCGTAAAGTGAAAAAGGAAGAGACTATGAGTTTAAGAAGGGGAGTTGTGACGTTTGGACAGAGCCGTTTCGTATTCAACGGCGGAGATTAAAGCGTGAATCTCGAGATCAGACAACTGTCAACCACAAGGGGACACGACTTCCAAGGAAACGTTTCAACCTTGTCCATTGTTCTTCTTATCTGAATAAGACGTCCGAAGAGTGAACTCCGAAGATGGGCCTAGGATTTAGCCTCCGTCCTGAGGATAACTCCAAACGAAGCCCAGGGACATGTTAGAGGCCCATCTCCTTAATGGGCCGAACCAATGATCCAGTGCCTCGAGCCCGAATGGAGGCCCATATCCGTCTGGTCCAGTTGCCGATAACGGTCATATGGTTCCAACTCCCGTGAACGTGGGACACGTCGGCACACGATGCCCACTCTTCGGGTAACCGCCCGGAAGGAGAAGAATATTAGTCAAGTTCATTCTCTCATTTTTCATACACGATTTACACACAACACAAACTCTCTACGTTCAATATTACTCATAAAAAACCGACTAATTTATTCTCACACCGGAGGTGAATCGGGGGGCCAAACCCTCGCATTCTTCTCATTTGCAGGTCCGACCGAACTCAGGTCCGGCGAAATACAGTCGTAACACTAGGGTTTATTTTCAGCCCATATCATTTGGCCCCAAACTTCTAGGTAAACTGATCAAGTTTTCATTGAAGTTATAATTGTCTATATCAAGATTCGGGATCATTTTTATCCCTTACCTGGGACTTTTCCTACCCTATTAATGGGATTTTATTTGTACACTAGTGTTTCACATGTATCGTCTTGGTTGTAAAGTGTGGAGCGACCTACACATTTATGACGATTTGCCTTATTCGAGGTTTTAACTTGTGCTCGCTTTTAGCAATTTCGACAATTTTATAGAGCTTTTATGCATTTCTAGCTCGAAAATATTTCTATAATTTTTCTCGTATTTTTCTGTACTTTTCCTAATATTTTAGGAATTTTCGTGTACTCGTAGATATTTTCCTTATTTAATCCTAATAATTTAGGAATTTTTGTGTACCCGCGGGTATTTATTTATTATTTTTTTAAAAATTTTGCGATTGAAAATTTCAAGTGGGGACACCCCATTTTTATGCTCCGGCTCGGCAACTTCATTCGGCCATACATTCTTTCGGCAATTTTTTATTTTTTTTTAAACTTCCCAATGAAAAGGCACGGTGGGCCTGGCCAAATTCTCCTCTCCCAGTCGACAATTCTACTCGGCCATGTATTCATTCGGCTTTTTACAGTTTTTTGTCTCCCACTCGCCGTTTTCGTTCGGCTTTTTTTTTCTTTTCTTTTTTTTTAAAAAAATTTTTCGATTGAAAATTTCAAGTGGGGCCACCCCATTTTTATGTTCCGGCTCGGCAATTTCATTCGGATTTTGAGCCATTCGAAAATTTATTTTTCGTACAGAAATTCGAATCGAAAATGTTTGGAGCCTACTTTCGAAATTCCAAATTTTGAAACTTCCCTCTCCTTTTTTCCGCCATAATTATGGAGCCACTTTTCAAAAAATTTAAAATTTGAAACTCCCCCAATTTTGACCTGCAACCTTCTATAGAAGGTTAAAGTGACCTGCTAGGCTTCCTATATAAGAGTAGTAAATGTGAACTTCTCATTCACACTTCTCACTCTCAAATTCTCAAATTCTCTCTCAAATTTTTAGATAGTTTTAGAAACTTGAAGTGTTCTTGAGTTTTTCAAGTGTTTATTTCTTAAACACTTGAAACTTTCGAAGATTTGAAGATCAAAGGAGGTTTTGCTTGAAGAATTTGAGTTGTTCTTCACCTAGTTCATCCATTTTTTTGTCATTCAATCCAAAAAGTTCAAGATGGCTAGTGGTTCTAAAGATGTGGCTTCAAAGATTGCTGCTAGATCTCTCGGAAGAGGTAAACCTTCTCCTACTCTTGTTTTAGAGCGTAGGGTTTACTCAATTCCTGAATTGCTATAGGAGTTAGGAGATGCTTTCCCAAATAATTCACAATTAGATTCTTATCTTTATCCTTCTTGCATAACTGCATTAGATGCTGGTAAATTAGCTAATAAATACGGTATTAAATCTCCTTTCGAGATTGTTCTTCCTGAACCGGGTGATAGAACGTGTAACTGGAGTCCAGAAGATTTGTTTGTTTATGAAGATGTCATTAAATCGGGTCTTAGGTTTCCCATACATGACTTTATAATTCGTTTGCTAGCCGAAATTAGAATTAATCCTTGTCAGCTACCCCCCAACTCTTGGAAGGCAATTCTTTGTTTCATGGCATTATGTCTTCAAAAAGGGTACCCCCTTAGTGTCCTTTTGTTTAGGAGTATATTTTTAGTTCGAAATAGTGCGAATACCCAACTAGGTTGGGTTCATATCCAGCACCGTCCTGGTGTTCCTCAAATCTTTGATTTTCTTTCCACTCCGGAAAAGAATCCTAACGGGCGGAGGAAATTTGTAATTGTTCGTTGGAGAGGTGAAGATTGGGGTAAATATTTCAAGTCTCAGTTTTGCAAAGTAAAGGATCCGGGGAAATTCGATAAGATGCTTCTCCCGAGTGAAATTTCGCAACGGGATGAACTTTGTAAAGATAACGGGCATACTCATTACAGAGCTATAATCAAAGAATCTATCCTCCGTGCAATCGAACTTAGTTCAGTCAGTGAAGAGGGTAATTTTCACTTAATGCTTTGGTCTTTATTAGAAATGTATTCGTTTCCCCAGTAGTTACTTTGCACGTGGTTCGGTATGCCCAAAGGATGGGTAACAACTCATCAACCCAAGTGTTTCTTGAACGCTCCACTCTTTTCTTGAGTCCATCTAAGATTATCCGGTTAGCAACTTCAGCCTGCCCATTGGCTTGAGGATGTGCTACCGAGGTGAAACGGAGATCAATACCGTTCTCCTTACAGTAGTCTCTGAACTCCTTGTTATGGAATTGTAGCCCATTATCCGTTACCAGGACTCGTGGGATTCCATACCGACACATGACGTTTTCCCATAGGAACTGTGCGACCTGCTTGGCTGTGATCTTGGCCAAAGGCTTAGCCTCAATCCACTTAGTGAAGTAGTCGATAGCCACAATCAGAAACTTCCTTTGTACGGTGGCCATAGGGAACAGTCCAAGTATATCCATTCCCCACATAGCAAAGGGGATGGGTGAATTCACGGATGTCAACATCTCAGGTGGTTGCCTAACCACTGGTGCATGCTTTTGGCATCGATCACACCTCTTCACATATTCTTTGGCAGCAGCCATCATCTCAGGCCAATAGAACCCAAGTCTAACAAACTTGTGAGCCAGGGCCCTGCCCCCCAAGTGCTGCCCACAGATTCCTTCATGTACCTCTTCAAGTGTCGACCTAGCTTCTTCGGGTCTAAGGCATTTCAAATATGGGATTACATAGGATTTCTTATAAATAATTCCTTCAATCAATGCATACCTCAAGGTAGACCTGGCAATTTGGTACACGACACGTGAACACGACACGAAACGACACGAAAAAATACGGATATGGGTTTTGATTTTTAGTACACGAAACACGAAAGTACACGAACACGAAATTACACGATAGATTTAGTGTCGGATATGGGTTTTCATTTTGGGTACACGAAAGTACACGAAATAAAGATGTTAATAATTTACTACTTATAGATTTTATGTATATATTAATATTTTTTTATAAGGATATATATTTTACACAAAAATATACATATTTACAAGTTTTTATAGAGTTGTATTTATATTTATATATGGAAATGTAAAATATTTAATGTATATTTCATATGAATATAATATTTACTAATAAATTTTAACTAAATTTTATTTTTATTTTTATATAATATATACACGAAACACGACACGAAAGTACACGAATTCATTTCGGGTGGATACGGGTTTCATATTCAAGTACACGAATCCTGTTTCGGGTGGATACGGGTTTCACCTTCAAGTACACGAAACACGAAAGTACACGACACGAAATTAGTACACGACACGATCCGATTGCCCGCTCTACCTCAAGGCCCTTACAGACAATCTACGTGCTTCCAAGGCATTATTCGGGAGCCAACCAGTCTCGAGGTGTATCTTGATTGGATCTAACCAACCTCCCTGGTGCCAATGGGTGCCACCAACTTCAAATCAATGGTGGAGGTTCTCAGAACTTGGAAGTAAACACTTCCCGAATGATTCTCTATCTCGGAGGAGGTAAACTTAGATAGGGCATCTGCCTTGGTATTTTCCTCCCTAGGAATGTGCTCAATGTGACATTCTTCGAATTGGGTCATTATTGCCTTCACAAGTCTTAAGTATTTAGCCATGGTTTCATCCTTTGCTTCAAACTCTCCATTGACTTGTGCCACCACCAGTCTTGAGTCTCCACACACCTTCAAATTCTTAACTCTTAAGGCCCCAGCTAGGCCAAGTCCGGCTATCAAAGCCTCATATTCTACTTCATTATTGGTAGTCTGAAAATCCAACTTCAGAGCGTATTCAATTGTGAATCCTTCGGGACTTTGTAGGACAAGACCTGCACCACTTGTTTTTGTTTTTGATACCCCATCAAATAGAGCACCCAATATTCCTTCACGGATTCTTCATCCTCTTTTGTCAGCTCATTGCCTTCCTGAGGTATATCCTGCCCCCCGACTTCTTGGTTGTCAATGGTGCATTCAACTACGAAGTCAGCTAGCGTCTGTGCTTTAATGGTCGTCCTTGGCTTGTATCTGATGTCAAATTCTCCTAGCTCAATTGCCCACTTAATGAGCTTACCACTGACCTTTGGGCTATGCAAAATGTTCCTTAGAGGTTGTTCAGTAAGAACCTCAATCTTATGTGCCTGAAAGTATGGTCGTAGCTTCCTTGAAGCAGTTACCAATGCCAAGGCAAACTTCTCAATGGTGGAGTAATTCAACTCTGCTCCATGCAAAACCTTGCTCACATAGTATACGGGCTTCTGAATCTTAGCTTCCTCCTTCACAAGCACGGCACTTACTGCCTGATTTGATACTGCCAAATATAAGTAAAGGATTTCTCCTTCATTTGGCTTTGCCAACAACGGGGCCTCGCTCATGTATTTCTTCAACTGCTCAAAATCCTCCTGGCTTTCTTCGGTCCATTCAAAGTTCTTTACCTTCTTCAGAGTTTTGAAAAATGGTAGACACTTGTCCCCGGATTTGGAGACGAATCTTCCCAATGCCGCAATCCTTCTAGTCAATTTTTGTACGTCCCTTATGGAACGAGGTGGTTCCATATCCAGAATAGCTTTGATCTTGTCGGGGTTAGCCTCAATTCCTCGTTTTGAGACCATAAGACCCAAGAACTTCCCTGACTCGACACCAAAAGCACATTTGGCTGGGTTCAACATCATCTTGTGGTGTCTCAATACTTCAAATGCCTCACGGAGGTGCTCAATGTGATCGGCCTTGCATAGGCTTTTCACCAACATATCATCCACATAAACTTCCATAGTTTTTCCAATGAGGTGAGCAAAAATCTTGTTTACCAACCTCTGATAGGTAGCTCCTGCGTTTTTCAATCCAAAGGCCATGACCAGGTAACAATACACACCAAAGTTAGTGATGAATGATACCTTAGGAATATCATCCTTATGCATCTTGATTTGGTTGTAGCCGCTAAAGCCATCCATGAAACTTAGCATCTCGTGCCCAGCCGTGGCATCTATCAACATATCGATCCTTGGCAAGGGAAAACAGTCCTTTGGGCATGCGTCGTTCAGATCAGTGAAGTCTATACACATCCTCCACTTTCCATTGGCTTTTTTGACCATTACGGGATTGGCCAACCATTCCGGGAACTGGATTTCCTCAATGAATCCTGCCTCTAGGAGTTTGTCAACCTCCTGCTTTATAGATTCTTGTCTCTCAGGTGAAAAATTTTGCTTCTTTTTTTTCACCGCCTTCCTGTCCGGATCTACGTTCAGGTTGTGTGTTATCAATTGGGGATCTATCCCTGGCATATCAGCTGCTGTCCATACAAAAACATCACTATTGTCTTGCAAAAAGGTGATCAACTCGCTTCTCAAGGGGTCTTTCAGAGATGCCCCGATGTGAGTAACCTTTTCAGGATCTCCCAACTCCAAAGGTATGGGAACCAAGTCTTCTGCTGGTTTTCCTCTCCGTTCCTCATCCTCTCGAACGTCCATATCCTCAATTGGGAGGACTTACCCTCCAGTTCCATCCGGCCTCAGTACGGCTACATAACAACTCCTTGCCATTTTTTTATCTCCTTTCTCTTCTCCTACACCGTTTCTGGTTGGGAACTTAACTTTTAGATGATAGGTGGAGGCAACCGCCTTAAAAGCATGAAGTGCCGTTCTTCCTAGGATATCATTGTAGGTAGACGTAGCTTTAATAACCAAGAAATTTAACATCTGAGTGGCCTCTCGTGGCTCCTGCCCTATGGTCATGGGTAGCTGAATTGTCCCTTCGACTTTGGACTCAACTCCGTTAAAACCATATATGGGAATATTTGATGGCGTCAATTGAGACTCAGTATACCCCATCTTCAAAAAGGCATCATGGAACAGAATGTCCACTGAAGCTCCATTGTCTATCAAGACTCTCTTCACTTGGGAGTTGCCGATCACCGGGGAGATTACCAATGGATCATCATGGGGGAATTTCACCCCTTCAAGATCCGAATCATCGAATCCAATTGAAACCTCTATCTTTGCACGCTTTGGCGCTTCCCCAACAATGTGCATCACTTCTCGTGCATACGCCTTCCTGGAATTCCTACTTGTCCCGGCCGCTGTTGGGCCACCAAAAATCATATTTATTACCGGGCCTCGGGGCTGCGGATTGCGATTGCGATCATCATCCTTCCTGTCATAATCTCGCCTTGGGTTTCCTTGATTCCCATCTTTGCAAAACTTACTCAACTTTCCTCTTCGGATTAGAAACTCGATTTCATCCTTCAATTGCCTACAATTATCCGTGTCGTGCCCCACGTCTTTGTGGAATTGACAGTACTGATTCTTATTTCTTTTCTCAGGATCGGTCCTTAGTGGCTTCGGCCATCTCAAGTCTCTATCCTTCTCTATGTCCATTAGGATTTGGCTCCTTGGGAAGTTCAGTCTTGAGCATTCAGTAAATCTTTGTCCTGGATTCCCCTTTCTAGGAGCCGAGTCTGAATCATTGCCCGTACGCAGGTACTTGTCCTTGGTATCGTATTCCTGATCCGCCTTCCTCTTCCTGGAATCATTGTTATTCCCTCCATTACCTGTTGTGGCCTCTTTCTTCATACTATCCTCGACTTTGATACACTTGTCAGCCCTTAGTTGTAACTCAGCCATGTTCTCAGGAGGATGTTTCGCCAATGACCTCTTAAAGTAGAGATTCGTGGTTCCATGTTCCAAGGCGACCATGGCCACCTTATTCTCCAAATCTGTAATATTCAGTGTTTCTTTAGTGAATCGTTTGAGGTAATCTCTCAGATTCTCATTCTTTCCTTGCACCACATACATAAGAGACGCGGAGCCTTTTTCATGAACTCTTCCGCTGATGAACTGGCTAACGAAGGCGGCACTTAGCTCCATAAAAGAGCCAATTGAATTTACAGGTAGACGACTATACCATCTTCGAGCCATGCCTGACAGAGTTTGAGGGAACGCCCTACACTTCAGGGCATCACTTGCCGGTTGCAACAACAGCGCGTTTGAAAACGTCCTTACATGATTAGCGGGATCCTCCGTTCCATCGTAAGCCTTTATGGTGGGCATCTTGAATTTCCGGGATATATGTGCATTCATTACCTCCTCAGTAAACGGGGGTGTGGGATCATCAGGATCCCCAAGCGGCATCAGATCCTTGGGGTTGCTCCTAGGGGTTTCAACCCTTGTTGTTCTTTCGGTTGGGGCGCCAGCCCTTCTCTGCCTTCTGGAAGACCTTTCTAAGTCTATGATGGGGATCGTCGGTCCTGAAGTTGGAGGTGGTTGAGTTTGGTTCAACCTAGCTTGTTCCCTTGCAATATCTTCATTTATCCTTAGAATCTCGGCCTCATGAGCCTTGATTCTCTCAGAAGCTGTCAGAGGGGGTCCATCATGGATGGTTTGTGTTCTTTTTCTTGGCTCTCTGCTAGCACGGTGCCTTCTCGGGGCTTCATCGTGATCATCATCACCAGACGATGAATCCTCAGTATAGGGACCGGAGTAGTCATAGTACTCTCGATCTCGGATTCGCAAGGCATGGCCGCTGGGTCCAGGACCTTGAGTAATTGGAGGGTAATTAGGCTGACCATACATCGGGTTGGTATTCCTAGGGAGATCTGTAGTATGGATCTGTACTCCTGGCGGCGGGCGATTGGGATCAACTAAAGGAGAAACCAGCGTATGAAGGGAGCTGGTTCCTTGACCCGGGTGAATGACCATAGGTAACGTCCCCTCAGCATGGGGATTCGTCCCTAAGGGTTGAGAAGCCTGAGTATGAGTGATCGCCCCTGTTGTTGGGGGTACCTGCTCAGTAGCAGGCGGAGCAGAACTTAGAGGCAAAGCCTCAGTAGTGATTGGTGCTGTTCTTCGCGTTTGAACCATGATTGATGTCTTCGTCCCACAGACGATGCCAAATGATATGGAATAAAAAGTAAAGTGTATTTAATGCTAGGGTTTGTGGAAGCTTCGAGCTTTAATGGCTGCGCTTGTGTTTCGTGACTCAAATCGTGTCCTCACAAGATGCCTACGTATCTCAGAGATGAGAATCAAGCCAAAAACGTAGTTCTGTTTGTGAAGGATCAGGTCCTTATATAGGTGTTGAGAACCCTAGAATTCGGGTAGAGTTAGATGTCTTGGCGGGAAAGTTGTTGCCTTGGCCCAATTCTAGAGCCTTCTATCAGATAAGAAGATAAGTATTTGGAGAGATATGCCTTGGAGGCTACTCCTGATATTATTTAGTTTCCTTGTTGACTCAAATTCGAAGTCTTATTTTTGGCTAATTTTACTGCTACGAAATTAATATTAATTTAGGGGTTTCGGGCCTCATTAATGGGCTTTAACCTTAGACCAACATAGTTTTAATTAATACAGCATTTAATGTATTTCTAGGGTTTATTTTCAGCCCATATCAATAGTAATTATAATTTAATTTATGTTATTTTACTAAATTAATTTGCTCGTGTCTTTAGATAGTGAGAAATTAATGTTGCATGTGATATTTCTAGAAAAAAGGAATTTTAATTATAAAATATGGAAAAGATGATACATTTTAACTAAAAAAGGTAATCAATAATTATTAATATTATAATATTATTTTATTTTATCAAATAGAACCACCCGTGATATAATTAGAAAAAGAAATATTTTAGTTACAGAATAGAGAAAAGATAACATGTTTTGGCGGAAAAAAGTAATTGATTAGTTAATAGTAATTATAGAATGCCGAGAAAATTAAAAAGGAAAGATGTTTTAGGTGAAAAAGGTAATTGATTAGTTTATAGTAATTATAATTCAATTATGTTATTTAGTAAATAAAATTACTTTTAATGTTTTAAAAAAAGGAAAATTAATATTGCCCGTGATATTTTTAGAAAAAAGGTGATTTTAGTTAGAAAATAGAGAAAAAATGATACATTTTAGCTAAAAAAACTTAATTGATTAATTACCAATATTATAATATTGTTATTTTATTTTATTAAATAGAACCGGCCGTGATATAATTGAAAAAAGAAAGACTTTAGTTAGAGAAAATAGAAAAGGTAATGTGGAAATTAAAGAGAAAATGACCAAAATACCTCAAAATGGGGTACCCATGGTCCAAAATACCGTTTTTCGGAAGTGTGGCCCTATCTACCCACGGGATGCGCCGTTCGGTGTATCGCATCCCAGGAACTGTTCATCGCCAGAAAATGCAAACAACTGTCAGACATGTTGAGGTCTAGTTGCCGGCGACTTGGACGGAAATTGGAGAGATCTCAATTTGTCATCGGTTCAGTATCAACCAACCTCCAAATCATCACGACATGACCAACAGCTCGTCTCCTTCATCATCCCAATATCTGTTTATCTCCTCCGGCCTCGTAGGGGCGTGAACGAGCTTTACCGGAAAATTGAATCGGAATAATGGTTTGAATTGGGGATTTCAAATCCGGGGATGAAAATATAAAAATAGTATTATGGATGTGTAGAGAATCGATTGGCGGTTCTATTGATATATAGAACGTGATTTGAAAATTCGTGATGTGGACGAAGGAAGAGAAACAAAACTATCGCCGGAATCGCCATTAAATCGAGCTCTGGAGACGACAAAGACGACGAAAGATATGCCGTTCCAACATGCGTATCTGATGATACGCATGTTGCAAATGCGTATCTCTATCTATTGTAGCTTCCACTTCCAGCGTGAAGATGACGTCAGGTGACGTCATCACGCTGTTCAGAGATGCGTATCACCTGATGCGCATTACCTGAATGCGTATCTCAGCTTGTTACTGCGTTGCCAGTAGCGTGTCTGCAAGACACTCCTTTACCAGTGGCGCATCCCGTGGGTATTTAGGGCCACCCGAGTTGGCGGTAGGTATTTTGGTCATGAGGATTGAAAAAAGAGGTATTCTGGGCCTTCACCCGAAATTAAAAAGGTGCATGTTTTAGGTGAAAAAGGTAATTGCTTAGTTTATAGTAATTAGAATTTAATGTGTGTTATTTTACTAAATTAAATTGCTTATAGTGTTTTTAGATAGTGAGAAATTAATGTTGTCCGTGATATTTTTAGAAAAAAGAAATTTTAATTATGAAATATGAAAAAGTTGATACTGAAAAAATATAAATTTTAGTTAGAGAAAATAGAAAAGGTAATGTAAAAATTAAAAAGGTGACTTGTTTTAAGTGAAAAGGTAATTGATTAGTTTATAGTAATTATAATTTAATTTATGTTATTTTACTAAATTAAATTGCTCGTTGTGTCTTTAGATAGTGAGAAATTAATGTTGCCCGTGATATTTCTAGAAAAAAGGAATTTTAATTATGAAATATGTCTAGAAAAAAAGGAATTTTAATTATGAAATGTGGAAAAGATGATATTGAAAAAAGACAGATTTTAGTTAGAGAAAATAGAAAAGTTAATGTGAAAATTAAAAAGGTGACTTGTTTTAGGTGAAAAAGGTAATTGATTAGTTTATAGTAATTATAATTTAATTTATGTTATTATACTAAATTAAATTGCTCGTAGTGTCTATAGATAATGAGAAATTAATGTTGTCCGTGATATTTCTAGAAAAAAGGAATTTTAATTATGAAATATGGAAAAGATGATACGTTTTAGCTGAAAGAGGTAATCAATAATTATTAGTATTATTATTTTATTATTTTATTTTATTAAATAGAACCACCACCCGTGATATAATTGGAAAAAAGATGTTTTAGTTACAGAATAGGGAAAAGGACATGTTTTGGCTGAAAAAGTTAATTGATTAGTTAATAGTAACTATAATATATTTATGTTATTTTATTAAACGAAATTGCTCGTATTGTTTATAAGAAAGGAGAAATTTTAGTTAGATACAATATAAAAGATATTGTGTTTTACTTAAAAAAGAAAATTAATTAGTTAGTGCAAAATAGAAAAGGTAATATGTTTAATATGAAAAAGTAAATTAATTAGTTAATTTTATTTGTAATTACTATTTAGGTAAGTACTGTACCGTACCATACCAAAACTTTTAATGTTTCGTTTTTTATAATATAGTATAGATTAATTTTAAATATAGTAGTTACTTGATTTAATAATATAATAAATAAATATTTTAAATTAAAATCAATCAGGACTGTATAAATATTTATTAAGCGATTTTCACAGTATATATATAAGTTGCCAATCAAAATTTATCACTAAAATTAAATTAATCATATCATTCTCATCCTAATTTACTTATCGTGAACTACAATCATATATTTATATATAGTTATATATAAAAATCATAATTTTAATTTGAAATCAAACATGATATTCTATTACATATTTTAAATTAAATTCATTCATTGATTAACCAATTTCTAATATAAAGTTAATTACAATCATATTCTCCTACATTATAAATTGATTTTTACTAGTAATATTGCCCGTGCTTCGCACACGAGAATTCTATTCTATCTATTCATTTTTTAAATTTGATACGATCGTTACAATTGATACAAACAGTGTCAATAGCCATGAATAAATACTAAGCGATTCATGTCTCAAACGTATAGTACATAGAGGGACGATTAACGACGACATTTTAACGACGACATTTTAAAAGTGATAACGAAAACATAGAGGGACGATTAAGTGTTGAACTGATAATGAATGTAGATAAATCAATTTTTCCTAGTTTTTAAAAACATCCAACATGGTTTAAAACCAGGAAAAAAAACATTAATAAAGTCTTGGAAGTAGAATATAAATTCAGAAGTAAATCAAACACAACGTTTCTTGTAAGCTAACAACAAATTATTCATTAACAAAATGATAATCAAATTCTCAAAATGAAATTTTGGCCAGATTCTTCCTCAATGACTCCATAACTGCACTGCTTCTTATAGCTAACTTTCTTTTAAATTTTCCTGCAAGTATAAAACGATTTATCAGACTAAAGAAATGTTTTGTTGAAGCAATTAGTATAATAATGATAATGAAAAATATATGTAACCATTTTAATTTTCTTTGTGCATGATGTGGCAGAACCTGGCGTATTCCCAGAATCTTGAACCTCAATGATCTTAGTCTACATAAAACATATAATAAGTAATCAGTAGACAGGATGCAAATAAGCATCTTGAATTTGTTTTGAATTTGTCAATATGTATATAGATTAAACCAATGAATTCCAAACTCACATTGTCGAAAGCAGAAGAATCAAAACCAGATACTATTGTCTCAGACTTTGATGGATTAGCATTACCAGCGGCATATGCATCAGTAGCATGATAAACATTACTATTGAGTAGAATGTTGTCATCATTCAGTTCAATTTGTAGAGTTACTTCTTTGCCGGAAATCTCCTTGATTTCAGCAGGATATGTTTTGTCTGTGTTATCCTACAAATTTATATGAAATATATAATGCAAGATAGTTGTAAATCTTATATAACCATCTAATATATTTAAAACCTAGAGATATAGCTTACATTAATTCCCTCAGCAATCAATTTTGTTGCTGTTTTTCCAATCAGTCTTTTTGCTGCACGATCCAATAGTACAAAGTTGAAAGCTTCAGTATCATCTTCAGCCAATACAACAATCCGATACCTGATAATCATATGTAAATACATTTAAAAAAAATGTGACATTATGGTACATGATAATTTTCATAGTAATTAGAAATACTACCTCTTTTGTGGAAGTGGAAAGTTTCTGGTACATTTGAAGCACCTGTACTTGCCTTCCAATTTAGAAACCTCCTCATTGCATTTGTTTTTGTGACAGCCGTTGTACCACCAACAATCAGCTTCTTCTACCTTATTCACTTTAACTTTGCACAAAAAATTTTGCTAGAAAACATGAAAAAATAATGGCATGATTAACTGTTTAGTGACAATTATGTTTGAACATTAAAACAAATTTATATCATCAAATTATAAAATTCCACCAGTAATCTTTCAGTAATGCAAAATAGTGTTAACATGCTCTTTAACATGCAAGTACAAATGAACCTTATATACCTTAAGGAAATCAGTGCTTGTTTTTCCGCTTAATTCCTTCAAAGTTAAAGTTTGAATCACAGTTGCAGGTGCAGACACAGTATAAGATTGTGCTGGGGAATTTGCAGTTTTTTCTGATGTAACATAACCTTCTTCATCAAGTCTATCAGAAAAAAAGGCATTCTTCAATAGAATCTAGTTAAGTAGTTAACATATGTAAAACTGGCATTCCATTTACTTAAATATTAAGAATTCGAAACAGAATATAAAACCTCTGCTTCATTGCATGCACCACTTCATTATCAAGGTTGATATAAATTTTTGAAGAAGGCAAGGTGCTAATCTGAACTGAGGCTGCAATGAATAATGTTAAACATTATGAATCCAAATTAAGTGTAAGTAACATTGACAAACTGTGTTACAATATTAAAAACTTACTACGAAATGTTTTAAGCTTGACACTGGAGCATATGACAATAATAGGTTGCTCCACAGTTGCTCTATACGCAGCATCCGTATTCACAGCAAGATTTCCCCAAACAGTAACCTTGGATGAATGTCTACATGTATAGTTAACAGATGATGTAACACATATAAAAAAAGAGCAATATCATAATCTATAGGAAGAAAAAAAACATAAGATATGGTATATTAACCTCCCATCAGTAATCCTAAACTTCACGATGTCCTTTTCGCCATACATAGTGCTGATTTTGGACACGTTTTCAAAATCCTCAAGCACACCAATAACATCTTTCACAATTTGTAAACAAATAAATAGATTAAGAAAAATATATGAAACATTACTAAAATGAAATATTAAATTCTGCATCCACAGAATTGAAAGAGTACTACTCAGATGCATATTAAGATTCTAGATTATAGTTGAATAAAAACCTGTTGAAAATTCAGGGTATTCAACATTTGCATAAGAACTTGTCAAACTGAATAAGTCGCTCAAATCAACAAACTCAAACTTATGTGTTGGTATCATGAAGTCATCCTCCTCCACTTTTTCCACATGTGTTGATGGTGAAAAGTTAATGAGAATAGGAGAGGAGACTGGTTTAAGATTAGATGAAGCTTCTTTGGTATAAAAGTTTGACACAATATAAACTTCACCCTCCCTTAGTGTATCAGCATGTGTTTTCCAGTCATTAGCATAAATGAAGGCATGGACATGACAATCCTGTTGATAAATCAAAATATACTACTTTAAGAATATATAATATATTTAGTAAAAAAATTGGTTTTAGAAAAGGCTTTCATTGGAAATTAAAGCATACTAATACTCACATCATCATCTAGCAAGATAAGATTATATCCTTTGAGAGTTTGAGTTCCACTGGATGCGTTTGATATGGAAGGCCACATTCTTGTTACTCTAACTTTTATTCTCCATGTGGTCCTTGTAGTATCGAGAGAAGACAATTGATCGAACATGTTTACTGCGATTCTGAAACATTTCAAAAGTTGTTAACCACTTCGAAATACTACAACACATATACACCTAAGAAGTAATGTTAATTGTTGAATTTAGATAATGAATAAGAAAAACAAAGTGAAGATATATGTACTGTACGACATAGTAAAACTGGAATTGCATAAGAAAATAGATGAAAATGTAAGCAACCAGGAGAACATACCAGTAAGGTTGTAGTCTATAGCTTAATGATTCACAGTAATTGTTTAATGGTTATCGTGGGATAGAATTACGTGGGATAGTGGTTATATAGGAGAACAATAAGTTGTTTCTGTAGTATATCCTTATTAACAAATTTGAAGAGCCTTGATTTTAGGGATATAACGTGATTTCAGGGATATATCGTTGAAAAGATATTGATAGAGTTGATTTATAAAATCATATTAACAGAATATCAATATATATGATGAGATGATAATCATAAGTTGTTACCGTCTACTTTGCGTAAACTATGCATTTTTGAACTATCTTACGTTAATTTGTTAATATTAATTTGTTAATATCATTTATACAATCGTATTAACAGAATATCAATATATAATCGTATTAACAGAATATCAATATATAATTATATAAAATCGGGGAATAAGCGGTTAACATAAAATCGGGACGGTTGGGGGACCTTCAACGCTTAAGCGGTTAGGCGGCCCTGTTTTAGAACAGAGAAATAAAGTATTATAGATTTTAGAATGCAAGACTAAGAATCGCTCTTTTATTATTTTAAATAATATTTTTTTTAAATTTTTTCAACTTTTTTAAAATAAAACAATAGTAAAAGTGGACCAAAAGTTTAAAAATAAAGATTAATTAAAATATTACATTAAAGATTATCTTAAAAGGATCCTAAAATGACCAAACACTACAAAAACTCCAATCAGGGTGAGAAATTTAGTTGCATGCATAGAAGTACGAATTGGGGTTTTTGCTTTCTAAGATTAAGAATCCATTCCAGTAAACGATTTACTCAGAGTGATCTACAACTATGGAGGTATAGAAACATATCTCTCAATGTTGTTCTAAATGTCACATGTTTAATTGTATGATTATATTCACCGAAAATTCTTGTTATGCTTAATATGTTGTATCTGTCTTTCAATTACTCTATTGCATAAGTTAATTTTTTTATTTTTGTACTATGAATTACTTAGTTAAAACCTACATGAATATATTTTTGGTGTTTCTAATAATCTACATGAATATATTGCTTATGATCGTATCTTGATTTGATAATAGTGATTCACGTTAATTGTTTCTGTATACCAGAGTATAACTATGACGTTTGAGAGCAAAGATCAAGCATACTACACTGGTATATCTAAACTTGTTTCCATTTGACATAAGGATACAATGTTTCAACATGAATCTGTTGGTTTTGTACAATCGCATTATTTTACATCATATGTTGCTTATTATGTTATGACTTAACAGGAGATAGACAAATCTTGGGAAGTTTTCTTTCTTCTAACACAGATAATGAATGTTTTGGATCCCTTGTAAGTATGACATTTTAAGTTTTCTTGTACTTTACCAATATTAATGCTTATGAGCAATTCTATAAGGGTAACAATTGTATTATGAACTTATGACACAGAGGATTCCAAAATCATTTTGCGAAGCATTTGGATGTCAACTATCTTCAAATGTGATTATAAAGTGCAAAAAAATAGCATGGAAAGCAATCTTTGACAATGGCAAAAAGCGATTTTATGGATTGGAAAGTTTAATGCGATTCTACAAAATAAAGTTATACAATCTTATCCAGTTTGATTACTATGGTCAAAACTTGTTTGTATTTAGCATTTACAGGGAGACAGCAATCGAGTGCAAGTATCCAACCATTAATCCAAATGATTATTTTAAAAACGAAGACATGACCATTTGGATTAAGGATGAGTATGTTATTGATCGGTTTTCGATGGAATACGACAAATCTCAAGTACTGTGGTCATTCAATGCTTGTCAAAATTGTGTTCTTTATTTCAATATCAACATTACAAAATCTGATATTGAGCTGGGAAAAAAACATCTAGTAAGCACATGTTAACTAACATTATACTACTTTGTCAAATATGAAATTTTTTTCCAGTTTTTTTAACTACAAACATTGATACAGTCTTCTTCTACTAATGCAGATTTTGAGTCCAGAATTGGAAGAACTGTACAAACACTGGAAACATGGTGAAAAGTTACATGTAATATTTGGAAATCTCTTATTTGTGATTGATGTTCACAGGAATGATGGAAAATGCATGCTTGGAAAAGGATGGTATGACTTTTCACAGATAATAAATATAAAAGACGGTGAAACCTTGGTGCTCTATAGATTGAAAGATTCTGAGAAAAATACAATAAATGCATGCATTTTTGAAGCCACTGATGAAGGATTCGATGAGAACAAAGGTATAACAGAATATAACTTTATAGTATGAAATATAGCTACTTATTATAATTGTGACTTGAATTTTTTTTTGATAAAAATTTGGCAACAGTTTGTAAAGAATGGAAAAGAGGTTTTTTCAAAGTTGTTTCGGAAGAATTCATCATTGGGGGAGTTCTGGTATATACTATACTTGGTTCTCAGTTTGCTTCTATTTACTTGACTTGTACTTTTTAATAAATGTCCTAATTTAAATAATATGATATGTCATTACAATGATAATTTTCATGAAATACAGGTTGTTCCAAGACTAATTAAGGAATTCTACAAAGAAAAGATGATTAACACCAGAAAAATAGAAATTAACGGGGAAAGTTGGTACATCAGTTACAATTATATAGGAGGATATGTGTCAAATTTGAAAGAAATAATCAACCATTTCTCTTTGAGGGCAAAGGATACTATCATATTTACAATGAATATAAGTAAGGTGTTGTGTGCAAGGATATATCAAGAGGATGGGAAGGAGATAGATTACGCAAATAGGAAGTTTGAAAGATCAAATAATGCAATCTGCAGTTGGGTTTGGGATGTAAAATTTCAATCAAAAACAGGTTTTCTGCATCTAACATAATCTTTGTAAATTATACCAAAGTTGTGAACTTATGACTAATACAAAAAGTTTTGAATGTTATGTACAGAACTGAGGGGGGGTCATAGTGGAAGTCTAAACAAAAATGTACACGGAACGGACAATGGTGAGAGCTCAAACATAGTTGAACCTGAAGAGGATGAAGAAGGTAATCTAATTCTCAAATTTAATTATTTCTCTTGTGATTCAGCTATTCCTTAACAAATCTGAATCTACAAATTGATATAGATATGGATGTTGAAGATTTGGCTGGGGAAGAACATGGACTTGATGAAAACCAGATTAATAATGCTGCAATAACTTTCGATGTCTGCCTAACATTGTGCAATGTTAACAAAACATCACATGGAGTGGTAAGTGCTAAAATCAGATTTACCTATTATTTGTTATATTAAACATTTGCACTGGATGATTGTTATTATTAACTTATTATATGGTTTTGCAGCATATTCCTAAAACTGTCAATCCACATGGTAGACAATGGATAGCTGGTGAAAAGGTTTTGCTGAGGACTGCAAATGGAGCTTGGTCAGTTGGAATAGTATACAACCATAAAATCCCAAGATTTTCTGCTGGGTGGAACCTTTTTGCAAAAGACAATGGATTACAACAAAACCAGATTTTAGTCTTCACTCTTGTTGAAGATCCTAATGGAATTGCTTTTGATGTTCAACTACCATAAAATAGATTACTCTTTAAGATCATTGTGAACAAACATTCATCTCTCAAAGTTTTTTGTAATTTGTCCAACAAATTAAGTGTTTACTTAATTATAGAGTTTCCACTTGAACCGTCAGATTATGTAATCAAATTTGGATAATTTAGTTTTAATTGAATTTCAGTTTCCTAAAAATTATTTCGTAATAGTTTGTCAGCAGGTTTCTTTAATTATAAATGTATTATAATGAATCGAGTGACCAATCCACCAACATTAGTAGGCCACACTCTTGTAACACGAACTCTCACCCTCCAGTTCGTCCTGGTTGTGTCAAGTGATGCAAGTGTATCAAACATTGCTGTTTTTAGAGAGAAAGCAAATAAACGCTTAGACTGTAAGACACAAAAATCGTAAAAACCATAACATGGGAAACATGCCAATGATTATTATACTCATTGCTGATAAATACATATAAAGACATAGCATAAAAGACATAACATTGTGTAAAAGAGCAGCATGGAAATTTGTAGACTAACCTAATTGGTTTTCCACAGCTTTTTATTTATTTGGTATCGATTGACAAATGAGGTAATCTGCAACTATTTATACAACACCTTAGCTGATGTAGAAAAGAATAAGTGTATCAACTTAAAAATCACTGGCTAAAAATACGTTGTCATATCAATTATAATTGTTATTCATCTATATCTTATAAGTAATGAGATATTGTTTACAACATAAATCTACTGGATGTCTGATAGAATAAGTCATGAGATTAATTTGAAAGATTGAGGATTATAATTGAGTATCATGATTTATACAAATCAACTACTTGATAAACAAAAGATAGAAGAAGTTAAACATAAGATTGGTTGTTACGATTTACAAAAGATAGAGGATCGCAATCTTCTCTATTTCTGTTAGTTCTGATATCTACAGCAGGAATCGGAGACATGCAACTAAAAATCATATGCTAATTTGATTTGGGTTCATTTTTTGAATTCCTTAAGTTTGGTTAGTGGGAAAGTAGTGAAAATTTTCATTCATACCAAAATTAATGCGATAAACTCACACTTCCATTTAAGATTATGAGGTTTTTGATTTGTAAAACTCTGAAGATTTATAATCGTGTTATGACATAGTATCCAAATAATGGACTGAACAGATGGATTTTTACTTAGCTGTATATATATATATATATGATTGAGCATATGCTTTTGATGCATTTGCACATATCATAATCTCTCAAAGTTTTTTGTAATTTGTCCAACAAATTAAGTGTTTCCTTAATTATAGAGTTTCCATTTGAACCGTCTGATTATGTAATCAAATTTGGATAATTTAGTTTTAATTGAATTTCAGTTTCCTAAAAATTATTTCGTAATATTTTGTCAGCAGGTTTCTTTAATTATAAATGTATTACTCCGTATAATGATATTTCGTAGTATCATGATCTAATTTTTATGTTTAAAAAAAAGTACAATTTAATTGCTTTCAAAAAAAGAGTACAATTTAATTATAAATGTATTAAAACTATATTGTATTGGAATATTTTGGCAATATTTGTGAACTTGTTAACCGCTTAAATGAGGTGTTGTGCAAGGGCATATTTGTTTGGTACTCCATATTGTATATGGAGTTGCGCTGTGTAATATGGTCAATTTTGCAAAATATAATGTAAAATAAAAAACATCATTCAAAGGGAACGGGATTTGATATATGCGAATATTGTATTAACAAAAAGAAATACTTTATTAAAAGGAAACCGATAATAACAAAATTTTGGAAACCGAAACAATGTTGAAAACATTAATAGCATTCCTTAATAACAAATTATAAAACCATCATCTGGGATGACTGAAATCAGATTGTTCTGTAAAAAACGTAACTGTGCTCAGGATGATTTGATAATATTTTAATGACCATGGAAGTTACCCTGAAAACCTTGATCAACCAACCTGCAAAAAAAAAAATCACGATTATTAATAAGTATTAAATAAATTGTGATTAACAACACTCATATGTTATAGAAAATTAAAAAAAACCACTCATACCTATTCCTCATCATGAAAACATCCGGATGTGGAATATTAATATAAATCCTAGAAGAAGGCAAGCTATAAATATTTGGTCTACCTGATTTGCACACCAATATTAAAATCGTGTAGATAGCAAAACATATGATATATAAAAACAAATATCATCCATCACAAACCTTTGTAAGCAGAAACCTTGATACTTGCCAGAATCACAATTACTGGCATCATTTCGTGGTTTGCATACAAAGGTTCAGTATTTGCATTCAATGGCCCCCAAAAGACAACTCGGATAGAAACACTAACCAAAACAATTGTCAATTCAATATGACATTTATATAATATTAATTTACCTAAAACTGGAAAAGTATTTTACCTTCCATCAATTAATCTAAATCGCACACACTGTCTTTGACCAAAATGTGTGTCAACTGTCTGCAATGGTTCAAGATCTTCCAAAACTCCAATCACATCTTGGATATTAGGAAACAATATTAAAACTTGAAACAATACTGGAGTTTTTTATACATAATGAAAAACTAAGATTTACCTGTAGAATAGTTTGGTTTCTGAAAAGTATCGTATGAAGAAACGATATCATAAAGATCTCGGAGCGGTTTAAACTCAAATTTGTGCATTGGAATTATTAAATCATCATGAGGATAAGGAATTATCATAGTAGAAGGAACAAATGAAAGGCATTTAACTGTGCTAACAGGCCTGTATAAACCAAAAGCTTGACGAACACGGACATTGATAATCTGATATAATTCTCCTTCCAATATAGGATTGTGAAAAGTATTCCATATAGCAGGAGTGACCATTGCATGCATATGAGTATTCTGATTATAAACCATATCATGATTAATGAATTTTTTGTAATATATAAAAGTGAAAACGACTATTGATTTAAAACAAAATTATAGACGAAAAGGAATCTTACCAAACAATCTAAAAGAAGCATATTGTGACAAATGATAGCACCATTATTGGAAATCGTATTCCAAATCCTTGTAACACGGACCTTAAGTGTCCATCCAACTGTAGTTTCATTCAGTGTGGAAAGATGATCGTGCATATCCATAACTGTTTGCAATAATGATTATATTAAAAGATTAAAAAACAAAAAACACTAAAAACTTCTAATGAGCCTTGATATGATATACAAAAACAAATGAAAAAATCATTGAAATGTAAGAAACATGAACCTTTGGCGATATTTGACAAAAGCTACTGTGTTAATGGATGAGTGGAATATTTATAACGTGTTTTTTTGCTTGGAGAGTCTATCAGTTAGTTACCAAATATAATCTTTTAATTATGAGGTATCCTACTTAAAATAAAATGCTTTTATCATTCATGTTAAGAAAATATTCTAATTTAAAATTAATGATATGATTGATGATTCATGCATAAAGTTAGTTAAAAGATAAAATCTTTACATTAGGAGTTATCTTTAAATTAGGAGGTAATCACTTTAAAATCTAATTTAATGATATGATTGATGATTCATGCTCGATATGATTGATATGATTTAATGATATGATTGATGATTCATGCTTGATATAGGATTTCAAAAAATAAAAGTCAAATTTAAAGATATTAAATAAATTAAATTTATACTATATATTAGTTAAATTTATACTATATCTTATTGACGGGAAATTTTTAAAAAAACTCTAAGAAAAAATAACATAATATATTTTATCAATAAATTGTTTGTATGGATAATTAAAAAGGCATGAAAATAAACAAAAAATTAAAAACAAATTATACCTCATAAAAATCAAAAAAATTATTGCAATGTACTACTAAAAGTTATTTTGTTACTACTAATTAAAATAACTAACCGAGAGGTTAACTTATACTAATTAAAATAACTAACAAAGAGGTTAACTTGTACGTGACATGGAGGTTTTAAAACCACCACCTAATGCAAAACCGTCTAAAAATTCCTATAAAAATATATATCAAAATTAAATTTAATGATATGATTGATGATTCATGCTTGATATAGGATCTCAAAACATAAAAGACAAATTTAAAGATATTAAATAAATTAAATTTATACTATATATTAGTTAAATTTATACTATATCTTATTGACGGGAAATTTTAAAAAAAACTCTAAGAAAAAATAACATAATATATTTTATCAATAAATTGTTTGTATGGATAATTAAAAAGGCATGAAAATAAACAAAAAATTAAAAACAAATTATACCTAATAAAAATCAAAAAAATTATTGCAATGTCCTACTAAAAGTTATTTTGTTACTACTAATTAAAATAACTAACCGAGAGGTTAACTTATACTAATTAAAATAACTAACAAAGAGGTTAACTTGTACGTGACATGGAGGTTTTAAAACCACCACCTAATGCAAAACCGTCTAAAAAGTCCTATAAAAATATATATCAAAATTTTAGAAAAGCATATATACAACATTCTTTCCTTCTTCTCCTAATTCTTAATTCAGAAATGAGTTCAAGATCTTCAAAGAGAAGAAGATACTCAAGTATCAAGAATCTGTTGGTGAGTGACCAGAATAACATTAACATGACATCGGCAGAATTAAATGAAGAAGTTCGTGTAGCAAATGAAGACTTTGGTTTGTTTTTCAAGAGCATGTTTGACAGACAATCTTTGTTATTTGCTCAAACCATTGGCCTAGAGGAAAAATACGGGTACGAAAAATTGTTATTATTGACTAATTTAAATTTTATTAAAAGAATACAATTATATTGTTTAAATTGTAGGAACATTATCGAGGTGTTGGAAGGTAACGGACGTGGAAGTGTTGGAGAATCTTCCCAGCAAAATGTTCTACTTAACACTGCCTATTCTGAAAATGAAAGAAAATTTGTGGAAGATACAAACACTTCAATTGTTGGCCATGTAAAACAGTTGAAAGAACGATTGGATGAAATGTTAACAGGTTTTCAGATTTTTCAAGGTGGATGGATTGAAAAGATAAATGATTGGAAAGCAAAGGCTGAGGAACTTGAAGAACAGAGACTAAAGATGGGTGGTAGCCTTGTGGATTTCATCCGTAGCATATAGTTCAATATGTGGATTCCATATGTAAATTTAAATCAGCTTGGATAGTATTGGGAATGTTTATTTTAAGGTTTGTTTTAGTTAAATTCAATGAATTCATGATCATGTCATTTACTAATGTTGTAATCATGTTGTGTACATGTAAATATAAACGTCTTGTGTAATGGTTTAACCTATTTCTTATATTATATGGTCTATGAATTTAATTAATCTTTCAAAAGTGTTTGCATTGTTAAAATTTTAAAAATCTGGTAAAAAGTTTAATTTATGCAAATTTCCTATGTATTAGATATTTTAAAATATTATTAGTAGATGGGTAAAATTAAGATTTGTTATTTGGCCAAGCTTTCGTGAAGGAATTATTCTTTATAAACAAAAGTTTATAGTTTAATAAGTAGGAACGTTTGAACAAACAAATTAAAATGTACTATTTGGCGAAGTTATATAAACAATATTATTATTTTATAAATTTCAAAATTTTGTAAAAAATTGCAATACAATGCATATTATTTACATAAAATTAATTGTTTTATTTTTTACTGCAAATTTAAAATTTAATTTTAATAAGTACATGCATTTTAAAATTTATTGTTTATAGTTATTAAATAAACATTTTTAAACAAATTTTAGTAGATAATATAAAATAAAAATTTATTATTCGGCAAAATAACATTTTATTAGATAATGTAAAATAAAAATTTATAATACTTGCAAAAAAATAAAAATTACATATATCAATTGATACATTTTTATTATTTATAATTTTAAGACTTTTGTACATAACTCTGATTATGACATGTTATACCTAGATTAGTGTGTAGAATAAATTTAAAGGTTTTTAAGACTTGCACAGTATTCTATATTACAATTAATTGTATAGCTACATCCAAATGTACAAAACTCTCTCTTGCATGCAACTGACTTCAACTTCAGCCCGATTCAAACTCGATCAAGCTTGTACTGTAGAAAAGACTTCAATATCGGATCAATAGATCTTTCAGAAATGGAGGTTTGTTCTAACACTGATCCACGGAGAACTTTGAATTCATCTATTAACCATTATAAATAATGATTACCCATCTAATATACATGTTCTGCATCTAACTTTGATGTTCTGTAATTGATTTATAAATTGTATTATAGATACGATTCTGTTTATGATTCACAGTGATGCATGTTCAATCAGACTTTTGCTTTATGTAATCAATGTTGAGGATTAAACTTTTTAATTGATGAATAATGTTACTTATATTTATAATCGAAACTTAAAATTTGTGAATGTGATTTTGGTATTGTGATTTAGGATTCGTAGTAAAGTCTTGTTCAAGTTCCTAATCATGAAGAAATATTCAAATAGTGATCTTATATCAGATTAAGTACTTCTTTATCCATAAGGAATACCATTAAATGCTTTTGCTTCATATTGTAAGTGAATACTACTAAATTTGATATACTGAATTTTGTATACCTTGATGTTACTTAACCTCTGTTCTTATCTATTATCAAATTAGGTAAATTGAATATACGAATGTTTAATTAATATGTAAGAGGTTCATACACACCAAATTACCTAATTTATCATAATTCATATCATATTATTTTGTATTTTTCAGCATGGATGCAAATCGAAAGTGGAAATTCGACCTGCGAAACACATAGGTATGATTTCAGAATTCAATAAAATGTTATTTTATAATTAATAAGATATATTATAGAGTATAATGAAGTTCATTGTCTATTTTTAGGGGAATCATTTCCAAAATCAGGTTTTGTATCAGCAAATGTTGAATGCCTACGTTTAGGATCATTTGTAAGTTTATCAGAACATTTAGCATTGTCAAGCATAATTTAGTATCATGTTGGAACTTTTATCGTACTTTACACATTCGAAATAATACATTCATGTTCACAGAGGGTTCCTTTGCCTTTTCATAAACAATTTGGAAGGAAATTACCATCTCGTTTGAAGATCAGGTGCAAATCCAATACATGGACTGCTAAATATGATACCGAATTTAACTACATTTATGGCTTGCGTACCTTTGTAAAGTTTTATGGCATTAGGATCTTTAGCATAGTTCAGTTTGACTATTATGGTGGTGGCTTGTTCGAAGTAAAGATTTATAAAGAAAGTGCTGTTGAATGTCACTATCCTCTGAGTGATCCAATAGAATTTTAAAAAATTGAAGCTGCGAAGGAGGTCAATGAAGATGAGTTTTTAGTTAATTATGATTCTTTGGAGTATGATAAGCGTCTAGCTCTAATGACATTCAATGGATTTATACTTGATCCGCACTATGTTCAGATAGATATCATGTCAATGGACATTGATCCAAATTATAAAATCCTGGTGAGTTTGCATGACATACACAAATAGTGAATTTGACCAAATGTTATGTGAACATATATAACACAGGTCATGTACTTATTAATTCATAACAGATCTTGAATCAAAGTTTGGAAAGCTTTTACAAAAACTGGGAGCATGGAAGCAAGGTCAATCTTAGATTTCTTAAAAGGACATGGGAAATCAATGTACAATGGAGAGTTGGAAGATGTTTTTTTCATAAGGGATGGCTGGAGTTTGCAACAGAAATAGAGCTTGCTGCTGGGGATTCATTGATTTTGTATAAATTTACAAATGATGATCAACTTTTGAATGTTTGCATCTTCAAAGGGGATGAGTACGTAAATTATAATGGTGAAGGTTAGAAATCATTGTCTTTAATAGAATAATTTTGTCCTATAATAGGATACAACATAATGTAATTTAGATGTTGACTAAATTTATAGCTAAATACTAACTGATTCACTGTTGGACATGAAATTTGAAACAGGATCCATGATTTTCCCTAGATCGTTCTACAAAGTTATGTCAACAGTTTCTTTGGATGATGGACTAATTGTAAGAAAATAGACATTTATATATTGATTTACATATACTATAGTGTCTGCAATATTGCTTTGGATCAGTTCAATATATAAAATATTTAGCATATTAATTAAGCATACACATGTCTTTGAATTATCAGATTGTACCAAAATTGGTGAAAGAAAACTACTCTGAGAAACTGAATCAAATCAGTGAGTTGGACGTTTGTGGTGTGAAATCATCAGTTTCCTATAACCAGCGGGAAGGCTGTCTTAAAGGATTGAAGGAAATTACGGACATGTTCTATATCCGACAAAAAGAAACAATTTTTTTCACCATGGAACAGGACAAAAACATTATTACTGCAAGAGTTTATGGAGTTGATGGAATGGAGATTGACTACTTAACTCGTCCTCTAGGATTAACGGATAATTCTGACCATGTTTGGTTCTGGCATATTGATTGGCCATCAGATTATGGTACTACAACTTTATTATGAAAAATTTAAACCAAAAAAATTGACATTCTGATTTTATATTGTTTTCATTTTTAACGCAGAATCTGAATCTGAAGATAGTGTGGAGGAAGAAGTACCAGAGGTCGAAACTCCCATTAATGATAATGCTGAAGATCCTGTAGGAATCAATAACGATATCCATTCTTTTTCTACAGCTCTATCAAAGTGCCATGTCCATAATAGGACCCAAGGAGTGGTATGTCAAAGTGTCATTCAGAATTGTTGGACAATTATTTCAACGACTTATTATTCTCAGTTGTTTGTTGCTTTGTTACAGAACATTCCAAGGAATGTAACTCCTCAAAATCGAGATTGGATATCAGGTGAAAGGGTTCTGTTGAGGATAGAGGATAAATCATGGAGCATTGGTTTGGCGGTGAATAATGGGAGAGCTAGATTCTCTGCTGGATGGAACAAATTTTCCAAGGATAATGAATTAAGAAAGAGACAAATCTTGGCTTTTAATATGATGGAGGGAGCAGATGGAATAATATTTGATGTTACAAAATAAGTTAACTGATCTTTTACTTTAATCACTAAGTATGTTGGCTTAACAAACCTTGGTTTTTGCTACGATGGAAGTAGTATTATTCAGAAACATCTGTGAGTTGTGGAATTCGTAAACTTATTGAAGTTCTGAAATATTTTAATTTTGTAAGCTATGCCGCAATGTATTTGTTTTGATATGAATTAAGCCATTGGTGGTATGTATGTGATATATCAATAAACTACAGGAAGATAAAAACATGGCAAACACATAATTTATAATCTACAGGAAGATAAAATGTTCAAAATGAACCACAAAAGTTACATTACATCGATCAAATTTAAGTACAAAGATTCTTAAAACATAAAAACTTAAGGTTGAACAGAAGAAAGCAGAACTTTGTAGAGAATTATCTGAACTTTGCAGTGTATACAATCAGTTTCCCACATATGTGTCATGGTGATGGATTTTCCCCATGGATGTTCGTCATCAATGTAACTCTCTTCAACAGTTCTCGGACAGAGTGAGAACCATGTTTCATCTCCTAGAGGAACTCCATCTACCTGATACATTGGATTTGGATCCCTTGCATTCGGACAAAACTTGAAAACAGGCAAAAGATAATCTACCTCGGAAATGTTAAAATACATATCTTGAAGAAAGGACATTTGTTCAATTATACAACTCCTCAGATAGGTATTATTCAGCAAGGTATTCATCTCCACAGCAGTTTGATCTCTATCAAAAGTTCTATAAATAGCTTTGAAAAATGAGTGTGAGAATCTTGAAGGAAAATGGTTACCTGATAGATCACTTAAAACAGATAGATGTTGCTGAACATCCTGTCTCAAGAAGAGTTTCCGAGTAGAATTAAAAAATTTAGCTTGTTCAACATCAAACCGAACAGCAAACTGTATGAAACCATGAAAACAACCACGAACAACTTCGATAGGATCATTATGAAACTGGTACAATGCATCCCAGTTTAGACTCTCCAGAACAAACTTAATCATTTGCCTTGATTGACCCATTGCCCAAACGATTAGTAGCTTTGAAAAACCAGAGAAATTATTGTCCTCCAGTATAATGAAATTAAAAACTTGAGCCACAACATCAGGTCTCAAATTTTGAAAATTGTTAGCATCCATGACTTTGGTTATAATTTTGTTGATCAATGTGGTATTATGGATTTAGTTTTGAGATGAAAGAAGTTGTAAAGGATTTGGAACAGACAAAAGAACAGGCTAATATTTATAGATGAAAGTCTTGGAGAATGTGAAAGGATGAAATGACTGTAAACTGAAGTTGTACTGAACATCTCGCATGCAAAAATGAAACGACCATTCATCTCCCATTTGTCTTAATTATTTTTGTCTTTTAATATTAGTTACATGTTGAATACATGAATCTAATTATAGATTCTGCAAAAATAAGTAACGTGTAAAGTTAAACAAAATATATTTCATGAGATTACAACGTTATGTAACAAACCTCCAAGAATATATAAATATTCTTATAATCAGAATTATTTAGTGTGAAAATAATATATTATCATTATATACAATAAATTAAAAAATTTCCTCTTTCAAATGAATGTTATAAAAATCCAAAATATATTTTCATAAAATACTAAAATTTCATAAAATACAACATTAGCAATTAAATTAGTTAAACCTACGCGATCACTATCAATTAGTATGTGAATACAAAAGGAGACGTAACTATAGAAACAATTACAAAAAAATTTATATCCACAATAAATTAAAATTGTGAATACATATATTTGGTCCCAACATAATAGCGACAAACATTTTTTTAACTCTATTAATTAATAATTTTGAAAAAATTAAAAAATTTGCCTATCCCAATGATATTAATGAAATTAAATTTTATTGTACATACAACTAACCATGAGTGAAACCGACCTCGGCAACTTAAATTAGTTAAAATGTTTAAACCTTTCAGGCGATTTGACATTTAAATAATAATTTGAAAAGATTTAATAATTATGTTTCTTTTCTGAGATATTATTACAAACAAAATTATGAAATACACAAAATGTTGAACTATTTAAAAATATAACAAAATAAATTACAATTTAAAAGATATAAATACTTTCACATATGTTGTCTAAGTCGCTTTTATTAAATATGAAAAATGTCCAAACTGTTTTTCAAAGAAATGCAATAATTTGAAAAATCAAGCAGCAGCTGCAACGGATACTTTTTTCCGATTTGCAACAATCCTGTACATGATCAAAAAAATTTAAATGTTAATTAAATATAAAAAAAGGTAAAATTTAGTTCACTATTTGAACTTCCACAAACCTATACTCATATTATATTAAGGAAAAAAAATGCATAAATTATGTGAAAAAATACCTCTCCTTGACATGAATAACTGCTTCATAGTCAAGATTTATGAAAAATCTAGAATGATCCAAATTGAAAAATTCAATGCGACCTAATTATTGAGAAAAAAATTGTTAAAATCATATGTTACAAAAAAATTGAAGTTAGTAAAATAATATTTGTAAATCAATTACAACCAAAATATCTCTTAAAATCTGATCTTAGATTTTTTTTTTATATATAATTGGAACATTTTAATAACCTCATAATAAGGAAGATATATATTACTGCTTGTTACATTGATCTATCAATTACTAATCTTTAAAAATCAATTACAATCAATATATTAGTTAAAATAATTTTATATAATTATGTTAATAAAAATTATGTGGTTACATTAATAAGGCTAATTTAAAAATTATGTGGTTAACAATGTTGATATTTCCACAATATTTGAGATGTCCTTAACAATGTTGTATTGTATAATATACATGAATATTGATATAAAATGCACAATTATTAAAGAGAACATATAAATAGGCATTCCAAAAACCCCAAAAGAATGAGTTACTGACGAATATATTATAAAATATAATACGTCATTGGGTTATGTTGGTAAATTGTAGAAAACTTCCTCAAATACAACATTAGCAGTTACATTAGTTGAACCTCCGCGGTCACTATCAATTAGTACATGCAATCCAGAAGGAGACGTAACTCTAGAAACAGCTACATACAACTGACCATGAGTGAAAACCGACCTCGGCAAGTATAAACCAACTTTGTCCAAGGATTGTCCTTGGCTTTTATTAATTGTCATGGCAAAACAGAGCTGCACTGGAAATTGAACCCTCTTAAACTCAATTGGCCATTTTGAATCTGTTGGTTCCATCTCAATCCTAGGAATAATGTGCATTGTACCAGCTTCAGAACCAGTCAATATTTCACAAAGAATGCTATTTGGTAAACACTTCTTCACAATCATTCTGGTTCCGTTACAGAGTCCCATGAGTTGATTTAAATTTCGCATAAGCATAATAACAGAACCAACTTTGATAGTTAAATCATGTCTTGGTAGACACGGCATATTAATTGAATTCAGATACTCAACAGGAAAACCTGCTTCATAATCATTATTCTCATCAACATTGTCACAAAGTGAATCTTGACTGAAGTATGTGTGAGCAGAACCTGGAATTTGGTCAAGAATGTAGGAATTGACATCACTGACGATAGCATTTGTTGGAGTCAGAATAGAACGTTGCTTCAAAAACTCTGGATTTGTAATGTTGGATTTTAAATCTGGATAAATAACATCAACAATATCCTTTATTGGCTGACTTGATGAATGAATTAAAAATTTATCCGGGATGACAACATCTGGATCATTGATAGTATCATCAGCATGAACATTCGGTAGAGTTCCATCTCCAACATCAAGTACCCACTTGCTGAACTCTGCTATATCTTGGAATTCTTGCATATTCTTTCCATTTGACAAACGCATGTTTTGCTTAAGAAAAAACACAACACAATGTTCCCACAACTTTGAACTATTAAGAGAAGAATTTACAACTTCTGCTCTTGTTGCTTTTGGAATAACTGGAAGAATCTGCCTAAAGTCACCACCAAAAACGATAGATATCCCACCAAATGGTTTACCAGCTCTCAAAGGATCAACAGAAGACATAATATCTCTTAGACTACGATCAACACTCTCAAATGCATGACGATGTTGCATAGGAGCTTCATCCCAAATAATTAAACTTGTTTGCTTCATTAACTCGGCAAGTTCAGATCCGTGCTTAATACCAGCAATGGAATGTTGGTCAATTTTTAACGGAATATGAAACCTTGAATGAGCTGTTCTACCACCGGGCAACAATGTGGCAGCAATCCCAGAGGAAGCTACTGGGAGTACAATTTTTCTTTCACTCCGTAATTTGCAGCATATAGTACTCCAAAGGAATGTCTTACCACATCCTCCACTCCCATATACAAAGAATACTCCACCATTGTTATTCTCAACACTGCTTAATATGGAATTATATGCATGGAGTTGTTCTTTGTTTAAATTCTTGTGCATTGCTTCATGACGTTGTTTCATATCATCCCGATCATAAGAAAACTCTTCAGACACTAACCTGTTATCCAAATCTTGAATATATCTTTCATCAGGATATGGCAATGTGGAATAATCTCTCAAGCTTTTACCAACATCATTGAATAATTTTTCAATTTCTGCATTAACATAGAAATAATAAAATATTAGTAGACTGTCGCAAAAACAAAATTAGAACATTAAATAGAAGGCAACCAATTCTCAATAATGTGGGTAAAATGTGTAAAATACCTAACAATGTTAAGCTCTGAATTTCAGATTCGCTTAACTGGAGTCTCACATTATTGCACATTTTACGCTTAGAGTAGAGAATATCATCTGACATTGCTACCCAATGTTGTTCCCATAACTTAAGAGGATCAGCAACTTGATTATTTGATAAAATATGAACAAACAACTCCCTAAGTTGTTGAGGCATGGCGTGAACAGCATTTTCAGACATGGTAAGGTGCCACTGCCTGTCGTCCTTAAGAAGTCCAAGCGCATCACAGGCTTCCTTGAAAGAATTATGTACGATACCGTTTACAGTTTTCAGATCTTTGTAAGAAGTTGTTCCTTTAATATGCAGCAATAACATCCTCAAAAAAAAAAGATTCACCAGAAGAAGCATGTACATCGGTTAATCGACCAAAAACAGTCCCTCTTTCTCTTATTTTCCATTTACATAAGTCTGCCTTCCAAGTGAAATTCTGAGGAAATTGAGCATATGTAAGAAGTCTTGCTTTTGGAAACATTTTGTTCGCTTCAAACCAACCTTCAAGCTTGCTATATTTTTTTTTGGCCTTTTCAGCAACTTCTTCCAAATTAGAAGTTTGCTTAAAGTTCACGTTCTTTTCACCCTCCAAATGTACTGGTAAACGCTCTACAGACGGGAAACGATAGTGGATGTCAAACCCCAACAGTCTCCAGGCGGCCTCCGCGGCACATATATATCGACCATCAAGATAATTTTTTATTTCATCTCGGGATTTTGTTTTAGAACCTGCAGAACTCTCACAACCAGCTGCTTTTTTCTTTCTTAAAAGCATGGTAGCGGTGTCATGGCCTTTCAAACAGTATTTAAACAAATACTTCAAAGATCGAGAACTGTTACATACCTCGAGATTGATATGACACTGAAAGCGGACTAATAAATCTCTATTATATGGAACAACATATTGGTTATCAAGTATAACACCTTTCTTCTTGACATTAAAATCCGTACGACGCCTGCGGTAAACTGGAAAACCACAATCGTCAAAAAAAGTATTTGCATTATACCTGCATGATTATAAATTTAGAAATGTTAAAAGGAATTATTGGTGAAATTTAAAGAGTTTAAGCAGAATTTACTTAAAAAACATACTTTTTTGGAAAATGACGACCACATTTCCCTTTAACCATGCATGGAGAATATGTGTAATCCTTTCCACATGGACCATGTATCATGAAATTGTTAACAACGTGATAACCAATTGGATCAGTTTGTTGATTTGGAATCTCCGCAGATATTAATTTGTCTATGTCTTCAACATTTTTTGGTCGATCACTTGGATGCAACCATATTAACATGTGACAATGAGGAAGACCACGTTTTTGGAATTCAATGACATGCATAACTGTACGGAAATTGTTTTATAAAACCAAATTAGCTAGAATAACAATGTATAAAATATTGCATTTATGTTATAGTAAAGAGATAGTGGAAATAATAAAATAATAGTTACCTCCAATGCATTTTCCAAAATAATCCTGTTTCTTTATTAAGTTCAGCAATTGGTCAAGCTTTAACTTAAACACTCTAGCCACAATATCAGGTGCATCCTCGACACCAACTCCAGGCAAAAATTCTAACATGCTTTTGATCTCAGGCCATTGTGTATTGCATGTCATAGTCAAAAATAATGATGGATGACCAATGGTTCGACAAATGGCCAATGAATCTTTGAAATATTGATTCATGTATCTTTGAGAACCTGTGTGTGTAGCTGGTAAAATAACTTTCTTACCCTTGTTATTACAATCTGTATCACCTTTTTGAATAGAATCTCGAATTGACTTATAGAGATCTGAACGAATAACATGTTGGTGTCCTCTTAGCCAATCCAATCTATATTGCTCAACTGCAGCAAAAGCATCAACAACAAATTGTTGCCACAAACGACCACCAAGGTGGAGAGTTTTCCCTAAAATTAAAAACATTGTTAAAAAAGGTAAAAAAATATTGCAATATTATAATAAATCATATGGTTTCAATTTAAACAAAAAATTATACCTTCATCAGGACGTATCATAAGCTTATATGCATAGAATTCCCTCATTGATACTGTAGACCTATGTTTGACTTCATCTGGATGTTGATCGTTTACTTCTTGAACTGGAACTTTATGTTTTTTATTATGCAGTGGAATCTCAAGGTGAAAACCATCATCGCCATAAGGAAATAGCAAGGGATACTGAAGCTGCATAAAGTGCTTACACGTTTCAAAAACCCTTTTGAGATACCTCTGTTTGGTCTCTACAACAATATCTCTAAAAGGACAATTATCGTCAGAATCGGCAACAATTAACGCAACTACTTCATTTGATGGGCCTATCATATTTTTTCGACCAGATGCTGATTTAGAAGAAACCAAAAGCAAATCAAACTCATCAGGCTGATTTTGATTGAATCGATCACGCGCCATACGAAAACTTTGAGCCATTTTATTGTTTTCATCTAACATATGTAAGAGGCTTTCAACAATTTCAGGATCCAGTTCATTTGTACCAGGAACTGCATTCATTCTATTCTGGATCTCATTTTCCGTATCATAGACATAAAGTTGACAAAACTTTGGTGAAACACCTTCTTTGGGTTTAAGACTCCCAATCAAATGATAATTCTGGCCATACAATTTAAAGCAATAGGGACCACCACCATTGTTAATTTTACGATCAATCTTTCCACCAAGTGAAGTAAACTGGAATAACGAATTGTAAGACCTTATGTTTTGTTTGAAGTGAGCAGTTTTTTCACTACCATACAATAATGACGCTAAATATGGCGGAGGTGGCCTTTCTTCTGGCAGTTTAATTTGTCCATCCTTACAACATATTGAGAATGTTGGTTGATTGTTCCTGGATGATTTATTGTTCCTTTCCTCATTCCACATCCTTGCCTTGCATTTTTGACAAATTGCAGATGGAGGACCAAGATTCATATAACCTTTCCACAAATCTGGAATAGATTAACAAAAAAAATTTAACAAAAACCTAAAACATTTTATTCCTTAAATGATGTAAAAAATTAATGTACCAATAGTTTCCAAATCATTATAATCTTCATCATCAAATATATATTGTCCTCGATATGCAGCATCTTCAAAAATTTCTTCGTCTGTAATCAAATAATATGAAGCAAAAAATGAAATATCTAAATAAGATTTTTATATTAAGATAAATAAATAAAAATTGGTACATAAATATGCATACATTTAACATTGATAAAATATAATAATTATACCAGATACAACTGCTTCATATACTTGGTTAGCTGGATTCATGATATTATCATCAAGAGGATTGTTTCCAATAAGATTATCATCAGCATTATTGAATTCTGACATCAAATTTTTAACACCAGAACTTGACGATTCACCACCAAGTAAATCATGAGATCCTTTAATATTATTTTGTACACCTGTTTTGGTCATGAGAGCACAACAGGATTAGAATGCACTTAACACCTGAAAAATAAAACACAAAATTAAAAACACTTACTTGCCGTTGGCTGGAACCATTCTGCACAATAAAAAACTAACACTTGTTAAGAACATAAAAATATAAAAAATTGAACAATTTGTATATTGTTTGACCTGGACGCTTTACACCAATCTGTTCAGGTTCTGGAACAGTTACTGTAATGAAACGCTGGTTTTCTTTCCTTCTTGCTGAAGCAGAACTTTCTACAATGCGAGTATCCATTCGAGTCTTAAATTTATTAAAACTGGATTTTGGAACAAAGTGTAAATCTCGATCTGCCAAAAAAAAAAAACTAAACAAAGGGAAATTGATACATAATAATACATTATAAATATTCTACATACCACGATTGTACGAATACAAAAGTTTTTGATGATTTATTTCCCCATTTAGTGAGTTGCTTTGGGTAATTCTAGATGTCGACAAGTGGAACTTGTTTTGCTTGTTATTGTTCTGAGAACTTTTTGTTATAAGTCTTGAAACTGGAGTCTGGAATGTGGTTCCTGGAACTAACATGATTAATGAAAAATATGCTTAATAGTTAATACATTATGATACATGCTCTGAAATGTTTACCAGAAGCAGGAACAGCCAAGGATTTTTGAGTAACACCACTTGGATTTGAAGACTGAAATATGGTTCCTGGAATTAACATGATTGATGAGAAATACTATTAGTATTATGAGACATAGTCGGCAATGTTTACCTGAAGCGGGTACAGCAAGGGATTTTTGAGATTCACTACTTGGAATTCAAGCTTATGCAAAAAGTGGAAAATGAACTATAGGTTTTTGCAATAGGAAATTATAAATATGTACAAATAAAGAAACAAAGATATACCTGAAGAGTTAATCTTGTTAACAACTGATTGTTTTGGAGTAAATATATTGACATTCGGATCTTTGACATTATCATCTATTTGACAAACATAATGATTAGAAAGTATATGTAATTCTTATGATGTTACACACTAAAACAAAGAATACTACCTTCAAAGGTAGTTCCAGATTGGAATAGTTTTCGTGACGAACCACTTGCAATAGATGAACCTGGAACATAAATATGATAAGAATGTAAAATGATAGTTGAAGAGTACTATATCTTAACTTACCTGTATGAATCAACGTAGGACTGGAAACATTAGGATTGTGATTCTCATTAGAAACATTGTAGATCATTGAATTTTGTTGACTATAAACATTATTATTGGGCTTTATATTAACATGACCGCCATCATTGTAACTCTCAGACCCTGCTCGTCTTTTAGAAACTGGAAAATAACATTAAAAACAGTTAACATTAGTAAAATTAATCATTAAACGCTAGATTCATAGAGCAAAGTAAAAAAAAATTCACCATGTTTGGACGAATCAGAAGGGGAGAGGGATGCAAGCGGGATTCGTTTACGACCTGCAATGTCTATACAATCAGAAACTACACGCTTTCCATCAAACCATATTGACAAAGAACAAACATAAGAACATACCTGATTTGTCCATAATGTTATTCTTCAATGCAGGCTCGACAACGATAATCATTAATTGACAAAAAAATCTCCACAAAAAAAGAAATTAGGAATCAAAAGTAACAGACGACATGATTATAGGAGGATTTTGAAAAGAAATTACCATAAAACAATTTTGAAAACTGACGTAGTTAGAATTCTTTAATATGGATATGATTCATTTTGATTGGATGACCTATTTCAATGTTAAATGACCAAAAAGCCTATAAGCCAATATTAAATGTTTGAAAAATAGAAGGATAGATTAAGTAATTTTTTTGTGAAATGACCAAAAAGCCAACAAAAATATAAAGGATGAGAAAAATGTGGAAGGATAGATTATGTAATTTTAAAATGCTAATGCTAGCACTTATTTAGAATATATTGATATTGATAATAGACTTTGTAGCTTTGTTATGTTTTAGTTTCATTGTCTATTTGTCTTATAATTGAGTTCCCCGTTTGTTCCTGTTTTAGTTTTATGTACTTTTTGTTTTGAACATGGTTATGTTTGTATTTCGGCGACTTATTAATGGAGTTTTGTTTGGTCATGATTTTTGGTTTTATTTTTATAGGGTTTGATGTTCCTGAGGTTATCTCAGGAAAATTATCTGAGTTAACTAAGATTCTCCATATTAATGCGCGAGGGTATAATAGTAATTACATGATTTTTTTAGAAAGTTTTCAATATTTACAAAAATGTCACAATCTATTTACACTACAACCTCGGGTAATTCTCCTGAGGTAACCTCATGGGCTTTTTTCTCATTTTTATATGTTAATTCTTAATTTTGATGGGTTTTGATTTGAAATGTTATATTAGTTTCTTTAAACTTTAAATTATGATTTCAGCAAAAAAAAAAAAAACTTTAAATTATGATTGATGATATGCCCTGCAATTCGAGGACAGTATATAGTGACAATGGATTTGTGAGTAGGTTAGAGTGAGATGATTGATTTGTTCGATTACAAGTTTTATCGCGGAAGCAAGTTGTATTGATTTGTGAGTAGTTGTATTGATTTGAAAAAATCTGATTTCAAAAAAGATTTTAAATAACTTGGATATACTTTATACCTTTAAAGATTCGATTTTTTTTAAAAGCTCAAAAATGTTTTTATTCATAATCTTTTAATAAAATTAATTAATTAATGCATGTAAGTTGTTGATGAGTGGATTTCGTAACAACTTTTGAGAGGTTTATGGTGAGTTGTAAAGGCTAACGATCAACTAATCTATGGAGAATGGAGGTTTTTGTAGGGGTTGAACTGAGCTCGAGAGCGTTTACAAGAATCTCGCAAGTTCCCTTGAGGCTTGTGTCGTGTGTTCTCAAGAATCTCGTAGGTGTATTGCGAGGCTTGTAGCCGTGTTAGCAAGAATCTCATAGGTGTCTCGCAAGGCTTGTAACCGTGTTCTCAAGGTGCCTACGTACCCTTGCTTATATAGGGATCAAGTTCACGTAGTTCTTTTTAGACTAGAAGTCTGGTTAGGCGACAATAAACTAGGTTCCTAATTCGTGAGGAACTCCTTTTCTCCAGATTTCAGCCACGAATAGGCGACCTAAGTCGAATAGAACTCAAGTTCTAGTCCGACTAGGAGTATGTTTACAAGTTCTCGTCCTATTAGATGTATTCAAGGATCATCTGCGCCCAAGGAATACATTCCAATAAGGAGTTGATGTTCATGACTTGCTCCTAAAGAATAGGAGGCTTAATCATACTATAATTCTGCTGGAATAAATCTGTTCTCGTACAGGAAGCTGTCTCTCAGGAACCTGTCTGCAGGAACCTGTTTCTCGGGAAGCTGTCTATAGGGAGCTGTCTTTCGGGAACCTGAACCTGTCTAGATCCATTTCACGTGCTATTTAGCCCCATTTAACTTAAGGGACCTCAATCATAACCCATATTAATCATACGGATTGGATCCTTAAGCCCAATGGGCCTAAATCTAACCCATGGAAATTTTGGGCACAACAAGTACCCCCCGGTTCCTCGAAGTCATAGGATGCGAGAGGAACCTAAATAGCTTGATATTTTAAGATCCAATCCCTTCAGTGCTCCCATGTTTCTTCTGAGTGAACCATGCGGGTCTTTGTCTTCTTGTTTGAATCGTGACAAGGGCACAAAGTGAATCCAATTAGGCGCTGAGTGAATCCTTTGACAAGGGCACAAAGCGAATCTAATTGGGCACTAAGTGAACCTTAAGAATGTCAAGGGAACTACGTGAATCCAAATAAGGGCATAAAGTGAACCTAATTGGGCGTTATGTGAACCTATGCTGAGGGCACAAAACGAATCCAATAGGGCACTAAATGAATCCTTAAAAGGGACAAGGTGAATCGTAAGATTGTCAAGAGAACCAAGTGAATCCAAATAAGGGCATAAAGTGAACCTAATTGGGCGTTATGTGAACCTATGCTGAGGGCACAAAACGAATCCAATAGGGCACTAAATGAATCCTTAAAAGGGACAAGGTGAATCGTAAGATTGTCAAGAGAACCAAGTGAATCCAAATAAGGGCATAAAGTGAACCTAATTGGGCGTTATGTGAACCTATGCTGAGGGCACAAAACGAATCCAATAGGGCACTAAATGAATCCTTAAAAGGGACAAGGTGAATCGTAAGATTGTCAAGGGAACCAAGTGAATCCAAATAAGGGCATAAAGTGAACCTAATTGGGCGTTATGTGAACCTATGCTGAGGGCACAAAACGAATCCAATAGGGCACTGGATGAATCCTTAAAAAGGGCACGAGGTTAACCTGGAAAATCATAACTTGATTGCTCGAGAGGCTACTTCATCTGATAAGCTTCTTTTCATTTGACTATCTAATGTCTGTCTATCAGAGGTACTCTAGGATCAGCTGCGTCCTAGGAGTACTTTCCAATGATGATTCTGCGTCTCTCTAGCTGGCTTCTTGATATCTCTGATGTCTATGCTCAGAAACCTGGTTCTCACGAACCTCTATCTCGGAACCTGGTTCTCAGGAACCTCTCTACAGGAAACTGTACCTGCACAAATAACAAATTTGTTAGTCTCGGGAGCGTTTCTGTAGTTCCCATGTACTTCTTGTTGTTCTCATTGCTGTTGCTAGGCTAATTCGGGCTCTTCTGCGGGGAGGAAACTGGTTCATTCGTAATTTGCTCAGCTACTGGTTCATCATGAACGTCTTGATACTCATAATCTCTTGACTGTCTTCTTAACTAATGCTCATTTCTCCACGTTAGGTCTTCATATCTCGTACTAGATCTATCTCCTCGCTCATACAATACTTGTTGATTGGAACCTACGACTTAATAGGTCTTAAATCTAGCCCATGGTGATTTTGGGTACAACACCAAGAAAACTAGAAAAAATAGGTTAGTAATACGAGCTGAAGAGCTCACATACAAGTGATGCATGTATGCAAGTATGAATGATTATTTACGTTATATATGTTGCTACCTTCTCAAGTGGCATATCAATTATCTACTTGACTGATTCAACTAACACGTTCGAGATCATAAATTAAGCATATATGTTACGTAAACTGCAAACCTATAGGGCATGACAACATCCTAAGTACAAGTTCACATAAATTTCATTTCTAAAGATCATGGAATATACGCATTAAAAGCTACATGTATCTAAGCATGACAGAATATAAGCTCTCATTAACAGGAAATGTGCATGATAGTTAAGGATATAAAGGCATGAAAGTAGAACTTATCTGTGCTTCATTGTGCCGGTTTAGATCGAGATTCTGTTATTGAACCTGGAAGATGGAAGCTCTTCTCTGTGCAAACGTAGGGGAATTGAGCTACCCCCCAAGCCGTCATGATGCGTGAACCTCCTATAGCTTGTTGAAGCGGTTGACTGAAAGCTGTAGCTTATAAATTATGGGTTAAAAACTAGAAGCCGGAAGCTATTAACTGGAAGCTTCTGATGATCATCAAGGATGCTGCAAGCTGCTTTATCAAGAAATTGTTAGTAGTACGGTACCTATTTCAATCATATACAAGCTTTATAAGTGGGAGTATTCATCTTTGTATCGCTTTGATGAGGGCACAAGGCGAATCCAATTGAGCTCTAGGTGAATCCTGAAAAGGGCACTTAGAGAATTCAATTGGGCGCTAAGTGAATCCTTGACAGGGCATAAGACGAATCCAGTTGAGCCTTAAGTGAATCCTGAGAAGGGCACTTAAAGAATTCGACTGGGCGTCAAATGAATCCTTTTTCGCTTCAGGGAGCACGAAGTGAATCCATCCGGGCTCTAGGTGAATCATGTCAAGAGCACGAAGAGAATCCGGTTGGGCACTAAGTGAATTCCTTTGTGGCATCAAGTGAATCCTTATAGGCTCTAAGTGAATCCTGAAGAGGGCACAAAGAGAATATATAGGGCACTTGATGAATTATTTCAAACTCTAGGGGCACCAAGTGAATCCGTATGGGCACAAGGTGAATCCCTTTAAAGGCTTTTCAGGTACAATCAAACTCTAGGTTAGGTTACCCATGATTAGGTTCCCAAAACCTTTAACTAGGTGCCCACATGCTTATGGGACTTTTGAATTGTGCCTACGATTTATAGGGCTTTTCGATGTGAATCTCTCGTGCTTGCAAGTCTTTTCTAGCTATCGAGTGCCTGTAGCTGACAGGGCTTTCAAAGTGAATCTTTCTGGGCTCTATATGAACCTATACGGGCACATAGACAATACATAAGGGCACTGGGTGAATACATGAAAAATTCTCGGGGAACCTAGTGAATCCTTCTGGGCTCTAAGTGAATCCTTGAATGGAGCACAAAGAGAATCCATAAGGGCACTAGATTAATCCTCTAAAGGCATGGAGCTCTTGCTGTAAGTACACTCTCTTCTATTCAGGTATCGGCTGGCTGGGAACTTCAAGTAGGAAGCTGCTAATCAGAAACTAACAATTGGCTTCTAACAAATGTCAATGAACCTGGAAGCTGTTACACACCAACTTCAGGTATATATCAATGAACCTGCAAGATGTCAGTTACAAGAGAATAACGAGTAATCTAATAGACACATATAAATACAACTAGACCTGGAAGCTACTACCTATGAGCTTCAGGTGAGAAACATAGAACCTGTTAACTAAAGGTAAATACATGGAACCTATAAGCTACAGGTAAATTAATATCAAGGAACCTGCGAGATGTAGGTAAATATCAAGGAACCTACGAATTGCAGGTAAATATCTAGGAACCTATAATCTGTTAAGTACATGTGCATTCTAACATCAAGAAACATAATCAAGACATAATCATAGCTTTATCGCATATACGACCACAATATCATAGATGTTTAAGCATGCTTTAGGTATAGTAAGAGTTTGCTGAGCGTACCTGGGAGGTTTTCTACGAATATCTAAGCATAAAAGGAGAGGAATCACCTGGATCTTTCTGTAGACTGATCAGATGTGAAGTGGAAGCCTCCGTTAAGATTTGAAAACTCATTGACGTGTTCCTGATGCAAGCATGCTGCTCTTCAAGATACTAGACCAAATCAATCCTCAAGGTTCTTGAACCAAATATGAGCTATGAGGTTTCTAAACTGCATCCTAGCCGTGAGGTTCCTGAATCAAATCACGAGCTTCCTGGACCTGATGGTGAGGTTCATGATCTGAATTCTCAAAATTTTGAAATCCTCAACTTTCAAAGTACCATGTGCTATAGTAATTGTAATTGTACTACCCCCCAGTTCTTCAGGGAAGCTTGTCTTTGATGAAGAACTAACTCCAAGAAGCTTCACAATTCTTCGATAATTTCTAATAAGTCGTTGAATATTCATCCATGAAGTTGAGTACTGTGTGTTTTCTTCAAGATGCTCATATCATATTCTTGTAGATACTCTTCATCAAAATCTTCAACTATGTTGAATTTTCTTTAACGCTCGAATAAATACTATAACCTCTTCACATCATTCTTGCTTGTAGCTTTAACATGTCTTCTCCTTTCTTCTTTATCTTCTTACGAAACATGCTGAGAATGAACCTCTATACAAATATCCCAATACAGTACCTCTAAGCTTACGGGAGCTAACTCATTGTAAGAAACAAGAGATACTTAAAGAGATTACTTGTGAGGTATTTCTCGTAGGTCACTGAATTGAATGAGGTATGTTCCTTGTTTTACAAGCTAAATGTATGACGTAATACAAGGAAAAGAACTACTCATAATTTCGTTGAAAACTACTAGAAAGAAATAGGTTTACTTGCTAGGAAGGTATACATGCACTACCCCTAGTTCTAAGAAGGAAATACATATATAAATAAAGGTCTCTCAACTATACTTTAAGGAAGCTCTCAAACTTTCAACTACTGGTCACCTCGAGCTATCCATTCCGCGAGCTTCCCGGCTTTAATCAATTCCTCAATTTGGTCTTTCAGTGCTCTGCATTCAGAAGTATCATGGCAATTATCCTCATGGAAGTCATAATATTTCTTCAGATCTTTCCTTGCTCTTACAGGTAAAGGTGTAGGCTTCACAAATATTCCTTCTTTCCCATAAACCATGAAGATGTGGTCTACTGGAGCGACCAAAGAGGTATAATTGTCGCACTTTGTCTTCAATTTTGCTTTACTTCTTTTGGAGGAAGCTCGATCCCCAATAACATATGCTTGCGGGCTTGGAGACCTCTCTCGCTTGATTCCTTTATGACTAGCTTCGTCTCCAAGATCTTCTGTTTCTCTCAACTTCAACAAGGATTCTTCCACACATTTATATAGTTCAGCTTGTTTGTAGAACTCAGCTAGTGTACCGGGTTCACGTACTTGTAACTCCTTCCAGAAGTCTGAACCAGCTCTAACTCCAGCAATCAGGAAGCTCATAATGACCTCGTCAGGAGCTTTCTTAACTCTTGGAACCTCTGCATTAAAACGTTTGAGGTACTCTGTCAAGGTCTCATCGGCTCTCTGCTTGATATTGGCCAAGGTATTGGTTGGGGGTGCAAAAGCGACGGAAGCTCTAAACTGAGTAACGAAGAGTTTTCCCATATTCTCCCAGGAATTTATAGAATCTGATGGTAACCTCTTAAACCATTGATGAGCTCCACCATAAAGGGTTGCAGCCAATAATCTACACCTTGTTGGCTCCTTAACTTGATAAACATCCATCTCAGTATTGAAACGACCCAGATACTCCACAGGATCCGTAGTGCCATCAAATTTAAACTCGTTTGACATACGATAGGATTTAGGTAACGGGGATTTTCTAACCTTCTTGGTGAATGGAGATGAGGTCATCGCACCTGTTATTGACTGCTTTTCTTCCTTGAGTTTCACTAGAATCTTCTTGATGTCTTCAGCATTCAAATCACTAGCTCCACCGTCCTTTGCTTCCTTATCTTTATCATCGGCTTCCTGTGAATCTGCTATACACGAATCGTTCGTGGTCTCGACCGAACTTGAATCATCTTTAATTATCTCGATAGAAGGTTCCTTAACAGGAGGTTGTTTATCCTTCGTTTCACCATCTTCTTCACCTTCAGTATCTTTCTTTGGGTCTTCGATCTCCTCCTCAGTCTTTTCTTCACGTTCTTCTTCATCGACGCCTAACTGCTTGGGATTAATCTTAGCTTTTTTACCCTTCTTACCAGTTGCTAACTTCGACTTCTTCTTCTTCTTCGGTGTTATTTGTTCGAGGGTTGTAAGCCTTTCTTCAATCGACTTTAGATGCTCTAGGACGTTAGCAGGAGTAATCTTCTTCGTTTTCGGGGTTTGATCTTTCTCTACAGATTGTGTTGCTTCGCTATCAGAACTGCCTGCCATCTTTCCACTCTTAAGATGATAACTCTGCCCTCCTTCTAGCGCCAATGTTGATGAGTGGATTTCGTAACAACTTTTGAGAGGTTTATGGTGAGTTGTAAAGGATAACGATCAACTAATCTATGGAGAATGGAGGTTTTTTTGTAGGGGTTGAACTGAGCTCGAGAGCGTTTACAAGAATCTCGCGAGTTCCCTTGAGGCTTGTGTCGTGTGTTCTCAAGAATCTCGTAGGTGTATTGCGAGGCTTGTAGCCGTGTTAGCAAGAATCTCATAGGTGTCTCGCAAGGCTTGTAACCGTGTTCTCAAGGTGCCTACGTACCCTTGCTTATATAGGGATCAAGTTCACGTAGTTCTTTTTAGACTAGAAGTCTGGTTAGGCGGCAATAAACTAGGTTCCTAATTCGTGAGGAACTCCTTTTCTCCAGATTTCAGCCACGAATAGGCGACCTAAGTCGAATAGAACTCAAGTTCTAGTCCGACTAGGAGTATGTTTACAAGTTCTCGTCCTATTAGATGTATTCAAGGATCATCTGCGCCCAAGGAATACATTCCAATAAGGAGTTGATGTTCATGACTTGCTCCTAAAGAATAGGAGGCTTAATCATACTATAATTCTGCTGGAATAAATCTGTTCTCGTACAGGAAGCTGTCTCTCAGGAACCTGTCTGCAGGAACCTGTTTCTCGGGAAGCTGTCTACAGGGAGCTGTCTTTCGGGAACCTGAACCTGTCTAGATCCATTTCACGTGCTATTTAGCCCCATTTAACTTAAGGGACCTCAATCATAACCCATATTAATCATACGGATTGGATCCTTAAGCCCAATGGGCCTAAATCTAACCCATGGAGATTTTGGGCACAACATAAGTTAACACTACAAAATCGGATTTGAATCAAATTTAAAATAACTTGGATAAAATCCATATCCTCAAAGACTCGATTTTTTTAAAGGCTCAAAAATATATTTATTTATAATTTGTTAATGAAATTAATTAATAAATGCATATAAGCCAACACTACTTATATTTTAATTACTTTAATTATTAAATATTTGCCCGAAGAGTATTATTATTGGTTGGGAAATTAATCCTTTTTTATAATACCTGAGTCTATCCATGTATAGTTAAGATACACTTAGCCAATCAGAAAATTATGAATTATTTTTGGATCAATCAGAGGTCATTACAAATTTTAGACCAATCATATTATATTAAAAGTTTTCCTTATTTACCATTCTAATCCTATTATATTAACCATGGTTAGTTAACAATTCTAATTTAAATATAGTAGTTACTTGATTTAACATATCCATATATTACATATTTTAAATTTTAAAAAAACAATTATAATACATTAACATCAAATATGATTATACAAATATATATAATATTAAGCAATTTTGGCAATATTAAATTTTCATACTTTTGATTCATAATTAATCATAATTACATTATTATATAATGGATTAATTTTCATAAATATATATAAGAGCCAATCAGAATTTACCACTAAAATTAAATTAATCATATCATTGTTATCCTAATTTACTTATCATGATTACTCAGCAATTTCTTTTAATACAAAATTTATTTTATTTAGTACATGCACAAATTACATATTTTTAAAAGGATAAAATATTTACTAACTTATAAATCTTTTAATTTAAATTCAATAAAAAATATACAATTATATATTACGAACTAATTTTAATGAATATCTACTACAATTGTTAATATTAGCATAGGAAAATACTATACCATAATCAAATATTATAGCATATGAATATTATTGTAATCATAAGAGAAAAATATAAATTTGATTTGTCAGAACATATTCGAACACCCCACTATAACTACGATTTTATACTATCCAAATTAATGAACCAATATAACAAAATCTTGTAGATCTAATATATAAAGGAACCTACAAAAAGAACAAACGAAATCCAATGTATAGGTAGACAAAATTTACCAACATGGTACTAGACTCTTAATAAAAAAAAATATATGTATTGAAAAATATAGTAAAACCAAGGAAAAAACCGAGAATTATCATTCACAAGGAGAAAATGTACAAAATCCAATATATCAATAGATAAAAACCACCAACCGGAACTAGACTCTCTTTATTGAGAGATGTTTATTGAAAAACAAAGCAAAATCAATGAAAAAAATAAAAATGGGGCTTATCATAAACCAAAATGTAAAAATGGGGCTTATCATAAACTAAAATGCTGATGCTAGCCAATAAACTTTAATTTAGTATTTTTTGGGGAGGATGAGAGAGAGGAACGACTACCTTTGTTATGAAAATCACTTTTATTGATAACTAGATAGGTCAATACATAAAATTATATATTTGTTCTAATAAAAGGTGTCCTTTTTAATTTTGTATTATTAAATTAAAATAACAGCATTCAATTCTCATATCCTAATCTAAGAGCACACATATCGAATTTGCTTGGTTGGTTGATAATATTCATTTTTAATATCAACAAAACCTTTATAGGTAAAAAAAAATTAATAACTTGGTAGATATATTGTAAACAAACAGAGATATTTATTAATAATAAACAAAATTATAAAAGAATAAAAAAGGAGGGCTTAATTTTATGTAATCTACTCTTAATTTTGTTTTGTAGAATCTCAATGTTGTTCTCAGTTATATAGTAACATACTTAGATAATTTGGGCAGAGAGTAACATTACATGTAATTGCCATATTTTTTCATGAATTATTTTCGTTTCGTGTAAAAAAAATCGTATAGTTTAATAACATTTTGTATTCGAATATTGGGTAGACAAAAAAATTTCATGTTATTTTCATACAAGACCCCAAACACACATGACGTCAATGTACACAACACAAATAATTTGTCAGGTCTACGCAAGCACTTTCTTCTAACATATGTTGGAAAAATACACTCACAATTAAAGGAAAATGAATTTTATGTTTTTAACCCGATAATTAAAAGGACACATATATAATAATATGATTACGTGTTTATATATTATGCAATTGATTTTAGTTTCATGTATAGTTTTCGATTTAAACATGTTAGTCAAATAAGAAAAATATGATACTCATTTTCAAATATCTTATTTTACGCGATAATAACGGGTTGGGTTCAGTCCAAAATTAGTAATAATGTAGTCAAATTTAAATTAATTGCTACATGCAAACTGTATTAATTATACATATACAATAATTCAAAATTAAAATGATTAAATTAAGTAGTCAAATGTAACATATTATACGCAGTGACATGGTATGTAAAACTTAAAATATGTTTAAAAAAATTATACTACACAAATGAAATTTTATGTAAAGTAAAGAAAATTACATCTTAAATATTTCAATAAAACTTGAGATTGAGAAATAGAAGTTCTAATTACTAAATTAGTTTTGACTATTTTTAATGAAAAATTTGAATAAAAATAAATAAATTATATGTCTTACATCTAAATATTAGATATAATAATTTCAAATTATGATATTATATCATTTATGTATCGAATTTCGATATTGGATCGGATTTCGGACTTGGGATCGGATATCGGTTCGGTACAATTGAAATCCATATCAAAACTACTTTGGGTTTAAAATTTAAATCCAAACCTAAATCCAAAAATTCGGGTTCGGTATATCCAAAATTTCAGGTTTCGGATCAGATATTATTAGATCGAATTAATTTGTCATCCCTATTTATGGGGTAAAATAAAACTAATATTTTAACAGTATTCTATTAGAAAAGAATAAAAATTCAACCTTCAAAATATACACATTTTAAGTTGTCATTAAAAACAAGTTGATCACCATAAACTCTAATAGGCATATCTTACTTGAATATATTGGATATGTTTGGTTGATTGATAATGTTTATTTTTTTATATTAAATCAATTCACTAATAAAAGAACATACAATTTGTAAAAATGATGTTAAACGAACACATAGTCAACTAGATTACAAGAAAGTTTTCTTTATCATAACTACGTTCGTTTAATGGATCTTGCATAGTAAAGATTCTTTCTCATATTGCTGAAACATGCAACCATTTTTTGAAAGACAATCTAATGATTTATGACGGTCGTGAGAATGTGTTTATGAATTTTTAGTATGTATTCAAAAAATTGATCGCGATCCATACAAAGATTTTGAATGAATTAATATGATAAAAATTCTGGAAACCCATAGTATTGCACATTTAAATATACCAAATTTCTAAAAGATTAAAACTTAAAATATGGATAAAAAAAACTTATGAATTTGGTAGAAAGATTCTAAAAAATGAGAGAAGTCAAAAGAAAAACAAAATTAAGAAAAAACAATAAAGAGGGGCTTAGAACGTTCCGGCGGGGATGTGAATGTTATAATAATTGTTTGATTATATTAATATTTATGCAATTGGTATAAATTGACAAATAAGTAATTTTGTACTTAAACTAATTACATTCTAATGAAATTATCTTTTTTTTATCTAAATAATGATTAAAATGATATATTTATATTAATTAATTAATAAATTTTGTCATTCGGTACGTATCACGGGTAGAACCGCTAGTTCATATAATATGTTATATATTGATTATCTATACTATATTATAATAAATATTAAAAATTTGGATGATCGGGAAACCTATTTTTTGGTATTTCGTATTTTTACTTAATTACTCTTATTTACACATTGGTACTGATAATTTCAAATTTATTACCCTTACTTATCTACTAATAAAGCCGAAACATCAAAAGTTTTTGTTATTACCTTTTTTCAGCTAAAACACGTCATCTTTTCTAATGTGTATATAATTATTAAGATAAAATCATATCATTTAGAAATTTTAAGCCTACAAAATTTATCTCTTAAAATTTTAAATTCAAATTAAATCAAAAAAAATCCTATAATATTACAAAAAATTATGCGTCGCACGAGTTCTAAAAATTTGAAAGCCTAAATAGTAAAATTTGTTGTACATTGATTTTCGTTTGATCATTCGATATAATAAAATAAATTAATAATGTTATAATTACTATTTACTACTAATAACTAAGCACATGTTTCACTGAAACAAGTTACCTTTTCTATTTTTTTCTATATAATAAAATAAATTAATAGATATGAGCACCTTTATATGTTATAATAACATATAACCAAAAAATTCCCAAGTTTGATATGAAACCTAGATAATATACTATATGTTAGGATGAGAAGAATAATAGTTAGGAATTCAGTAATCGTAAAAGCTTGTAGCAAATATGTGGAGAAGGTGTGAATACATAGCAGAGGATAGTGTGTATATATGGTTGCTAGTATGAAGAGTTAGAAAAGAACAGAGTATATGTTTAAAAATGGATACGCATCATTGATTCTCTCATGTAGCAGGTATTTATAAGTATATCGGGCTATGCTGTGTCATGTCTCGCCATATTGGGCAACTTCTCCAAGATTAGCTTAGTAGTAAAGTTATTTCTTTGTTGTCCATAACGTCTTTAGTTCAATTATCTCATACATCAGTAAATATTTTACAAATATTGATTGTTTTGTTTGTAAGTTAGAGTTTTGGATAAAAATAATGGATTGTTGAGTATGAAATACACAAAGATAATACGGCGGGTTGAATGTATTATCAAATTTTTCTTTGATTTTCTTGCCTGTCTAACTTGTTTGAATCTGTTTGATGATTGTAGCTTGAGTATGTATGTTAACTAACTAACTAATATTGTGAACTAATATCAACACACAAACTCATTTTAAATTTAATAGTGTATTAGATTCGAAGGTTGCTACAAATTATGAATACGAAAATGCATTGTCAGCTTTGTTTTTCTCATGGAGATATTCAAGATATTACAATGAATAACTTAACAGCTAAAAATGTTGTTGAGTATTGAATACAGTAAGAGAATATAGGGGGGGTGAATGGATTCTTGAACTTTTCTTGTTCTTGAGTCTATGTAGCAAGATAGGTGTTTGTGTGTGCAAGGATATGAGTGCGGATAAAAACAACACAAGACACGATATCACTTTAATCTAATATTGTATTAGATAAAGGTTGCTACAATCTGTGAATACAATGATAGTATTCTCAGCTTCGTTTTTCTCAGAGAGATATGACTTACAATGTATGAAAAACTTGACTCCTCAAAAGTTAACAACTAAGGAAGTGAGGCTGTATCCTTATAGAACATGGATACAACCTACTTACTGCAAATAAGGTAGCTAAAACAAATTACTTTCTAGTCTGTCTATCCTTTTTGAGTAAGTGTCCAAACGGTTGCAGATTTGACTTTGCAAAGCCTGTTCAGATCCACTTCTTTAGCTCTTTTGTCTCTTCTATATCTCTCTAAGCTTCCTTGTAGGCTTTCAATAGCACATCACAGGTTGTGGTCCATAAAGTGCATTGGCTTGTTGCAGGCTTCTGACTTGTACAATTTCTTTAGTATTTTGTCTCTAAGAATGTATTCGAGAAGTGACAAAGTAAGTGATTCGAGAACTAGGATTGACTTGATCGATAACTCTGAGTTCTCGAATACTGTTATATGACATATCGAATCACTTCTCGAATATCTCTTTTCTCTGGGAATCCTTGAGTTGTCGAATAGAGCATTTTGACATGTCGAATCCCTGAGATATCGAATAGCTTTCTGAGTCCTTGAGATATCGAATGAAACTTTGACTTGTTGACTCTTTGAGAACTCGAATACCACTTTGACTTGTTGACTTCTTGAGTTCTCGAATAGAGCAGTAGACATATCGAATCTCTGAGATATCGAATGAGATATCGAACAGAGTATTCAGAGATATCGAATAGTGTCTTGAGATATCGAATCTCTGACTTCTTGAATGCTAGACTTCTCGAATAGACAAAAGTACTTCTCGAATTGGTACTTAGACAAATTCTTCATTTCTTCAAATCCCAACTGTGATTTATTTGACAGTCTTCATCTTCTTGCTTGAGGCATGAACCTTGGAACTTCTTTCAAGCATTATTCTTGACTATATAAGTACAGTTACACAGCTAGAATTTGATGCCTATTACAAGTACAAAGCAAGTAGAAACTCTACAACTAGAGGTTCCCTCAGTTAAGAGGTCATGTAAGTAATGCGAAGCATTACAAACAATTAGGTTTGTTATTAGAGTTAAACAGGCATGTCTCTGTGACTAACAAATGTGAGACTGTAGACTTATAGAACATGTACCTTGATTTGTGTAGATTTTCTATCATGAGAATTTTCTGTAATTTGTCTTTTGAGATGTTCGATAATTGGCTATGTACTTGATTCGATAACTACTTTTGAATTGCTAGATATCTCTTAGTTTTCTATCAGATCTTTTGAGATATCTAATGTACTTCTCGAATTGTTCTTCATACTTCTGAAATTCTTAAGATATCGAATTGCTTCTTTGACTTGTGAAATCCTTGAGATGTCGAATTATGTCTTTCACCAGCAAAGTCCTTGAGATATCGAACACGTGTTCTACTCCTTGAGATATCGAATGCAATTTTGACTTGTTTACTTAAAATATCTAACAGAGTCTTTGACATATCGAATCTTTGAGATATCGAATGAGATTTTGAATTGTTGAGTTCTTGAGATCTCGAATAGTGTATTTGACATGTCGAATGTTTGAGATATCAAATTCTTAACTTTTCTAATCAATTACATTACTTCTCAAATCTGTACTTGAGCAAATTTTCAATCTGCAAATTTCAATCGTGTTTATTACAACCTTCTTTCTTCAACCTTGAGTCAGGATCCATAGATCTTCTTTCAAGCATTATTAGGTGGCTGATCCGTACAATACATAGCTGGTGAGCAAGGTGTCATGCACCAAGTCACTTGAATCCATTGGCTCATCAAGAGAAGAGAATTCTTGATGATCAATGCCTTGCTCCTCAATTGTTTGAGTTGCAGGCTCCAAAGAAATATGAGTGGTAGATTCTGGAAGAGAAGTGTTTTGTAGATTAGATTTTGGCAACTCCCCCTGAGAGATAGAGGGAGTTTCAGTTATGATGTGCTCTCCACTCAGTGTTGTGCCAGCCTATCACTCCCATGTGCTGACTCTGTACAAATAGGTGCATTGGGGAGGATGCTTGATTCTATAGATGCACCCTGTTGAGAGGATACATCTAGTGAACTGTGTGCCCCTGATTTTACAACTTCAGCCATTTGTGTGCCTTAAGAGGTGGTCCTAGATTTCTTCCTCTTTGGCCTCTGTAAGGGTGACTCAGGTTCCTCACTACCTATACCTAATTCCACAGCCAATGCTGCTTCAGATAATATGTTCAAGGGTGCAGACATTACCGCATTTCTCTTCTTTTTACTAACATCACCCTTTTGAGAGGATGATGCAGTTGGCTCACTGTGTGGTAGAGTGTTTGGTTGAGAGGGTTGGTTAGCAAGCCTTGGGTTAGCATCTTGTACTACTTGCTTAGGTTGTGCTAACTATGACTTTGAGTCAAATGTTGGCATGTTGTGGGGGTAAGTCCTAAATAGACTTTCCATATGGGGAGTTATTTTGAGTCTTACATCCACATCATTCCTAGTCTCCAAATTACCAAAAATAAGTTTGGTCATGGACCTAGGGTAGCCGATTCTACTGTTATCTATTCCAGGCAATTCAATCAATTTAGCATTTTTAAAGTTAAGGACAGATTGAATAAAGCGAAGGAAGAATATTTCAGTACCTCTCTTGGCTGTGTTCTTGCCAAGTCTCCCATATAGCTCTTGTAGAATAATTTGACCAACATCTATCTTTCTTCCATAAGCCAAGGCATATCCTATTTGCTGTGCAGGTGCACTAATCTGATCGAAGCTTGACTTCCTGGCTGTGAAGACTTGAAGAATGGTGGCAAACACATAACTCCACTCTTTCCGCAGATGCTTCCGGTTTAGCTTCCCAAGATTGATCACATCTGAGTAGTTGATGAATTCAAAGAATTCTTCTAACTGTGTATTTGTGGCCAGTGTGTCATATGACTCTTATTGTAATTCCAGTGCTTGATTCATGTCTGCTGTAGTAATAGAAATATCCTCGCCTTGAATCTTGCAATTGACTACATAGGAGGTTATAGCATTCTCGAGGGCAATGACTTCCACAGTGGCAGTTCTCCAAAACTGTTCTAGGAGGTCCAGATACAGAGTTGGGTTGACTGAGAGTGCACTCTTGATGTGTAATTCTGACATCCAGCGTACAAAGCACTTGAAGTTTGCATTAGGTGCTTCCACATCGTTAGTTATTGCGATGAAACTGGTTTGAGTGGGTATGGTAAGTTGGGTGTTTGCCATTTGTATATAGAAGAAAAGAGAATGAAGGTTGAAGAAAAAATTAAGCTTTTGCAGTTAGAGTTTTCAGAGGTTTTGGGGGTTTAGATGCTTGAGAAATCGAATGAAGTGAATCGAATAGATGTAGAATTGTATAGTTATGAAGTACTAGAATTGTCGATTAGACATATGTTTTGTATCGACAAGTCAGGCATTCGAGAAGTAGAAAACAACTATTCGATAAGTCAAGAAAGGCTTAACCGATAACTCAAGCATGTTGTAACTCACAGCTGGCAGTTATCTAACTTAGAATAAATTCTAAATTAGGTAAGATATGTTTTTATGAGTAATTCTGAATTTTGAATAAAAATCCAAAATCGGTTAAAATTCAGCGAGAAACCAGCCTTTTCAAATGATTCGAGAACTCAAACATGCTATTCGAGAACTCTGTCAATAGAGAACTTAAATACCTTATTCAAGAACTCACTCATGTCTCTGTTCGAGTTCTCTAAAAGACACTATTCGAGAACTCAAGAGTGTCCTGAATAGGCTTGTTAGAGAAGTCGACCACTAACAATGAAATGAACCATTCGAGAAGTCTTACTTATCGAACTATTCTTTTTACTCATAAAAACTCAATTTTCACTATCTTTTGAAAATCTACCAGACATATTCTATAAAGAATATTCCAACAGATTAAATAGTGATGTTCTCAAAATTTCACAGATATTTCAAGTTGACAAAATATGATTTTCTGATATATGCAGCAGATTGAAAATATTTATAAATCATATATTTCAGCCAACACTTACTTCAAAAATATTGAGCATTTAAATAAAGTAAGTGTTTACTGCTGCAACAACTTAGTTGATATATTCACTTAGCTAGAATCTGAAAAATTTAACATTCCAATCTCACTAACCAACCTTGTGAAGGTGGCTTCATCTAATGGTTTAGTGAATATGTCAGCTAGTTGTTTATCTGTAGAGACATAATGCAACTCAATGGTTCCATTAGTTGCATGTTCTCTAATGAAATGATATCTGATGTCAATGTGCTTTGTTCTAGAATGATTGACAGGATTGGCAACTATAGAGATTGCACTTGTGTTGTCACACATGATTGGAATTCTTTCCAACACAAGTCCATAATCTCTAAGTTGTTTTCTAATCCAAAGCACTTGAGCACAGCAACTTCCAGCAGCTATGTATTCAGCCTCAGCTGTAGAAGTTGACACAGACTGTTGTTTCTTGCTATACCAAGAGACTAACCTTTGTCCAAGAAACTGGCAGCTACCTGAGGTGCTTTTCCTATCCACTCTGCATCCAGCATAATCAGCATCAGAATAACCAACCAGATTGAACCCTGTGTCCTTTGGATACCATAAACCCAAGTTTGGAGTGCCCTTCAGATATCTAAAGATCCTTTTTATAGCAATCAAATGTGATTCTTTTGGATTTGATTGAAACCTTGCACACAAACATGTAGCAAACATGATGTCTGGCCTACTTGCAGTGAGATAGAGTAGAGAACCAACCATGCCTCTGTAGACTGAGATATCTATTTTCTTGCCTTTAGCATCTTCATCTAATTTAGTGGCAGTGGCCATGGGTGTCTTTGCAGGTGAGGAGTCTTCTAAGTCAAACTTCTTCAATAGATCCTTGATGTACTTGGTTTGACTGATAAAGATACCATCCTTCCTTTGACTTACTTGCAACCCAAGAAAGAATGTCAACTCTCCCATCATACTCATCTCATATCTGCTCTGCATGAGTTTAGAGAATTTATCACACAGCTTCTCATTTGTGGACCCAAATATGATATCATCCACATAGATCTGAACTAGGATAATATCATCACCATGCTTCTTGTAAAATAGTGTTTTGTCCAATGTGCCTCTAGTGAATTGATTTTCAAGAAGAAATTGTGATAGAGTATCATACCATGCCCTTGGAGCCTGCTTAAGTCCATACAATGCCTTAAGCAATCTGTAGACAAATTCTGGGAAGTGTGGATCCTCAAAGCCAGGTGGTTGTTGCACATAAGCTTCTTCTTCCAACTCTCCATTCAGAAATGCACACTTGACATCCATTTGATAAACTTTAAAGTTTGAATGAGCATCAAATGCCAAGAAGATTCTGATGGCTTCCAATCTAGCAACAGGGGCAAATGTCTCATCATAATCAATGCCTTCATGTTGAGAGTATCCTTTTGCAACCAACATTGCTTTGTTTCTTATGATTACACCATTTTCATCCATCTTATTCTTCAGAACCCATTTTGTTCCAACAATGGTTCTACCTTTTGGTGCAGGCACAAGTTCCCATAATTTACTCCTTTTAAATTGATTCAGCTCCTCTTGCATAGCAATTATCCAGTCGGGATCCATCAGTGCATCATCAAGTTTCTTAGGCTCAACTTTAGATAGAAAGCAACCATAGAGGCAGTCATTTAGAGTTGCTCTCCTAGTTCTTACTCATGCATTTGCATCTCCAATGATTTGGTCTGCAGTGTGCGATCTATCCCATTTCCTTGAATGCTCAGTCTGATTTCTCACTCTTGATGTTGCTTCATCATCCAAGTCATGATCATTCTCATTTCCTCCCCCTGTGAAGTTACCACTATTCACAGGTATGTCTTGGATGCTTGTTTCTCCACTGTTAATTGGCACAAATTCTTCTCTTGCTTCATCATTCACTTGAGTTTGTTGAACTTCAGTTTCAACTCCAGTTTCAATCTCTTCATCAGAATCATCTAGATTATCAAACTTTAATGGATCTTTATCTTCATCATTGGTTTCTTCTAATCTAGGTAGTTTGCTGTCATCAAATGTCACATCTGTGCTTTCCATAATTTTCTTTTGACTGATGACATAAACTTTGTATGCAATTCTTTCCATAGAGTAGCCAAGAAAAATTCCTTCAAATGCCTTTGCATCGAATTTTCCAACATATTCTGAATTATCCTTCAATACAAAGCATTTGCTTCCAAAAGTATGAACATACTTTAGAGTAGGCTTCTTTACAGTCATCAAATTGTAAGGTGTCTTTCCAGTGTTTTTGTTGATGAGGGTTCTGTTCTGAATATAGCATGCAGTGCTCACAGCCTCAGCCCAAAAACATGTTGGCATCTTTGCATCAAGCAACATTGTTCTAGCAGCCTCAATTAGAGTTCTATTCTTTCTCTCAACAACTCTATTTTGTTGTGGAGTCCTTGGAGCAGAGAATTGTTGAGAAATTCCATTCTCTTTGCAGAATGCTTCAAGTATGGCATTTCTGAACTCTGTTCCATTATCACTTCTTAATGCAATCACACTTGCATTGTTGGCATTTGCTTCCTTGTCAATTCTCTTTATGTGCTCAATGATTACTTGTGGAGCCTCATCTTTTGATGCCAGAAATTCCACCCATGTATACCTTGTAAAGTCATCAACCATCACTAAGGCATACTTCATTCTTCCTAGTGACATAATATTGACAGGCCCAAACAAGTCCATATGAATGAGTTGTAGGGGCTTGGTTATTGATGTCACTGTCTTTGACTTGTGGCTCGATCTTTTCATTTTTCCTCTTTGGCAAGCCTCACACACTCCTTCTTGACAGAATTCAGGTGTGGGCATGCCTCTCACTAACTCTCTTTTGACCAGAGAATTAATGGCTTTGAAGTTCAGGTGTGATAATCTCTTGTGCCACAGCCAACAATCTTCATTTGATGCTTTTAAGTAGAAGCAACAAATTTTGTCCTTGTTTGTAGAGTCCATATTGGCTACAAACAGGCTTCATTTCCTTACTCCAGATAGAGCAAAATCACCAGTCTTCTTGTGGGTGATCAAGCATTCATCTTTGTCAAAATCCACTTTGAATCCCCTATCAGTAAACTGACCAACACTTAGCAGATTATGCTTGAGTCCCTTGACTAGTGCTACATCTTCAATTTGCCATATCCCAATGTGTTACCCATGCTGTCATCTCCAAAAGCAACCATTGGGCCAGCCTTCTCCTCATACTATTATGGCAGGGCCATATCACCAGTCATATGATTTGAGCATCCACTGTCCAAAATCCACATGACTTTCTTTTCACTTTCTTTGCCCTGCAAACACAAAGGTATTACTTCTCCTTTGGTACCCAAACAAGTTTGGGTCCATGTGACTTAGAAACAGTTTTATCATTAACAACATGCTTATCAGCTTTCTTGGTGTTAGTCTTCTTGTCACTATTAGAAGTCTTAGAGCCTGAGGTCTCAGACTTAGGTGACAAAGGTACCTTCCTAGCTTTAGGAGGACTTGAAGACTTTGACCTTGTATAGTGTGTGTGAGAATTGTGACTGATACAACCATCAATGAATTGCCTTCTCAAATTGAAACAACTAGTCATAACATTCATATTGCATGGCATGCAGTCAAATTTATCATAAAATGGTGCATCTCTATGTCTTAGAGGCACAGAACAATCATAGAAAGGTTTGGGCACACTACCAACAGGTTTCTTGCATGCATGAGTTAGATGATTAGTATTGAAACAGTTCTGACAAGCTTTCCTAGGGGCATTAAGCATATAAACATAGTTGTTATCTTTATTAATCCCTAACTTGCCATTTCTGTTCTGTTTCTTCTTAGTCACTTTCTTTTCAGATTCATGATTTCCAGCTGAAACGAATTTCACAAACTTTTCAATCTTAGGTCTATTACCTACTGGCTCCTTGGCTTTGGCTTTGACACTCTTACTCTTGGAGGATGCCTGTTGTTCACTGGACTGTGCCTCATCCTCATCATTCAACATTTGCTTGATGAGTAAGGCTTGCTCATCAATTTCAAGTGTTGGATGTTTAAAAATAGGAGTCTCAGTCTTTTTCAAGATGTGAGGGACTTCCTCTTGAACAGCAGTGTCATCTTCAATGACAACATAGCCTTTTCTCTGGTTAAGAGTGCCATAGTCAAGTCCAATAGCAGTCTTGGGTTTTGCTTGAATTTTCTCACAGTAGGATTGCACTAGACTAGATGATTTCTTAAACGTTTTCAGTTTGAATTCATTTTCAGCTAATTCATCCCTAAGAGCCTTTTCCACTTGACTAGCACATAAAACCTTATTCTGCAAATATTCAACTTCTTTCTTAAGGTTTTCTACTTGCATAGCAGTTAGCTCAAGTTCCTCATTCTTTTTTATTAACATTTCATTTCTAGTAGACAGTTTAGCAATCTCCTCATTAGCAGCAGTCATACTAGTATGAATATTAAACATTTCAACAGATGTTGTTCAATCATGCATTTATACTCAGAAACAGACATCTCTATAATAGTGAGAGATGGTACCTGAGAGTCTGATGGAGATGTGTCATCCTTGGAATTGGCCGTCAAGGCATAGTTGCAAAATTCTTGTTCCTCTCCATCACTATCAGAATCATCCCAACACTTCCCTTCAGCTATGTAGGCCTTACCTTGTGTTTGCTTTTTCAGAAGGGCCTCATACTTAGCTTCAAGCTCTAGAAACTCTTTATCCTTCTTTTTAGGCTTCTTGCATTCACTGGCAAAATGCCCTAGGTCATTGCATCTATAACACCTTACAGATGACCTATCCACATAGCTGGTTTTAAATTTGTTCTTGTTTACTTTCACAGGTGCCTTGCTCTTGTTGAATGAATGGCTTTGGGTTTTAGGTTTGATGGGTTGGTTCCTCTTAAATCTGATGTTGGGAAATTTTCTGGCCATAAAAGCATATGAAGTGTTTTCCATCCCATCTAGTTCTTCAAGAGTGTAAAACTCTTCTTCCTCCTTCACCTCAACAGGTTCACTAGCCTCAGCTTCATTTTCTTCATCATCTACTATCTCCTCTATCCTCAGTTGGCTTGTAGATGCTTCTAGGTCTTGAATAAATTTGTTGACAATCAAGGCACATGATGTGTTTATCATTCTTCCTTGGTTGGCTTGGATAGCCCTTTTCTGAAGCAGCTCAAGCTCATGAGTTTTTAAAACCCCATAGAGCACATCATATGTAACTTTGTTCAAATCTCTCTCCCTTAGAGAAATGACCCTTTGTTCTAGATGATTTGGTGAAGATAGCAGAAACTTCATGTTCAACTCCTTGGTGCTTTAAACCTTGCCATTCATCTGCAACTCAGTAACTAGCTTGTGAAATCTCTCAAACATCTCAGTGATGCTTTCCTTGGGATGTGCCATGAAAGCTTCATACTGTGTGACCAGTATCTGTTTCTTGTTTTCTCTGACCTCATCAGTTCCTTCATATAACACCTCAATGTGATCCCATATTTCTTTGGCAGTGGTACATGATGCAATGTTTGCAAACATTGACATGTCCATGGAATCTATAATCAGCAACATGAGATGACTGTCAAGGGCAACCTTCTCCTTTTCTGATTCTGTCCATTTGGATGGTTCCTTGGCCACATAAGATCTTGGAATTGTTGTGGTTCCAACAGTCTTCTCAGGAATCTCCTGTTGGGGAACAAAGGGACCATTCTTGAGAATCTCAGGATATAAAGGATGAGAGGCTTTGATGAACAACATCATTTTTATCTTCCAGAGGTTGTAATTCTCTTTGTCAAACTTAGGGACTTTCACCGTTCCTGTAGTCTTTGGTGTATTCGAACTCATGATCGTTTTTCTATTTTTGAATAAACAGCCCGCTCTGATACCAATTGTTGAGTATTGAATACAGTAAAAGAATACAGAGGGGGGTGAATGGATTCTTGAACTTTTCTTGTTCTTGAGTCTATGTAGCAAGATAGGTGTTTGTGTGTGCAAGGATATGAGTGCGGATAAAAACAACACAAGACACGATATCACTTTAATCTAATATTGTATTAGATAAAGGTTGCTACAATCTGTGAATACAATGATAGTATTCTCAGCTTCGTTTTTCTCAGAGAGATATGACTTACAATGTATGAAAAACTTGACTCCTCAAAAGTTAACAACTAAGGAAGTGAGGCTGTATCCTTATAGAACATGGATACAACCTACTTACTGCAAATAATGTAGCTAAAACAAATTACTTTCTAGTCTGTCTATCCTTTTTGAGTAAGTGTCCAAACGGTTGCAGATTTGACTTTGCAAAGCCTGTTCAGATCCACTTCTTTAGCTCTTTTGTCTCTTCTATATCTCTCCAAGCTTCCTTGTAGGCTTTCCAGAGCACATTACAGGTTGTGGTCCATAAAGTGCATTGGCTTGTTGCAGGCTTCTGACTTGTACAATTTCTTTAGTATTTTGTCTCTAAGAATGTATTCGAGAAGTGACAAAGTAAGTGATTCGAGAACTAGGATTGACTTGATCGATAACTCTGAGTTCTCGAATACTGTTATATGACATATCGAATCACTTCTCGAATAGCTCTTTTCTCTGGGAATCCTTGAGTTGTCGAATAGAGCATTTTGACATGTCGAATCCCTGAGATATCGAATAGCTTTCTGAGTCCTTGAGATATCGAATGGAACTTTGACTTGTTGACTCTTTGAGAACTCGAATACCACTTTGACTTGTTGACTTCTTGAGTTCTCGAATAGAGCAGTAGACATATCGAATCTCTAAGATATCGAATGAGATATCGAACAGATTATTCAGAGATATCGAATAGTGTCTTGAGATATCGAATCTCTGACTTCTCGAATGCTAGACTTCTCGAATAGACAAAAGTACTTCTCGAATTGGTACTTAGACAAATTCTTCATTTCTTCAAATCCCAACTGTGATTTATTTGACAGTCTTCATCTTTGTTAACTCGAATAACTTGTAGAAGGGGGGGGTTGAATACGAGTTATATAATCGTGTCTGATTTTTGCTTGATTATATGAACAAGAATAAATGAATGAATCAAACTCTGTTTGTATTAATAAGATCAAATACAAACTCTACCAATGGTGTACAATACCTTTAGCAGCTGCTGACAAAATAAAACTCTCTCTCTATTTGTTTCGAACTCTCGAATACAAACCTTATACAGAGCTACGCATACGAATTGAACTCACGTACTTTTCCGAACTCTCTTTACAATGACATAGAGAAAGTATTTATAATGCTACCTATCAACTAATAACAGAAAGATAATCTATACATGACAATGTTCTGCCTTTCAGTTGATAGTTTCCATCAATAGAAAATTCTTCCCTTCATAATATCTTCTTGCTTGTTCCTCAAACAAAGATCCTGTTTTATAGCACTTGCCAGTTTCTGTAGCATCCATAATGACATCATCAGTAACACGACTGATATCAGGATTTCATCTTGCATCAGTATCTGATCATCATCAGTATTAGACCGTCATCAGGATTTGCTCTTTGTTCCTGACATGTAGTCTTCGATACACTGTTCATTCATGACTAAACCCTATAGATAACTGTCTAACATATATTTCCTATACAAAGTGCTAAATCCTTTATAAAATCAGGATATACAAGAAATATAAGTAAAATTCTATTCTTAACATCACAACTCATGAATTATTCCTAACAATCTTCTTGCTTGAGGCATGAACCTTGGAACTTCTTTCAAGCATTATTCTTGACTATATAAGTACAGTTACACAACTAGAATTTGATGCCTATTACAAGTACAAAGCAAGTAGAAACTCTACAACTAGAGGTTCCCTCAGTTAAGAGGTCATGTAAGTAATGCGAAGCATTACAAACAATTAGGCTTGTTATTAGAGTTAAACAGGCATGTCTCTTTGACTAACAAATGTGAGACTGTAGACTTATAGAACATGTACCTTGATTTGTGTAGATTTTCTATCATGAGAATTTTCTGTAATTTGTCTTTTGAGATGTTCGAGAATTGGCTATGTACTTGATTCGATAACTGCTTTTGAATTGCTAGATATCTCTGAGTTTTCTATCAGATCTTTTGAGATATCTAATGTACTTCTCGAATTGTTCTTCATACTTCTGAAATTCTTGAGATATCGAATTGCTTCTTTGACTTGTGAAATCCTTGAGATGTCGAATTATGTCTTTCACCAGCAAAGTCATTGAGATATCGAACACGTGTTCTACTCCTTGAGATATCGAATGCAATTTTGACTTGTTTACTTAAAATATCTAACAGAGTCTTTGACATATCGAATCTTTGAGATATCGAATGAGATTTTGAATTGTTGAGTTCTTGAGATCTCAAATAGTGTATTTGACATGTCGAATGTTTGAGATATCAAATTCTTAACTTTTCTAATCAATTACATTACTTCTCAAATCTGTACTTGAGCAAATTTTCAATCTTCAAATTTCAATCGTGTTTATTACAACCTTCTTTCTTCAACCTTGAGTCATGATCCATAGATCTTCTTTCAAGCATTATTAGGTGACTGATCCGTACAATACATAGCTGAAATTGATGCTTATAGCTGCGTATAGTTACAAGACAGAAACCTTACTAAATAGGTTTTCCAACTAAGGGGTCATGTAAGTAATACACAGTATTATTATGATCAAGTAGGTTTGTTATTAGATGTGTACAAACATGCCTCTGTGACTAACATGGATCGAACTAATTAGAAATTTGACTAAATAATTTCTCTAATATTTGTTTTTCGTGCATAGTGGGATGATATAGCGGTTTTGATCCAATTTGCTAATTTAAAATGCTATTTAGATGAATTATTTCTAATTAGGGGATGGTTATTTGTATAGTTAATACAAACAACTAAATCAAATTATTGTTAACTAAATTTTTTTATTTGAAATAGATAATTTAATCTGGTAGTCAAAATAAATGACTCAATCCGCTAATCAAAATAACTAATCTTTCTATATATAATACACCAACATGGTGAAAATAATCCTGAGATATTTTAATCTCAGTAAAAGACAATTTTACCCTTTTTACAAAAAGACAGCCCACAAACGCTATATACATATTGCAGTTCTCTGTCCCTATGCAGACCTCTGCACCTATTTTATGATTTCTCTTCTCGAACCTCCTGACCTAAATCCGAATCGTATGCGCATCCCTCTCGCTTCATCCCAAATCTCTCCTTCCAAAGCTTCACAAACGAGGATGCTTATTCAATCAAGACCTTACTCTGAATGATTGGTATGAGCCCCGACTAACTTTGATTGTGCTTGTTATGTTTTATGCTAAATATGCTCATTAATTTTGTTTTTGTTTTTTTATTTTGATTCTGATTTGATGCGTTATTTCGTATGTAGTTTGATATAATTTTAAATTTTGAGTGTGTAACTGCAATTTGGGTCCTAAATGAGTATGTTAGTTGTGGGTAGTTCTTGAGTGTAGATAAGATGTTTGATAGAATGTTTTTCAATCAAGTTTAAAAATTAATGGGTATGTAATGCTGATTATATGCGAATGTCATGGAATACATAGGCTTAATGATACTTCATAAAGAAATCAGTGGGGCAATGCAGATTATGAGTCTCACATTATGATGACCTGTTGAATCAAATTATAATAGGTAATTGCTTGTAGTAATTTGATTCTTTTGCTTATTTGTGATATAAATTCTCTTGATTCATACTTAGGGTTCAATTTGCTCTTGAAATGAATAGTAAAATGCCGGTATATGATTAAAATAGGATTCCTCTTATAATTATTTGCTTGTGTTTTGATGTCAGCCTTTTATGTGCCTTTTGTGTGTATGTACGTATTTGCAAAGCTATACACTTGTGAAATTCTCAGTGAGGTTAATATAGATAACTAATCTCGATATCCGATTGATGATTTGTTTATACTAATTTTATTTTAAGTTTATTGTAAATTTTCATGATTTAATACATTTGCCTTTCCTTACATATATCACTATTATTTATTGTTAACTGTGGCTTTACAAGGAATTTGGACTTTTGAGTGGTTTATGAATGTATAATTCTCCATACGACCTTCTCCAAAAACTCAATTAATACAAGTTCACTTCATTTCAGTAATAGCAGTGTTCTCATATTAGTTTATAACTTAATACTAATATGTACAGATCAAATAACTAATTTTTTGTATAAGTGTGTAGCATGAATAATTTTATGTATATTTACTGTGACTGGCTAAGATTTTTATAACCTCCTGCAAGTTGCTTCGTGAAGAAATCCTATACACGTTTCAGTCCCGTTGGATTATGTTATGTTAAATTTATCCTCTATGTGGTAGACGATTGGAGTGTTGTAGCAGATTCTTCAAGTTTATGTCCCAAATTGAGTGATGGTTACTTTAAGAGTTCATGTAAGTTCACATTTTTTCTATACAACATGTATTTCTTGGCCTTCATTATAATGTGCCCATGTTACCAAAAGCTCTAAAGTTTATATGTTGGTGAATTTGATTTTCTAGTGATTTTACCTTGGGTTATTATCGTAAGTTAGAACGGATAGATATGTGGGTTCCTCGCTTCCTTGTGCTCTGCTCTCTTTGCTTTCTTACTGTGCCTTGTAAGGACTACAAAATTAAAATGCTATATTTCACCTTAATGCTACAATAGGTTTCTGCAGATCAAGTTTAACATATTGTCATATCACATTGCACAAAATATTTAAGGGCTTGGCTAAAATCATAAATGTCAATCCATTTCCGATTCATTCCAACTAATCCAAGGATTCATAATGTTGCTCAAAAGGACTAGAAAATTTCGAAAATAATCCAGGTTGTATAACTAGCTTTAAAAGTATGATTGTACAAGTATTCTTTTAGTTGTTAATGAGAAAAACACAGGGAGTGTGTTGGCTTGCTATAGTTTAGCTAAAAATCCATCATTAGATCGTAGTGACCTGTTATTTGATCACGACTTAAAAGTAGTTATTCATTAATAAATGTGGTATTTTTTCCGATTATGATGAAGCGTGCACTATATTTTTTTTGTTTAAAACCAAAATAATAAAATTCCATAGACAAAACACTGCCTGGAAGAAATGAGATGATTTGTTCTATGATGTTTATGGCATATGCAACTGTATATCTGTTATTCAAATGATTATTACTTTTACAATGCTTCTTAGATCTCATAAGAAGTGTCAAACACTTGAAATATTCCAAATTATTGTTTACAATTTCCTAGCACTAATTTTACACCTAATATTATAAGAGTGATCAACGCTCCTAGAGAGAGGCGTCAATCTAGACTCTCTCACTGAATGTGTGTTGGAACAACAAAAACTATCCAGACATAGGGATCCCGCTACTAAAAGCAAATGGATTCCCACAAAATTGACTAATATAAATTACACTTTTGATACCGCCTTAGTTTTTAATGATCGGCCAGATGTCCCCTATTTGGATAGCGAACATAGTATGCGAGGAAGTACCCATAGTTGAACTAACTGTAGTAATGGGCACTACAAGTGATTGTCTTTATTAGTAATAAAACTATGTCTGTGTGTTACTAATGATAAGTGGATTTTATATCCGCTTGGAGCATTCTAAATCGGCTTAAATTGATTGTCTTGGACTCAAGTTTCTTGTAGTTTTGATGTGTTTTATGTAGTTGTGCAGGTTTGTAAGAATGTTGATTAAGGTGGATGCTTCTATCGTTTTTGGAGGTTTAATTGATTAAAATTCGGATTTTCCGGGAAGGTTGCGCAGTCTACACTGTTTTGGCCAAATCTGGAGTTCTAAAAGTCCGTTTTCAGCGATCTTACTGTCCACGCGAAGCTTGGGAGATTTTTTACAACATGGGACAGGTCTTGCACGAGAAGGTTGCGTGTGTTGTGCGCAGACAGCTCGACAATCAGACTGATGGGAGCAGGAAATTACTGTTTTGCCCTTTTCAAGTTCTAATTGTATTTTGGGCAGTTTTTAGTACCTTAATTGAATTCTAATTGTAATAGAAGGCAATTTCTTGCTGAGCAAGAATTATAGAGCCTATATAAACACATCTTACCATTGTAATTTAGAGAACCATTACATATCAATTACTTAGTTTTATTTGTATCTTTTCATACTTTGTTTTTATCATGGTTTCATCAGATCCCATGATGACGAGAGGTTCGATTATGAGCTAATCGTTGTCATGGGATTCTAACGGATTTATTTATGGAGCTTTAGTATCTTGATGCTTTACAGATCTGTGTGTGATGTATATCTGATATCCTCGTATGGTTGTTGTTGATGAGTGGATTTCGTAATCAACTTATGTGAGGTTTACAGGTAGTTGTATAGGCTAGCGATCAACTGTTCTACGAAAGGTTTGGGTTGTGTTTGTGGGGGTTGAGCTGAGCTCGAGGGTATCTCCAATAATCTCAGGTGCCTTTAGAGAAAACTAGAGAACTTAATGCGTCGTACCCTGAGGTGCCTACGTACCCTTGTATTTATAGGGATCAAGCTCACGTAGTTCTAGTATGATTTCGTCTCTTACTGGAATAGCTGCATTCGGTCATCTAATTCGTGTTGGACTCAGGTTCCTTTAGAGCCTTTCACGAACTAGTTTGGCTAAGTGGAGTAGAACTCGAGTTCGTACCCTACTTATGTTTCTCTCATTGGTTAGAGTTATTCTAGGATCATCTGCGCCCTAGAATCATACTCAGATACCAATTCGTTTATCTGTTCTAGATGGCTTCTAGAACTTTCTGTTGGCAACTCGTAGGAACCTGGTGCTCAGGAACCTACATTTCAGGAGCCTGTTTCTCAGGGACCTCCTTATTTCGGGACATATCACTTAGGAACCTCCCTTTTGGTGTTAGTACCTGCACAAATAACAAACTAGTTAGACTGGATAACTCTTCGCATGCTTTTATCATCTCTATGGCTGTTGTTATGCTAATTCGAACTCCTCGGCTGGGAGGAACCTGGTCTTCGAGTGTTCAGCTCAGCTTCCTGACCATTGGGGAACCTCCTGTTATTCGTACTTCTTTAGTCATTTCTTCTATTTGATCTTCATGGCTCGTATTGGATCAATCTTCTAACTTGTATGGATCGGACCTTATTGATTAATGGGCCTAAATCTAGTCCATGGAGATTTTGGGCACAACAAGTACCCCCCGGTTCCTTGAAATCATGTAATGTGAAAGGAACCTATTTTAATTCTTCGATCAAAGGTTTAATGTTAACCCATCCTGGTAACTATATCTTGCTTCCGCATTGTATATCCAAGCCTATATGAGCTAACTCGGTATAGGAAACAGGACATAAAATATTTTCAGCTTGATATATATCTTGAGTAAGCTTCCTTTGTATTAAGGAACCTGTTATCTCGCTATTTTCTTCTTTCTTGCTCCAGCTCTCGGAATCTACTTTATGCTTGCATTCAACTTCTCAAGGAATCCAACTTGTCACTTAACTTCATGCCTCTTTAAATTTAATAAGTTAAAAGAGGATAATGGTTGGTTGTAGAAGATAATTCAAAATTTGAATTAAACTTATCACTTACCAAAGCTGTAGTTAATGTGTGAGTTCCCAAGGTTTACACGCTTCTCACGCGTGTACCTCTTCGTTTTTACCGCTCCAGTAATGTGCTGCCACGTGTATGGAGCTGTCTTGATTATATAAACAAATGAATGACTTCATCTTCATTTTTACCTTTACCAAATATTTTCTAAAACCCTTGGAGAGAAAAATAGGAGAAGTCCGACGGTCATCTGCTTAATCCAAACCTTCTATCGCCGTTTTCTTCAATCCAAGGTATGATTCTGAATCCTTTCTTTCTGTTTTCTCATAATCTCGATTGCATTTTTAACTATCTGATTACTTCGATCTTGCATGCTGTCTTTTATCTGATAAGTGTTTGTATATGGTTTTTATATGTCACACACACAACCATCCATAATACCTTCTCTACTGGTAGTTCCATCACCGATTTGTGGTTCCATCACTATGATTCTACTGAAAGCTTTTGACTGTTTGCTTGTCTTCTATCTTAATTTGTTTCGTATTCATGTCATATTTCATACCTATCTCTGTGAGTGTACACCCTCCATATAACTCTTAAAAAGAAACTTACTTGACATAATCAAAGTAGTTCAATCGTCTTAAAACCACAGGTCTCCCTTTAAGAATTCCAAAGTCTGACCTTTTTTCGTCTGTTTCTTGCAGATGTCTTCTGATTCAACACATTCTGACCACCTCTCTTCCGTAAAACCTGTTTTTGTCGCATCTGTAGGTAATAGAACTAGGTCTAGGGTCTTGTTTCCCAACACTGGTGATCCTCAAGATATTTTGATGAAACCTCCAAATGCTATTGATCCCTTAAAGCCTTTAAGCTTAATCGATTTAGGAGATGACTGGTCTGATAATGAAGAGGTATCAAAACCTGAATTTGAACCTGAGTCCTTCCTAGAACCCGACTTTCAAAGTGAGATATCTGTAGAAAGAGAACCATTCAAACAAGAGATTGTCCCTTTTTGTGAAAAATCTGATTCTATCATGACCTCAGTTAAACTGGAAAGACTATTCGAGGAATGTCACCGCCCTGTCTGTAAGATAACAGTCCCAGAACCTGGTGAGAGAGCTCACAGGTTTGATTTGAAAATCCCAAAACAAGGTGTCCCCCATGCTGTCATATCTGCCGCTTTCCTGAGGGTAGGTGTTTCCATGCCTCTTCATCCTTTCTTACGAGAGGTTCTTGACTTTTATCAATTAGCACCAATGCAACTCACCCCTAATTCTTATCGGTTAGCCATCAGCACTTTTATACTATATTCCAGCAAGTTTACAGTTCCTTTGACAGCCCCTGAATTGGGCTATTTCTTCAGACTGAAAGACACTGGAAGAAATTCTGGTTGTTTGTACCTTTCGGCCTGGCCCTGTCACCAGGGTCAGTGCATAAAAAATGTTAAGCAAAACTTTGAACAATGGTCGGAACAGTTTCTTTATTGCTATGACTGCCCCTACGTTAGATACGAGTTTAATTGTCGTCCCAATATCCCTAAGCAAACCGTTCTTACGGGAGTCTGCTTGGAAAGAGCAACTAAGATTTTGAAACTATCAGCCTCCACTAGAGATTGTCTGGTCTTGATGACCCCTGATAACTTGATGACTTTAGGCTTTATTCCTTCAACTTCTGGTAGGAGTTTCTTTATATTTGTGCAATTTCATTTGCTCACTTCATATATATATATCTAACCTTAACCTTCTAACTTATGCAGATATGGCTCCAAAAGTTCCTTCATTTATAAAGAGATCTAAAAACGTGGAAGAAATTTTCAAGGTTGAAGACAGTGTAAAGGAGGTTCCGCTTGATGCAACTCCAATTAACCAAGTTCCAACCCCTGTATCCGTCCAGACTCAACCATCAGGTTCTTCGAAACGCAAATTGGCTCAGACCACACTTGACTTATCAGGGAGCTCTCAGACTAGATCCATGAGGAAGAACAAAGCTGTGAAGACTGAACCTACCGCTGCTCAGAACCAGTTTAAGGACTTGATTGACACTCATGTTCCTGCTGAGACTATTACTGGCTGGTCGAAAATGGACTCTACTGAAGCTTTGGAAGCTATGAGGTTCTCTGCGGCCCAGAACGCCTTTTTTACTCTTAGATTCTGTGATGACTTTGCCTTGAAGATCCAATATGACCTCAGGTTACAAGGGGAAATCTCGAAGCTCAAAGAGGAGCTGGTTGCTAAAGAGGAGAGTGTGAATGTTGCCACTGCTGCGGTAAGGAGGGCTAAAGCTGTTGAAACCTCGTTGAAGAATAGCAAGGATGAACTTCAAGAACAGGTCAAGATCCTTAGGGACGAGAAACTGTCGATGTTGGAAAGAACCAATGAACTGGAAGCCCAAGTGGATGCCTTGAATGCTGCTGCTGAAGTTGTGAAGTCATCCATACTTATCAAGGAGAAGGCCAGATACGATGAAGGCTATGATGAAGGTATTAATGACTACATACGTTCCACATGGGAGAAGATGCCCAATATAGACTGGTCCCTCCTGGGTGAAGACGTGGTAGGGATGATCAAAGATTTTGAAGAGAAAGCTGCTGCCGCAACCTCTGTACCTCCCGTGAAAACGGTTGAGAGGTCTCCAGGTGCCAACCTTGAGACTGCAGAGGTTCCTGCTCCTGACGTTGTTCAGCCTATCCTTCCAACTCCTCCTGTTGCTGCTAAGGGTTCCAATGAAGTTCCTCCTTCGTAATTTCAACAAGATTCTTAAAAACTTTTGATAACTTTCAATGAGGTCGCGGGCTCCTCGTAACGCCTCGCAATATGTAACTTTAAATTTGATTTCCATGGCCTTCGTGCCATTAACTCTTATGTTGGTTTTCTGGGTCTCTGTACCCATAACTCTCTTTATGATATTTGCTTTTGCTGCATACTTTTCTTCTAAACCTTATGAAATACTATGCTGTTATGCCTTAGAGAATAATTCAGCTTCCTTATTCATATGGTCAAGCTTACGTGGGCTAACCCATTGTAAGAAACAGAACACATGCATATTTCCACTTGCTTATTCTCAAAACAAATGCAACAAATTACAGCTGAATTGTAAAACCTGGAACCTTTGTGCTTATACTTTGTACCGATAATCTAAACCGTAGCCTTCTTTAATAACTTCTTCTTCATCAATACCAGGTTCCTCGAGTATTAATCCTGCAAAATAAACATAAAACAAAAAAAACAGTTAACGTTAGTAAAAGCTTTCTCTTGTTTAATTCGGGTCATCTCTTGGAAAGGTTGCCTGCTTGGCTTCCAATCCTAATCTCTAGGTCCCAACATGCCTCGAGGCCTGTTGGTTCCTTTTTTCTCCTGGAAAGGTAACCTACTGGGTTCCCAATCCTACTCTCTAGGTCCCAACATGCCTCGAGGCATGTTGGTTCCTTTTTATGCCTCGGGGCGATTCTAGGAACCTGTGTGCCGTTCTAGGAGTCCACACAGATTCCTCTTCTCCATGTGTCAGGCTAGACATCTTATGAAGGTATATGCTAAGGATTTTATCCCTTCTTCCCATGTGCCAAAGGCGGTTCCACATGAGGGAGAGCTTATTAGGCCTCTCTTTAAGGTGCCTTTTGTCAGGACTTTAGATGCCTTTTGTCAGGACTTTAATTCACGTGCTCAAGGAACTTGAGGCTTTTGGCAACAATGTCGTGCTCAGTCAACTGAGGCTTTTCAATCTTATTTGCTCAGGAAACTACCTGAAGCTTTTCTCGTGCCCAGGAAGCTACCTGGGACTTTTTCTCGATGCCCAGGAAACTACCTGGGGCTTTGCTCAATGCCCAGGAAGCTACCTGGGGCTTTGCTCGATGCCCAGGAAGCTACCTGGGGCTTTGCTCGATGCCCAGGAAGCTACCTGGGGCTTTGCTCGATGCCCAGGAAGCTACCTGGGGCTTTGCTCGATGCCCAGGAAGCTACCTGGGGCTTTGCTCGATGCCCAGGAAGCTACCTGGGGCTTTTATCCTTTTCTCAACAATCTGTCCACAAGCTAATTCTGGTCAATCAATCGTAGTCTGCACATTCTGTCAATTCATATTCATACTTCATACATACTGTCAATGCTACAGGAACCTGTCAGCTTAGGTAACCTGCAAAATGCAACACAATGCTACAGGAACCTGTTAATCTAGGTAACCTGTTTCAAAAATTTCAAATTGGCATATGAAATATCAAATCATAGCATGTGCAATACTGTCTAAGTAGGAATACTACCCCCCAGTTCTTTTGGGTAATGATTATTACGTAAAAGAACTATTAAGGAGCTATAGCTGCAAATAATGCACTCAAAATATTCAACGTAGAGCTATACATCGCTCAATACTTAAAAAATTGTCTTGCAAGTAGGGAGGTTCACATCAAATACCCCCCGAGTACATGCATAATTAAATACTAAAATCAAAATGCTGGTCAGCTATAACTAATAAGCTGCCTTTATTCTTGGGCTGAAAGAGCCTTACTTTTCCTAAGAAAAACGCATAAAAGAGTTACTGATAATACTTCTTGAGATGTTCTGCATTCCAAGCTCTCGGAATGAGGTTCCCATCCATATCCATCAAGTGGTAGGTTCCTTCCCAAATGGCTGACTTTATCTGGTAAGGCCCTTCCCAATTTGCTCCAAAAGCTCCATGTGCCAGAACCCTGGTATTTGGCATGACTTTTCTCAGAACTAGGTCTCCAACTTTAAAAGGTCTTGCCTTCACCTTTTTGTCGTAATACCTTCGAACTCTCTGTTGATATGCTGCTAACTTCACTTGTGAATCTGCTCTCAACTCTTCAACCATGTCCAAATACAGTCTATGATTGACCTCATTGCTCTCGGGATCAAAATACTTTCTTCTCAAGGAACCTGTTCCAACTTCCACAGGTACCATAGCTTCACAACCATAAGTGAGGATAAAAGGAGACTCACCAGTTGTAGTTCTAGGCGTGGTGTTATACGACCACAAGACTCCAGGAAGCTCCTCTGGCCAGCTTCCCTTCTTATCTTCAAGCCTTGTCTTCAAAGTGTGCTTGATAATCTTATTCACTGCTTCAGTCTGTCCATTACTCTGCGGATAATACACTGCTGAAAATGCTTTTTGGATTCCAAACTGCTCACACAATCCTCTAAGTTCTCTACTATCGAACTGCTTCCCATTGTCAGAAATCAGCTTCTGAGGAATGCCAAACCTGCATACAATAGCTCGAAACACAAATTCAGTCAATTTTGACGCTGTAATCTTAGCAAGTGGTTCTGCTTCCGCCCACTTTGTAAAGTAATCGACTGCGACCACTGCGTATTTCACTCCTCCTTTTCCTTTCGGGAGCTCTCCAATGAGGTCTATCCCCCAAACAGCGAATGGCCAGGGGCTAACAATCGGTTTAATAGGGGCTACAGGACGACTATCAAAATTTGCAAACCTCTGACAATTACTGCATGCCTGCACAAACTTCGTAGCATCTGCTTTGATGGTTGGCCAATAATATCCTTGTCGAAGGACTTTCATGGCTAGAGAATTACCCCCCGAGTGATTTCCACATACTCCTTCATGAATTTCCTCGAGGATATACTTGCATTGTTCTCCAGCTACACACTTGAGCAAAGGCTGATTGAATCCTCGCTTATACAGAACTCCATCATAAATTACATACCTGGCTGCTCGATACCTCAGCTTCCTGATATCACTTTGATTGGGAGGTAGCTCCCCTTTGTCCAGGTAACGATATATTGGGGTCATCCAGGAATCTTCAACTGGAAATTCAATGTCCATTACCTCTTCCTTGAAAACACTTGGTTGCTCCTGGATTTGAAGTGGAATTACCCCCAATAACGTGGATTCTCTTTGTGACCCTAACTTGGCCAATGCATCCGCTTTGGTATTCTTTCCTCGAGGTACCTGATCCAGCTTCACCTCTCTGAACCTTGCGATCAACTCCTGGGAGTATCTCAAATATAAGTCTGTTCTCGGCCCTCTCGCCTGAAAACCACCACGAATCTGCCAAACTACTAACATTGAATCACTAAACACCCTGATATTTTCTACTTTCATCTCCAAAGCCAACTTGAGTCCTGCAATCAATGCCTCATATTCTGCATCATTGTTCGTGGCTTTAAAAGCAAAATGAATCGAGCTATAGAGTTGGTGCCCTTCTGGACTAACTAGTTCTATGCCTGCACCTGCTCCACCACTGTTAGCAGCTCCATCCACATACAGTGTCCACCAAGGTGCACAGTTGTCATTGTCTGCCTGTTTTTCCACCACTTCTTTTGGCCCCTCTTGGCCAGTAACCTCTACATGAGGTGGAAACTCGATTAAGAAATCTGCTAAAGCTTGAGCTTTGATTGCTGTCTTTGGCTTATATTCTATGTCGAACTGTCCTAGCTCCACAGCCCATTTTAACATTCTTCCAGAGGTTTCTGGCCTATGCATCACTTGCTTAAGTGGATATGAGGTTCTTACTTCAATCTTGTGAGCTTGGAAATAAGGTCGCAGCTTCCTGGAAGCCAGAATCAATGCGAAAACCAACTTCTCCATTCCTGTGTACCTCGTTTCTGCGTCAAGTAACCTTTTACTAACATAGTAAACTGGGCTCTGCTGTCCATTCTCTTCTCGAACCAGAACTGCACTGATGGAATACTCTGAAACAGCCAAATAAAGTATCAATGTTTCTCCATCCACAGGTTTGGCTAACAGTGGGGGGCTCCCCAAATGCTCCTTTAGCTTTCCAAACGCTATCTCACATTCTGCGGTCCACTCAAATTTGTTTCCTTTCTTTATGGCTTTAAAGAACTCCTGACACTTATCAGTGGACCTCGAAATGAATCTATTCAAAGCTGTAACTCTTCCTGTAAGAGATTGAACCTCTCTCACAGTTCTCGGAGACCTCATATCAATCAATGCTTTAATCTTGGCTGGGTTGGCTTCGATACCTCTGTGGTTTACCATGAAACCCAGAAACTTTCCTGATTCTACCCCAAACATACATTTTTGAGGGTTCAGCTTCATTCTGTACTTCCGCAAGATTCCAAACATTTCTTCTAAGTGCTTTACATGGTCAACAGCTTCCTTAGACTTAACTAACATATCATCCACATATACCTCCATAGTATGGCCGATTTGGTCTTTAAACATCATATTCACTAACCGTTGATATGTAGCTCCAGCATTAATCAACCCAAATGGCATGCATACATAGCAATAAAGACCTCTGTCCGTAATAAAAGAAGTATGCTCTTGGTCAGGTTCATACATAGGGATTTGATTATAACCTGAATAGGCATCCATGAAGCTAAGGAGGGCATGTCCAGCTGTTGCATCTACTAACTGATCAATCCGTGGCAGTGGGAAGCTGTCCTTCGGACATGCTTTGTTGAGATCTGTGAAGTCCACACAGGTTCTCCATTTTCCATTAGGTTTCTTTACCAAAACAGGATTTGCCAACCATATTGGGTAAAAAGATTCTTTAACTAATCCTGCATCCAACAACCTGTCAACCTCTTCTTTCAATGCCTGAGCTCTCTCGCCACTAACTGGTCTTCGCTTCTGTCTCACTCCTTTCTTTTCTGGATCAATATTCAACTTATGACACATGACCCTTGGATCTATCCCTTCCATATCTGCATGACACCAGGCAAACACATCCAGGTTCTTGCCCAAAAAGGTAATGAGAGATTCCTTTAAGGTTGGATCAAGCTGAGCTCCAATCTTCAACACCTTTATACCATCTTTGTCATTGATCTTCACATCCAGAGTTTCACCAGCTGGTCCAGCCTTTACCATGGTTTCTGGCATTCGAGGATCTAAGTCTACCTCCATCCTTGCGGTTGAGTCCTCTTGAGGTTCCTGGACGGTAGACGGTTCCTGCATTTCGTGCATGACATTCCTTCTCTTTGATGCTGGCTGACTGTCTTCATTGCATCCATTATGTTTCAGTTTTCGGGATTTTTCTTCATCTACCCCTTCTACCATACACACATCACCATCCTTATCCGTAGGGGGTGCACCCTCTATCAGTAAGTAGGGGGTATCTGGTCCCCGAAAAACGGGAATCTCATCATGAGGTTCCTCTTCTATGATCTCTTCAATCCTTATAGCTCTACAGGAGGCTGACACAAAACCTTCCAAAGGCGAACTGCGCAGGTCGACCGTTATATTGTCTGGGTTCTTTCCTGGAAAACTATCAGGAACCTCGTCCATAGGCTCAGGCAATTTAGCAGCTCTAGCAGCATGTTGCAAAGCTTTGGTATAACACTCTCTAGACTCATACTGACATCCTCGAACTATGCCAACTCCGTTTGGCGTCGGGAACTTCATAGTGAGGTGGTAAATGGAGGTGATTACCCTCATCTCCTTCAAAATGGGTCTTCCCAAAATAGCATTGTAATTCATATTCTCTTCTATAACAATGAATTCTGCCAACTGTGTAATGCAACATGGTTTATCACCTAAGGTTACTGGCAAACGAATCTTACCTTTGATAGGAACCTGATTATTGGTGAATCCATACAAGGTATCGTTTGTTGGAGTTAAGTCTTTATCCAGAAAATGCATCTTCTTGAAAGCTGAGTAAGATAACAAGTTTACAGAGCTTCCATTATCCACTAGCACTCGATGAACCTCATAAGATCCAATTCCTGCCTCAACAACCAAAGCGTCAGTATGAGGATGATGTACCCAGGAAGCATCTTCTTCATTGAAAGTAATATCTGCATCCTCTCCTTCAAACAGCTTTGGGGACCTCTGGGACAGATTGTAAATACTGGTTAAAGGACGTTCTTTAGCCTCACGAGTATACCTCTCCATGGCATTCCTGCTGCTTCCTCCAATATGGGGACCTCCTATAATTGTGCGTATGCACCCAGCCTTAGGTGGTCCCTCCATCACGACAGGTTCCTGTGTCTGTGTCTTCTGAGTCTTCTCATCTCTATACTTTTTTCCTTCCTGAGCCACCCATTCACTCAATTGCCCTTGTCTGATTAAAGTTTCAATTAGATCTCTGAGGTGACGACAATCTGCAGTATTATGCCCATTATTATCATGGAAGTCACAGTAGGGGCGCTCATTCTTATTTCCTGGGGGACCGGTTCTGAAAGGCTTCTTAAACCATGAGGACTTCTCATTCACTGCGTAAATATGATCAATCGGAGCTACCAAAGGGGTGAAAGTTTCATAGACGGGTCTCTCTGGTCTATTGCTGTTATAGGAAGCTGGTGGCGGTACCTGACTCATGACAGGTTTAGTAGGATTCACAGCTTCAGGCTTCACCTGAGAAGTGCGACTAACCACCTTTTTATTGTCACGACCATTGGGGCTTCTTTGTCTCGACCTCTTGCTTCCACTTTGCCTTACAAAATCTGGATCCTTCCTTAATTCAGCTAGAGACTCCTCCACCAGTCGAAAGGGTTCTGCCTGGGCATAAAAATCTGCTAACGTCTCTGGTTCTTTTCCCTGCAGTGCTTTCCAAAAATCTGAGCCTCCTTTGACTCCAGCGATTAAGAAATTCTTTATTGTTTCCTCAGATGCCTTCCTAACTTTAGGAACCTCTGCATTAAACCTCTTGAAATATTCTGTCAATGTCTCACTAGGTCTTTGCTTGATATTGGCTAAGGTATTGGTCGGTGGGGCAAATGCAACAGATGCTCTGAATTGAGTGACAAAGAGCTTCCCCATGCTTGCCCAAGAACCAATCGAATCTGCAGGTAACCTTTTGAACCACTGATGGGCTCCGCCCTGTAGAGTTGCAGCCAGTAACCTGCACCTGGTGGCTTCCTTCACTTGATAAACATCCATCTCTGTGTCAAAACGACTAAGGTACTCAATGGGGTCAGTAGTCCCATCGAATTTCAACTCATTTGAGGGCCTGTAAGACCTAGGCAAAGCCGACTTTCGAACCTTCTTGGTGAAAGGAGAAGCTGTTATAGGGTTCACAGCAAGATTCTTTTCGTCCTTGAGTTGAGCCAAAATTTTCTTGACATCTTCTGCCGTCACCTCCCCAACAGCTTCCGCCTTTGTCTTCTTACTCGTCCCTTCTTCCTCTTGCGACCCTGTAGCACTTGATTCTTCAGTATCCTCATCTGAATCCGTGCTTTTTTCTTCAATTATCTCGACAGATGGGTCTTTATCGTTCTTCTTTTTCTTTGAGGAACCTCCAGTCTTAGTTTTCTTCTTCTTCTTGGACCCTGTACGGTCCTTGCTACCAGTTTTATTCTTCTCAAGATTCTCCATATCTTCATCATCATTACCTTCTTTCGGTTCTTCACCATCGTCAGGAACCTCCTCTCCATTCTCAGATTCTTCAAAATTCAACTGTTTCGGAGTAACCTTCGACTTCTTGCTCTTCTTTGCCTTCTTTTTCTTCTTTTTGCTTGAAGCCTGCTCCAAAGTCGATAAACGTTCTCCCACAGTCTTTAGGATTTCCATCATGGCTGCTTTAGTGACCTTCGGTGCTCTGGGAGGAGATGCGTTCTCCTCATGAACCTGTCGCTCAGAACGGGTTGCTTCGCTCTCCGAGCTGCCTGACATCTTTTCCACTCTTAAGATATTAACTTCCCCTCCTTCTAGCGCCAATGTTGATGAGTGGATTTCGTAATCAACTTATGTGAGGTTTACAGGTAGTTGTATAGGCTAGCGATCAACTGTTCTACGAAAGGTTTGGGTTGTGTTTGTGGGGGTTGAGCTGAGCTCGAGGGTATCTCCAATAATCTCAGGTGCCTTTAGAGAAAACTAGAGAACTTAATGCGTCGTACCCTGAGGTGCCTACGTACCCTTGTATTTATAGGGATCAAGCTCACGTAGTTCTAGTATGATTTCGTCTCTTACTGGAATAGCTGCATTCGGTCATCTAATTCGTGTTGGACTCAGGTTCCTTTAGAGCCTTTCACGAACTAGTTTGGCTAAGTGGAGTAGAACTCGAGTTCGTACCCTACTTATGTTTCTCTCATTGGTTAGAGTTATTCTAGGATCATCTGCGCCCTAGAATCATACTCAGATACCAATTCGTTTATCTGTTCTAGATGGCTTCTAGAACTTTCTGTTGGCAACTCGTAGGAACCTGGTGCTCAGGAACCTACATTTCAGGAGCCTGTTTCTCAGGGACCTCCTTATTTCGGGACATATCACTTAGGAACCTCCCTTTTGGTGTTAGTACCTGCACAAATAACAAACTAGTTAGACTGGATAACTCTTCGCATGCTTTTATCATCTCTATGGCTGTTGTTATGCTAATTCGAACTCCTCGGCTGGGAGGAACCTGGTCTTCGAGTGTTCAGCTCAGCTTCCTGACCATTGGGGAACCTCCTGTTATTCGTACTTCTTTAGTCATTTCTTCTATTTGATCTTCCTGGCTCGTATTGGATCAATCTTCTAACTTGTATGGATCGGACCTTATTGATTAATGGGCCTAAATCTAGTCCATGGAGATTTTGGGCACAACAGTTGTGCTTTATGAATTTAGATGCGTAGCTAACATCTAATTTGTTAATCTCTTGTGAAGCGAGAGTGGATCTTGAGATTTAGAACTTGCCATGCTAGCATAGGATAGGTTGGTGTTTTAACATCATGATTTGTGGCGTAAATAGAGATATTATGCTGCCCTATGTGATCAATGTGGATAACTTGTTCTTCAACCGTTATGTTTTCAAATTCTATAGAGATATAGGGTCTAAGCATAATTGGTGTCTATTCATCTTCTATCTCTTTTGTGGATGTATGTTTAGTTTGGTATTCGTATACTGAGAAGTAGCATATACTTGTTTCGTGTTATCCGATTAGATATCATAACCTTTGCATATAGTGATTAAAGGCGTCAGATCTAAGCAAAGTATTTAATGAAGTTAGGATTCCATGTTTTCTCTTGTAGAAGTAATTAGATTTAAATTCTCGTTAGTTAGTTAATTCTTAGTTTGTTAATTTATTTCTTAGTTAATTTAGTTTATTAAACCCAATTTGTTATTTGTCTTAGCAGTGAATTAAAACCATACATTGTTGCATAGGTGCATCTACTGAATAGAACCATAACCAGATCTTTGTAGAACGAACTTGAATTGTATTACTTGTGACCACGTATACTTGCGTGAATTTGTGTTAACAAATAACATCCATTCTTATCCTAAATTGTTGCCCTTCCTTGAACATTATTAAATATTGAGCTTTTTTTTTCTTTTGGTGTAAACAGAAGAGAGCTGCTACCTATAAATTTTTCCATGTCATATAATCGCCCACGCCTTGCTCAACTATGCAGCCTTACTTATGTCACAGTTCCTAAGACGATTATAGAAAGGGAGACAATAGCCTTTTGTCTTTTTGATCATCTACTACAATAGAAGATAACATTAGATGAAAAAGGTAAAGGACAAGGCACTGGACTAAATGCATAAGTTGAATTAAGTATCAGTATTTTCATGCGAAAGGTATGCATTTTAAGTACACTTTTTTGTCTCTCAAGTGAGCTTTTCCTTCCCATCTTTACCTATTATTCTATGTCAATTAAGTGTATGATATATACATGCCCAACCGACATTAAAGTAAACTCCATGTCTAGATTCATGGTGTCTATTTGTTGTGTACATCCCAAATTTATTGTTGTATCTAATCTATGATATTAGAGGACAATCTAGATTTAGAGAATTGACCCTTGTCATCTTAATTTGGTGATCCAAAATTTAAACTAGATATTAATTGTCACACTTACGGAAAGGGTCGATGCAACCTATTGTAAGTTGAAATTAAGTACGGTGCTTACATCAAGTTTGTGTGATCTTTAGAAATTTCACGTTATGCACTTATCACATGTTCTTTCCTATAGCTATCATTATACAGAATAAAAATGAGCTATTGTTTGCCTACTTTAGACACCAAGTTCAAACAGATTATGAGCATTAACATTCTAATTTGCAGGGTGGACTTTCTTGACTAGTGAAGAGGTGATGTCTGGAAGAAAGATAATTGACAATTAGTTAGAAAAATACAATGTAAAAGCAAAATTTAAGAAAAGTTTGTTTTATAATATCGAACGTATACAAATGCTATATTGTCTACTATTTTATTCGGTAATTTGAGCTTTCTTATTAGGCATAAATTGGAATAAAATCATTGTAACACATGTATCAGAAATGGAAAATAAAAATTAAAGATTTGTTTAAGCGACAAAAGTACAAGAATTTGTATCGCATGCTAGAAGAGTGATTAATTGCCGAAGATTATTTACAGTGAATTTATAAACTTGCATATGATAATTGCTGATTACAATTTCTGCAACCCTACTAAACTTTTTTATAATGTGTAAATCTTATTAGTTACCTCATGTTTCAATTTCGGCTCTCGGTTAGACTGAGCGCTTTGCCTTGTAATTAGCAGGTGTCCATCAATGTGGAAAAAATTATATAAAATTATACAAAGCAAAAGACATTCGTGCCAGAAACCAAAATAAAAGTATGAGACAAGGAACTTATGTATTCTTAATAAGTTGTGAGTCTAAATTTATGCATTGCGTATGTAGTTCTATATCACTTAGAATTAAATATATTAAAATACGGTTTTTTTATCAGCCTTTTGCCAATATTTGGCAAAGAATCAGAGTTGTATACTAGAAGCCTCTATTAATGTTTGTTTATTTGTGATTCTTTGTTATTTGAAAATGGGACAAGTATATAGTTAGAGATATTTTTGGAATACATCGTGCCCACATGTGTCATTCTGTGTTCCGGCAAATATATCCCTTCGACACGACTCGTGCGTAAAGATTGATTGTTTTTTTTAATCCCAACATAATATGAGGTTTCTATTCTGCTTTAACATTAAATTTCGAATTGGTCAATCTTCAAAGGGGAGGACCCGACTATGTCTATTTTTTAAGAAAGAGGCAAGGTGCCTCATGATAATATGGTAGTATAATTAAGTTGGCACATTCATAGAGTTTATATAAGCTGAAGCAGACTGTTGTTGAAGCGTAGTACAATTTGGTTGAATTAATATGTGAAAAATAGTGGAATATGCATGCTCTTTATTAAGCAAACAATAGTGCGTAGTAACTTAGCAGACAATAAGAGGACTTATAGTCACACTCAATAAATTAATTTTGTGCTCTGATTATTTTATGTAGTCTCCTCAATAATAAGGTCTGATTGTTTGAATTATATTGTGATTCTTTGTTATCAGTTGTGTTTACCAAGGAGGTATATATGTAATTTTGTTCCTTGTATTGTTTAATTCATACGACTTTGCAGGTGATCTACATTTTCAGGTTCAAGCACCTCTAAATGAAAATGAAAATGAATTATCATTTGCTGTTATGGAAGTTGTTAGTGCTCAAAATGAAAATGTAAGGCTCAGTCAAGTGCAATTGAAGTCTGAGACCGCAAATCTGCGAAAAAACTCCAGGAGGGAAAGACATTTCAGAAGACAAATTTTTTTTGATCTGGTCAATCACATCAAAGAAGCTGAATCTATTGCAAAATGTCACTCACAAGAGCTTCAGTTTGCCAATGACCCTATAAAAGATTTGGACAGAAGGATGGATCTCCTGGAGAGACAAATAACCTTTTATCAAGACACGTACTTATGTTGATTAAGATATTATTCACTCTCATATTCAAAAAGGAGTGTGTGCTTTCTTTGGCATTATGCTCGGTTGATACATTTCAATTACATGATTAACAACTCATAAAATCCATTTTCAAACAAAAGATTTTCATTCTGACATCTCAAATCCAAAATGATACGCATTTTCGCACATTACTAGAAAATGAACCGTGCCTTGCACGGGTTATTATGCTAGTTTATATGTTACCATTAACAACCAAGATTGTAAAAATTGGAAATCGGTTTAACTCGATTTAGTTCTGGAAAAATGAGTATTCGAAAATCGGAAAAGTACTCGGACAACTAATTAGATATTATTTTCATAATTTTTACTTAAGTATTAAATTTTTCATGTCATTATTTAGTTTACTAATGTTAAAGTTAATTTTTTGTTATTTATTAATAATTAATATAAATACTAAAGTTATACTTGGTAATGTTTTTATTAATGTACTAACATCGATAATGTTCAAATATTAATGCCACTTACTTGATAATTTTTTTTTAATATAACTGAAAATAAGTTATGATGATCAAATACGTGCATTTTGTGGCAAAACTTTTAAGTAAGGGATATTCCAAATGGTACCACTGTACAATTGGCTTTTCCATTTGGTACCATCCAACATTTTTGACTTCCAAGTGGCACCACTGTACTTTTGACTTTTCCATATGGTACCATTCAACATTTTTGACTTCCAAATGGTATCACTATACAATTGGTTTTTCCATATGGTACCATTCAATATTTTTGACTTCTACGTGGTACCATTTTCCTTTCACTAAAATCAAATCAGAGAAAAATGGTACCACTCAGAAGTCAAAAATATTGAATGATACCATATGGAAAAGCCAATTGTACAGTGGTACCATTTGAAAGTAAAAAATGTTGAATGGTACCATATGGAAAAGCCAAAAGTGGTGCCACTTGGAAGTCAAAAAAGTTTGATGGTACCAAATGGAAAAGCCAATTGTACAGTGGTACCATTTGGAATTTCCCTTTAAGTAATAATAAAAAATTAAATAATTCAAAATTTGATTTAATTCTGAGTATTTGAAATTTGACTGAATATTAATCGAGTTATCTAAAAATTGAGTTTTAACGTAAATCAACACGGCTCGGATCAGATCATACCCTATAAACAAGTACTCGGATCGAGTACTCGACAAACTCAGTGATTATTAGAACATTAAGAGCTAATCGCTAATTATCGAACATAGCCAATGAATATATTTTTAACAATTTAAAAATTACATAAAAAATAAAATTAGACAAACACAAGTTAATTTAATTATATGTTTTTTAGAAAAATTACCAAAAATACCATATTTTCTAAGTATTTTTTATTTTACCATTTTTTGGAAATATTTTGCAAAATTATGATTTGCAATCAAATGCAACTTGTTTTTTTATGTTTTTTTGGAAAAATAATTGAAATTACTTTTGGTTGCATTTGAACTTGATTTTGATTTAATTAGTGCAACCTGTTAATCAATCTATTATGTAACCAAAAATGATTTCAATTTCTAAAATTTTAAAGGTTGCATTTGTGATTGATTTTGGTTGATATCATTTATAAATGTGATTGTAAAGTTTGGAACTGTATTTGTGCATAAAATTTATGAAAACCGGCATTTTTGCAAAGTAATTTTAAAAATTATACTATTTTTGCAAACAAAATTTGATTTTAGATTTTGCTGAAAAACCCCCTAATTTTTTTGAAAAACTTGATTTGAGTAAATTGCACTATGCTGGCTTGTACTTTAATTTTTTTGCACTTAGGTGGCCAACTTTTAAAAGTGAACACTTTGATGGCTGTAGTTTAATTTTTTTGCACTTGGATGACCAACTTTTCAAAATGACCACTTTGATGACTTACCTTTTTTTTGTTTAGCGCTTTGGTGACCAAAATAGCGTCAAAATAAAAAAAAACTTGGCCACCGAAGTGCTAAACAAAAAAAAAGGTAAGTCATCAAAGTGTTCACTTTTAAAAGTTGGCCATCTAAGTGCAAAAAAAATTAAACTACAGCCATCAAAGTGTTCACTTTTAAAATTTGGCCATCTAAGTGTAAAAAAATTAAAATACGAGCCATCAAAATGCAATTTACTCTTGATTTTAAAACAAATTTTTAAATTTATTCAAACGAATACTAAACATTTCTTGGGAGAAAAGCTAGTCGGAGTCCGTGGCTATGAAACATGGGTCGTATTAGCCCATAGACAGCGGATCGTGTTTTCTAGTAATCCACCCCACTTGTATCCCTGTTTTACCTTACTTAGCAAACGGTTTCACAATTATCTTAAATCAATGAGTGCACTTATTTTAATTTTACAAAATTAAAAAAATAAAATATCTCGTAAAAATGGAAACAAAGCGAAGGCGGTTTGAGATAAAATCTAAAGAAATTAAAAAAGTGAGACCGTAAAAAAGGAAATTACAAAACTAAGGCGGCGTTCTGGAACCTTCTGTTTACTGATTTCCTCCTATAGTCCTCCGCCCCTTTTTTTACTTACAAGCCACCAGCATATATATACACCCCCATCTACCCCCAACACAGACACATAAACCCTAAACTTCTCTCTATCTCCATCTCTCTCAATTAACTAATCTCTCTCAAATCTCTCTCGGAAAACATGTCTTGCTACAGGGGCAAATACGCTGGTTAGTCCTCTTCTCTCACTGTTCTTATCACAAGCTTTCGATCTGTTTTTCAGCTGTCTTATTATTTTATAGATCTTTATCTCTCGCTTTGCTTTTATTTATCTTGCTATGATTTTACATCGATTATATGTTAATTTTTCTATGATGTTATGATTTATGCTTTTGCTTGTGCCTTGTGATCGTTGATCTTTATGATTTAAATATATCATAACATGTGATTTGCTTAGATCTGTTTTAATTTTTTAGTGTTTTGTTGATTGTTGATACTTAATTGCTTCATATGTGATTTAGTTAGTTAATTTTTGTGTAATTGTATGCCTTTGATTCATTTGTTGAGGATCACAGTAAAAATGTAGATTAGAGTTTTTAATTCCTTAGATCTTCAACAATAGTTATGAATTGAGTTAAAACTGAATCGAGTTGGTATATTTTTATTTCGGGTCGTATGATCTTATGTGTATCTTAAATTATAAGTGTGTGATTTTGATTTTAGATCTTTAGAGTTCGGTAAAAGGATATTTGATATTTTTCGAAACATACACAATTATTTGGCTATGTTTCGTTAATTTCTAGATTGAATATTTATCATGTTTATGCTTGATTTTTTTTTTTATTCAACGTTTAGATTGCGTTGTGTAGATTTGATTCTAATGAGTTTGATTTGATTGGTTCAATAGATGAGCTTATCGCCAATGCTGCCTACATTGGAACCCCCGGAAAGGGTATTCTTGCTGCTGATGAGTCCACTGGCACAATTGGCAAGCGTCTTTCAAGCATCAATGTTGAGAATGTTGAGAACAACAGGAGGGCACTACGTGAGCTTCTCTTCTGCACACCTGGATGCCTCCAATACCTTAGTGGAGTAATTCTCTTTGAGGAAACTCTTTATCAGAGCACTGCTGCAGGTATACCTTTGTCCTTTAACTTTTCTGCTTGGTTATATTTTTCGTGCCTAGATAGTGTTATCCTAGAATTTCGTTATCTTTATGTTCGGTAGTTTGGGACCGGAAGCAAGTATGTTACTGATATCCCTGCTTAATTAATATTCTTGTGAATGAAATTGAGCTGACATTGGTGTAGATCATCCTTGTTAAGTTTTTTAATCATTCTGTTTTGGTTGTCTGCAGGCAAGCCTTTTGTTGATGTCCTCAAGGAAGGTGGAGTTCTTCCCGGAATCAAGGTGGACAAGGGCACAGTTGAGCTTGCTGGAACTGATGGCGAGACAACTACCCAGGGTCTTGATGGTCTTGGTGCTCGTTGTGCTAAATACTATGAAGCTGGTGCTAGGTTTGCCAAATGGCGTGCAGTGCTTAAGATTGGTCCTAATGAGCCATCTCAGCTGGCTATTAATGAGAATGCCAATGGATTGGCCCGTTATGCCATAATCTGCCAGGAGAACGGTCTTGTACCTATTGTTGAGCCTGAGATCTTGGTTGATGGATCTCATGATATCAACAAGTGTGCTGATGTTACAGAACGTGTACTTGCTGCATGCTACAAGGCTCTCAATGATCACAAAGTCCTTCTCGAAGGAACCCTCTTGAAGCCCAACATGGTTACCCCAGGGTCTGATGCGGAAAAGGTTGCACCTGAGGTGATTGCCCAGTACACTGTCCGTGCTCTTCAGCGCACCATGCCTCCTGCTGTTCCTGCAGTTGTGTTTTTGTCTGGCGGTCAGAGTGAGGAACAGGCGACTGTTAACCTTAATGCGATGAACAAGCTTCAGACCAAGAAGCCATGGAGCCTCTCTTTCTCCTTCGGAAGGGCTCTTCAACAGAGCACTCTTAAGGCTTGGGCAGGAAAGGAAGAAAATGTGAAAGCTGCTCAAGAGGCATTCCTTACCAGATGCAAGGCCAACTCTGAGGCAACCCTTGGGAAATACCAGGGTAGCAGTTCTTTGAGCGAGGGTGCCTCTGAGAGCCTTCACGTCAAGGACTACAAGTACTAAGTATTTTGGGCTGAGCCTGTTTTCGTTCCTGTTATATGGAGTACAAGTTAGTATGAGTAAGAGTTTTATTATCGGATTTCTGGTATTATTATTAGTTGGATTTTGGTATTTTCCTTGCTGAAACTATTAAAGACTTCAGAATAAGCTTGTAACCCATTAAACTTATTTCCTTCGAGTTCTGTTTCGAATTTTATGTTTTATGGTTTATACTTTATTGGTTTGATGTTCTGTTTATTCTTTTGCTTGACAGTTCTTTTCATGTTAATCTGAATGCAAACAATGCGTTGCCTTGGAACAAACTTACTCTAGATTAGCAAAGAATGTGCTACATAGAACAGGTGCTTAAATTACTGTATCTCTCAATCCCGACGACGTTAACTGTAACTATAGTACGATACATGTATAGAAAGATACTCCCTCTGTCCCAACCAATTGTTTACATTTCTTTTTGGAACGTCCCAACCAATTCTTTACGTTCCCTAAAATAGTAAGTTTTAACACTATTACATCCACTACTTCACTTATTTTAACAATACTTTACACTATTACACCCATTACTTCACTTATTTTAACAATAAAATCACTATTACATCCACTACTTCACTTATTTTAACAATAAATTATTATTACACCCACTACTTCACTTATTTTAATCCTAATCCTTGGTCTTTGTGCAAAAAGCAAACGTAAATAATCTGTCGGGACGGAGTAAGTATTGGTTACACAAGTTACTAATTACTGTAATACTTAAGATTATAATAATATATTGGTGTATCCAAATGGTTTTCCACTTTTCCATTGATTGTTTTTGCAAGTTGCCTAATTCTTTGATCTTCCGTACCGCCGGTTGGGTACTTTCTCCGCTTGAGTACGGAAAATAAGCTAGATCTAAACATCAATTAGTACTACCCATCTTGTAGGAAATGTAATTCCAGGGCCTTTTTTTAATTTTCGAAACTATTTATAACATGTTATATTATAAGGGTTTCATGGGCCTGAGGTCATCCTCAGGATTCTACCTGAGGTTAGACCAAATTTCAATACAAATTTAAAGGTTATTTTGTAAATTACTGAAAAACAATTTATATTTACTAAAATGCCCCTGCGGGGCCTCCTTATTTTATAGCTATATTTTGTTCTGACCTTAGGAGAGTACCTGAGGTTGTCCTCAGGCCCAGTTTTCTCATATTATAATGTGCAATATTTTGTAAATGTAGGGGTATATGTTGCAAATACAACTCTGAAAATTATAAAGAGTTCTAGAAAATTTTGAAAATAAAAAAATGTTCTGGAAATAACATTAGTGTCCATTCTTCCGTTCTCTGTTTTTAAGAGGGAAGGACTTGGGAACTATTACTATAAACCAAAACTCAGTATGTTTTTGTCCGAAGATGTAATGGGCCGAGGTTTGGACTTCAATCACTTCAGAAATTCAGCACATAGTCTGACACTTCTTTTCTCGACGGGCTTGTTTGTTGACACTTGCGAATAAGAAGTTTTTTTTGGGTTTGTTTTTCGGCCTTTATATGTGTATTAGAGATAGACATATTTATTATGCAAACAGATAATATGATAAAATTCTTTTATTTAATACTTGCACAAACCACTAACAGATTTTGGCAAATAAGGCAAATACAGTATCCATTTTAGTCACTCCACATAGGAGTTGAAGATTTTTTTCTTTTGACCGGTGGAGTTGAAGATTTTGAAGTGCTATCATTCACCATATTTCATGGGAAAAACATAAAAGCGTTTATATATAATAATCAGATAAATAAGTCAACCATTGCCTGGTTTACGTAAACACATTTCAAATACACACTAGGGAGTACGGAGTAATATCTATTTATATTATTAATAGCACAACAAGGACTTTGGTGAGACAATTTATTCAAACATAAAATTACTAATTTACCCCTACTAAATTAATAATAAAAAAAACTGTTCCTAGCAAGATTCGAACCCTTGATCTCTAGCATGAAGGTGAGAGTCTTTACCACTATACTAGACATGAGTTTTGTACATAATATAAACCTCATTATTAATATATCGTAAGACAACCCCATATATTATATTAATGATAAAAAATTGATCCTAATAAGAATTAAACCATTGACCTTTAACTTAGAGGGTAGATTCATTACCACTATGATAGACATCAATTTTGAATATATTAAATATATCGCGAGACAGCGCTCATATATATTATATTAATGATAAAAAAATTGTTTCTAATAAAAATTGAATCCTTGACCTTTAGCTTAGAATAAGGACTTCTTACCACTATGCAAGACATTAATTTTGAATATATTATAAAACTCATCATTAATATATCATGAAACAACTTAATTATTATGAAATTACTAAATTACCCCTCCTATATTATATTAATAATAAAAAAATTGTTCCTAATGAAAATTAAACCCCTTACTTCTAACTTAGAAGTGAGATTTTTACCACTATGCTAGATATCAGTTTTGAGAATATTTCGAACAGTACATAGTTATGAAGCATTTTTTTATTCTAGATTAGAAAGAAATTATTTGGATTCAGAAGATAGATACTGTGATTTATGTATTAATTATATCTTACGCATATCTCTTAATTAGGGTAAAAAAACATAAGTCGATTGTGGATGAACGATCCGATTCAAAATTTTTATATTTAGTGTATATTTTATATACTTATGTAATATATATAATGTGTATATAACACATTTTATATAAATAAGATTATTTTGAAATACAAATTTGGATTTGTCAACGCACATGTCATAATTTTAATTTTTACTTCGTCATAATTTTAATTTTTATTTCGTCAAATTTTTTTAGAAAAAACTATTTTATAAATTGAAAAAATTAAAAAAAAATTAAATTTGTTAAACGGATCGGACCTCCGATCCAATAACCCGAATCCGAATGGATTGGATATGAATTGACCTAAAAAATATCCAACTCCTGATCCAATCCGATCCGAGTTCAGAAATCTTAATGGATTCGAATATGAATTTAGGTTGATCCGACCCGAATCCGAGCCGTTGAACATTCATTCAAAGAGATTATCACATTGTATATACATCATGAATAGATAATCATTTAAATATGTTTTACATACTAATCATTAATATGTTACAAGCACCATTTAATTATAAAATTACATAAATACGTATTAAAATGATTTTACTAGCAAGCCCGTGCCTTGCACGGGCTATAAAGCTAGTTTTTTTTAATAGATGAACTATAATTTTAAGTGCAACAATTTTTTTTATTTTTTTTCAGGCAATAGCAGGACTAGTTGCGCCAAAAAATTTAACATTCTAAATTTCGTACCAACGTTATAACGGTCGCTGGCACCGAACTTGAATATAAATAAACACTACACCTCAGATCAATTAACTTCTTCATTTAAAAGGTGTCTATCGTCTAACATTGTTTCTTATTGTTAACTCGTTTAACTTTTACTATGATAATTAAATACTTGATCAGAAAACATGACTTTAAGATCAGTGAATGATTAAGTATCCTGTTGGAGGACTTCTAGAAGACTGACTAGCTATAATACAGCCAAAGGTTAAACAAAAACGTTGTAATTTTCTTCTATCTTAAACTTATAATCTGAATGAGCACTGACCATCATAAGATTAATTAAGAAATTATCCCATTTTTCTTTTTCCTAAATGGAGGAGAATTACATTGTTTGTATTGTTTGAATCGTTACCACGTTATCAGTGACGGAGGCAGGGGTTCATAGGGGTTCTTGGCTCCTCCAAGATTTTGCTTAAAACCCTAGTATGCATATTTACATATTGTTTTCGTAGAATTACTAATGAAAGAATTCTAAAGACAGAGAGGATGATCAATGAATCAATTGCATCATCTCTGTTTCTTAATGCTCAATCTTCTGCTCCAACAATATCAACCATAATCATGAAGGTGCTCACTCCAGATATTGTGGCTCCTACATTCTATGATGCTGAGCCATCATATGTCAAAGAATTTGAACCAGTCATCAAAACCAGAGCCTACTCACCACCAAAGGAAAATGGGAAGAACAAGCTTCAATTGGACTACCCATTTCCCAAGAATGATGAAGAAAAGCTAATGGAAAAATTAATCATAGAGTTCAAAGAGCAGACAAATAAGAGTGTAAGAGATTGGATGGCTGTAATTATAAGGAATGGAAAAGTATTAAATATATCCAACAGTCATCCTAGATTTGTGGAAGCTAAAAGAGAAGAAGTCTCCAGAATCCAAAGGGAAGCTCATCCAAGTACAGAAAATCAACATGAAAACTCAGATGAAAAGAGGGCCAGGCTGGCTGAAGAGTTAATGGATGAGATAGAGGAAGAAATGAGGGAACCTGAGGAAGTCCCCAAATCCAAACCTAAAAGAAGGAAAGCTAAATCCAAAAGGGTTCTTTCTCCAGAACCATCTCCAGAAAAAGAAACTACTGGCTCATCAGTATCTATATCTGCAACAGTAATTAACCCAACTGTGAACTTTCATGGTGACCCCATAATGCCTAAAGAAGAACCAATGAATTTTGATTCAATTGAAGTTCCTTCAATCTTGCTAAATCCAAAACAGAAGAAAAGGGCTCCAAGGAAGCAACTTTCAAATGGAGCAGTTCAAGTTGCTAGGGTACCTGCTATTGTCAAACAGCCAATCTTGGAAAACAAAGAAGACTTTATCTATCAGGCAGAAATTGAAGAATACTCTGGCATGAATCTATTTTTGGATGAATTGTCAGAAGTAAGAGGAATTGACAAGTACAAGAATCTACCTGAGAGATTAGTGTTTGTCTACAAGGGAGGAAGTCAGAGGACATGGCCATTACAGAAGGTTCTTGGAGAGAATTATCATACATTGACCAAAGTGTTCTCAGCATTCAAGAGACACACAGGGTTCTCTGAGACAGCTAGAAGGGAGATAATTAGCAGAATAGAAGAAATAAGGAGAGAATGGAACTCACCCTCAAGTCTACCAAAGAAAATGAAGATCTCATATAATGGACAGAAAATCCACATTCAATCCTTTTGGATGATGGAGTTCAGGGATGAAGAGGGCACTAGGAGATTCTTCAGGTTAGAAGACCAACTGTCAAGGCTAGTTCTGAATACCTAAGATGGTTACAACTAAAGCTAAATCCAAAACTTGTTGAAGAAGATGCCTTCTAAAGGCAACTTCAAGTGCGAATTGAGTCCAACTCTGCTAAGGAAGAAAAGTCAAGGGTGCAGCCAACCAGAGAGAGGAAACATCATTAACTTGCTCAATCTAAAGGAGCACCTCTCTGATAAGTTTCTTAAAGCTTTCTGTATTTTAATTTTTGTAGCTTAATACAATTTTTGCATACTTTAGTATATATATCTTTAGGAATGTTTTGTTATCATCAAGGTTCTGAATTTATGCTTTACTACCATCAAGTATAAATTGGGGAAGTATAAATTGGGGGAGATTGTTAGGAATATGTTGTAGTTGATGATAACTTAACATTCAAGCAAAATTGTATAAGTCAAGTTTTGTAACTGTCAACGGATAAGACATTATAACTCTATTCGTTGACAGGTAGCTCATCAACGGATGAGGTTTTGTAGCATACTGCAATATCTCTATTTATCAGTTGATAGTGTTTTTTATTCAGAGTCATGTTGACCATCAATGGATAGGCAGAATAGGGTAGCCAATTGTAAATAAGCTATGCAATGTAATTCTGTCTAAGTGAAAGTGTATCAACGGATGAGAACAGGACTCTATCAACGGATACAACTCAAATCTACTCTATCAACGGATACAGCTCAAACTACCATCAACGGATAACTGTGCACAACATCAACGGATAGTCATTAGCACTTTATCCTATGCTAGCTGGGAATTTGCAGTTGATAAGGACAGGTTTGACTGACAGATCACATGGGTTGATAGTAGGTATAAAAAGCAGTATGGAAGCCATTATTTGGAAACACAGAAGAAAGAAGCATTTCATTTACACAGTACATACAAGAAAGGTGCAGGGGACATATCTGTTCACAAGGACAACCTTTCGGCTACATGTGGATTTGGAGTGGAGTAGCAAGTCAACTTGAATTAGATTAATATTATCTTATTCCTGTAGTACTTGTAAACTTGGGATATATAACCAAGTGTAGCAACTCTTTAGAAACTAAGAAAACAGACATATTTGCTTAGGGTTTCTTGAATATCCTTAGAAGCAAAGAGTTGTGAAACAGAAGCTGTGTACATTTGTATCACAGAGTTTTCTTCGAATAAAAGTCTCAGGTGGTACATTTAACCACCTGATTTTTTATGTGTTTGTGAATCATTTCTCATTTAGCAATTATCTCCTTATAGATTTCTGTGGTTCTTTATCAGAAATTTATAAATATCAAGAATTGTATTCAACCCCCCCTTCTACAATTATACAAGTGTGTAATCTGGGAATAACAGAATCTTCACGTAATCCTGACCAGCTTCTAATCCTGATAACAACTTCCTACTAACGTTGTATTACTGATGACGTCAGCATCAGTATCTGATTAGTAACAGTCCAGATCTGATATCACTTGAATCGATATTAACAAAAATTGCATTGTTTTTAGTGTAAATTTAAGAAACATGTTTGTTATAAAACTTATAAGTAAATATTTTAATGTATTTATTGGTTACTATTTTTCTTTAAGGATCTCTATGTGATAGTTGTTATTTTTTTGATTAATTTATAGTTGTTATTTTTATAAATTATATTATAAAGTTTAGCCTAATATATTTTTTAAATTTCATTATTTTGCTGCGTTTTATTTTTAAATATAAGATTATATAAGATATATTTGAAACATGTTAGTCAATATATTTGTATAACTTTTCTATTTTATTTTTGTATTAAATATACTATCTAAAAATTGGTTAGAGTTCTTTGTTTACGGTGTTTTTTCATATGTGGGAGGTGCTTCTTTTTTTTTTTAAAGTATTTTGAATTCTTTTGAAATGTTCTATTGATAATATTATTTTTGTTGTTAATATTAGTTAAAGTTTTCTAAAAACAACTTGTAAATGTGTTACTTTTTTTTTCTTAGTTAATATTTGTTGTACGTGTATTATATTAATTTTTTTGTGAATTTTAGTTACTGAATTTAGTATTTATTTAAAATTAGCATTTGTTTTGTAAAATACATTTTGATGAATTTTAATGTCATTTATAATTATAAAATATATTTTTAATATTTTTGAAGTCTTAGTTAACCAATTTATTTCTTGATACAATTTTAAAAACATTTTTTTTTTGTAATTAAATTTCAAGCCCTGTTTTGTAAAAATATTATTTTGGAGTTGGAAATTTTGTGTTATATTTGTTTACTTTGCTTGTTATATGTATTATTGAATGTTATTTGTGACTTATTTTTAATTATAGTTTTGGCTATTTTAGTTTTTGTTTATCTTTTTTTAATGAAAGAATTATAATGATACATTATTGTAATATTTTTTTTATTTGCATTTCATTTCATGTATGGAGAAAATAATATGTTAGTTTCTAATTGTTTTGTGGAGTTTATGATATTAGTATTACTTATCTCTATTACTTATTTCTATATCTCCCTTACACTTTTTTTGTTAGGTTTTATTTTGAACCATGTGTTAATCATTTTTAATTGTAGTATTAAAATTTGCTTTAAAATATATATGGAATATTTTGGTTGAAATTACTTTTTTACTCTTCACGATGATCAACCACGCTAATTATATATATTATATAATTATTTTTGTTTGTTTGTTTATTTTTGAAAATAATATGTTATTTGTTAATAGTGTTGTAGGGTTTGTGCTATTACAACTCTCTCCCGTATGTTTTTACTTAGGTGTCTTTTACTATAATATCCGTAACCAAATCATACCATCAAAATTATATATATGATATAATTAAACATTAGCCATACAAATGCTTCATGTATATGTAATAAAAGCATATAAATACAATACGATCATATACAAGATGCCATAATAGATAAAAATACGAAAAAGATAGTAGGGTATATGTACCTTTGAGAGAGCAGCCAAGAATGATGAGTGCAAGGGAGAAGATGAATAGGGGGTTAAATAGTTATCCTAACAACATATCTTTTTACTTATGATTTTTTATTTTTTATTAATAATTTGTTATATTCCAATAATCCATCAAAATTTTGTTTATTTGGGAGAAATTTCAGGTGATTCAATTTATATATAAAATCTCCTATAAATCGTTTAAAATCCTTGAATCTTGAAATATGTTAAATTTGAATACTTTAAAATTTGAATTAAAAATCCAACAAAATCTCAAATGAATACACCCAAAATTTCTTCAATTGAGTACGAATACATTCTCCTCGTTTTGAGACATTATGGCTTTGGGGTCGACCCGGTATCCGTAAAAACTTAGGATCCAACACCATGATAAAATACTACCCCGATTAATACGTTGTAATTGGATAAGTTATTAGGAATATGACGAAACGAAAGACCAAGGAAAAAAAGAAGAACCTTGTTAAAATCTCTCAAACAGGATATCAACTTGCATGAACTTTCATTCGAAAATAAGTATAAGTAAATAACTTTTTTTTTAATTTGATAATCGTAATGATTTTATTAACTTGCCAAATCAGCTAATAATACAATATTAAGATTAAATAGGAACATCCTATTTAGCAAAAAAAAAAAAAAAATGGAACATCCCTCTTATTAATAACTCGATCTGGAAATGTTTAAGACTTCCTAGCTCCGAGATGGACAATCATATTAGTAGACAGTTTAATAAAGAACACTGACATTGTGTTTAACATACGAATCATACTCCGATACTCGTCAATGACTCGACCAAACGGAGATGTCATAGGGGCTTTACTTCTGATTGCCATGAATAACAACCAAACAATCAGCTCTACTACTTGCCATCCAAAAATTGAACTGTAACATAGATCGGATGTACTTTTTAATAATATATATTTTTTACTTTTTTGAATTGCATAATACATATAAATTTCAATTAAATTTTGATTAATTAAAGGTAAAAAAAAACATTTTTTTTTTTGGATTAACATGCAGTAACCAACCACATGAGCACACACTATTGAGCACACACTACTTTTTTTTTTTTGTATTGCATTCTATTTTTAGTAATACGTCTAAATTAAGTATTAGAAAACCGTGTGCTAGTTGTAGTTAGATTGTATATATATAAACAGATGCTAGAAGTCAGTTACAACAACTTGTACATTTCATTTCCTTTCTTCTCTCTTTAACTCTCTCTAAAGAATAATGTAAATACTTTCTTCTTCTTCTTTGCTTCTCTGTTAATCTACATTTACACGTACTTGTATCATAAAGTAATACACACTCCAAGAAAACATACATACAGGAGCAGATAAAGACAAGGGAAACCCTCGATTTAGGAAAGTATAAAGCAATACATGTTAATAGTCCATAATAGAACGAAGATCATAAATGGGGGGTGTACAGCGATAGCTTGCACGCATAACGAGAATCAGAGTAGCAGGGCTGGGTGGATGAACAAGTGTAGAAAGGTAACTTAGTTATCAATAGTAACAGTGACATGCATGCATGAAGGGCTATTATATTGAATTTTTGGTCATGCGAAAGAGACAAACAGTGTCTAATCGAATACCTTAAAAAGTGGAGTAAGCAAAGTGTGGACAGTCATCTTCTGCTCACTGCTACCCCTTCCAATTTGGGCTTCTTAGAAGAGTGAGTTTTCTGTTTTTTTTTTTTTGCTTCAGTTACTTGTCAAATCAATTGCATCATCATCGTTTTATTTTATTTTACCCGGAACTAGTGTGAGGTAATTAATTAGCTCTTTTCATGCCCTTTTTCCCTGACTCTACTGCCAGTGATTTAATAAGTTTGTATATAAGAGAGTATGTAAGAATGGTTGGGAGGAGCCATGTAAATTGTAGAGAAATGATTAAACAAGGGAAAAAAGAAAGATACGAAAGGAAAAGACAGTTTAGAACTGATGAGGAAAAGAGACTGGAGGCTTGATGCATGTTTATGTACATAGGGGAGAGACTTTCATGTATAAGGAAAATAGAATCCAAGTGAAAAGCAAAAGCTGACGTATACGAAATATTTATTACATCAAAGAAAGAAAAGGAAAAAGGAGAAGCTAGAATCGGTGATCTATCTCCTCATCATGAATGATGAATCCCCTCATGCATGCATTACACTGAGAAGCTTAATCTGTACGGTAGTCTCTCACAGTCACAGACTCACTGCAGTCACACATATACCAAAGTACAAACACATACGTGTATATCTACACACAATGTACACACGCACAAAAACCTAAGGTTGAAACTGCGAGGTTAATTGAAAAGCTTTGATGATATGAAAGTGGTCTTAAAAAATTACTCCGTAACAAATTTTGAGGATCGAGTAATTAGTAATACTCCCTCTCAAACATCCATTTCTTTACAATTTCCTTTTTGGACCGTCCCACCATTTCTTTACATTACCCAAAATAGTAAGTTTTAACAATATTACACCCACTACTTCACTTATTTTAACAATACTTTACACTATTTCACCCACTACTTAACTTATTTTAACAATAAAATTACTATTACACCCACTACTTCACTTATTTTAACAATAAAATCACTATTACACCCACTACTTTATTTATTTTAACAATATTACACTCACTTTACACCCACTATCCTTGACCTCCGTGCCCAGCCGCCATGTAAAAAAATAGCTGGGACGGAGGGAGTATAAATCTTTATTACTCGCATGTGCACATATAATATTAGTTTAAACTATTTTTTAGCCCGTACAAATTAAGAGCAGGTTATTTTTGAAAAACAAAAGGATTTTATTAACTTGCATCAACCAAAATCCAGTCGGGACAAATCCCCAAAACTGTTAACTACAACCTGATTGTGAAATAAAAAATGAGCCGCTTTGTTTTCAGATTGCTTAACATATAGAATATAAATATTCTTGATAATAAAAATGATTACAAAAGTTTCTCGAGCAATCCAGTCAACACCAACATCCCTGAAAATAGAAGAATCACGATTGACCTGCGCACATAAAAAACCGGTGATAGAACATTGTTCATACCCCATCAGTTACACCAACTGAGGTTGGGGATACATATACCACATATATTGAACAATCATTTATTGTGCAAGGTGAGCTCTCGCGATAATCACCATCATTCCAGATTTGAACGGGTTTTCCAGATCTCCCAATATATCGTAGAAATCATTCTTAACGCAACATGACAACAAATAAAAAACGCAACAAAACATAAATCCCAAAAAATTGGGAACAAACAACAATTCAAAAAGATGGGTACGACAAAAAGATCTCACCCAAAAAGGATTGGATCTTGATTTTATTGAAAAACTAAAAAATGGAAATTAAAAATTCAGAAATGGAGGATGGTGGGATGGATGTGGATTTGATGGAAGAATGGGGCGGTGACGGATGGGTGAAGGATGGAGGAAGACGGTCGACTCTCAAAGCGAGGTAGAGGTTTTTTTGCAGGATTTTTTGCGTTCGAATTTTATTTGATACTAAATAAGTATGTCGCGAGATCACGAGCAGGTTTTAAATACAAATAAATTATTTTTTTTCTCTAAAGTATGTGATGTATATGTATGATTATCTTTTGTAAGATTAATGATTCGATAACTTGTTTAAGTTATTCTTATATATACTCCCTCCGTCTGTTAAAACTTTTCCTGTTTACCTTTATCACGTTTGCCAACATACACTTTTGATCATTAATATTTTTAATTTCGTATTAGTTTTAAATATAAAAACTTCACTGTATTAAAGTACTCATAAATACGAATCCAACAAGATCACTCATGACTATATTTGGATTTATAGATTAGACGTAAATTAGTAATTTGTCTCATGTTATGAACAGTCCCGACATATTAAAGGGGAAAAGAATTGTGAGACAGAGGGAGTACTATTTTGTGTGTTTCCTATTAAAGATGTGAATTATGAGTTTTTTTTTTAAAGTATTGATGATTGAAATGGACATGCATTTGATATATAGATTTTTTTCTTGATGACATTTTTTATAATATTTTTTAATTTGAATTCTTTAAATTTGTATATATAATTATCACTCTATTTTGATTTCAAATTTATATATTGGTAAAAAAAAGTGAAACACGTGTATTTTCTTTTACATATATATATGTTATTTCAGTTTATGTTAAAATTTTAAAATTCACCTTAAAATACGTGCCAAAAAGTAACAAAAAAAGTGTTAAGAATTGGATAGGGACGGAGGGAGTATTTATTTGTATTATATATCAAACAATTTGTTGGAAAATGTTTAACAAATTTTAAACAAGTTAGCTGAACTTTTTTCATCTTTATTTTTAGTATTTTATATTAATTTTAGATGCATTAATTTTTAATAATAATATGTTTACTTTTCTAATTAGTTTATTTATTACAATCTTATTATTCCTAAAATTATTACATTTTGTGATTTAATAATAATTTAAATTAATGATTTTTATTAACATATAAAACTTGTTTTAATGTAGTAAATATTGATTTTTCTGAAAAGAGTATTCTTCTTTTGTGAAATTGTTTTATATTGAAAATGTTTTTAGCTATTGCATGGATTCTAAAGACAACACTAATTACATCAAACAATAAATTAAATGTGATTTAGTTATTACTTTTTTAGTTATTAATTCTCCATTTTTTTGAAAAATAATGATCTTTTTATAAACATGTATATATGATATTATTTTCGTGTTAATATTGTTATAGTTTTATATTTTATATTTAATTTGTAATTTTCTTTTGATACTAACTATGCTAAATTTAACTAACTGGTACTTTAACTTTAATTTTTTATAAAATATTTTAGATCATTTGTAGTGAGAATGAGAAATTTTATTTATTTATATTTTTGTAATATAAATTTTACATACATCTAAATTTAATATTTGTCTCACATATGAATCTTTTTTTATTATCTTTCAACTAAATATATCTATTGTAATTTGTTATTTTGAAATCAACCTTAAAATTCATCTCTCGTTTAGGGATATATCATATGTAATTTTTAGATTTTTTTTAAGATCGTTATTTGACATGTACCATAAATTGTATAATTTTGCTCGTTATTTTCCGGTTCGCCACTTTGTTCTCAACTCTTCTCACCTCCCGGGCGAGACAAGCCACCTTTAGCTAGGGTCCTTCTGTCCAGCTCCAATAATTTAGGATGAAGCACTAGTTACAAGTACCCGACAATACAGTAGTGTTCTATTAAGAATTTAAGATCTCCAACCAAATTAGTTTTTTATTTTTAAAAATTTTTGGAATATCATTTAATTAGATATATCTTAACATCCATACGGTTGGATCGTCGAGAAATATGTTTAAAAAAATAGAAACAATAATTTGGGACGAAGCACTAGTTACAAGTACTAGACAATATAGTGGTGTTATATTAAGTTCTCCATCCAAATTAATTTTTTATTTTTTGAAAATTTAGGAATATTATTTAATTAGATATATCTTGACATCCGTATTGTTGGATCGTCGAGAATTTTTTTTAAAAAAATAGAAACAATAATTTGGGACGAAGCACTAGTTACGAATACTAGACAATATAGTAGTGTTCTATTAAGATCTCCAACCAAATTAATTTTTTATTTTTTGAAAATTTAAGAATATCATTTAATTAGATATATCTTGACATCCTTACGGTTGAATCGTCGAGAAATATTTTTAAAAAAATAGAAACAATAATCTGGTATGAATCACTATTTATGAGTACTAAACAATATAGTAGTGTTATATTAAGATCTCCAACCAAATTAATTTTTCATTTTTTAAAAATTTGGGAATATCATTTAATTAGATAAATCTTGACATCCGTACGGTTGGATCGTCGAGAATTTTTTTAAAAAAAATAGAAACAATATTATGAAAAACAACAAAAAAATTTGTAAACGAGCTCGAGCCGGGTCGAGTTCGAGTTTTCGAGCCGGGTTGAGTTCGAGTTTTCGAGTCGGGTCGATTTCGAGTTTTCGAGCCGGGTTTTATTCGAGCTCGGCACATACCCGGACCGACTCGTTTATATAAACGAGCCTAAAATCGCTGTCGAGCTCGACTCGTTTACGAACTCGAGTCGAGCCGGGTTCAGTTAAAGGAGTTTGAGCCGGGTAGGCTCGCGAGCCACCCGACTTGAATTACAGCCTTAATTATATGTAAGATATAGAGCCCGTTTGGCAACAATAGCTTAAAGCTAAAAATAGCTTTAAGTAGTTTTTGACCCGTTTAGCAACAACTGCTTTAATCCGGTTTTATGTTAAAAAATTCCATTAAGTCATAAGTTCCATTTAGGTACTTTTGACTTATGACTTATCGAGTTTTTTTTTTTCAAGATTCTTCTAAAGTTTAAATATTATGAATTTAAATTTTTTTAAAGTCAAATTTTACTTTATGTCAAAATTATTAAACCCCCATTTAATTTAAGTAAAATTAGTCAAACACATTCATTCAACTTAAAGTAAACAACTTTACTTTCTCCAATTAGTTAAAAATACCTCTATTAAGTCAAAAGTAACTTATTTAAGCAATCCCAAACCACTTGATAGTTACATTTTCATATAGATAAACTTCTAGTATGTGTAATAATATCTTTTGTTTTTTTGAAACCAATATCTTTTGTTATTAATTACATGTTTTACATATCTAATTATTGTAAATATTTATATAAGAATGAAAGAAAAATTACATCACACAAAAAATATTTTACTTTAAAAATACATATAATTTGTAAAAAATAATCGTGTCTTATTGAAGAATACTATAATTTACAACATTAATGTTGTGTTCTATAATGCAACAAGACATCATCAACTCATCAGAGTAATGAAATGAGACATTATGGTGTAGAACGGATAAATACGAGGATTGATTAAGTACATATCTAAAATGGATAAAGATCAATCCTAAATTTTTTAACTTTAAATTACAATAAAATATTTATTTGAACACAATCTTATGTATTAAAAATTCGAAAATTCTGGGATGACAATTTGAGTTTCGGCTCGCCGGGTGCATGATTATCCGTCTGTAATCAGGACCATCAGGTCTCGATAAATATCTATTTGACTACTTATGCCGTGAACTCAGTAGTCAGTCAGTCACTAATCACTACTGGGTCCAGGTCCCTGATAATCGTTTGTCAGGCATCGGTTATTTAACAATCGGTTTCACACCCGTTGGATCGTTGATCCAACGGTTGAGATTAAAAAAAAAATATTATTGTCCACTATAATCTGCCTATTCGCGGAAAATTTCCGCAGATTGCCGGTTCGCGGAAAATTATAGCGGACAATAAATTTTTTTTTAATCCAGGGGCCGTTGAATCAACGATCCAATGATTTAGAAACCGATCCAACAATTTAGAAACCGATTGTTATATAACCGGTACCCGACAAATGATTGTCGGGACCAAAACCCCTCACTACTACTCATAAAGCAATTGAGAAATCAGACAATATTAAATATCATATAAAATGTCCTTAATGACCAGCAACTGGTTTAGAATTATTGGAATTCATGACAGTTGATAATTGCAAGATGCAGTACTGATAGAAGTACAAAAGACAAGGATAATTTGGGTAGAATAGAGAAATTAGTTTGGTGAGGCCTATTTCAATATTATTCCGAGTCGGTGGACAAGAGCAAGTGGTTTGTACTCTTGATATATTGTTGAGTAGATTTTTATTAAGACTAATGCAGACCAGCTGTGTGATGTAGTATATATATGTCTCCCATTGGATATGCATGTATAACCAGACTAAAAGTATTGACATTGTGCTGGAGAATCTGGCGGGTTCAGAAGTCCATATCCTCCTTTTGAATTTCTAACACAAAATGTGTTTTCTTCAAAAGTTATCCCTTGACTGTGTCAAAAACGGTATACTTAATTTGAAACCAATTCCACATTTGAAAATAGCAATAAACTAAAAGTATATTTTTGCTCCTTCTACAAATCTTACTAGGATGCCAATAATTCACAACGTATATTATAACATACCGTATCATACTAACAAAAGTTGATATGTATATATATTTCATGATAAAAATACTAGTTCTACATAATTTTCAGGATAATCATGACACGGTATCAGAATCGGCCCTGAGCATGTGCGACATGTTCGATCGCATAGGGCACTCCCAGAAAAGATTAGATGGATTAACACTTTTCTCTATAGAAAGTAGTTTGCTAGAAAATGTTGATTACAAAAATATTATTAACGAGTTTGCTTCAAAAAATGCTAGAAGAACCATTTTTAATTAATTTGTATTATTTATGTACTTGTTACAATTTTTTTATAATTTTCAGTTATGTTTTTATTATGTTTTAAAGTTATTTTACGAACTTGTTATGTTTTTTACAAATTTCAATTAATATCTAATATTTTATGTAATTGTTATAAAAAAAATTATTAGTGTTAGGACATTTTTTTTTTACACATGGCATCCAAAATCTCATCACCACGGTATGTTGTACAGTAACAAGGATGGGTCAGAAAAAAGAAATTAAGAAGATCTCCCTCCTATCAGATACATGCAATCGGGAGCATTTATTTAATATAAGCAATCCTAAAACCACAAGTAAAATTAAACTCAAGCTTAAGTGAAGAAACAGTGAATGTTCCATCCTGGGACTTGGTGAATGTAGTTGAAATCAATACATTGCTAATTAAAACTATTGATGCAGGCTTTTTTATCTGAAAAGCTGGTAAAAGAAAAGAGTAAAAGCTCCAAGTAGGCTTGGCCTATTAATATAGGAGTAGTATAAGTAAGTATATACTTATATTAGTACTAGTATATATCTAAGGCACGTAGGAAAGGCAAACGGAATTTTTTTGGTGCGATGATCTAGAAATATATAATTTGACCTACTAGCTAGCTTCGTAGCTTGGTGTAGCTAGTTGCTTTCCCAGGTCTAGCTACTTCAGTGGGACACATCATCGTCCTGTTTCATCAGTCTGCATACGTAAACATGTGTGTAGCTTAATTTCTTTTGTTCGTGATTTAACTGTGTTACGTGTTTATATATACATACACGCATACACTTTTATCAGTACATGACTTGTATATGTACATTTTTGTAGTATTAACCATGAAAATTGTACTACTAGTAATTGAAATATTTGTTTATAGGTTTCCCAGTTTTTAAATGTCCTCCTCAGCCATTCACAAGGTGGAATCGTCGCAGAAAATTGAAGTTGGGTTTCGTCTCTTTTAGCTACTCTAGCTGAGATCAATTCTCATGTAGTAGGACCATCTTTCATTCGATAGCAACTGTCAACAGCCTCGTATAAATATATAAATCTAATCCATGAATTTCAATTCTATTGTCCCACAAAGTTCACGAAGACCCTTATGTATGTTTAAAAGGGTTTTGCTTGGGAACAAATAATTGTTGCTTTGTACTTATCATTGAATGTAATAAAATAATATAACACTTAACTGATATTATTACCGTATTTTAAGCATGATTAAATATGTTGTAATAATTATTTGTTAAAAATCGGGATCCTAATATCTGTTTGAACTTGTGTTTAATTAAACGCTATGAGCATGAATTCAGGTAGCTAGTTTCTGCCATGAACCAGTACAAGAAACCCCGGCTAATTAACCTTGTTAACTGGCTGTTGCTCTATATGCTTGGATAGAGTTTTCGCATGCCGCTAGGCATATTTTATTTATTTATAAAATTAAAATTTTAGCAAAAGGAAAAACAAATTATATTCATGCATTCAACTGTCTTTTATATGAATGCCTCCCAGAAGTTTTCCAGAAAACATAGTCCAGCGCTTATATATGTAAGCAAGACCAGCTCAATATATAGTTTTCCAGAAGTTTGAGAAAATTATCCATGGCTTATATATGTAAGCGAACATCAATTTATACTACTTAAATTAAAAAAAAAAAACACACACACACACACAGAGAGAATAAAAACTGAAGATATTAATTATAACTTGCACAAACATACTACAACTGATATTTGATGCGATCAATACGTGGTCACATCCTTTTAATTACCCGAAAACATAGTCCAGCGCTTTGTACTAGCTAGTTCAAATTCCTCTTCCGTACGTGAGAGCTAGCACAACTTAATACAAGGTACAACAAACGGATTAAATTCAAACTAATAGTAATTAGTGATTAATTATTATCTCCCTTGCTCAGCTTCAACCCATAATTTTCCCACAAATTATCTGTCTGATCACCCATGAAGAACCTAAATGAGCTACCTTGCATTGTACTGGTGGCTACATTAGAATCCGAAGGCGGCCTTGAAACATTGTCGTGGTGGCCACTTTGTATTAGTAGTGATGTTGTCAATTCAAGACCTCCAAGTCCTCCGCCTCCTAAATCGTTGGATTCGCGATACTCTCCTCCTCCTGCCCCTTGATTATTGCAAATTGATTCGTTGTTCTGAAAGTAAAAACAACTGCTGCTTACTGTCGGAGTAGTGTTATTCTCTTTGCGTTTCTTGCTAGATTGGTCCTTAGCTTTGGTTAGATAATTATTGATGCTTTCCCACTTGTCTTTGCAAATTGCAGCACTCCTTTTATCATATCCCAAACATGCCATGTTAGACGCAATCTCCTCCCACAAAACTTCCTCTTCTGAAGTCCCACTTTGCTGAACAAACATTGGCTCCATGCTAGTCCTCAATTGTATCAGTCTCGTCATCTCACATTCCGGCCAGCTCTCGCTACTGTTTGGCATCATTGTTTCACTCCCATTATCATTCTGGTTTTGAAGCTGATGAGCAGCCCTCATTGACAGAAGCTCCCCGTGATCAGGAGAGGAAGACCTAACTGGGGCCCTCAATTCTTTTGTTCCGGTTAACTTGTGCAAGGCTTCCATCAATCCAGCATCACGAGCTTCGATCCAAGCTCTTTCTTTTTCCCAAAATTTGTGCTCTCTTTCGGTTCTTGCTGCTTCCTGTTTCCTCCATTCTTCCTCCCGCATCATCCTCTCTTGCTCCTTATGCTCGATACTCTTCATCATTTTCTCCAGCCAAACTTCTTGCTTATCCATAAGTTTCCTCATCTGTCCATCAATGAAGTCCTTTATTTTCGCCTTCCAACTACTCTTACCTCTTTTCTTTAACGCCATGGCAGCATTAAGATCACTGCAATACTCATCCGATGAAGAAGTTACAAAAGCCGAGGAGTTTGAAGGAGTAAAGCTATCATCAATAATCTGCCTAGGAGTTTGATGGAAAACTTCCTGATTCGGGACTTCAGGAGTGTATGGAAATGTGGTACCTCCAACTCCAGCTAAATGTGCATTGTTTGGGACTGAATTAGTAGGATTGGTGCTCGAGGATTCACCGTAAAGAGCTTCAAGCTGTCGAAAGAATCGATAGTGCTTACCATCTTGCCTTCCAGCTTTCCCTTCTTTAGTCTTCTTGTAATACTTGTACAAATTCTCAAATTTCTCTCTGCATTTCTTGCCACTTCTTTGATACCCATGGTCAACACTCATTATTCTACAAAAAGAATTATATAAAGTTACCAAAAAAATTAATTAGAATATCTGAAAAGCGATTGGAAGGAAGAAATTGATGATTACATACATATGGGAAGGGAAGAATCTTAATGATCAAAAAAAAAATATGTGGTCCACTAATAGAACGAGAACGAATTTAAGTGGTAATAAAGTGTAGAATTAGGTTGGGTCATGATGATCTTGCTAATGATGAAGGAATTTTTATGTCATTTTTAATAAAGTTTTCTAGAGAAAAAGGAGACATCGGGATAGCTGCTTCTACACACACATTGTCGTTTCTTGATCGAATAATTTAAACTAGCTTCAAATATTAGATTATGTACGTATTATTCATACATACATCCATACATAATCAATGATTAAGCATTTGATTAACCATAATCCATATACGTATTCATATATCTATAGATGCCATAATCAAGAGGAATTCCAGACTTGCAGTTTTAGAGTTTTGGAACAGTATAGGGATGTTTCGAAAAACAAAGAGCAACAAGAGATTCGGTAAAACATAGTATGAGACAAAGGATATCTAAAAAAGATATGAGACAAAGGATATCTAAAACACCAATTCGATAAGGATGAGAAACAAACACATGGTAATAATATGGTACAGTCGTATAGATTAAGTGGCTTGGATGATTGGTAAGTAGAAGAGATTAGGAGAGAATATTGAATACTGAATTTTGTAAAAGGTAGCAAGAAGATTAGGGATGAACAGTTGATAATCTAGTCAATAATGAATGGTATAACGAAGAGTTGAAAAATCAAGTGGCAGATAAGACGGACAAAACAGATTATTTATTTATATATTCTCGTCGTCTCCCTCCCCCCTCTCTGCAGCACGCATGTGTGTGTGTGTGTGTGTTGATAATTATCAGATACCAAATTACATAGAGGAGTCAGTTGAAGTCTGAGAATTCTGAGGAAGTGGAAAGAAGATAAGGGCGAGAGAGATCTAGAGATGGGAGAGAGATATAATTAGCTAGCTTGGGGTATACCATGAATATTATTTTACTAGCTAGGTTTAGGGAAACACAAGAGATAATTATATTGTGTAAACATACCTAGAGACTTCATCCCAAAGAGGGCCTTTTTGATTAGCTTCTTTGAATTTAGGATCAAGCCTTGATCTGATCTCAAGAAGAGTGAGAGTCTCTTGTCGAGGCCACCTTCCGGTTCCACCGTCTCCATTTCCACCTCCACCGCTCATCTGGAGGTCCATATCGAGAGTTGCTGTAGAAGTACCGGCAGTAGCAGTAGAATCGGACCGAAACAACTGATGATGGTGATGATGATGCTGTTGCTGGTGATGATGATGATGAAGAAAAGGCGAAGAGCGAGGAGTAGGCATTGGTGTAATTTGGTCAGAAGAAGAGTTGAGTTGGTTACGAGAAGAGATGAGCATCTCCAAGTGTTGCTGTGCAGCTAACTGATCGTTGCTATGATGAAGCTGATGATGATGATGAACGGTGTTGGAAGCGTTGTTCATAAGCTCAGCTGTCGGTTGCGTAAACAAATTGGAGCCGACGGAGGTTGAGGTTGCGGGACGGACGTTCATGAAGTGCCTTAGATCCGCAATTCCATACTGATGATGCTGATGGTCTTCCATCTCCATCCAACTAAGAGGGCATGAGATGAGTTTACTATGTATATATATATATAAGGTTATCTGTTGAGGAGTGATAGAAGAGGAAGAGAGAGAGAAACAGGAGAGGATGAGAGTAGAGCTAAGCAATGGTGAAAGGAAGGGGAGCGGCAGACCCGGATCCTGTCGTTCAAGAGAATACTTACTAGTAGAGAATAGAGATCAAGCCTTTGAATTTAGGTAGACGACAAAGGGCCCATCCTTTCCCTTTCTCTATCTCTCCTCTCAACTTTCTACTAGTCACATTTATATGTTCCCCCAATCTATATATATCTAACTAATAAGTCTTGCAACTAAGAATTTTAGGCTGCTACAAATGAAACAATTCTACAAAGTCCATATCTGTGTATGCAATTACTAGGATATAAGTATATATTAATTAACACTTAGGTTGATGCTTAAACGATTTCGATCCGGTATCCGATTAGAAAATTCGGAAATTAGGATATTTGATTCGAAAAAATTGGATCGGATCTCCGAGCTAAATTTTTTTTAATGAATTCAGATAAGAATTCGGATCACAACTTTTTACAAATCAGGATATCTGGATCTGATCCGATTTTTAATATCTATTAAAATATAATTTTTATATTTAATAAATAATGAACTTATTGTAGACAATAATTCAACATTGAAAATATTAAATTGAGTAATGAATTATCACTAATAGATTAATGAATTTATTATTTATCACCTAAGTTTAAAAGTATTTTAGGTGTAAAAACGTAACTAGGGATGTACTTAAATGTGAAATTATAAATACAACTCCATATATTTGTACGTGAAAATTTCGTAACCTCATCTAAGTTTTCTTAAATCAACTTTGATAAACATTTTCTCTTACTTAATCATTTTCTCTCAATTGTTTGCATACTTGAAAAACATAACATTATTAATACTTAATTTGATATATTTAGGAAATGTGATCACTACTTTTAGGAAATGTGATGACTACTTTGGGACTTGCAAAAAAAAAAATTGTGGCCAATATAAACGGGACAAAGGAAGTATTAATACCTCATAAAAAATATTTATAAGAACTCGTTAAATAAATGAATGATAATTTAATCTAGGTGAAAATAAATTTAGGAAAAAATTGAATATACAAATGTTAAAATATGAGATGATGATATCTAAAATTTTATTAATTGATTTATCATTTGTAAAGTTAACGATAACTTATTGAAAATGTAATAAAATTCATTTATTTATACAAACTGAAATAAATTTTACTTGATTAGTTCGGATTCGGATAATTCGATTTTCGATCCGGTTTAAACGTATATCCGAATTCCGGATATCCGGTTAAACCGGAACCATAATAGATTTTTCATAATCCGAAAAATCGGATATCCGATCCGGATTTTAAAACCAGACCGAATATCCGGTTTTGCTCACCCCTATTAACGAAAACATTTTTCCGTCGATTTACTTTAATTTGTTACTGCATCGTATTATTTTTAGAGTAAATTATAGATTTGTGGTTGAATTTTATCCGATTTTGCATTTTGGTGACTCGAATTTGAAATTTTCAATATATTGGGCAGATATCGCTTTTACGTTTCAAGAGGATGGCTAAGAGTCATTTTTTGAGAAAAAATAGTTCATAAAAGGGGCTCTTAACCACCTTTTTGAAACGTAAAATTAATGTTTGACCAATAAATTGCAAATTTTGAAATACGACCATCAAAGTGTAAAATGGATAAAATTTAATCACCATTTTTCAATTTACTCTTATTTTTAGAAGGGTAATGCTAAACATAGCCCTAAGAGCTATGCTTCAGAATTAATGTGTTAGGTCGAATACACAATAAGTAATCAAATACTGTATGAATAACTTAATAGGAACACACTGTTTAACAATTAAAAACTGTTTGGAATTAATAATTCCTCTCTCAGTGATGTAAATATCACAGAGAGCTGCTTAGGTTACAATGGATGAATATTTCAATGTTCGACTTCCCTTCTAGGGTTAACCTAACTGTATTTATAGAACATACAGCTTCGTACAATCAGTAACTGATACTCCTAAAATCAAGCTATACAATTGATATCAATCACGATTGCTTCAGTCTTCCAAGTCAACTCAATCTCTTTGACAGCTTTCCAATCTTCAAAGATATTGCTTCCATATTTATCAATCTTCAAACACTGTTGACTCTTCAGACAATACCGCTACAGAGTTTAACAAACTCTGTTTGCGCTTCCAGTCAGTGTTTAATCAAACTCTGACTGCTTCCAGCTAAACTCTGTTTTCTGACTTTAGCTTCCAAACACTGTTTTCATCAATCATTTCTAACAATCTCCCCCAACTTGTCCATTAGCAAGAATGTACAAGTTTTACAGTAAATGATGATGTCAAAACAAATACAAAGTTTTACAGTGTTTAACATACAAACAGAGTTTAAGCTTTTACTTAACAAATTCTACAGAAAATAAGAAAATTCTTACAGACTTTAATTTCTAATCTCTTGAAGATCAGGCACTGTTCTGAGATAGTCTATAAGCAACCTTCTTTCAGCATTTTCAAGCTCTATCTGCATAGCTTCTTTGATTTCTCTCAACTGAGGATCATTCTCATCAGTTTGATAGATAGCAGCTCTAAGATCATAGATTTTGTTTCTTCTCATCTCATTTCCCAGCCTGATGTATTTCACCTCTTCAGATTTTACATTGAAATCCAGAACAGTAATTCCAAGATCTGTTTTCAGCTTTGTAGTCCCCTTCTCCATTTCAATCAGATTGCCATTCCAATCTCTGTATTTAGGAACATACTTGCTGTTGAATTTCATTTGCCTTCTTGCAAGGTTTTGAATCATTCTTTGTTGAAGCACATTTGCAACTGACTGTGCTCTTTGATTTCTCACTCTGAAAATATATAGGACATATTCAAGTTCTTCAGCATACTTTAATTCAATATCTTTTTCAGAGACTTTAAATACTGTTCCATCAGCCATGAAATATAACAAGAAATCCTTTTCTAGACTCTTCTGATATACAAGCTGTACTGATTCCAGTTTGTCTAAACTCTCTTGAGTGACACCACCTCCTGGAACAGACAGTGAAGAAGGATCTCTAGGACCAACATATTGTCTTTTATCTCTGTGTGAACCTATCCCTTCTTTGTTGTATCCAACTTTACCAGATAAAGCTCTACCATCAGAAAAGTCCATTGGAATTGTAGCTTCTAGTCTTGGATCATGAGGAGCACCTCTTTTAAATGTTGATTTCAACTGAGAAGACAATAATGGTGTAGTCACAACTTGTGCAGCAACAGAGGTTGTAACTATACTTTTCAGTTTTTGCTTAGCTTCTGCATCTGTTGGTTTTCTGAATACTTGCATTCTTTGATCTGTACCAACTGGTTCTTTGATTTGAATACCTTTAAGAACAGGCTTTGCAGCTTTAGCAACTTTCACATTCTTCTTTCCTTTTTCAGACTTTAAAGCTTTCAGATGTTTTTCTTGTAAACTCTTCTCTTCAGCTTTAACATCTTCTATGGTCACTCCTTCTGCATTCTCTTCCATGAAAAGCTTAACAGCTAACTCCTCATCAGTCTTTGGGTTTGATGTTAATTCCAAACTCTTGGTCTTTGAGGTACCTTGAGTTTCAGTGTTTGTTCCAACAGACTGTGATTTAAAAGATTTGCCAGATCTCAGAGTTTGCCTTTCAGAGTTTAAAACCTTGCTTTTATCACTTGCCCCTCCATCTCCAGCATCATCCTTTTGAGTCAGAGTTTGAGAAACTTTGCATTTAGACTTAGTCACTCTCTCCCCCTTTTTGACATCATCAGGAATTAGTATTGATGTAATGAGCTCTAAAGAGTTTGCAATTGAATCCACCTTAGCAGATAAAACAGCCTGATTTTCTTCAACCTTTCCTAGCCTGGCAAAGAGAGTGTCCTGAACTTTGGACAGCTGAACAGCTTTTATTTTGGACTCTCTTTCCATCTTCAACTCTCTTGACTGAATCTCAGTCTTCAAGGAAGCAATTTCGTGTTTAGTGTCAGCAAAATTTCCTTCCAGAGTCTTGACTTGTACCACAGTTGCCTTTAAACAGGATAAGATTTCTGGATTTGAAATTTGCTTTGCAGTTTGCTTAACAAACTCAGATGCTCTCCCTTTTGGAAAAATGCAATCTTGTTTATACCAATTTTCAGCAGATTTAGCAAGATGCTCTGCTTCAACAGCATGTGATGGACAAGGCTGAGCAAAAGGTGTATGTTTACTATCTGTCTGTGCAGGTGCACTCACAAAAGAGTCAGAGTTTGCATCACTGTCAGATTTATCTTCATCACTTGCACCTTGAGCTTGACCATCTTTGAAAGAACCACTGTGCTGAGCAGTGTCAGCCACAGTTTCTGCAATAACTTCTGCATCCTTTTCAATAATCACCTCATGTTGCACAGGCTCTGCAACAGAGTTTGCCTTAGTAGCTTCATCACCTTTGCCTTGAATTTTAGAAGATACTAGCTCTGTGTGTGATGCCACAGCTTCAGGAACATGTACTGCAGGCTCATCAGCTACACCAGGAGCTTCAACATGAACAACAGGTGAGACAGGATCAAGAATTGATTCAGGAACATCATGTACTGGTGACAAACCATCTCTTTGATCCTCTTCTACAGGCATTTTATCCTCTGTAGGTATTTCAATAGTAACATTATCCTCTGCAGGCATTTCAACCTCTGCAGGTATTTGTACTTTGTCATCCACAATATTCTCTGCAGGCATGTCATCTTTTGCAGATACTTCAACATTCACTGTATCCTCAACAGTAGGTGTTTGCTGTGAAACCACCTCTGGAGCTTCAATAATATTCTCTGCATCTGGATCAGAAAGAATTAATCTCCTTTTCTTGATTGGCACAACAATCTCCTCTTCATCTTCACTTGAGCTTTCTTTTGGTGGTGAAAGTGAAGGTCTGTTTGCATGTTGCTTCATTCTTCTAGTATAAACAGCTCCAGGTAATGTCTGTTTAGCCTTTGAATGTTTAGTGTTTTGGGCAGTGTGTTTCTTTCTCTTTGGCTTGGTTTTGGCTGGTTCAGTAGGTGCTGGCTCAGAGTATAAGGTATCAGTGTTTAAAGTTTCAGTGTTTAATGGTTCAGTGTTTATTGGTTCAGTGTTTATTGGTTCAGTGTTTATTGGTTCAGTGTTTGAGGGTTGAGAGTTTATTGGTGGAGAGTTTAAGGTTTCTGGTTGTGGTTCTTGAGATGTAGTAGGTACAGTAGTTGTGGGTGTTGGAGGTGTTGGTTCAGAGTTTATGGTTTCTGATGGTTCAGGCATTTGTTGTGGTGATTGAGAGTCTTGTGGTTGGTTCACATAGTTTTGTAAGGCTAAAGGCATAAACAACTCAGGTATTTGCTGTTTAGTGACATCTTTGTTTGTCAAATCAGAAAACATTCTCTTAGCAACTTGAAAAGGCTGAATTACATCAGCTTCATCAATTGGAATGTTAGGCACACATGCAGTAAATAGCAATTGACAAAAACGAGCAAAATAAACAGTAGTAGACTCAGACAATCGCTCTCCCAAGTTCATTAGTACTAGTCTACCAAAATCGAAGTTACCTCCATATAGTAGAGCATGACCAATTTGGAGAGTATCCAGAGGCAGTGCATCCCAGTTTGTTGTCTTCTTTCCAAAAGCCCTTGTTATACAATCGAAAAAGAAACTCCATTCTTTTCTCAAACTTGGCCGTCTCAAAGACCCTATCTTGTTCAAGTTTCCTGCACATCCAATTTGTTCCAACATTGTCCTCAATCTATCATGACCAACAACACTGTAAGAAGTGTGTGTCTCAAAGTCCAAAGCATCCCTGACAGTGGTTGGAGTAATGATATACTCTGATTCTTCATGAGTGAAAATGATTGTTGGAGTGCCAGCCTCTCCTCCATCATCATATTCAGAGTTTGTCCAGAAAGTAGCAATCTGTGAAGCAGATAATGTTGGTGGTGCAGTTAGAGCCGTCCCTATCTCAGAATCGTTCAAGAAGTTTTGGAACAAGTGAAACGCCTGTGGAGCATTTTCATTCTCCAATGGTGCTGCATAGTTACTAGGGAGAAAAACTAACCCTGCTGCATCAAACGCTTTAGTTGCCATTAGTAACAAGATACGAAGATATTCAGAGAAAAGATGTATATGCACTGTAAGTGTTTATCAAAAAGCGAAGGAGAGAATAAGAGAAGTGTGAAAATGAATAAGTATGTAAGTAACTGTGAGTGGGTGAATGTGAATCGATATGGAGTGAGAGACTAAAGACGATTAGAGTAAAATTAAAACTCAATCGTTTATTTAGTAAAAATGCGCAACTGTTGTAGAGTAGTGTTTGAGTGGGACACAATCATGAGACACGTGTCAAACAGCCAATGGATCACTTAATAATTACCGCTGTTATTCCTATAATCACGACACTTAGACACATTAACACTAATTAACAGTTGTCAACTACCCCAATTACTCCAAAATAGTCAAATCATCTCAATAAGACTTTACCTCAGAGTACTTAACACAACTCAACAGTGTTTATCAATTTTCCAACTTTATCACTAAAACCCTTTCAAAAATTGCACAGTTGTGAATATGAGTGTGTGTGAAGCAGAGTTTACTGAAATCAATTTTTAGAGCATCTAATATTTCATAAAATCCATAACAAACAGTTAATAAACACTGAATGCACAAACTCTCATATTAAACACTGATTGTTTGATGAATGCTAAACTCTGTAGTTACTGTAATACAGAAATCTGAAAACTTCTATTCCCTTTGATGTCCATGATTATCCAAGTAAGCACACAGTCTTTAAAGACAAAAATATCAAGAGATAGAAATCAGAGCATCATTCAGTGAATAACAGTCATGAACTGTATAACCTCACAAACTCTCAAAGCACACAAGTGTTTAGGTGATGTGTTTACACTCACATTCAATCAGAAATAGCAGAGTCTACCATATGCTTGAATGTCCACCAATTCTACACTACTTTGAGTACATGTATTCACAAATCAAAAGGACTTTATTCAGGGTTTAAATGGAGTAAGATCAAACAGATGAAAAGAGATGTTTTATTCATGAGTGACTTCAAGTGTTTAGTCACAGTATATATTTGTATGAGATCAGTATATATGCTTTTTTTTATTTTTTTTTATTTTATCTTTTTTTCATTTTTTTTTTTATTTTTATTTATTTATTTAGCATATATACTGAGTAAACTTTTTCTTTTCTTGAGAAACACTCATCTGTTTGAGAAAAAAAAAATATTTAACTGCTCTTAATACTTCAGAGTATAAGAAAAATGAGCAGTTAATAAGGCTCAAAGGGGTTTACTAAGGATGGAATTTATGAACAGTGTTTATACAGTGTTTGTACAATGTTCAAAAGAATTTCGAACAGTGTTTGAAAGAATGGTAAATCCTATTGCCTTTATCATTTTCATGCACACACATATCCTGTAGTCTCAAAATGGTTTAATACAAGTTCTAGAGAAACATACTACCTGATGAATATCACACAACAATAAATACTGATTGATAGAAAGTGTATCAATCACTGATTTGGCTCAAACTCTCACAGGGTGTAAACATGAGTCTGAACTCACCAAACTAATCACTGACACATCTCAAGTTTTATGATTTTCACAAGTACAAACAAGGAATCATCATGAACCATACCTTTGGAAACAGAATGTCACTTATCAGAGTTTAGAGTTCATCAATAACCAAAATTATTTATGAGTGGCTATGCACACAATATTCATAGACTCAGAGTTTAGGACTAAATAAACTAAGAGATGCTATAAATATGAAACAGTATCATGCTGTGTTAATTTTCTGCACAAAGTCTGATTAGATAGCAGTGACTCAGAAAGAATCATGATTTAATTACTGTGAATCATGCTTCATACATATTTCTTCATTGGTATTTTCATTCAGACAATAATCAATTCTGAATTCACTGAGTGTATCTAACATGTTAACAGTATTTAACAGACAGACATGCTGACAGAGTTTAAAAAAGATTTAAACATTAGCATGCAGAACAGAGTTTAATACTAAGGTTCACATAGCACTTAACAATTTGCAGAAACATGAGCAACATATTTTAGAAATAAGTTTTTGAGTCTAACCAACATCTCTAGTCAAAACTAGAGACCATTCCTAGTTCATTGACCAGTCTTGTAAATGTAGCTTCACTCAATGGCTTGGTGAAGATATCTGCAAGTTGTTGTTCTGTAGACACAAAGTGAAGCTCAATGTTGCCTTCCTCTACATGCTCTCTGATGAAGTGATACCTTATGCTGATGTGCTTTGTCATTGAATGTTGCACTGGATTACCTGTCATTGCAATAGCACTTTGATTATCACAGTAAATAGGTATCTTGGAATACCTTAATCCATAATCCAGCAGTTGATTCTTCATCCATAAAATCTGTGCACAACAGCTACCAGCAGCAATATACTCTGCTTCAGCTGTAGATGTAGATATTGACTTCTGTTTCTTGCTGTACCAGGAAACAAGTCTGTCACCCAGAAATTGACAACTTCCACTGGTGCTTTTTCTGTCTATCTTACATCCAGCAAAGTCTGCATCAGAGTAACCAAGAAGTTTAAACTCTGATTCTCTTGGATACCACAGCCCCAAAGTCATAGTGCCCTTGAGGTACTTGAATATCCTCTTTACTGCTGTTAAATGTGGTTCTCTTGGATCTGCCTGGAACCTTGCACACAAGCAAGTTGCATACATGATATCAGGTCTGCTAGCTGTCAAATAGAGCAAAGAACCAATCATTCCTCTGTAACTTGTCATATCTACTGATGACCCTGCATCTCTGTCCAATTTTGTTGCAGTTGCCATGGGAGTTGTTGCAGATGAACAGTCAAGCATACCAAATTTCTTGAGAAGGTTTCTGGTATATTTTGCTTGATTTATAAAAATTCCATCATCTGTTTGCTTCACCTGTAAGCCTAGAAAATAACTAAGCTCTCCCATCATACTCATTTGATATCTTGACTCTGTGAAATCCACTTTCTAGTAGAAATTTGGCAAGTGTTTCATACCATGCCCTTGGTGCCTGCTTAAGTCCATAGAGAGCCTTGTCTAACCTGTAGACATAATCTGGATATTTTGGATCTACAAACCCTGGTGGTTGTTCTACAAACACTTCTTCTTCAAGTTTTCCATTCAAAAATGCACTTTTCACATCCATCTGAAACACTTTGAATTTCATGTGGGAGGCATATGCTAGAAAAATTCTGATTGCCTCCAATCTAGCCACTGGTGCAAATGTTTCATCATAGTCTATTCCTTCCTGTTGTGAGTAGCCTTTTGCAACTAGTCTTGCCTTGTTCCTTGTGATAACACCCTCACTGTCAGTTTTATTCCTGAAAACCCATTTAGTACCAACAATGGATCTATTCTTGGGCCTTGGTACAAGTGTCCACACTTCATTTCTTTCAAATTCATTTAACTCTTCTTGCATTGCTGTTATCCAGTCAGCATCTTTAAGAGCTTCTTCCACTTTCTTTGGCTCAGATTGTGACAAGAATGCATGAAATAAACATTCATTTGTTGTTGCACTTCTTGTCCTTACTTTTGCATCTGGATCACCAATAATCAAATCAGGTGTGTGAGATTTAGTCCATTTTCTTGCAGAAGGCAGATTGCTTCTGTCATCATGTGATCCTCCCCCTTGATCCATGCTCTCCTGATTTTCTTGGTGTCTTTCCTCATTTTCAGATGCTCCCCCTGAATGTGACTGCTCAGAATTTGAATGATCAGAGTTTGAATCAACAGTGTTTGATTCAGAGTTATCATTTGAGTCACTATCAGTGTTTGAATTTTCACTTTGATGTGATTCTTCATGCTCCCCCTCAACTGGTTCTTCCCTTGTTTCTGATTGAAGAGTTTCTTCAGTATTTACCAGTAGAGGTTCAGAGTTTAGATCAACAGAGTTTGACACATCAGTCTGATCAGAGTTTACTTTTTCAGAGAATAAATCTTCATTTTCAAAGTGCAATTGATCATGTTCATTGACATCTTCAAGTCCAGTTATTTTCTTGTCATCAAATGACACATGAATTGATTCCATGATCACTTTAGTTCTCAGATTATAAACTCTGAATGCCTTTGTTGACAGTGGATAGCCAACAAAAATACCTTCATCTGCCTTTAGGTCAAACTTGGTCAACTGTTCAGGATGAGTCTTCAACACAAAGCACTTGCATCCAAAAATATGAAAATATTTTAGATTTGGCTTTTTCTTCTTCACCATTTCATATGGTGTTTTACCATGCTTGTTGATCAGTGTTGCATTTTGAGTAAAACAAGCAGTTTGGACTGCTTCTGCCCAGAAATATGTTGGCAACTTTGCTTCATCTAGCATGGTTCTGGCAGCTTCTATCAAGGTTCTGTTCTTTCTCTCCACTACACCATTTTGTTGTGGAGTGCCAGGTGCAGAAAACTCTTGTTTTATCCCTTTACTCTTGCAAAATTCTTCCATTGATGAATTCCTGAACTCAGTTCCATTGTCACTTCTGATTATCTTCACTTGATGCTCTGACCCTTTTTCCAGTTGAATTACATGTTCTGTCAGTGTTAATGCAGTTTCATCCTTCTTTGCAAGAAAATATACCCATGTAAATCTGGTATATTCATCAACAATGACTAATGCATATTTCTTCTTTCCAAGAGACATCACATTCACTGGACCAAAAAGATCAACATGTAGTAGATGATAAGGATCAGCAATTGAAGACTCAGTTTTGCTTTTGAAGGAGACTTTTCTCTGTTTTGCCTTTTGACAAGAATCACACAATCCTTCTACATTCAACAAGGACTTTGGTAGACCTCTTACAAGATCATTCTTGATTAGCTCATTGATGTTGTTCAGGTTCAAATGAGAGAGTTTCTTATGCCATTTCCAACTCTCTTCACTGGACATCCTTGTAGACAGACATACTGCTTTGCCATCAGTGTTTGTTGACAATTTGATTTCATAGATGTTATTGTGTCTGTTTCCAACTAGAGCAACTTTCCCTGTAGATTTACTGATCACTTGACAATATTCAGGCTGAAAATCTACATGATATCCTCTGTCACAGATTTGACTCACAGATAGCAAATCATGCTTGAGTCCTGGAACAAGAGCTACATTTGTGATGATGACATTTCCAAGATTAATATTGCCATATCCCAGTGTATGTCCTATGTTGCCATCTCCATAGGAAACTTCTGGGCCAGCCTTCTCCTCAAACTCTGATAGCAGGGCTTTATTTCCTGTCATGTGTCCTGAACATCCACTGTCCACAACTAGGGTACTAACCCTGGTGCCCTGCAATCACAAACAATCACTGATTATTAGTTTTAAGGATCCAGACTTGCTTGGATCCTTTGGCTTTCTTAAATCTGTTAGCTTTTGCAGCGGAATTTTCATTAACAGAGTTTAAGCTAACTTTTTCAGAGTTTACATTTGCAGAGTTTACTTTAACCCACTTCAAATTTGGCTTGGGTTCATAGTAATTATAGTAAATAGCATGATAATCTCTGCAAGTGTAAATAGAATGCCAAGTACTTCCACAGTGTTTGCATAAAGTCTGTGGTCTAGTTCTCACATAATCACTCTTTACTGCAGTTTTAGAGGGCAAAGAATTAATGTTCTTATTCTTATTGCAGAAACTAGCAAGATGATTAGTGCTACCACAATTAAAGCATGTTTTTCTAGGAGCTAATGAAGCAAGCATTGGCTTAATTCCTGAAGTTATGCCTACTTTTCCATTTTTGTTTTTCTTAGGCAATCTCTGTTTGTTGACAGATTTTATCTCCTTAAGCTTATGCTTGAGTTGTTTATCTGTCATTAAACCAATGTTAGCCTCTTTAACAAAAGTTTTAGCATATGACTCCTTAACAGCCTTTTTCTGTGCTTCAGTCTTAGGTCCACCTGTTCCCATGACATTACCCTCAGATGAACAATGTGGTCTAACCTTTACCGGATTTTCAAATCTAAGTTCATCTCCTACAGAGTAACCTAGACCTACTGTATCTGACTGAAACACTTCTTGAGTGTCTTTGCCAGAGTGTGTCCAAGTTTTAATGATGTGTTTACTATCCTCCAATTCAGATTCTAGTTGCTTATACTTACCTAGCAACTCCTGTTCAATAAACATTGCATCATCTCTCTCTTTTTGAATTTTATTCATGTTCTCTAACTGTTCCTCAACAAGTTTATTTCTTTCTTTGAGTTGAGAACACTCAGACTTTATCCTCTCATTTTCTAAGGTCTGATCTCTATAACTGATATGCAATGCTTTAAGATAAATTCTTAATTCAGTTATATTATCAGTGTTATAAGCATAAGTGGTTGGAGGTACCTTGAGATCATCATTTTCAGTCTGAGTAGTAGCCATGAGAGCATAGTTGACTTCCTCATCTGAATCTGAAGTGTCTGCCCAATCTCTGCCTTTGGTGTAGAGTGCCTTTTCAGTTTTACCCTTCTTGCACTCTGGAGCATAGTGTCCCATCTCCTTACACTTGTAGCATTGAATCTCAGACTTATCTTTCTTTCCAGATTTGAAGTCTTTTCCCTCAGCTTTCTTGAAATTCTTCTTGTCAGACTTTGAGTAGTCCCTTGAGAATCTCTTTCCCTTCTTGAAATTCTTGTAACCCATCTTCTTGAAGGTCTTTACCATCAATGCAGCCATTTGCATCATCTCTTCATCATCTTCAGAATCAGATGAACCATCTGTGTTTGAGTCAACATCAGTGTTTGATGACTCAATCTCTGAATGGATGACTAAGGCTTTCCCTTTGTCCTTTCTCCTTGATGCCTCCTTCTTTGATGGTTTCTCCTCAACCTTGAGTGCAACAGATTTTGACTTTCTACTTGTTCTTTTGTTTCTTTGCTCCAATTCCAATTCATGGGTTTTGAGCAGCCCATAAATTTCATCAATCTCTGTTTCACCAAGTTCATAATTATCTCTAATAGTGGTTGTTTTCACATCCCACTTTTCAGGTAGAGAAAGAAGAAACTTGAGATTTGAGTCTTCTAAATCATATTCTTTGTTAACCAATGACAAATCATTGAGCAGTTTACAGAATCTGTCAAATGTTTCTGTCATGGTTTCATCAGACTTTGCCTCAAAGTGCTCATACTCCTGAGTGAGTATGTTTCTTCTGTTTTTCTTGATTGCAGGAGTTCCTTGACACCTAACCTCAAGTGCATCCCATATTTCCTTTGCAGTTGTGCAATTAATCACTTTATTAGACATAACATTGTCTAATGCACTGTGAAGTAAATGTCTCACTTTTGCATCCTTTGCAATAGATGAAAGATCCTCAGCAGTTAGATCTTTCTTTTCCTTTGGAATGACCTTTGCCTCCTCACCAGCAGCAGCAGCAGATAATTTTGTTGGTTTGTGAGGACCTTCATATATTCTATCAAGGTATTCTGGATCTGTAGCCTCCAGAAACATGGTCATTTTCACCTTCCAAATTGCATACTCTGATGGCCTAAGTATAGGAACCCTGATTGTCTCATACCTACTAACAGTAGTAGGGGCTTTCTCATTTGGTGGAGGAATCTCTGCCATTGATTACTTTTGTGTTTGGATCTTTAACTGTAATAAAGTAACAGATTAGGCTCTGATACCACTTGTTAGGTCGAATACACAATAAGTAATCAAATACTGTATGAATAACTTAATAGGAACACACTGTTTAACAATTAAAAACTGTTTGGAATTAATAATTCCTCTCTCAGTGATGTAAATATCACAGAGAGCTGCTTAGGTTACAATGGATGAATATTTCAATGTTCGACTTCCCTTCTAGGGTTAACCTAACTGTATTTATAGAACATACAGCTTCGTACAATCAGTAACTGATACTCCTAAAATCAAGCTATACAATTGATATCAATCACGATTGCTTCAGTCTTCCAAGTCAACTCAATCTCTTTGACAGCTTTCCAATCTTCAAAGATATTGCTTCCATATTTATCAATCTTCAAACACTGTTGACTCTTCAGACAATACCGCTACAGAGTTTAACAAACTCTGTTTGCGCTTCCAGTCAGTGTTTAATCAAACTCTGACTGCTTCCAGCTAAACTCTGTTTTCTGACTTTAGCTTCCAAACACTGTTTTCATCAATCATTTCTAACATAATGTAAGTGGATAAGTACATTTAATATGTCAATTTTGCACTTAATACATCAATTTTGCATGAATCTCAAAATAATTATTTAGAAATTTAGAATGTTTTTATTAATGGAAATTAATGTAAATGCATGGGGGGTCTACTATTATTACTTAAGAAATTAAATTAATGCTATAAAAAAGCATTGGAAAACCAAAAATCAATTAAATAACTAAAAATAAATACTGAAAATATGAAAATATTTAGGGATATTTACAAAAATATATATGTTTTTAACTTTCTTTTACGTTTTTACTATCATTAACTTCCTCTTTCAATTCTATACTTTTACTTTTACAAAAATATTACCAACTTTGTTTTTAACTTTTTACTACTTTTTATTTTTCTAAAAATACGTTTTACAACCTCATTTGCAACTACCGGGCGGCGCCAGCCGTGTGAGTTGCAAAAGAGGTTGCAACTGAAAACTGGAAGTTGCAAATGAGGTTGCAACTTAAAACTAGAATTTGCAAAAGTTGCAACTTCGATGTTATATATGGGAGTAGACGAATATCTGATTGCAAGTTACAGTTTTCAGTTGTCATTTTCGACCAGTTTTTTGAAATATATATATATTTCAAAAAACTGGTCGAAAATGACAACTGAAAATTGGAACTTGAACTTCCAGTTTTCAGTTTTCGGTTGCATATAAGATTGCATATGAGGTTGCGTATATGCAATCTTATATGCTATATCGGGGAGCAGACGAATTTCCGATTGCAAGTTCCAGTTGTCATTTTTGACCAGTTTTTTGAAATATATATATATAAATATAATAGATTTCAAAAAAACTGGTCGAAAATGACAACTGGAAATTGGAACTTGAACTTCCAGTTTTCAGTTTTCGGTTGCATGTAAGTTTGCAATCAGACGAATTTTTGATTGTAAGTTCCAGTTTTCAGTTGCAACTTTTGCAACCTCATTTGCAACTTCCAGTTTTTTTTTGCAACTTCCAGTTTTCGTTTGCAACTTTTGCAACCTCATTTGCAACTTCCAATTTTCATTTGCAACCTCATTTGCAACTTCCAGTTTTCAATTGCAACCTCATTTGCAACTCACACGACTGGCGCCGCCCTGAGGGGCGCCTTGCGAACCGAGCTTTTAGAGATGAGGCCAGTTGCAAATGAGGTTGCAAAGGTTGCAAAACGCATTTTTAAAATTAAGAAAACTATGAATGGTAATTTTAGAATTTTAGAAAGTTGGGTTGTATATTTTTAAAAGCCCAATAGTTAACCTAGGTAGTTTTGAATTTATCCCTATTTAATGTTTAACCATATCCCTTAGAACTATAGTTATCATTTTCCTTTTTAAAAATACAAAATACGTATTATTTCTTGCAATTTTTCTTTTCTCTCCCCAGAGCAACCACATGTACGAAGATATCAATCTTGAATCTTCAAGTGTTCCAAATAAAACTCGTAGCTACTAGTAATCTTAGGAGTGCATTTTTCTTCCATCATTCGCTTAATTACGCTGTTGAGTTTTCTACGACGAATTTATAACTAAGACCGTTTCTACGAGGATCCGAGATTAATTTATGTAAACTTGTTAAAACTTGGAAGGATACAGAGAGATGATTTATTATACCATTGCGTTTGCGGCCTCTCTGCATAAAGTTCTTGGCAACACTGCTGCTCAGTTTCTAAAAAGCTCAAAAGTAAATAAGAGGTATCTAAATATATATGCTTTCAAATTAAACACGGTTGATGATACAACCAATACATCCAAAAGCTTTCAAGTCAAAGATCATGAACGAACATACAGCTTTATGCTAAGCATTAATCCATTCCAAGCTACTAGCTAGTAGTGAATATTCAACAATCAACACGTACAACTGGTTTACTTTTAACAAATTATTCTACATTTAATAGAAAATATTCACACAAAGGGACATACATGAAGACTTCTTAAAGGATCAAATCCAAGCTGTAACTATAAGTTTACTACGAGTATATGTTAACTCTACACCGTTATCCTTATTACATGTTCAAATCCAAATGTTGTCAAGAAAGTTTTTAACGTAGCGACTACTGTACACTGTTTGTATATAGATATGTGTGTTACTGTATAGACTGCTATCACACATATCTAAACCCTCACACTTGTATTGTATTTTTAACAATCGATATAGGCTAACCTAATCGATTTTTCGCAACCTTGAAACCATGTGTATTTGTGTATGAATCCTTTTAAGATTTATGTTGTGTTTGGTTGGGGAGAATGGAATGGAATGGAATGGAATGAGTAAAAATAAAGGGAAACTATAGAGATTAGAGGGAAGATTTGAAAAAAAATGGATGGGTGCAAAATTCCTATGATGAGATTTGTGAAGAAAATGGGTAGGGGGAGAATGGAGCATTCCATCCAAAATAGGTATGCTTGAGTTCTTATATATTTTGTTAGAGTTGGAATGAGGAAGGAATGAAAAGTATTAAAATTTTACCATAATTTAGTTCAAAATCTCATTCTATTCCCTCCTAATTCATTCATGCCAACCAAACACAACATTAGTGGTATAACATGATGCGTGATGAAATAGGTTAAGTGGTAAGGGGATCATCTTTTATCCTCCGGGATAGGGTGTTTGGAACGCATTTTAAGGTGAATTTTAAGGTGCATAACTTATTTTTGAATTTTTTTTTTGTATAAAAATAGAATAATTTTATTTTTATACAAGAAAAGAAAGTTTTAAAAATAAGTTATGTAACTATTCTTAAAATTCACCTTAAAATACGTGCCAGAAAATAAGTTATGAAACTATCCTTAAAATTCACCTTAAAATGCTTGTCAGAAATTGACAAAAAAAGTGTTAAGAATTTGATGGGACATAGAGAATATATATATCAGCTAGGTGCAACATATAATTATACAATTAAATAATCATTTTTGTAATACCTAAACAGACACACACATATACATTTATATGTAAAGGCTGGAGAAAATATAAAAGCAAAAGCTAATATTACTTCTCCACACCTAAAATTGAATACAAAATAAGGCTTAAATAAAAAATATATGTATACAAATTATACTAAGTCTGCTAGCTATTCTTTTGACAAAAAAAAAAAGTATCACTACAAAAAAACAAGGCTAAATGTGACCAAATAAATTGACAAAAAAAAAAAGTATCACTATAAGAAAACAAGGCTAAATGTGACCAAATAAATTCGACCGCGGCTAAATATGACCGAATTCGGTCGACCATTTTTGGCCCGGCTAAATATGACCGAATTCGGTCGAATTTAGCCGCGGTCGAATTTATTCGATCGAATTTAGTACCAAATGTGACCGATTTTTTTTCGGTCGAATTTAGTAGCTACTAAATTTGACCGATTTCTTTTCGGTCGAATTTAGTAGCTACTAAATTTGATGATTTTTTTTCGACCGAATTCGGTCATATTTAGTAGGGGAGCAGGAAAATTGCCGCCCAATTTTTTCCGAAATGTTGCCGAAATTTGGTCAAATTTATAAATATGACCGAATTCGGTAAAATATTAAATTCGACCAAATTTGGTCGAATTTACCCGCATTAAATTCAACCAAATTCGGTCGAATTTAATAATTGTGACCAAATTCGGTTGAATTTATTATTTTCAGAAATTGAAAATATATTATTAAATATTTAAATGTTTGTACACATCATGAACAAATATTTATAAATACAAGGATAACGTTATTTATATGTATAAATTTATTTTGTTCGTAAAAAATATTCATATGATAGGAGAAAGTTAAATTTTTAACTAGTACTAGTAACTAGTGCTTTGTCATTGATTGTTGTCTCTATTTTTTAAAAAATAATTCTCGACGATCCAACCGTACAGATGTCAAGATATATATAATTTAGTGATATTCCCAAATTTTCAAAAAATAAAAATTATTTTGGTTGGAGATCTTAGTAGATCACTACTATTCTAACTGGTACTAGTAACTAGTGCTTTGTCACGGATTGTTGTCTCTATTTTTTAAAAAATGTTTCTCGACGATCCAACCGTACGGATGTCAAAATATATATAATTTAGTGATATTCCCAAATTTTCAAAAAATAAAAAATTAATTTGGTTCGAGATCTTAGTAGATCACTACTATTCTAACTAGTACTAGTAACTAGTGCTTTGTCACTGATTGTTGTCTCTATTTTTTTAAAAATATTTCTCCACGATCCAACCGTACGGTGGTCAAGATCTATCCTTTCTAATGCTATTGCCAAAATTTCAGAAAAAAATAAATTAATTTGGTTCGGTAATTTAACGGTCAACTAGTAATTTGACTAGAACCCCTAAACAGGGTTTCGTCAGGGTTTAGTGTTTCGATTTTTTAAAAATATTTCTTGATGACCCAACCGTACTGTGGTCAAGATCTATCATTTCTAATGTTATTGCCAAAATTTTAGAAAAAAATAAATTAATTTGGTTTGGTAATTTAAAAGTCAACTAGTAATTTGACTAGAACTCCTAAATAGGGTTTCATCAAGGTTTAGTGTTTCGATTTTTTAAAAAATATTTCTCGATGACCCAACCACATGGTGGTCGAAATCCATCATTTTTAATGTTATTGCCAAAATTTCAGAAAAAAATAAATTAATTTGGTTTGATAATTTAAGAGTCAACTAATTTGGAAAATAAATTAAAAATAAAATAAAAATATAAAATAAATCCAAAATTCAATTTAAAATTTATGCATACCAAAGTAGTCATACTCACTATTTTTGAGATGAATCTTAACCTACCTTCACTAATCTTCCATTTTTTTTTAATTTTTCCCCATTTTTTAACTAGTTTGTAAAATAAATTAAAAAATTAAATAAAAATAGAAAAAATGTCTATTTTTGAACATAAAATTTGGTTGTATGACTACGTGGGTGATTATAAATTCTGGGAAAAAAATGCTTTTTTTTCTATTTTATTTAATGTTTTTGCCTTTATTCCAATTTTTATTAATTTTTTAAATTAATCAATTCAACAGAATTTTGACCAAATATTAATTCGACCGAATTCGATCGAGTTTAGCCGAGCTCCTAATTTCAACTATATTTGGTCGAATTTAGCTCCTAAATTCGACCATATTTGGTCAAATTTAGCCGTGTTATCATTATATTTGAATTTCTCAGTCATCGTCTACGTGGCTATCTCTCATTGGTCAATTTAGTATCACATGGATTGATGATTCAAGCAATCTAGGCCCTTAAATAAAACTAATCCTAGCCATACATTTTACTAACATACATATATATAAGAGAAAAAGGATCCTGAGATTGATCTCAGGAAATTTTTCCTAAGATATATACAAAATATACTCTAAATATGAATGGGCCCGCAGGGCTAATTAAAAATATTTGATTTTACAAAATTGCCCATCTTATTTTTACATGTAAACCCATATATCTCAGGTAATTTAACTGAGATACATCTCAGGTTCCCTATCCTCTATATATAATATATATGCACACATAAAACTAAAACCCACCCCCCCACAACAATCTGATCTACTGATCAACTCCCCCCCTCCCCCCAACCCCTGACGCCTGCCCTCCACCCCCACCCCCGGCTGCCCCCCTTCCCATCAATTTATTTTTATTTTTCTGTTTTTTTATGTTCTTGAGTTTTCAAGAATCAAACCAACATTTGGAGGCGTTATCGGTGTCCGATTTCAACGCTCTTATAGTCGAATCGAAGCCCCCATCATTCTCTATCCAAAAACATGATCAGATTTTGGTGGGGTATAATTTATGAATTTCTCCTATTTTTTTAATTAAATTCGAATTACCTATTAAAATTATGAATTTTTGTAAACGTGTTTGGTTGCTGATTTTGATGTTACCATCGTGTAGAGTATGTTTTTCTAGTCAATTTCATATATTATATGTTGAATTTCGAGTTTAATAACGTATAGAATTCGAAGTTTGATTTTCGTGTTCTTCGTGTTCTTGAGGATCGAAGCACTTCTGGAAGTGTTATTGAACTCCAATTTTGATGTTCTAGTTACCAGAATGAATCCCACATGATGTTCAATTCTTGAGCAGCAGATTCTGCTGCTTTTTAAAAAAAAAATTAGTGCACGTTAAATACGATCGAATTTGGTCACATTTAGTATAAAAATACGACTATATTTGGTCGAATTTAGTACACTTTGGGCGCCAAAATTTAAAATTTTGAATTTTTCGTCAAAATTTGAATTTTTCAATATTTTGGAAATTTCGGTCGAATTTATAATTTGACCAAAATTGGTCGAATTTAATACTACTAATTTTGACCAAATTTGGTCGAATTTATCCTAAATTTGACCGCACTAATCGGTCAAATTTATCCTAAATATGATCGAATTATTCGGTCGAATTTATCCTAAATTCGACCGAATTACTAAATTTGACCAGCGCAAATATGACCAACAGAAATTCGGTCATATTTAGCTAAATTCGACCGAATTCGGTCAAATTTAGCTAAATATGACCGGATTTTTTCGGTCATATTTAGCCGTTTTTCTTGTTGTGTATGCTAGCTTTTCTAACCCCGATTGACTAATTATTTAAATACAAGTTTTAATTTATATTAGCTTATTACCCATGTAAAGCACGGGTTTTTTTTATATTTGTAATTATATTAATTTTCTAAATTTTATATGTTATTAATGTACATATTCAATTGTTGTTAAAATATTGATATATATAAGATTTTACACGTTCGATTTAATTATTGTACTCTATCTTCAATTCTTAAAATTTGATTTAGATGATTTTACAGCCCCACGTGAAATGAACAAAATAGTCTTTATTTAAGTGATGGTTTAACAATTATTTTTCAATTAAATCTATGCAGAAACAAAAAAGAGAAGAAATTGACAATTTTTCACGTTGAAGATTCTATTCGATTTATGAATTATACTTATAATTCGTTTTGATTATCAAAATACCCATATTATTATTTGAAGATAGTTCTATTAACAACTAAATACAATTTTAATAATAAGTGTAAGGGGAATTTTGTCCAAAACTTTGATAATCGGTAGTATGATCCTCCGTACGACAAAATAAATAAGAATCGTTACATCTTAAAATAAATAGATGAAAACCGTTGAATTTACCATAAAAAAATGGTTTTATATTTTAATATGTTAATCTAAAAAGTGCATTTATATTGAATACGAAAAGGTATATGTATGTCAATGATTTAAATCATATATAATTAGGTTTTCTACATTAAATAACATTATCAATCTAAGACTTCTACAGTGAATAGGATTAATGTAAAAATTTATAATTACTTTTTTTTCTTGAGATTCTGAGTGTTTCCATTTGAATTCTAGTACAAACTTTTTTAATTATATCTTTTTTTTTAATAATGAGTGTAAAAGGGATTATGTCCAAAACTTTGATAATCGGTAGTATGATCCTCCGTACGACTAAAATAAATAAGAATCGTTACATCTTAAAATAAATAGATGAAAATCGTTGGATCTAGCATAAAAAATAATTTTATATTTAAATGTGTTAAACTAAAAAAGTGCATTTATATTGAATACTCAAGGTATATGTATGTCAATGATTTAAATCATTATATAATTAGGTTTTTTACATTGAATAGCATTATCAATCTAAGACTTCTGCAGTGAATAGGATTAATGTAAAAATTCATATATAATTACATTTTTTCTTGAGATTCTGAGTATTTCTATTTGAATTCTAATACAAACTTTTGTAATTATATCATTTTCATGTTATAATTTTCTTTTTAAAATTCAATTCAAATACACCTTTTTTTAATTATATTCTTTTTAGATTATAATTTTCTTTTGAAAATTTACTTCTAATGCAACATTTTTTAATTATATCCTTTTTAGATTATAATTTTCTTTTTAATATGATATAATCTTGATAGTCTATTTCTAAAAATATTAAATTCGACGGTTGAGATTATTTTGGCGGTACAGTGACCAAAATTATGAATAAAAAACCTTTTACACTTATTATATATAAATATATAATTTCAACAATTCCATGGAACAAATGTTTGTTAGAAGTTAGGACACATATTTATTTGTAAAACATATATATAATTTAATTATACAAATAGTCATTGTACCGAACAAACGCAGTTCACTTACAGAATGAATTCCTACTAACTAGGATCCTTTTTTGTCAACATTTGTACTACGTGCTACACACCCATTTTAGGACACAAATACTTACTTTCCTTATGCAGGCTATACTTTATAATTACATGCAAATTATGTCGCTGAAACCAATCAATTGGAGGCGTCATCAAATATGTTGTTGCCATATACAGACATTCGCATTTTTAAAATTACACAAATCACACACAGTAAACTGTAAAAGCACACGTACATAGTAGTGAAAAACTGCCACGAACTTTACATAAATTAAAAAATTCAAATCAATTTAGTCATTTAGAAAGGGAAGAGGGGGGTCCTTGTTGTAAAAATATATAACAGACTCTTTGCTTTTGATGTAAAGTATATACAAAAGTTTGAATCATGATGAGAAGCTGTGTTGATAAATGCCAAAGTATTCAAAGTTGGTAGATAAATGGAATTGATATAGAACCCTAGGATGGACATCTTGTTATTTAGTACACCAAATTCAAGAAAAGTGAGTCCAATCGACGATTCAACATCTTAGAGTTACAAAACTATTATCACGATTTATTAATTCTTTCTTTACAACAAAAGAACAAGACTCTCTTTTTATGTGGGGAGAGCATTTAAATGCTTTATAAAGTTGCACACTTTTTTCCTGATCCGGTAATCTTTAATACGTACTCTAAGAGTTTTAAAAGCCATTTATTTTTCTCAGTAAACTTCCAGAAATAGTTAGGCGATCCGGGACGGTTGGGGTACCGCCTAGCATCTAACTGGGTAGGCGGGAATTAATCGGAGCATTAATCGAATATTATAATATTATTTAATATATTAGTTTAATTTACAATTAAACATATCATTTTAAATAAATTAACAGGATTAATCGGATTTCAAAAATCGAATCGTTTGGTTAACTTACAGAAGATTAATCGATTAAATAGAGAATTTTTAGAACAATGAGTAAAGCACTTTATAAGTCTGGAGTACTTTATTTTCTGCTTAGTAAATTAATTGAAGTAGCTAAATAACAAATAATGTTGTTTGATTAGAATAAAACAGACACATTCTCCTATATATCTAGTCGTGCCCACATAATCTACTTTTAATTACAGTATATTTGAATCATGATTGTGGCCTAGCAGCCCAGAATAATACACAACACATATCTCATGTATAATTGGTCACACAAAATAACTACTCCTAAAATAAGTGTGTGAAATGGATACTTCTTTTTTTGTCAAATTAGGATTTACTTATTTTGGAAAGAGAAATGTTATCGTTTTCGAAAATATTCTCAAAATCGTTCGTGAATGCTGAATTGTCATCACATAATTGGTTATCTTTTCACTAATAAGATGGACCCTCGTATGTTAATAAAAATCTTACGAATAAAATAATAACACATTCGTGAACATTTTCGAGATGATTTTCGGGATATGTAGTATTACTTTTTTGAAAATATAGGGTTAAAAGTCGAATCTTATTCTAGAAAATGATAACATGAAAATTCAAAACATTATTTTTGAAATTAAATTGAAAATTTTATAATAAGGATAGGAGTATGGAATGATTATGACTATTATTAGGGATTCACGTTACCTACTGAATCATCCTTAGATAAGTTACTTGAAAATAAAAAAATCCATATAATAAAAAATATGAGATTATTATTGTAATTGCACGATATTGAATTTATTTACAAAACTATCATCAATTTTTCATATTAAAAAATCTCACAATTTCAAATAATTTTATGAAATCAACCTTAGAATCTTTTTTCATATAGGGGTTCCTTATACAGCCACAGTTTGATATTTTTAAATATCCAACCAACCCGTTTATAACCATCCGATTAAAAAAATAACGGTGCGGATGAACAGTATTACGCTCTATTATATAGCGTAATACGCTAGATAATAAAGCGTAAGCAAATTGACATTTATGCCCCTCAGATCTGTTTTTAACTTACGCTATATTATACAGAGTAGTACGCTCTATAATAGAGCGTAGGTGATTTTTTTTTCAAAAACCGGTTTTTCAACATAATAGAGCGTATTGTGGTTGAAAAACATATCCTCATTTTACAAATTAAACATCACAAACCACAAACCTTTACACACCACCGGGAAATCGGAAGTTAAACAGCAAAACCACCGGATAATCGGAAGTAAAACTCATCATATCTTCGTATAAAGTGAGTAATTTCATCATTTTGTGTATGTATATATCTTCGTGTACATGTATGTATGTATGTATGTATGTATGTATGTATGTATGTATGTATGTATGTATGTATGTATCATCATTATCATCATCATCTAATTGTAGATTTGTATACATGTATGTATGTAGATTTTTGTATATATGTTTCGAATTTTTGGATAATTTCGATTTAGGGTTCGAATTTTTGGATAATTTCGAATTAGGGTTCGAATTTTTGGATTAATTTGGAATTAGGGTTCAAATTATGTAGATTTTGGATTAATTAGGAATCGAATTATTGTCGAATTAGGGTTTAAATTTTTAGATTTGTGGATAAAGTTTACATTTTAAAGTTTAGAGTAAAGTGCACTTTGTGTAACTGAACTTTGGCCAAGACACCACTTGAAATACTATGATTTCAAATCTGCCACGGGCAATACTGAACAAACTAATTACTTACAGTTAGTGTACTACCGTCTATTTTCTACTAACTCCGTTAAATGATCAGGGGTAAAGCAGTCTTTTCACATCTACATCTTTGCAGCACGCCAGCACCTCTCTTTTACAACACCTTTCTCTCTCTCTCTCTCTCTCTCTCTCTCTCTCTCTCTTCCCGTCTCTCTCTCGGTATAAATACATAAAATCTATAGACAGGGAAAAAATCCACCCGATAATGGGTATGGAGGTCATGGGTTTAATGGAGCACATTGCTTCATGTTTCATTGGAAAGATGGTCCAAGGAATTCATCCTAGTCATGGATTCTGAGTCTAATTCTAATTTGTCTTTTCACCGGAGGTCATGGGTCTAACGCTAAATCTGCTAACTTGGTTCGTCATCCGAATGGAATCAGTATAACTAACACTAATGGGAATCATATGATCTCTAATGGGCACATTGCCCCCAGGCGCGGCAGACCTCCGATCCTAAGAAATTAAAGGTTGATATGTGTCACACAACTCCCAGAGAAAGTGAAGTAATTGGGTCCAATGGTAAACTAGAAGAAATAAGGTTGTCCTCAGCCACTACAGGTGAGGCGCCTTCCGAAGCAACACTTTCAGGTGGTCTTAATCACTGAGCAGAAGCACCAACATATGCCAACAGTTGACATAAGAACCTACAATACAAGGCAAATTAGTATTTTTGTCATTGTACATGTTATCCAATCGGCTTTTGCAAATGTTCACCTCCAACAAAGACATTATAATCAGTTTGAAAAACAAAAGTGCAAGTACATATACCAAGTAGCATCTGGAGCAAACCCGATTGTGAAATATGTTAGAATTGTTCATATCAATGACTCCATAACTGATATGGGTATTCTAAGGACCCATATAGGTATTGCAAATGCCCATGCTGGGAAAAACAATGAATCTCTCTGTTTAAAGAAGACAGAAAGTCTCATCAGTGTAAGTCCGAGCTCTGCTACCCCATTACATCACATTTGTGAGACCGAAAAAAAGTGCACCGAAAAATTTTGCTCGACCAGTAGGCATCTCTGATTTGTAGAACACTGTAAAAGCAATTATTGACATAATAGTGATCTGGAAGGTCTTGAATATGTATAAGAAGGAGTTACGCTTCATCAATAACCATTCCCTAGCAAAAGATGCCTTAAGGAGTTCCTTGTTGGAAATCCCATATCTTTCTTTCACTAATGCAGCCGGATGGGTTTGAGATCGATCATAAGGAATCGAGAGATCTTCAGTGCGTCTCTAGACAACATGGAAAGAGCCAAATCGGTCAACAAATTCAGGAACAGAAACGTAGTGGTACGGTTCATTCTTCTTGTACCAGTATTACTCTTGGTCTTTCCTTGAAGTAACCTCCTGAAGAAAGTCCCCAACTCCTTTTTTATCGGGGCATTTGAATCCCACACTCTCAAATAAGAATACGAATTGGGTGTTTTTGAATGATTGATTGTTTGTGAAATTGGTTGATAAGAACACATCGAGGCGAATGAGATGAATTCATTGATGGTTTCATCTTGAATGGAGGATGACCGGAGAGGGGTAACCACCACCGTGTTTTTGGGTGGCGGTGGTGTTGAACGAGAGAAGGAGAGGGAGAGATAATAGAGGGAAAAGATTGGGGGAGATGAGAGGAATGTTTTGGTATCAAAATTAAGGGTGTTGGTTGAGTGTGGGGGTTTGGGCGATGGTCGCCGAAAAAATGTCCACCACCGATCAGAAGTGATGGTGGTGGCGGGTCGAGAGCAGAGTAGAGAGAAGAGAGGGGGAGGATGAGACGAGAGAGGAAGAGAGGGAGAGGAAGGTTAAAGCTGTTTTAGATGGGAAAAGACAACTTTACCCTTAATTATTTAACGGAGTTAATAGCAAATAGACGGTAGTACACTAATTGTAAGTAATTAATTTGTTTAGTATTGCCCGTGGTAGATTTGAAACCATGGTATTTCAAGTGGTGTCTTAGCCAAAGTTCAGGTACACAAAGTGCACTTTACTCTAAAGTTTATAGGATTAAAGTTTGCATTGTGGATTAAGTTTGGATTTGTGTAGTTTGGATTTTTTTTGTATGCATTAAAGTTTTTTATATGTATTGAATTTTAGATGGAAGATTTTTGCGGTCCGGTTGATCCTTCTCTCCTTGTCGACCAAGATAACCATATAAGTAGTAGTATATGGGTTGGTAATCATCGTGATAAACTTACAATCCGTCAAAGTAACTCATTGCTTAATGAATGGAAATTAGAGGCATATCAAATTCATCTTTTACAACATTGGGGTTTCGGAATGTTTACCAACCCAAAAACCGTTATGCAAAATGATGTTACTTTAATTACTTCATTAGTGGAGCGTTGGAGGTCGGAAACCAACACATTCCACTTTACTTTCGGGGAGATGACGGTGACACTTGAAGATGTGTACTTGTTGACGGGGCTTCCGGTTGTTGGAAAGGCGGTAACTTTGGGTGAAACAATTAACGTAAATAATCTTTGGTTACGTGATTGGCCGGATCCGACACTCTCATTAGAGGAAAGGGAGGAGGCTTTGGGTAGAGGTGGTGTTAAATTAATTTTTTTGAGGAATAGATATTGCAAGTGCCCGAACGAGGACGATCGGGAGCTTCTAGAAATATATACACGGGGGTATGTGTTTTATTTGTGTGGGACGATATTGTTCCCCACAAAATCAAACAACGTGGCTCATCCAAGATTAATTCCCTTGTTGATTGATACATCGAAAATTTTTAGGTATGCTTGGGATGCAGCGGCACTTGCCTATCTATATAGGAATTTACATGAGGCATGTCATAAGGATTGTAAGTTTATTTCGGGATGCTTGACAATATTGATGCTTTGGGCACGTGAGAGGTTGCGTCCGGGACAACCTAAGCTAGCATCTCAAACCGAGCATATATGGCCTAGGGCTTTGGCATGGGCGATTGATCCCGTTGGCCTGGGAAAATCGAAGTACTTTAATGTGCATCACAATATTGATGCATATCGCGGGATGTTCGATAACTTTGACGCACAATGGGTTAATTGGACGCCATATGCTCGCTTCCATCGGCATTATGATGCCCAATTTCGGTTGGCCTTTTTTGCCGGTCTAGCTCATGTGCCCCTTGTGTTTTTTGAAGATGTTGAACATCAACTTCCGGAAAGGGTGGGAAGACAATTCGGTTTTTCCATTAAGCATTCCGCCGCCGCCACCGGATGATATGGCAACGTTGAGGGTGAGATCCGAACATTCTTTTGTATATCAACATTATCTCAATTTTGCTCGATATGTAGCTATTTGGAATGACTTTGTGCAAAATGGTATTGGTATTTTGGGGCCACCTTTGAATGCCATATCTCTAGAGGAGTATATGGATTGGTACTATAATGTTACCAAATTAAAGATTTTGCCGCCTTCAAAACCAACCAAGGATCCGAAAATATTCCAACAACCGAAAGACAAGTTCAACAATGCCAAGGCAATGGACTTGGTACGTATTTTTTATAACATGGAGTATGTTATTTGAGATAGTTTCGTTGAATATTTTTGTATTTATATTTATACTTTGTCCTTGCTTCATATGTATTGTAGATCATATGTACCGCTCGAGATATGAGTAGGCTTTGCTCTTTAGATATGCAGGGGATTTTTCACGAGGAAATATTGTCAAACTTCGTGAATAAATTTGATAAATTGATGCTCGAGACATATGGCCCGACATATGAAAGGCCCGATTTCAAGAGTTGTTTGCTTAAAAGAAAGGCAAGAAAGACAAAAAAGACCCAAGAAATTAGTCCCGAGAAGGAAAATTATTTCGAGGGGTATGAAAGTTATGACCATCCTTATGATACTCAAAAAACTTTTATGGTTGGTCGTAGTGCTCCAATTCTTAATCCAACCCAATTCGACGATGATCCTAGTATACATTTCGAATTGGAAGAGGCTCCGGTTGAGGTATAATTTTTTATTTGTAATTTCACAATGTCACTTTGTCAATTAGTAAGTCGTTAATAACTCATTTGTTCACTATGTTCATTTTAGGGTTTATCAACAAATCCAAGGAACATGGTTGGTCCTAGTGCTCCAATTATTAATCCTACCCAATTTGAGAAAGGATCCCTTGTAAAGCCGATTAAGATAAATAAAATAAATTGGTTGAATGAAAATTGGTGGGAATGTGGTAAGCCTATAAATCTTCCAATCAATTGTAGTGCAAAAGCTGTTCGTTCTTTGAGATCGGGCTTTGAAGTGGAGGATACTATAATCGATTGCTATACGGTATTGCTTGAAAAAAGAGAAAAAAACCCTCTTTGGTCATCAAGAAGGTGTCATCAAATATTTCTTCATGTCTCCGTGGTTCTTCCAAGTGATGGGGGCTCATCATTGCAAACCAATGAAGAAGAATCCCGCAAAAAGGAAAGCTAGTGAATGTGCGGCTATTGATACGGACTTTAAAGCATATGGCATAAAGGATGGTGAAATGGTGACCAATTACGACTATATTATCATGCCGCTTGTTGTTGGTGGTCATTGGATCCTATTCTTGTGGTCAATGATCGATTTTTGAATATCTTTGTTTGATCCTCTAAGGGACGATGCTCCTTGCATGAAATTAAAAGAGCTATACAAGACGCAGTTCTACATTGTGGTATATTTTATCTTCCTTTTTTTTAATTTCTAGTAGTCCATATTTATGTTAGTATTGTTTGATACATTACTAAGACAATTCATGTTTGTTTGATAGGAAAAATTGGTCCCTCTCATGTTGCATCGGTTGGATCCTAAAAAATTTTAACATGTCGTATTCCCTGATGTTGAAAACGTCGTTGAGCGACCTAGGCAAACCACTCCTTGGGATTGTGGAGTTTTTGTTATGAAATATATAGATTGTATGTTGACTTGCAATACCCAAGATTAGTGTGGTTTCCAATGGAATGATGATATAATCACACTTTTCCGACGACGTATTGGTTCGGAGCTCCATAAAAACCAAGCTCGACATATGACTTTGGCGTCCCAAGACGCAAGACTCGCGGGATTGTAATTTAATAGTTTGAGATTGTATGTTAATGGTTCGAATTTTTAGAGATTGTTGATTACTTGTTTGAGTTTGAGTTTTAGTTGGTTGGAATGTTCTAATGTTGAAATTGTAAGTTAAAGATTGTGTTGAATGTTAAAATTGCACAAAGTTGTAACTTAAAGATTGTGTTGAATGTTGAATGTTAAAATTGCAAGTTACTAGTTGGTTGTTGAGATTGTATTGGTTGAAATTTTGTTATTTTAGTTTGTTTGTTTGTTTGATTGTTGGATATTGCAAGTTACTAGTTGGTTGTGTTGTTGAAATTTTAGTTTGTTTGAGTTTGAGTTTTAGTTGGTTGGAGTTTGAGTTTTATATACAGGGGATGTTCAACAAACAGGAAAAAACAGGGCAAAACTGGACTGTACTTACGCTATATTATATAGCGTAAGCCGCTATATAATACAGCGTAAGTACAGAGCAGAACCGAGCAAAACAGGGGAACAGAGCAAAACTTCTGTACTTACGCTGTATTATATAGCGGCTTACGCTATATAATATAGCGGCTTACGCTATATAATATAGCGTAAGTACAGTTCCAGTTTTTTTTGTTATGTTTTTTTTCTTTTGTACTATACCAAATCAATTAAAAATTCACTCAAAAGTAAAATCAAAAGCACCACCAAGCCACCACCAAATCAATACCAAATTCACTAAAATTGCACCAAATCAATACCAAATTCACTAAAAAAATAAAATGAACTTCAAGCATCAAACCACCACCAAATTCACTCAAAAAAAATCAACTAACCAAATTGAAAATTGCTAACCAAAAGCATCCAACAAAAGCAAATCATTTCTTTGCCTTTATTTTTGATTTTTTTGATTTTTTTGTGAATCATCAAATTTTTTGGGACAATTTCGTGAATCATGTTTAACATCAAATTCTTTGCAAATATTACATTTTCTTGATTTTTTTGGGGTGGACTTTTCTATGCCACTTTTCATTCTTTCCCTCTTGCGACCTTTAGTGGTGGAAATTATAGGGTCTTTCAAATCTTCAAAATGTTCAAATCCATCAAAATCTTCACCTCCACGTTCATCCTCACATGATGGTATTTTTTTCATAGAAGGCATCTCCATAGGAAAATTTTCCACATATTCTGACTCTTCTTCAATCAATCCCATGACGTATTTAAATCTTGGAACCGAACAACTTCCACGAGCCGCTAAATCTTGAAAGGCTTTGCACAAAGTTGTATATCGGGCGAGTTGTGATTGAAGAATATCGCCAATGATAGGAGGTTTATACGATATAGACCCGACAATTTTATTTGCTCCAATTGTCCATCTCAAGTTAATTAAATTTGAAGGGATCTCCGTCCATTGCATCATATTCAAGTATCGAATAATATGACGACAAATCATTCCCGAACTTTCAAATTTCTGACAAATACAATTTATCATATCATTTGTCACAGTTATTTGATAAACTTTTCTATTTTCCTCCGCCACCGTGGTCTTATGTGCTTCATACACCTTAAATAACATAGTACTCATGGAAGCTCTCTCATTCACAACATAGGCTCCACTTTGTTTAATTTCGTGTTGAAAACGTCTGAACAATTCTTTTGTATAAATAGATGCTGCATGATTCTCCAATGAGGATGATGTTATTCTTGACTTATACTTTGTTTCATAGTCCGCTTCTTTCTCACGAAGATATTGTTTCTCCAATGTTTTTTGTGAATTCTCTATAAACTCTTTCAAACCGGTGTTAGCTTTTACATACTCGTCAAAAAATGCATTCATTGATTCACTTCTCGAGGTAGTTGTTATCCCGGTAATGAAATGAAGTTTAGTGTACACACGAACCCACTTATGTCGAACGTAATACATTTCTTGCAACCAACCATGATCAACCAAGTTATATTTTTCAACCAAATCTTCCCACCTATTTTCAAATTGTTCAACCGTCATTGACTTGTACAAACATAAGTTGAAATCTTCTTTGAAATGTGGTTCATATGTGTACAAACCGGATAACTTCTCCCCGAATTTAGTACTTATATGCCAAGTACAATAAAGATGGTTCGTGTTTGGTAAAACTTCGGCAATTGCATTTCCAAGTGCAATGTCTTGATCGGTGATGATTGAGATTGGAGGCTTGTTTCTATAGCTTCCAACCAATTCTTCAAAACCCATACGTAAGAACTTTCTTTCTCATCCCTTATTAGAGCAAAACCAAACAATATGGATTGGTAGTGGTGGTTCACCCCCGTAATAGGTACAAATGACATACTATACCTATTGGTGCGGTATGTGGAGTCAAATACTACCACGTCTCCAAAATTTTTATATGCATTTAACGATCTTGGATCAACCCACAACATGGAACGCACCCGATTATCCTCATCAACATCTACTCGATAGAAAAATTCCCCAAAACTATTACATTTCAATTCTTGGAGTAATTTCAAACCTTCTTTGGCATCACTCGAATCAAATACATGATGTCTAATATCACGCAAAACATTCCAGATCTCTTGACTAGTAAATCCAATATTCTCTAAGCTTCCCGTAAGCTCACCCATTACATTCAAAGATTGTTGAGGCCCAATACACAACTTACTCAAAATTATAATCAATTCTCGCATGATGGGTGTTATGTTTCTTGGCCTTTGCATGAAATGTACCTTACTAGGTGAAACCATCTCATGACTGTGTACCAAATTAACCAATGTTACCTCCCACTTCTTTGATGTCTCTCTATGAACAACATACATTCGCGCCTTACACTTTGTTCTACCAAGAGAATCTCTATTTCTCCTTTTTTTCGAAACTTCACCTTCATCATCCAAAGATTTTGAGGCTAATCTCCCACCATTTCGACATATATACAAACGCGAACAAATCTTTTTAGTTTTTGAACGTTTATGTGTAGTTCTAATTATTACTTTAAAACCAATACGCCTACCATAATCTCTATAAAACCTCACCGCTTCATCTAAACTATCGAATAATTGACCAACACATGGGTAAACATCATTCAAATTATCCAAAAAAACACCATTCTTAACATCTTCACCATCATCATCATCATCATCAACATCATCATAATCATCATCATCAACAGCATCACCATCATAGACAACATCACCATCATCATTCTTAACATCTTCATTATTATCATCATCAAGATCTATTATTTTAGGTGTGTGTGGACTTTCGTTAACATCTTCATTTTCTACCTCAATCTCAATCTTACTAGGTGTCTTACTAGGAGATTTTAACTTCGAAAAAATGAAGAAGCCATGGATTAAATAGAAAGCTAACCTTAAATTCCAAGCTCAATCTTCAAAATCTTAATTTGGGATTGGTACTCCAAGCTCAATCTTCAAAATCTTCAAATTTGAACAAATTTGGATAAATAAATTAAGATTGGTAGATTAAAAATAGGTATAGATTAATTTTGTGATGGTGTAAATATATCTCCAAATGATTAAGTTTGATATAGAATAAGTTTGAACACTCTTGAAATGATATTTCAAAATATGAAAGGATGTTTGAGCTGAAATTGGTGTAGTTCTCGGCTAAGATATATAATAGAGCGGAACAGATTAAGGGTAAAATGAGAATATTTGATACGCTATATAATATAGTGTATTACGCTCTAT